>OY755206.1:22463328-23663328 GCA_963576765.1 Draba incana
TAGCCATGTTGGGTTTGTTGAACTGGGAATGTGCGGGAGAGAGGTTCGGGGATTGGAAGTTCAAGAGCTTTGAAGGGTCGTTGGAACCAAAATTGTTTGGTAGGTTATAAGATGAGAGCGCGGACGGGAGCTGAGTAGTAGCAGAACCTGACAATGGATTGTTTTGCTGCATACTCATCCACTGAACCAGACTTAAACCAGGAAACATGGAACTCTGTGCATCTTTCATCCCAAAGTCTTCTCCCATCCAAGGCATTGCTCTTTTGAATGCATTTTCAATGTCCAGCTCATCATCTGCAATAGAAACCTCCAGGGTTAGTTAGTATCCGGAAACTCAATCAAAGATGGAGGAAAGAAACTTCACCTGGCATCCCCGGTTGTCTCGGGTACTTTGGTCTGAAAAATGGAGGAGGGCATATGTAAAAAGGAGTTATGACGGGTTCGATTTCCCATATGGATACTCGGCTTGGCCTGTCTCCAGCTGTTGACTCATCCCAACCTACCTGAAGATTACGCCATTGGGAGCCTTTCCATCTAACAGGGTCAAGATCACTAATACCGGTGACTGTTCCCATATATCTACGAACCCCACAATCCTCGGTCTCAAACATCATCCGGAACCGCATTCCAAGAGATACTTGAGCGTACAAGGCTTTGTTGTATTTGGCTAAAGGAACTACAAACTCTGAAGGACTTGCCCTTGGATTGAAGAAGATGGTAAAAGGGCTACTATTGGCATTAGCATGAGCTGCTGCTGCAAGAATCCCAATGTGCATACTGTCGCTTGATATGACAGATGAGGAAAGAGTCGGTGTTTGTCTATTTGCGCGTCTTATTCCCAACATCAGCTGTGATTTCTCATCTCTGCAAAACCCAAATGCTTTATGAGAAGCGGAAAGTCCATTTTCTGCTTGGTGTTTTGATCAAAGTATGGCTCATACCTAACAAACAAAACCGAATCACCCGCGAATAGTCTCTTTGTGCTAACAAAAACACTCCACCCTGTGGTAAGCAAGTGTCTTTTTGGTTGGCCTGAGAGCAAAGATAACAAATCAGATTGAAGTTTTAAAATCTTTTGGACTAATAAATCAATCTTGAGATGATTTACACCTCTATAGATATGTCTGAAAGTCCATGTAGTGTCGTGTAAATCTTTAGCTACAATCTCTTGTGCAGGGGGTTGCATGGAGAAATCCTATCATAAGCATCCTCAGAACTGTTAGCAAAAAGATGAAAAAGAAGCAACAAATAGTTTCGATCAGAAAGACATACAAGAGGAGGGAATATTTTCTCAGCTGCACGACGAGGTACAGAGAATCCACCGTGCGTACTCGTGTCACTCGCTGTAAGAGTCTTGCAGAAAAACTCAGTAGGTTGTCTGTTTAGCTTCAAACCCATATCAGAAGCTAGCAATGCTTCTCTGTCGTACTGATACACATTTGGACGTATAATCAGTGTTAAGAAATTCTCATGAAGCAAAAACCATGGAGAGATTGATGATTCAAACCTTATTCACAGGTTGAAGAGTCATTTGTGCATAGACTTCATCGGTTTCGGTATCAGCCTGATTCACAAAACTCATGATTAGTAGATTCTATGATTCACACAAGTTTGGAGGCAAAATGATTAGCTTACATGTAATGTAACACTGTGAAGCAAACAAATCAGCTTAGAAGGAAGATTCGGATAATTTGGTATAAAATCAGTTTGCTTCTGCATCGATGCTGCAACCTGAAAGAGAGAGTCCATTCAACATCAAACTTGTGGATTCATTGATTGCTATTTAAATGGTTCAATTGTATCAAAACGCTCAAAAACACGTTTTGAACCTACTTGCTCGCTATGTCCTTGAGGGAAGTAAACCACAAGGCTTCCGACAGGAGGCAATGAAACCAAAGGCCCTGCACAAGCATGCCATAGTTGAGAATTTATTGCTTTCTTCTCTCCTGTTCATCATCACCCAAAAAAAAAACAAATTTAAAGTCAATAAAATGAAGAAATCATGCATCTTTTCATGGAAAGTCTGAAAATTTGCGGCATTTATGTTTCAACCACTCTATTAAATACACTGAAAACAAACTCGATTTGTTCTGACTCCAAGTTGAAATAGAAAAATAGTAGGAACCAATAACCAATCAAGAAAAATCTCAAACACATGAAATGCAGAAACTTTTATCAATTCCAAACCCAGAAAGAAATTGAATTTAAATCTCGAAAAGAAAAGCTTGTACCTTCGCTTGGATTTGGAAGAAACCCATTTGATGGAGCCTTCATGGTAATGAAAAAAGATAAACTTTTGTTCGTTTGTTGCAAGAAACAGACTTCTTCAACAAAATCAACGAATCTATATTGCTCTACTCTACAAGGGGAAAAATAGAGAAGAAGAGCACCAGAAACTAAATAATGATTTTTGTTTTCTAAATCATTTTACTTTGAAACTTTTTTAAGCTCAAACGAAGAATTTAAGCTTCAGAGCATCTGAGCAAAAATTAAGCTCTAGTTAAAAGCTTTGAAACTTTTCTTTTATTTTTGGTATTTGTGCGGATTCTCAAGTTTTTTTTTTTTTTTTTATTGATGAAGCCGATTGGGATCGGATACATGCGGAAAGATGAAATCTTTTCTTATGCCTTCTGACGTGGCACCCCACTTGATGTCTTTTTCTTGTCGGTCCCACCTTTTTATTTTTTTACTACTCTCTTTACAACTTTTTAAAAATATTTTTAATCTTTTTCAGATTTGTAAATTTAGTCCATGGTTTCAAAAATCTGTTAACTTCCCCCTTTTTATAACGAAATTGCTTTGACCTTAATTATATGGAATTTTCGTATGAAAGTTATAGCTATGGCATTTGTATTTTTTATTATTCGATTATGTATTCCACTAATATTTTTTTATATTGAACAAAATATACAAAATTTGGATATATCATATGAATTAATGTTTTATGCTATTGGAAATTCAAAATCACTAAGTAGCTAGGAACTTAAAAAGACCGACCTCATGTTTAATACTCTATTGGAAAAAAAAAATCACTAGTGTTGCTAGGAAATTGAAAATAGAGAATAATTTAGAATCTACCATTTTTTCAAAAATATTACAAAATCTATCACTTTTTAAATTTTTTTTGTATTAAGTACCACATTTTGGATTCTAGTGAATGTTAATTGATACAATTGTCCTTGAGTTTCATCAACTTTTTATTTAGTTTTCGTCCACAAAACCATGTTTGTCCATCTATTCTGTTTACACACACAGTCGCCGTCTTTGTTTTTGACAACCGTCGCCACCGAGTCTACGGCCACAGTCGCCGTCGCATCCACCGTCGTTGTCTTGTCCACGACCATTGTCACTGATGGCATCGCGGTCACCGTTGCCGACACCGTTTTTGACTACGATTAATGTCGCCGTCCACGACAACGTCGCCGTCACCGTTTTTGTCTACGACCACCGTCACCGTCCACGGCCACCATCTCTATTTATATCCACTGTCGTCATCAACCATTGTCATCGTCTTCGTCACCCTATCTCTATCTTGTCCACCATCATCTCTATCGCTGTCCACGAACACCGTCTCCGTCGCCGCCATTTACAACGACCATCTCTAGCATCATCTCCGACATTATATTCATTTTTCCCGACAAGAAGCTAAGTAAAAAAGGAAGAAGGTTGTATAACAGGTAAATATGTTTTTTTTAAATAGGGGTGTGGTAAATTTAATAAGATATTTGGATAAGCGATAGATTTTATAAGAAATTTTTAAAAAATATGATATGAAATATAATCGTTTAGATATTTTGAAAATATAGATATATATTTCACACAATTTGTTATAGTGGAAAATTTATTAGTGGAATACATAACCGTATTGCACCAAAAAAAAAAAAGGAATACATAACAGATTGTTAAAAACTATGGATTAGGTTCGGCGAGAAATGCAAGCTAGATCAAGTAACCTTTAAATGTTTAAATAACAAATACTATATAAACTCTTTGTTACCAGAAAAGATGTCCCACTTTTTTTTTATACAGTATATTGTGTTGGATTAAGCTTGAATCAAAAGTAATATTATTGTGCTTGGAAAATAGGAAAGTATGCTTATATAGAGAAAAGGAAAGTTAGGGTTGTGTGTAACCCTTATATAAGCATATCTAGTTTATCATATTGTGCGCGGCTTTTGTGAGAGAGTTTTTGGTGTTATTGAGTTATTGAGAGATTGATATTGTGTTGTTGAGAGCTTAGTTTTGAGCAAGTTTTTCTAAGCTATTAATAAAGAGAGTTGTGTTTATTCGGTATTGATCTTTCTTTTGACTTCTATATTTGGTATCAGAGCAATTGAAAGATGTCGGAGAAAGCAATAACCGTAGTAACACAGACCTCGAAGGAAGGAGGAGGAGGAGGATCTTCTTCGGTCTTGTGTCTGATGCTAAGTAACACAAATTATATGTATTGGGTAATGCGTATGAAAGCAGCACTCAAGGTTCATAAAGTCTGGGACGTGCTGGAAGAGGAGAGTGCAAAAACGGATGAAGAGAAGAACAATATGGCGCATGCTCTAATTCTTCAGTCAATACCAAAAGACTTGGCGCTGCAATTAGGAGAGCTTGGTGATGCGAAGAAGCTCTGGTCGGCGATCAAAACACGTCATGTTGGAGCAGGGAGGGTTAGAGAAGCTAGACTACAAACCCTCATGACGGATTTTGATCGCTTAAAGATGAAATAATCGGAAACCATTGATGAATTTTCAGGAAGAGTCACCGAGATTTCATCTAAATCAGCTGCTCTCGGAATGGTTCTAGAGGAACCAAAACTGGTGAAAAAGTTCCTTAAGTGTCTACCTCGGAGGAAATACATACACATAGTAGCTGCCGTAGAGCAAGTCCTAGACCTTAATACAACGACGTTTGAAGATATTGTTGGATGACTCAAGGCGTATGAAGAGCGTGTAAATGAGGGTAAGGAGTCGAATGAGGATCAGAGTAAACTCTTGTATGCAAACACAGATTCTCAAAACGGCTACCAAAATTAAGAGTATAATGGGAATTACAGAGGAGGCTACAAAGGAAGAGGTAGAGGAGGTAGATACTTGAACAGAGGACGAGGCCGTGGACGTGGAGGAAGAGACATGTCTGAAATCACATGTTTCCGATGTGATAAAAATGGACACTATGCGTTTCTGTGTCCTGGCCGACTTCTCAAGCTTCAGGAGACTCATGAGAATGAGGAAAGAAGGATACAGAGGACACAGACTCACTTTTGATGGCCGAAGTGGTCTACTTGAATGAGGAGAAGTGTTTGCCAAGCAAATTCGAGACTAACACTGATGGAGAAGACATATGGTATTGCGATTTGGTGATGACTCAAGAATCGATATCAGAGGAAAAGGAACCATTGCGTTTGTAGACATCAATGGCAAACCAAGGACCATGACCGATGTTTACTACATTCCGGACTTGAAGAGTAATATTGTTAGCCTCGGACAAGCTACTGAAGTGGGTTGTGACATCAGGTTACGAGGAGGATTCTTGGTAATGAAAGATAAAAAAGGGAAGGTGCTAGCTAAAGCCAAGAGATCGGCGAACAGGTTGTATAAGGTTCGAATGGGGCTTAAAGAAAATGCACGCCTACTGCTGACGGGTCTTAGTGAATCTAACAAATGGCATGCTAGGATGGGGCATGTGAACTTTGCGACTCTAAAGGCCATGGTCGACAAGGAGCTTGTTCTTGGAGTTCCTAAATCTACAATTGAAAAAGAGCTATGTAGCTCTTGCTTGCTTGGAAAGCAAAAAAGACAAACTTTTCCACAAGCCACTACGTTTCGTGCTGAGAAGAGACTCGAGCTTATACACGCGGACCTCTGTGGACCAATCACGCCAAACACATGTGGTGGTAACAAATATGTGTTTGTCTTGATTGATGATTACTCGAGATATATGTGGACAGTTTTGCTAAAGGAGAAGAGTGATGTTTTCAACAAGTTAAAAAACTTTAAAGCAACGGTGGAGAAAGAGGTGGAAGAGAAGATACAAACGCTGAGAACGGATAGAGGAGGAGAGTTTTTATCACTGGATTTCAATGCGTTTTGTAAAGAAACGGGGATAAAAAGGCAATTTACCGCTCCATATACTCCACAACAAAATGGGGTGGTTGAAAGAAGAAACAGAACCCTGATGGAGATGACAAGGAGTATACTAAAGCACATGCATATGCCAAATTATTTATGGGGGGAAGCAGTGAGACACTCAACCTATCTAATCAATAGGATAGGGACGAGAACTCTCAAAGAAAAAACCCTATACAAATGCTTTAGAGACAGGAGACCCACAATTGATCATATACGGGTTTTTGGTTGCATAGCATATGCAAAGGCTGGATCACCATATTTGAGGAAGCTTGACGACAGATCAAGAATGTTGGTACACTTGGGAATAGAACTGAGATCAAAAGCTTATCGATTACTTGATCCACAAGAAAGAAAGATTGTGTAATGTCGTGATGTGGTTTTTGATGAGACAAAAGGGTGGAATTGGAGAGAGAGCAATGCAGAGAGAGCTAATTTTAGAATTTCGTTTAATGGTTTTGGAAATCATGGTCTTGAGGAGGACAATAATGATGCTATGGATTTAGTGGATGTTACGGCAAATGAGGAGGAGAATAAAATCGATGAGGAACCGATAGAGCAAGAGCCGGTAGAGCAAGAGCCGATGGAGCAAGAACACGGTTCCACTGATGCAAACACCGATCTCGTCCCCTCTCCTATACCGCTTAGAAGATCGCAGAGGAAAACAAAATTTCCAAAACACTTTGAGGACTATGTCTTGTTGGCAGAAGAAGAGGGAGAGATGCTGCTACTGTGCATAAATAATGAGCCACGGTGCTTCAGTTAGGCAAGAGGTTCCAAAGAGTGGACTAGTGCTTGTAAGGAAGAGATAAGTTCGATCGAGAGGCTAAGGACATGGGATCTAGTGGACCTACCTATTGGAGCAAAACCAATTGGCCTTAAATGGGTTTTCAAACTTAAGAGGATTTCTGATGGGAGCATCAACAAGTATAAAGCAAGGTTGATAGCTAAAGGGTATGTACAAGAGTATGGTGTGGATTTTAAGGAAGTATTTGCACCCGTTGCTAGAATTGAGACTATTAGATTGCTTGTTGATCTTGCTGCTGCACGAGGATGGGAAATACATCACCTTGATGTAAAAACAGCTTTTCTTCATGGGGAGTTAGAGGAAACTGTTTATGTCTCTCAGCCTGAGGGGTTTGAGAAGCCTGGAAAAGAAGAGAAGGTCTACAAGTTGAACAAGGCTCTATACGGTCTAAGACAAGCACCGAGGGCTTGGAATAACAAGTTAAATCAAATACTTGTGGATCTATGCTTTGTAAAATGTTCCAAGGAGCCGTCGGTCTATAAAAAGGAGGTTAGTGAGTACTTACTGGTCATTAGATTTATGTCGATGATATTTTTGTTACTGGCACAAGTTTGAAGATCATTAAAGAATTTAAGGAAGAGATGGCCACAAAGTTTGAGATGCGTGATTTGGGAAGGCTGACATATGATCTTGGAATCGAATTTCTACAAGATCAAGATGAGATAACACTGAATCAAACACGGTATGCAAAATGGATCCTAGAAGAAGCAAGAATAAAGGATTGCAATCCAGTCTATACACCAATGGAAGTTGGGTTAACTCTGTCTAAAGCCGAGAGTGAGAAAGAAATTGATGCAACGGCTTATAGGAGGAACGTGGGGTGTCTTCGGTACCTTCTTCATACACGGCCTGACCTCTCTTATCCTATTGGAGTCTTGAGTCGGTACATGCAAAGCCCGAGGGAATCGCACGGGGCAGCCATGAAACAATGTCTAAGGTACTTAAAGGGAATGACAACTCTTGGTATAGCTTACAAGAGATCAAGAATACCAAGGCTAGTAGGATACAACGACAGTAGCTACAATGTGGATCCTGATGATGGTAAGAGTACTTCTGGACACATCTTCTATCTAGGAGAAAGTCCAATATCTTGGTGCTCGCAAAAGCAAGAAGTTGTGGCTCTGTCGTCGTGTGAAGCAGAATTCATGGCCGGAACAGAGGCGTCAAAACAAGCTATTTGGTTGCAGGACTTGTTGAGTGAGATCACCGGGAAAACGTGTGAGAGGGTTACATTGTTGTTAGACAACCAGTCAGCCATTGCTCTAACTAAAAATCCATTGTTCCATGGTCGAAGCAAGCACATACATAGACGTTTTCACTTCATAAGGAAATGCGTGGAGAGTGGACAGATTAAAGTGGAACATGTGCCCGGAAATGAACAGAATGCCGATATACTAACCAAAGCTCTTGGAAGGATTAAGTTCAAAGAGATGAGAGAGAAGATTGGAGTTCAAGATATGAGTAAAGGTGACTTCAAGGAGAATGTTGGATTAAGCTTGAATCACAAGTAATATTATTGTGCTAGAAAATAGGAAAGTATGTTTATCTAGAGAAAAAGAAAATTAGGGTTGTGTGTAACCCTTATATAAGCATATCTAGTTTATCATATTGTGCGCGGCTTTTGTGAAAGAGTTTTATGGTGTTATTGAGTTATTGAGAGATTGATATTGTGTTGTTGAGAGCTTAGTTTTGAGCAAGTTTTTCTAAGCTATTAATAAAGAGAGTTGGTTTTATTCGGTATTGATCTTTCTTTTTCTTTTGACTTCTATATATTGATACTTTCTTACTAAATATATAATATCTGCTATATAATTTTAAGTTCTTTTAAACAACCAAGATCATAAAAGCTCCCGCATATTTGTCAAAATTAGTCATGAATTGTATTGTGTATATATAAAATATATATTGTTTATATTATGGATTGGTCCTAACTGAGACATGTCCGTATAATGCGAGAAAAATAACGAGTCATGAACCAAAAAACATAGGAAATAATTATTTAATTCCTTTAATAAAAATAGTAATTTAATTTCTTAAAATGTTCCTTTTGATACGGAATGGAGCACCCACTAGCCGCAAAAGGAGGAGAACTTCACATGTATACAGAGCTACGGACATCATTATACTCCAATTAAAGATAAGCTTCATGTGTAATAATTATTTTTTTTCAGGAAAAATAATTATTAGTCTTCTGATATTTTTTATTTGCATAAAGTGTTATTTAATTATGTTTCAAAGTTCTTTACAATTAATCTGGAGTAGAGAGTAGTTCCTTACTTTCAGCTCTCTACGTATAAATATAAAATGTTGTAAAGCCTTTTCCTTTTGACGCCATCTTTCTTAATGATTTAAAATTTAACAAAATGATTAACTTTTCTGATTTTTCCTTTTCTGGATATTTTCTCTCTCAGTATATATGTAATGGGGGAGGTTTTGACCTAATTATTACCTATTTGTTGCAGTACTGTGACTTTAATAAGCTATTCTGTATGTTTTAAAAAACTGAAATTAAGGGGGTGATTGGTTCGGCTGTAACTTTAAATTATTTGCTGTATAATTTAGTCTGTAGACATTTTTGGTCCGTAGACATTGTTGCTGTAACTTTAAAAAGCTGGCTGTAACTATTTAAAAATTAAAACACAATTGGTAAAAATTAGATGTATAATGTAGAATAACTATTTTGTTGCACAAATAAAAAAAATCATTTGTTACATAAATTTTGCAAAATAAAAATAGTGATACTTATATAAAAATGGAAAAATATTTAACATTTTTATATGTAATATTATTTTATATGTAATACTATTTTTATTCAATTAAAAACTAGTTACATACATTTTTATAACATTATTAGTATGTATGTAAATAATATTGTATGCAAAGTAACATAATTAACTTATAATAAAATATGTTATACATTTCATATTATATAATATATATATATATAAAAGATAATAAAGAAAGAATGAAAAAAGAAACAAAAAGCGTAAGAAAGAGGAAAAGAATAACGAAAGAAACGTACAGTTCTTATTATTTTCTTACAGCATCAAATATAAGGCTTTAGATTTTAGGGTTTTACGGCCTTTTTTTTTTTGGGTTTTAGCTTTTAAAATGAGTATAATGCATGATTGGTAAGTTTTAAGGCTTTAGAAAAAAATTAAAGTTGTAGTTACTTTTTAAAACCCAACAAATCATCCCCTAAGTTGGAACATTTAAATATGTTTCGAGAACGACTCTGACCCTTTCCAAAGTGATATCCTTTACTCATTTTATGTCAAATACTTTGAGAATATGTTTGCTCAATGTGTACAATTAATCGTTTAGATATTTGGACATCACTAAACGACCATGTTTTTATCGCACCACTAAATAGACATCAAACTTGCCGACAAAAAAAAAAAAAAATAGACATCAAACTAAAACTAAGGAGCTCGTAAATATAACTATATAAGTTCAACCTATAGATCAGGTTATTAAACAAGAGTACTGAAAATTAGTAGCAGTATAATATCCGTCGGATAATCTATTTAATATGTGTTTTTCTCTCTAAAGTTTATAATTTACAACCGAGTAAATAGATTAATGAGACATCTACATTTTTTGCAAATAAAGAACAATACGAAGTAAAGAAGCTATCTCAATGTTTGGGTCGGTTTTCACCCGCTCAACATTAACGTTCAAAGTCAAACGTTCGAAGAAATGACTCCTCCGGACTCACGACGAACGAGGCAGAATAGCACCTAAGTCTTCCTGCGAAGAGAAGCAAAGCAAATGATCGTGGAGTGAAGCGAAACAGGAACGGACCGGGACCAGACGGTGCCGACCACGGCTTCACCCTCGTGGGCCGACCACGACCTCGCCACGGAGGGCCGACCACGGGCTCGGCACCGTGGACCGACCACGGGCTCGGCAAAGAAGTCTGAAGCCCGGTCCAGACGCGAAGCCCAAGTTGGTGCAATCGACTCCGCGAAGACTTAGGAGGCTTAGCCGACTTAGGAAGCTATATATACATCCTTGTACAAACCCTAAGGGGATTCATTCACAATCTTGTATTCAAACTTTACACAACAATCAAAGAAAAGCTCTTACTCATCTCTAGCGACCTTAACTAACCCTAGAAATCTCACTTCCTCACGAAACCCTAACAAATCTAATTGTGCTAGCTTAGGCTCCCACAATTTGGTGCCGACCAAGGGGAAACAGAGATTTTCTGACACGAAAAAGTGAAATTTCGCAACACCATCAAGATGTCAGGCAGCAATAGCGTGAGCAGCGAAGGATCCTCGTCTCGCAGGAACGACGAGGCAAAGGAGAACTCCGTGGAGAACACCGCGCCTCGCGACGCTAACAACCCAGCGGATATCACGGAGATCAAGCAGATGCTTAAGACGCTCGTGAAGAAAGCGCAGGATCAGGAAAAGTACAACGAGACTACGAAGAGCGAGCTGCAAGCGCTCAAGAGAAAGAAGCGCAAGAGGTCCCGTGTCCGTCCAACACGTCTCAGCTTCAACACGCCTAGATCCAATCAAAGGGATCGAAACGAGGAGCCGCCGCCTCGGACCTATCACACGGCTCTAGAAAACTTGCCTAGACCACCGCCTCGTCGGGAATCTGACAAAACTCCCGAACATGTGGTAGAGGAATCGGACGAAGACCAACCCCCTCGAAGACGAGCCCGAACCTACGCAGCTGCTGACGATACTAGGGCTGATGGAGAAGGAGATCCCTCAATCGCTGAGCTCTATAGAAGGGGGCAGGAGCGCAGAGCCCACCAAAGCTCCCGCGATGAAGAAGTAGCTACGCTGAAAGCCCAGTTAGACCTGGTCATCTCTGACCTGAGGACTACCAAGCTGCAAATGTATCGAAGCACGGGAAGGGCCCCTGGGGTCTCTTACGTGTTGGAGAAGGCACGAAACACCCCTTTTGCTGAAAGCATCTCGGGGGCCAAAATCTCCGATCCAGGAAGAATCAAGCTTCCAAGCTATGAAGGAACCTCTGACCCCGCTGATCATCTAATGTTGTTCGAGGTAGCTCTAGGGAGGGCAAATTTCAAGGAAGCAGAGAAAGACGTCGGCTACTGCAAGCTGTTCGTAGAAAGCCTCAAAGGGCCTGCCCTCCAGTGGTTCTACAAGCTGGAGAAGAATTTGATCCACACCTTCCACCAGCTTTCTGAGATGTTTGTACAACACTACAACATCTTTGCTGAACGAAAGATTTACGATGCAGAGCTGTGGACCAACAAACAAGGAGAGAACGAAAGCTTGCGATCTTTCATGACGAGGTTGAAGCATAACCTGTCAAAGGTAGATGGAATCAGCAATACGTCTGCACTGGAAGCCTTAAGAGGAGCAGTTAGGTGCCCGTCTCCGTTCTGGCAGGAACTCACCATCAACCCGCCAACAACGATTCAAGACTCTCTTCACCGTGCAGCTGATTTTGCCAAAAGTGAAGAAGAACTCTGCGCCAAGAGGGGCGGAAAGGCTAAGCAGACAAGCGAACCTTCTCAGGTTCTAACCCTAGCTGCACCGAAGAGAGGCAAGCTCGCCTTCGTCCAGTTTGAAGGGGGAGCAGATGGAGCTCATAATTACCAAGTTGAGTCACCCGGCTATGGCAGAGGTCAAGGCCGCGGTCGTGGACGCGGCAGAGGAAGCTTTACATGGGTTAGAGACCCGAAAGAATACGACGAAAAGTTATACTGTGAGTTCCACAAAGCAACTGGGCATTCGACTGCGAGGTGCCGCGAGTTGGGACGACAGGCCGAGGGCACTCTCAAAGGTAACATCAGCCTGCCAGATTTCAAACCAGAAGAAAAGGCTCAAGATGCTACCGAGGTTCAGACGGAAAATCCCAGGCGGCAGCGTCGTGGAGACAACTCCGAGAGCGAGAACCCGCAAGACACCATCTGCATGATCATGGGAGGATCGCAGTACTATGCTGACAACGTAACTGCGATCGAGGCTTACCAGAGACGCGCCGAAGTCTGCGCCAACATCTCTACATCCCCAAGGGCAAAGCGTGCTAGCGATCCGATCAGTTTTGATGACGAGGATGCCGAAGGTATTGACCATCTGCATAATGATCCTTTGGTAATCAATCTGACTATCTTCGACTTCAATGTTGCTCGAGTCCTCATCAATACTGGAAGCTCTGTGGATGTTATCTTCAAAGACACGCTCGAAAAGATGAAGATCGACCTATCACTCATCAGGGGGCAACCAAAGCCTATAACAGACTTCTCTAGCGAGACAACTTTGACAATGGGAACGATTCGCCTGACAGTCCAAGCTGGAGGTGTCAAGAAGATGGTGAACTTCACGGTGTCTGATCATCCCGCCATCTACAATGAGATCATGGGAACACCATGGCTCAGTCAGATGCGAGCTTACCGTCAACCTACCACTTGTGCTTAAATTTCCCAACTAGTGACGGCGTGCAGACCATCTTTGGCAACCAAAAGGATTACCGCATGCGTTTCTTAGCAGCGCACAAGCTGCACAATCGTGAAGAGAACAAGGACTCGGACCCAGGAACTCATGGAGAGAAGAAGGACGACTCAACCTCACAAGGGCCATGAAAGAAAGCAAAAACCAGTTCCAGTCAGGTGAAAGACCTGGCTAACCTCTTACAGCAATTACAGATTGCAGACAGTCGTGCAGAAGAAGAGCGACCTACCTGTGAACCCGTGATCTTTGTGTGTATAGACGAGCAACACCTAGAGAGATGCGTCGTGATCGGAGCTACCTTTGACGAAGTGCTCAAAATAAAGCTAGTGGCGTTTCTCCAGAAGAACATCAACGACTTTGCCTGGACCGCCGAAGACATGCCTGGAATAGACATCAATGTAGCCAACCATGAAATCAATGTTGATCCTACAATCAAACCAGTCAAGCAAAAACGAAGGAAGCTGGGTCCTGAACGGGCAAAGGCTATTAATGACGAAGTCGAAAGACTTCTACGAGTTGGGTCGATAACTGAAGTCAAGTATATCGACTGGCTCGCCAACCTAGTCGTGGTAAAGAAGAAGAATGAGAAGTGGCGCGTCTGCGTCGACTTCACGGACCTTAACAAAGCCTGCCCGAAAGATAGTTTCCCCTTACCTCACATTGAACGCTTGGTGGAATCAACAGCGGTTAACAAGCTTCTTAGCTTCATAGACGCTTTCTCCGGATACAACCAGATTTGATGCATCCCGAAGATCGTGAGAAAATAGCTTTCATCATAGACCGAGGCATCTACTGCTACAAGGTGATGCCCTTTGGCTTGAAGAACGTTGATGCAACATATCAGAGGCTGGTGAACAAGATGTTCCAAGACCAGTTAGGAAAGACTATGGAGGTCTACATCGATGATATGCTCGTCAAGTCACTCGAGGATGAAGACCACATCGCCCACCTGGAAGAATGCTTCAACCAATTGAACCTCCACAACATGAAGCTGAACCTAGCGAAGTGCAGATTTGCTGTGACTTCCAGCGAGTTCCTTGGGTACCTAGTCACTCGCCGGGGCATTGAAGCCAACCCTAAGCAGATCGATGCACTAATCCAGATGGCTTCACCAAGAAATAAACGTGAGGTACAGAGATTAACTGGGAGAGTGGTTGCACCCAATCGGTTCATCTCATGCTCCACTGATAAGTGTCTTCCCTTCTACAACACTATGCGAGGAAACAAACAGTTCGAATGGTCAAAAAAATGTGAAGACGCCTTCAAGCAGCTTAAGGAATATCTGGCAACGCCACCCATCCTTGCTAAGCCAGTGACTGGAGAACCTCTCTTCCTCAACATTGCTGTCTCGAAAACAGCAGTCAGCGATGTCCTTGTGCGGGAGGAAATAGGCGAGCAGAGGCCTATCTTCTATGTGAGCAAAACGCTCACAGACGCTGAAACAAGATACCCCCAACTGGAAAAGCTGGCACTGTCCGTCCTCATGGCATCAAGAAAGCTAAGGCCTTACTTTCAATCTCACTCGATTATTTTCCTTAGTACTTTCCCGCTGCGTTCAGTTTTGCATAGCCCAAGTCAATCTGGCAGACTGGCTAAGTGGGCTGTGGAGCTTAGCGAGTATGGCATCGAGTATAAGGGGCGAACATGTAACAAGTCACAAGTGCTGGCGGATTTCCTCATAGAACTCCCAGAAGACAAAAACCCCAAGGAGGTACAGCCCGGGATCTGGCAGCTGTACGTGGACGGCTCATGCTCAAAGAATGGTTCTGGAGTTGGGATACGATTGGTGTCGCCAACCGGAGAGATCCTTGAGCAATCATTTCGACTTGGATTCAAAGCTTCTAACAACAAAGTAGAGTATGAGGCCCTCGTCGCTGGTATGAGGCTCGCCCAAGGACTACGGATCGAACACATTCACGCGTTCTCCGATTCACAGCTGGTAACCAGTCAGTTCAGCGGCGAGTACGTCGCAAAGGATGATCGCATGGAGGCTTATCTGAATATAGTGAAGAACCTTGCTTCTTTATTCCAGGAGTTCACCCTTACAAGGATTCCCAGAGGTGAGAATATGGACGCCGACGCGTTGGACAACCTTGCCTCCGCCACCGCTACGCTAGAAGATCCAGCTTTGAAGCGGATCATTCCAGTCGAGTTCATTGAATTCCCCGGCATTCAAGAAGAGGTGACGCACTTGTTAAAGCAAACAACGAAGACATAGAGATGGCAGAAGCTCCCGAAGTCCTAGACACTGACATGCACGACACCGACGACCCTGTCAATGACGTCCCCGTCGCTGACATTTCTGCTGCCAGCAGCCCTCATCACCCCGGAGTGATCCCAATGGACGAAGACGCCGAAAAACCAGTGTACGGCTGCGATAAGTTATGGATGGGTGAGATACGAGAGTACATTGTCGATGGCAAATTGCCTGGTAGCAAGTGGGCGGCCCGCAAATTACGTAAGCAAGCCGCTCGTTATGTTCTACATGATGGTAACCTCTTCAGATGGGGATTCTCCGGTCCTATGCTCACCTGTGTGGAAGGAGAACAAGCAAGACGAATAATGGAAGAAGTCCATAGTGGATCTTGCGGAAATCATTCAGGAGGCAAAGCACTTGCGGTCAAGATCAAGAGATATGGTCATTTCTGGCCTACTATAGTAGGCAATTGCACGAAGTTCTCAGCCAGGTGTGAGAAATGCCAGCGACATGCTCCAAAGATCCGTCAACCAACTGAGACACTCTCTTCCGTCACTTCACCTTACCCATTCATGAGATGGGCCTTGGAAATTGTTGGACCATTGCACCCATCAAAACAGAAGCGGTTCTTACTTGTTCTAACAGACTACTTCTCAAAGTGGGTGGAGGAGGAAGTCTATTCTAACATTAAGGATATCCAAGTGGAAAGCTTTGTTTGGAGAAACATCATATGTCGTCACGGAGTTCCATATGAGATCGTTACAGAAAATGGTTCGCAGTTCATATCCAATCGGTTCGAGACATTCTGTGCAAAATGGAACATCTGCCTTAGCAAGTCTACGCCTCGCTACATTCAGGGCAATGGTCAAGTAGAGGCTGTTAACAAGAAGATCCTTGATGGTCTTAAGAAACGCATAGAGGCAAAAAAGGGTCGCTGGGCTGACGAGCTAGAGAGAGTTTTGTGGTCCCACCGCACCACTCCCCGTCGAGCAACAGGCGAGACTCCTTTTGCCCTTGTCTGTGGAACCGAATGCGTCATCCCATCTGAAATCTGCTCACCTAGAGTACGACGTCAGCTCTTACCTAGCAACGAACCAATCAACCGGTCAATGCTGCTCGATGCATTGGACTTCCTCGATGAGCGACGCGACCAGGCGCTTGTCAGGATTACCAACTATCAAAGCGCAGCCTCAAGGTGAACTCGTCCTGCGTGAGGTGTTCCTAAACACAGCAGAGCCAAATGGAGGCAAGCTCGGAGCCAACTGGGAGGGTCCCTACAAGATTATAACAGTCATTCGTCCTGGCGTGTACGAGCTCGCCACCATGACTTGTACTCCAATACTCCACTCTTGGAATGCAACACACTTGAAGAAGTACTATCATCATTCTTCTCTCAACAATGAACTACGAGGCGACCTGATCCCTGCAAAGGGTACGTAGGCAGCCTGTCTTCGGATAGGTTCAGTTTCCCCCCTCCGTCAAAAAGGGGGGGATTATGCGCTTTATAAGCCTCATTTCCGGACGAGCTCACTTGATATCCTCCGCCTTGGGGGGGGGGGGGGGGGGGGGGGAGGGGGGAGTGAATGTTCTACTTAAGCCTCATTTCTGGACGATCTCACTTGATCTCCTCCGCCTTAAGGGGGGGGAGTGAGTGTTCTACTTAAGCCTTATTTCCGGACGAGCTCACTTGATCTCCTCCGCCTTAGGGGGGGGGAGTGAGTGTTCTACATAAGCCTCATTTCCGGACGAGCTCACTTGATCTCCTCCACCTTGGGGGGGGGGAGTGAGTTATATACATAAGCCTCGTTTCCGGACGAGCTCACTTGATCTCCTACGCCTTGGGGGGGGGGAGTGAGTTATCTACATAAGCCTCGTTTCCGGACGAACTCACTTGATCTCCTCCGCCTTAAGGGGGGGGAGGAGTATTCTACAATCCAACTACAACCAAGAGTCATCAAATCCAATAAAGGTTTTAGAAGCAAAAGTCATAAAGGGACTAAAAATAAACTAAGTCATGAACGGAGAAAGGTGGTCACTCATCAGCCTCCTCATAGGCCACATCGTCATCCTCTGAGATCTCTAGGGCTTGCCTCACTCCAGAGACAAGCTCACCAAACATATCACGAGCATCGTAAATCAGGATCTTCCTCTCAACCAAGAATTTCTCCGCAGTGTCCAGAGTCGGTCTGTCAGGCTTGCGGAGACGTTCGATGAACTCCAGGTTTGCATTAATTTCAGCGAGGTCAAGCATGTTGTCATTCGCTATTCCCCCAATCCTACCAAGCAACCTGGCGACCTCTATAGCTCGGCTAGAAGAACTACGAGCCGCCTCATCCTTGGCCTCGGCAACGACCTCCTCAATCTTGGCGTCCTTGAGATCCTCAACATCCAATAGCTTACTCCTGAGCAAAGAAATCTTCTCCTTGTCCTTAGCATGCCTCAAAGACGCCCTCGACAGCTTGCCACTCAACTCTTCCCCCTTCTTCTTCACAGAAGCAACGTCTTCCTCAAGAGCTTGGTTCCTCTCAGCAAGCTTGGTGTTGGCCTTCTTGGATTTGCTGAGCTCCTTGTCACGAGAGCGAGAGTCCTCTTCGAAGCAAAAGGCCAGTTGGTCCAGCTGAGCGGAAAGCTGTATACAGAGGAAATCAAATGGAATGGTATTAGACCAAAAGAAATTAAGCAACAATAACTAGCACAAGGCGGGAAAGAAACCGAACCTCAGAAACTTTGGCCTTCGCCAGCGCAAAAGCCCTCCCGCTGGAGTCGGAAGTTGGAGAGGACGATGCTGCAGCATCCTAGCTTGTCGACCAGGAAACAAAGGCACGACAAGAGTCCGTCTTCTGTCGCTTTGGTGATGCCCCATCGGGAGTACGTCTCACCTTGCCCTCTGACATAAGGGCTCTCTTCTGCGACTGCTCACGATGCATCACAATCTCGTCAAGGGTAAAGTCAAGAGCGTGAGAACGCTGGACCGGTGTAGCGGGAGTCTTTGGCGCGGTAGTCGACGGAGCCCGAGTCTGCGAGCACGCCTTTGCTGGGACCACGGCACTCGTCGACACCGCCTTCGCCTTCTCCGCTCGCTGGTAGGCCGAAACTCTAGGGGCACCCCGTCCGAGAACCTTCCCTGGGAAGATCCTGGTGGAAAGCGCCTTCTGGATCCTCTGACGAGTAAAATACTTCACCCAATCACCGTTCCCAGAGGCAAGAACGCTCTGGATGGCCGCTCCGTCACTCCGGCTAACAGTCTGAGATTCTGGCTTCACTGCGAAAAGAAAAAATTTAGAAATTAGTACATAAAACGTGAACACGTTGCGAAAAATATTTATATGTATAGAATTACCTCTCTTCTCCCAGCTCGTCCTGACGAAGGAGATGCAATCTGCTTCAACGGTTTTCTCCAAAATATTGACAAAAAAGAATCGGTCCTCAAAGTGATCATCCTTTCTCGGGAACCCATCAATGAGCGTGCGCTCCGTAACCAGAGAAACTAGATACCTAAGCTCCTTTGCGCGGCCACGAGGCCTGAAGTCCAGCAGGCAGGACAACTGCTCGGTGCTAATCTCCGCGTTACACTCCCTACTCAGCACTTACATGCCGATGACATGCCTCAACCCCCTGGGGTTTATCTGAGCAAGGGAGATACCATTCGCCTCTAAGAAACGAAGAAGGAAGCCGGGCACCGGAAACCACAGCAAGCAGTGCTCGGAAAAGTTCTCGTACAAGGTAAAGTATCCCGGAGGTGGAGCATCAGCTCGCTGAGTGCGATCGGGAACAACCAGCCTGATCTCCTCTGAAATCTCGGACCTCTCTCGGAGAAGCTGTAACGACTCCTCGTCGGAAAGAGTGGATCCCGGAGGGTCCAGACGCGCCTTCTTCATCTTGGTCACCGCGGGCCGGCCAACCTCTACAAAGGTATCATCATCACCGTCCTCAGCATCGAAAGGGAGTGACCTGAAAGTATAGGAAGAGTCTGGCGATAGAGCGGCGTCGGCTGTGCGTGCTGGAAATTCACACAATCGAATTTGTGAAAATTCTTATAAAGTAGAGCTCCTTTAGGGTTTCAAACACTTAGAAACATTTAGAATTAGATTATGAACTAGGGTTCTTATTTATCAAGATCAGAGCGTTTAACAAAGTTTTTTTTGATCCCTCACAAGTGAGGGGGTACATGTTTATTTATAGAGAAAATAGGTCGATTCGGATGAACAGTAATGGGCCGTTAATGGGCCGCTATCTTCTGGACTTGACTATTGGGCCATTTCGGCGAATACGACGTCGTTTAGGCTTATCGATTCTTCAAGGGGGGATCCGACCCCTACAGTTAGTTCCCCAGTTCAACAGTTTTATAAATAAAAGTGTTGAAGTAAGGGTGTCCGAGTGAAGAGCCGATTTCCGCTTAGACGGTTTACGTGTTGATGATGATGTCGAGCCCAGATGACCTGATTGAATCGAATCCAGCGAGTCGGTTCTTGAAGTCGCGAAGTGACGAGATGAGCTAATCCAAAACCTGCGAGTCGCTGGTGAAAGGAAGTCGCGAGCTGATCGAGCGCGATGAGATGATGATCTTGCGAAGTCGCGAGCTGATTGAGTGCGATGAGATGACGATCTTGCGAAGTCGCGAGCTGATCGAGTGAGACGTTTCAGGCGAGTCGATTTCGATCTTGCGAAGTCGCGAGCTGATCCGCTTGAAATGCGAGGCGACGAGATGACGATATAAGTATGCGAACAAGCCTCAGTCAAAACCTCATCTGGAAAACCCGATGGGAAAAAACCAGACAAAGGGAAAAAGAGCGCGAGTCGCACACTTGCTTAGGTCGTCTTTGTCGCCGAATTCTAAACTTGGTTTCGTTGGTGTATCCACTTAATCCTTTGGTGTAACGAAAACCATTGGTGATGCGAGGCGAGTAGATAGACGAATATGCGAGATGACTTCGAACGGTTGGTGGCGAGATGGCGTAGCGAAGTCACATACTGATCTTCGCGAGATGATCGAATGCGACATTTAGGAATGTCATAAATCCGCGAGTCGCTCACTATGCGCGATGATGATGTCGAGCCCAGATGACCTGATTGAATCGAATCCAGCGAGTCGGTTCTTGAAGTCGCGAAGTGACGAGATGAGCTAATCCAAAACCTGCGAGTCGCTGGTGAAAGGAAGTCGCGAGCTGATCGAGCGCGATGAGATGATGATCTTGCGAAGTCGCGAGCTGATTGAGTGCGATGAGATGACGATCTTGCGAAGTCGCGAGCTGATCGAGTGAGACGTTTCAGGCGAGTCGATTTCGATCTTGCGAAGTCGCGAGCTGATCCGCTTGAAATGCGAGGCGACGAGATGACGATATAAGTATGCGAACAAGCCTCAGTCAAAACCTCATCTGGAAAACCCGATGGGAAAAAACCAGACAAAGGGAAAAAGAGCGCGAGTCGCACACTTGCTTAGGTCGTCTTTGTCGCCGAATTCTAAACTTGGTTTCGTTGGTGTATCCACTTAATCCTTTGGTGTAACGAAAACCATTGGTGATGCGAGGCGAGTAGATAGACGAATATGCGAGATGACTTCGAACGGTTGGTGGCGAGATGGCGTAGCGAAGTCACATACTGATCTTCGCGAGATGATCGAATGCGACATTTAGGAATGTCATAAATCCGCGAGTCGCTCACTATGCGCGAGGCGGCGAAATGAAGTCGCAAATCTGCAAGTCGCGCGCTATGCGCGAGGCGACTCGAGATACAGATCGCGAGGTTGTGAAATATAGATAGTTGCGAGGTCGCGAGCTGATTTGATGTAAAAAGTCGCGAGGCGGTAAAATGAAGATAGTCGCGAGGTCGGGAGTTGATTTGATGTATAAAGTCGCGAGGCGGTGAAATGAAGATAGTCGCGAGGTCGCCGCCGTGTTCCTTTTTGCCGCCGCAATCTTTTTCCGAAAAATTTGAAAATCGTCACTTTGATCCAATGAAATAATGTCATCAATGAGTTCTTTTGAGTCTGCGAGATCTGCCGAGTTCGCCGAGAAGAGAAAGTCGATCTGGGATTATTCTGCTAACAGCGAATCGGTCGTTGACGCGAGCTCAAGTTGTGGTCAGTTCCGCTGCAAAGAGGACGCAAGTACTTCTGGTCGCGAGGACGCGAGCCCTTTTTGCCCAGAGGATCGAGCTGGAGGCCATTCCCCTCTTGCCGAGTTGTTCTCCTATCCCTCCCCTGTCTTAAGGCAAAGTCGCGAGACGAGGGAGATTGCTTCACCAGCGCGAGCCCCGCGACCTGACCTTGAAGAAGGAGTTGGGACCTCGCGCCCCTCACTAATTGGCGAGGTGTCTGCTGCTAACGAGCAAAGGCTTGTCATCGAAGTTCTGTACCTTCGTGACGAGTCCCTTACTCCTGTCGAGCCGTTTCGTCAAGTAAAGATCGAGGATCGCAACTGGGAGTACAACCCTCTAGCAGAAAAAGAGAGGTTGCTAGCCTGGATCGGTTCCGGAGCGGCCAAAGTCGTGAAGACGAAGAAGTCGAGGCAAAAGCAACGCCCGCCTCCAGGCTCTTCATGGTGTGACAAGGAGTCACTGGATATCCTTCGCGCAGAATGCGAAATCATCGCGCATGGTCGAGATGATTGCGCCGACTCCCGATCAGCGAGAAGAAAATCCGCCCGTCGGTATGTTCACCGCATACGAGTGCTGGTTTAGGGGCTGCTACCTCACATTCCCCATTCCTAAGTTGATTCTACGGTACACATGGGTTCATAGAATCGCGCTCATGCAGGTGAACACAAGAGGGACTCGTCAACTGGTTGGTCTTTTGACGCGAGCCGCTGAATGTGGCGAGCCCATTGGAGTTCGCCATCTTCGTAACTTTCTTGAGTTTCGTAAGCATGTCGACCCGAGCGGCAAGAGGCTGTATAATCTGGCGAGTCGCCCTCATTACAAAGTTTTGGACGACTTTCCGAACAAGGACCACAGTTGGCGAAAGTATTTTTTCTTTGTGTCGGTGTCGGCCGTGCCTGTTGAAGAAGAAGACCGGGTGGTGGCGAAGTGGGAATACTTGGTAGATTTTCTTGATGTTTATCGCGCGAACTGCCGCCTTTTGCTTTATATTAACCTTTTGTTCAATTGCTTTCACAGTTAACAGACCGCTATTCACTCCTGTTCCTGGAATCGACGACCTGCACGATAAGTTAAAGGCTCGGAAGTGTCTCTGGAATCGTCACTTCCACCATCGAAGAGTTGTGTGAGCTCGCGAGTCCGTTCTAAACGACGAGGACGACGAGTCTGATTTAAGCAAGTCCGAAGATCTCGAGAAAATGCCACCTAAGCCTACCTTCCGCGACATCGCCAAGCAGAAAGCCGCGAAGGCTAAGAAGGCCGTCGTTCCCGCTGTTGAAACGTCTGAGCAGAGTGTTGATAAAGACAACACTCCAGCCGCAAGGAGCGACGAAGCGGTTGCTGTAGCCGCGAGCGGTACTTTGGCTGTTATTGCTTCACAGCCAATTACCATTACTGACGAGCCCGTCGAGTCCGACCAACAGCTGACTCGGAAAAGAAAGCACACTTCTGCCGAGAAAGGCAAAGGTAAAGATGGCGAGAAGAAGTCTCGTCGCGAGCTACCGGCCCCTAGGCGAGTCCATTCCTCCGGGTCCGCGATCTGGAAAATCTGCTGAGCTTTATGACGATCCCTTAGCCGCGGCTGCTCTAATGGCTAAGGTCACGTATCCGGGTGACAACCTTCCGATCCCAGAGATGCTGGTAAAGAGCGAGCTCTACATAGAGTTCGCGTCTCGCCAGGCTAAGGTAAAAGTCTATTGTTCTACTTGTTCCGTTTTGCTTTGTTTCTCATATTTCAAACTTTTCTGCAGGCTATCGCCCACTGCAATAGGATGGTGATAGCGTACGACCAAGAGGCGAGGTCAAGGCAGGCCTTTATTGACGAGGCCAGGAGGAAAGAGGAGGCCGAGATGAAGAAACTCGCAGAGAAGATGACAAATATCACTGCTGAGCGCGACGCCTACAAGAAGAGTTCTGATGACTTGGGCGTGCATCTTCAGAGAGTCGGTCTAGAGAAGAAGAAGGCCGAGGAGAAAACCGCCGAGCTGGAGGTAGAATTATCGGCTCTGAAAGCGAGTCGCGAGAAGGATCTAGAAGCGGCTGCTTCATCTGCAAGGCGATCAGCAGCTGCCGAGGTTCAGGCTAAATTGGACCATGCTTACGAGCTGTTTCGTCAGATGATGAAAAAGCCGATTAAAAACATGGTCTATCTCTCGCAAGCGGTCGCCAATATTCAGCTTCTTGACGATATGGAGAAGCCTAATGCGGATGAGCCATTTGATCCCAACGCTGAACGCGACATGCTTGAAGAGAGCAAGGCCAAGCTGGGAGACGCCGATGTCGTCTTTGATTAGATAGCTGCCGAGCTGAGGAAGACGCTAGGTACGAACTATGTCGTCCCCATTAATGTTGCGGATATAGTTGTTTCTCCGCGAATCGAGATTAGTTCTAAGTCTGTTGGTATTTATGTAGCTTCTGGCTCTAACGACGGCTCTTTGGGTATGCGGTTGCGAAGTGCGAGCGAAGAACTGAGCGAGAGCGAGTCGGGTGAGACGAACAAGACTGTCAATCCTGAGCAAGCTGTAACCACTTATCCTTCGCACGAGCCGGCTCCTTTGGAGCAGGATCCCAAAGCTGGCGAGGCTGCGAGCTCGGCTAGCAAGGTTGTTTTGGCCGAAGAAAGAGTCGAGGGCGAGCTGGTCGCCGAGGCCAAAGAAGTAGAAGATGGCGAATTTGTCGCCTAACCCAAGTTGTAATAGAATTTTAGGATTTGTTTTTGTTTTGCTCAAGTGTTTTAAGACTTGTCATTTTGTGCCTGGACGGCCTTATCCAACTCGTAACATTTTTAATTGCCAAGTTGGTCGGACCAAATTTATATAAAAATTTGGATTTCTTGCGACTTTTTTGATTTCTTTATGATTCATCTTTACGATGCGGTTTTAAGACGCTTAGATGCGATACGGTTTTAAGATGCGATGCGGTTTTAAGACGCTTAGAAGCGAGGCATGTTAGAGTTTGTTTAGCGAGGCGGTTTTAAGACGGTTAGAGGCGATGCGGTTTTAAGACGCGATGCGGTTTTAAGACGCTTACAGGCGATACGACTTATCGTATCGTTGTAAAATTAGCCATGTTCGACCAGTGTTAGGTATAACTGGGTTTTGCGAGACGAACACCCTGGTTATATTCTACTGAATATATCTTATCCAGGCAAATATCGGTGCAGAAGAGTTCGACAGAATTTCTGACCGATTATATTTGCTAAGTTTGACCAGTTTGTTAAGTAAAAACTGGGTTTGCGAGTCAAACATCCTGGCTAACGGACACACTCTACTGAATGTATCTATCCCGAGATGGACTCGCGAGATGGACATCCTGGCTAACGGACATACTTGCACTGAATATGTCTATCCTAGATATGAACTCTAAATTTATATAGCGCGCTTTATCCGTTTGTGGATGTATATGAAAAACTTTTTGATGAAGTTTTATAGATCGTCATTATAGCTAGTAATGACGAGTTGACATAGACGTCGCATTTAGACAGTTAAGTCATTTGCGAACTGATGTCATCGCGTTTTAGATAGTTATGTCGTTTAGCGAGTTGCCGCGTTTAGACAGTTAAGTCGTTTTACGAGCTGAACGAATTGTAACAAGACTTGGTTAAAACGCGAATCGACTTAACTGTCGTTTGCGAGTCGACTTGTCGCGTTTAGACCGAAGTCGTTTGCGAGTCGACTTGTCGCGTTTAGTCCGAAGTCGTTTGCGAGCTGAACAAATCGTAACGAGACTTGGTTAAAACCTTAAGTCGTTATTGATTGTCGCGTTTAGATCGGAGTCGTTTGCGAGTCGACTTGTCGCGTTTAGACCGAAGTCGTTTGCGAGTCGACTTGTCGCGTTTAGACCGAAGTCGTTTGCGAGCTGAACGAATCGTAACAAGACTTGGTTAAAACGCGAGTTGACTTAACTGTCGTTTGCGAGTCGACTTTTCGCGTTTAGACCGAAGTCGTTTGCGAGCTGAACGAATCGTAACAAAACTTGGTTAAAACCTTAAGTTGTTTGCGAGTCGACTTGTCGCGTTTAGACCGAAGTCGTTTGCGAGCTGAACGAATCGTAACGAGACTTGGTTAAAACCTTAAGTCGTTATTGATTGTCGCGTTTAGATCGGAGTCGTTTGCGAGTTGACTTGTCGCGTTTAGACCGAAGTCGTTTGCGAGTCGACTTGTCGCGTTTAGACCAAAGTCGTTTGCGAGTTGAACGAATCGTAACAAGACTTGGTTAAAACCTTAAGTCGTTACATACTGCGAGTGGGAGTATGAATATACGGACCCACTCCTCCCTTTTTTGAATAAGGGGGCGACTGAACTCGTCCAAAAACGAGCTGCCTGCGTACCCAATGAAGGGATCAAGTCGCGTCGTAGTTCAAGTCTAATGACTTAGTATTTTTAGCAGTGATATTTCTTCAGATTTCGCGCATTCCAGGAACGCGGGATCATCTCGCCTTACATGTTGGCGATTTCGTAGACGCCCGGGCGAACTACTTTCGTGATCTGATAAGGTTCTTCCCAGTGAGCGCCCAGCTTGCCGGTATTGGTCTCGACTATATTTTGAAATACCGCGCGGAGGACGAGGTCTCCTTCATAGAAACGCCGAACTCTTACTTTTGAGTTGTAATATTTGGACGCTGCGATCTGATATTTGGTCATCTTGACGAGAGCTTGATCGCGTCTTTCGTTGATGAGGTCGAGCTCGTCGATCATGAGGAGGTGATTAAGGCCCTCCTGTTCTGGAAGCAATCGTCGGCGAACTCCTGGGAAATAGACCTCGGGAGGGATCACGCATTCTGTTCCGTAGACGAGGACGAAAGGAGTCTCGCCCGTAGCGCGACGCGGCGTTGTTCGATAAGACCACAAAACGCCTTCGAGTTCATCTGCCCAATGGCCCTTCTTAGCGTCGAGTCGAGTCTTTAATCCGTGTATAAGCGTCTTGTTTGACGACTCTGCTTGGCCGTTGCCTTGTGGGCAGCGAGGTGTCGACTTGCTGACTCTGATTTTCCACTTGTCGCAGAAAATTTTGAAGCGCTTGGAGATAAACTGCGAGCCGTTGTCAGTTACTATTTCATAGGGAACGCCGTGTTGACAGATGATATTCTTCCAGACGAAGTTTTCGACATGCTTGTCCTTGATCGATCCAAATGCTTCCACTTCAATCCACTTGGAAAAATAATCCGTTAGGACCAAGAGGTATCGCTTTTGCCGAAACGGATGGAGCGGATCGACGATGTCCATCGCCCATCCCATGAATGGATACGGCGAGGTGACCGAGCTCAAAAACTCCGAAGGTTGATGGATGAAAGGACCATGGCGTTGACATTTTTCGCACTTCGCAGCGAATAACTCGCAGTCTTTTATCATGGTTGGCCAAAAATATCCATGTCTTTTGATTCGGATGGCGAGTGAGCGACCTCCAGAATGGTTACCGCAAGACCCGCCGTGAACTTCGTGCATTATCTTGCGAGCTGCTTCCCCCTCGACACAAATGAGGAGTGGTCCGGACAGTCGCCATTTGAATACTTCTCCGTGAAATAAAACGTGCCGAGATGACTGCACCTTTAACTTGCGAGCCGCCTATTTGTCTACCAGCATTTTGCCGTCTGCGAGATATTCGCGAATGTCTGCCATCCACTTGGTGTCGCAACCGTAGACTGTGGTCTCGTCGTCAATGGGAATATCGACGACTTCATGCTCTGGGGGTGGCTCTTCGCTACACGGGTAAGCATCTTCTGGTGGCTCTTCGAGTTGTTTGGGGAGGAGGCCGCGGTTAAAAGTTGTATTATTCGGGTCGAGCTCGTTGTCTTTTGCCATTACATCAGTCTTTTTGTCTGTGCCGACCGTGTCCGAATGGTCGAGATCCATCGGATCCTGCTTGGTTATTCCCCCAGTTTGGTCGAGGTCCATTAGATCTGCGACAGGACGAGTAGGCGAGTCGTCGCTTATGTTCGTTTTTCGCTTCGCGGCTTGAGATCTAGTCAGTATGTTGACTTCTTTAGCGATTGCGACACTTAGTGTTTCGATGAATTCGACTTTGACGATTCTTTGAAGATCTTTATCTGGCTGTGCCGACGAGCCGAGTGATGCGAGGGCATCTGCTTGTGAGTTCTCCGCCCTTGGAATTCTTGTTATTGTGAAAAATTCGAATTCCGCCACTAATGTCTTGACGAGGGCGAGATATGCCTCCATACGTTCATCTTTTGTAGCGTACTCGCCGTTGAACTGATTCACGACGAGCTGAGAGTCGCAAAAGGCTTCTATCCTTGTCATTTTAAGCGCTTTCGCCAATCGAAGACCCGCGAGTAAGGCCTCGTATTCTGCCTTATTGTTTGATGCTCTGAAGCCAAGACGGAATGACTGTTCCAGAGATTCCCCGTGTGGCGACGACAGTCGAATGCCTACTCCCGACCCGTGTTTAGATGACGAGCCGTCGACATGTAATTGCCAGGTTTGAGATGACGAGCTGTTCGTGAGGGCATCTTTATTTTCAGACGAGGTTGTCGCCTCGGGTAGCTCGATTAAAAAGTCGGCCAACACTTGTGCTTTGATCGTAGTCCTACTACGGTACTCGATATCGAACTCGCTGAGTTCGATGGCCCACTTGGCGAGTCTCCCGGATTGAGTAGGGCTATGGAGAACAGTTCGCAATGGAAAAGTACTTTGAACCACGATCGAGTGGGACTGGAAATAAGGTCGAAGCTTGCGAGCCGATGTAATGACTGCGAGTGCTAATTTCTCCGTCAGAGAATATCTCGTTTCTGCATCGGTTAGCGACTTGCTGATGTAGAAAACGGGCTTCTGTTCTGTGCCGTCTTCACGAATTAGGACTCCACTGACCGCCGAGGTCGAGACCGCGACGTAGAGATAGATCGGTTCGCCTTCAATGGGTTTTGTCAAGAGAGGGGGAGTCGCAAGATATTGCTTCAACTTTTGAAAGGCTTCTTCACACTTCTCTGTCCATTCGAAAGCTTGTCGAGCTGCTCCCTTTTTATCCCTGAGCATGTCATAAAAAGGCAAACATTTGTTGGTAGAGCACGAGATGAATCTGTTTAATGCCGCGACTCTGCCGTTTAGCCGCTGGACTTCTCTTTTTGATTTAGGCGAGGCCATCTGGATGAGCGCGCGGATTTGTTTTGGATTCGCCTCGATCCCGCGACGGGTCACCATATAGCCGAGGAACTCACCCGATGTTACGCCAAAGCGACACTTAGCTGGATTGAGCTTCATGTAATACTTGTTTAACAGCGCGAAGCATTCTGCGAGGTGGCCGACGTGGTCTTTTTCCTGGAGCGGCTTGACGAGTATATCGTCTATGTAAACTTCCATCGTCTTGCCGAGGAGGCCCTCGAACATTTTGTTGACGAGTCATTGATAAGTGGTCCCGGCGTTTTTAAGGCCAAAAGGCATGACCTTGTAGCAATAGATCCCGCGATCTGTAATGAAAGAAGTCTTTTCGCGATCGCAGGGGTGCATGAAGATTTGATTGTAGCCAGATAAAGCATCCATAAAGGATAACAACTTGTTCCCAGACGTCGCCTCGACGAGGCGGTCGATATGAGAAGAGGGAAACTGTCTTTTGGACATGCCTTGTTCAAATCGGTGAAATCCACACAGACTCGCCACTTGCCATTTTTCTTTTTTACGACGACTGGGTTAGCGAGCTAGTCCGGATATCTGACTTCAGAGATTCAGCCGGCCTGTAAGAGTCGGTCGACTTCGTCGTTTACTGCTTGAGCCCTATCAGGACCAAGTCGCCTTCGCTTCTGCTTTATAGGCTTGAAGGTTGAGTCTACGTTCAACTCATGACTGATGATGCCGATATCGATCACGGGCATGTCTTCTGCGGCCCATGCGAATGTACCGACGTTCTCCCTAAGGAACTTAACGAGGTCAAGCCTGACGGCTTCATCTAGTGTCGCGCCTATTTCTACTCGTCTTTCTGGGAATTCGTCGTCTATGCAAACCGATACGACGGGTTCGCATGTTAGACCCACTCCTTCCTCTTCGGTGGATTCCGCGGTCTGTAGCTGCTATAACAGGTCTGAGATCTCCTTGACGGGTTCCCTGTCTGTTTTGATCTTTTTTCACGGCTCGCTTGGAATCGGTTCTGTCGCGCGACTTCTTAGTTTATGCGCGGCCATGAAGCAAGATCGCGATGCTGCCTGACTCCCTCTGATCGTTTTGATCCCGCCTTTCGTAGGAAACTTAAGGCAGAGATGGTATGTCGAGGCGACTGCGCGCATCGAGTTGAGCCAAGGGGTTCCCATTATCACATTGTAAATTGCCGGGTTATCCGATACCGCGAACTCCACCATTTTCGTTATTCCTTCCACAAGCACAGGAAGTTTGATCGTTCCAAGTGTCATTGTCGTCTCGCCATTGAATCCGGTTTAAGGTTTAGGATAGGATTTGACTTGGGCGAGGTCGATTTCCATACGCTTAAGAGCGCCTATGAAAATGATGTCTACTGTGCTTCCTGTATCGATCAGAACGCGACCCGTGTCCCATCTTGCGACGGAGAGTCGGACGACAAGCGGATCGTCGTGCGGTTTGTCGATGTCGTCAATCTTATTCTCTTCAAACTGGATGACATTGTTTGGAAACTTCGACGGGTTTGGCTTGTTCGCTCCTACCTCGGCTCGCCTCTGATAAGCTTTGATAGAGGAGATGGGGTTCGAGCAATAGCGCGAGCTGCCCATGATCATGTTGCAGATTTTTTGCTTTGAGCCGCCTTGGCCATCGTTATTGTTTTGTCTACCGAGGTGGGCCTCGTTTTCGTTCCTCTTGTCTAGTTTGTTATTCTTGTTTAAGTCTCCGGACGAGTGGTCTTCCTCTCTTGGATCGTCGAACTGTTCGAGCTGGAAATCATTAACGTTTATGTTTCCTCTGAGTTCGCCTGCGGCCAGCTTCGCTGCGAGTCTCATTCCGAGCACTCTGCAATTAGCTGTTGAATATCCGCCCATTTTGTGCAGTTCGCAATATGCGGATTCGTCGTACTGCAAGTTCCTCGTCCATGTGTTGCCATAACCGCGGCTTGGCGTGCTACTTCCGCGGCCTGGGGCGCCATTTCCGCGGCCTCGCCCTCTTCCTCTACCGTAACCGGGCGAGTCCACTTGATAGTTATGGGCCCCTTTGAAGCCTCCTTCGTGTCGCACGAAGTTGTTTTGCTTCTTCTTTTTTGTCTGTGGGGCTTCTCGCGGATTAGGGCTTCTTGTTTTTCCATACTTTTGGTCCAAAACCCGCGTTTCTTCCTCGTTCCTTGCGAAGCCATTTGCGCGATGGAGCGCGTCTTGAATGGAGGAGGGCTCATTGATTGTCATTTCCTTTCGAAAATCCGAGTTAAACCACAGGACTTTACGCAAAGCGCTAAGTGCGGATTGGTCATCGATTCCCTTCACTTGAGTAAGCATTGCCTTGAAGCGCTCAATGAAGACTCCCAAGGGTTCGCCGGCTGCCTATGACAGGGTGTAAAGATCCGCCTCAGACGACCTGCGTTTGATTAGGATCGCGTATTGTTTTAGGAATGCTTCGGAGAGCTAGGCGAAGCTGTCGATCGAATTTTTCTTCATTCTTGTGAACCAATAGAGAGCTGCCCCCTTGAGGTGCTCTACGAAGAGGAGGCAGCAGTCAACGTCGATTTCGTCGAGTCGGAACTTGGCTCGCCCCATACCGATCGAGAAGGCCCTAATATGCTCCGTGGGGTCGCCCTTTCCGTCATAAATAGGAAGCTTCATCTTTCCCGGATCGGACAGACGTGCCTTTGTTATTCGCTCGGAAAAAGGGGTGGTGTGAGCTTCTTCAAGAACACGGTCGATCACTGGCGCCTTGCTGGTTGCGCGCTGGACTTGCGATCGCATATCTTTGAGATCGCGAGCTGTCTGCTTCATGATGGCTTTGAGTTCGTCAATCTCCCTTTGCTGCGAAGCGATAGCTCCGCGATTGGTCGGAGCTTCAGCCTGATCCATCCATCGCATGTATTCTGCGTTTTCGCCCTTATCCCGACTTTGGATTCGACTGGTCGGCTGACTGGGTCGAGCGTCTGTGATTGCAACCATACCGCCTGTTGCATCTGCGACAAGGATGACCCCATCTCTGAGAGGCGTTGGCGTATGATCTTCGCGAGCCCCGCGAGCTGAAGGCGAGGCCGCTGGGGAGAAATCAAGAGCGATCGGGGTGACGCGACGTGCGACATCCTGAGGTAGACTCTGAGGCTGACGAGCTGTCGACAAGGCCCTGATTTCGGCAGTCAGGTTGCTGTTGATAGTTTCCTGTTTCTGCGACTGCTTGAGCAATTGCTCGAGCATTGTTTTGAGCTGATCGAAAGCTTGCGGTGTTGCCGGATCGGTCGAGTTCGCACTGGCGGTTGCCAGGTTTTCTGTAGGGACATATCTGCCTGCTTCCGCCTCCAATGCAGACTGGTCGATTAGCCCAGCTACAATGGGCTCGCTCGGACCTGAACCATCTTCGGTCGCTGGAGACTGCAGGTTCGTTATTGACATGTTGACGAGTTTTAAGCGTTTGTTTCGTGTATGAAGCTAGTGTTGCGAATATCCCCTCCTTCTAACGCTAAATTGTGCCTGCTGGAAATTCACACAATCGAATTTGTGAAGATTCTTATGAAGTAGAGCTCCTTTAGGGTTTCAAACACTCAGAAACATTTAGAATTAGATTATGAACTAGGGTTCTTATTTATCAAGATCAGAGCGTTTTACAAAGTTTTTTTTGATCCCTCACAAGTGAGGGGGTACATGTTTATTTATAGAGAAAATAGGTCGATTCGAATGAAGGGCCGTTAATGGGCCGCTATCTTCTGGACTTGACTATTAGGCCGTTTCGGCGAATACGACGTCGTTTAGGCTTATCGATTCTTCGAGGGGGGATCTGACCCCTACATCGGCTCCACCAGCTGGGAGCCCCGGGTCCTCATCGTTAAAGGGGAGGGAGAGTCCAATCCCCCCGTTACAGGCCATCAAGTCCTCATTACCACTAGGCCTCCTCTCCTCCTTAACCCCCGCTAAGTCGTCAAGAACGTCCTCATCACACTCATTGGGTCCACAAAGACTAAGCCGTGGAACAGTAAGCTTGCTACGGAGACGAATCCCAGCGCCAGCATTCTCGTGACGCGCCGTCGTAACCACCGGAGAGGAAGATGTCGGGACCACGTCCTCGATTCGGCTTGACGATGCGACTGCGGGGTCGGCTTGGCGTGATGACGCGACCACGAGGTCGGTTTGGCTTAGTAGCACGACCACGCGATCGGTCTGTTCGGGAGATGCGACCGCGGGGTCGGTTTGGCTTGGTAGCGCGACCATGTGATCGGTCTGGTCGGGAGATGCGACCACGTGGTCGTTTTGGCCTGGTAGTGCGACCGCATGATCGGTTCGGGTAGGCGCGATGGTGTCCTCGGTTTGACAAGGCGGTTCCGCCAATTTACCATGGCTAACCAAAACAAATGCAGTTTATTCGATAACAACAAATCTACCTACACACAAGTCAACAAGATAGATCAAAAGTCAAGAATTTCCATCTTTCACCAAGAAGACACCACAAGAACAAGCCTCTTTTATGGATATTCTTCAAAGAAAATTCTTAAAATTAAAGGCTATTCTTCCTAGAAACTAGGCCTAAGAGCTTGAATTCCTCAACCGAAACTCGTGGGAACCGAGAGAGATAAGGATTGTGCTTAGCAACTAGCTACAATCAAGGATTGTTCCTCTTAAACGCTAGATCCAAGAGCTTAGCTTCTCAACTAAAAGCTTATAGAGACTAGAGAAAATAGCTTGAGAAAGGCAATGGGAAAACTCACCAAAGAAAGGTGAATCGTGACAACGCGAGCTCACGGTCGGCAATGGAGCGAACCTCCGTTCGGCAGCGGCACGAACCTCCGGTCGACGGTGGCGTGAAGATCCGGCGGTAGGGGAGAGAAAGAGAGAGAGGAATTGTGATGGAAGAAAGATAGAAGAAAAAAAAAACAAGTGGATGAGAAAGGAAGGAAGGAGAGAGAAGGTGAAAAAAAGGGTAAAGTAAAACCTTATCTCTTTAAAAAGGAATCTTTTCCTCCCTTACCTCTTTAGCGGGTCCCGACTCCATTCAAAGACACTCTTCCCTCCAGAAATCGCCTGGCTATCGCTCGGAGACGTCATTGACACTGGTGATCGCCATGCGGAGTCTTAAAACCTTCATGGAAAATACGAAGTCTTAAAACCTTCAAGAAAAAAAAGTCCTTTCTGCAGAAAACGCAGTAGCTTCGGCAAATGAAGCACGAAGTCTTAAAATCTTCAAAATGCTTACGGGGTCTTAAAACCTCCTGCATAAAGTCACTCTCTACTACTGTGAAAAAGGGTAGGCGAACACCTTGACTTTAAACGGTAACGCTGATATCCAACGCATCTTTAACTCGGCACTATTATCTCTAACACTACCGAGCTGGGGGGCTAACTATTAGGGTCGGTTTTCACCCGCTCAACATTAACGTTCAAAGTCAAACGTTCAAAGAAATAACTCCCCCGGACTCTCGACGAACGAGGCAGAATAACATCTAAGTCTTCCTGCGAAGAGAAGCAAAGCAAATGATCGTGGAGTGAAGCGAAACAGGAACGGACCGGGACCAGACGGTTCCGACCACGGCTTCACCCTTGTGGGCCGACCACGACCTCGCCACGGAGGGCCGACCACGGGCTCGGCACCGTGGACCGACCACGGGCTCGGCACCATGGACTGACCACGGGCTCGACACCGTTGGCCGACCATGGGCTCGACCTTTGCAGACCGATCACACGCTCACCTCGTGAAAGAAGCCTGAAGCCTGGTCCAGACGCGAAGCCCACGTTGGTGCAACCGACTCCACGAAGAGTTAGGAGGCTTAACCGACTTAGGAAGCTATATATACATCCTTGTACAAACCCTAAGGGGATTCATTCACAATATTGTATTCAAACTTTACACAGCAATCAAAGAAAAGCTCTTACTCATCTCTTGCGACCTTAGCTAACCCTAGAAATCTCTACCTTCTCACGAAACCCTAACAAATCTAATTGTGCTAGCTTAGGCTCCTACACTCAATAACTTTTTATAATCCCATCCTAATGGAAAATAAAATAGGGGAATTACAAATTTGCCACCTTTAAAAATATATTTTTAAAATATGTTATTCTTCAAAATTTATTGTAAACATGCCACTTTTTATATAAAAAGATAAAATTATTAATTTTTTATCTTCTTCTCAAAACCTAAATCCTAAACTTTATCCCCAAAAATTATACTCTAAATATAAAATAGTTAGCCTAAACTCTAAAAATATAAAAATTAAATTTATAAAAGAAAGCATTTTCGCAAAGATTTTTAAACGATGACATAACTATAAAGTGGCATATCAAGAGTGACATATCATGAAAATTCACAAATAAAATCTACATGAAATGGAATATGTTAAGTTGGATAAGTTGAGTTTAAATATATATAGGATCGAAAATTCGAAATGTCAAAAGATATGGCCCTAAAAAGTAAATCTTAACAAGAATAAAAGTAGCCATGCTTTAATTTTTATTCTTCTTTTAGGTCAATATTTGCTGCGCGTGGAGGTATGCGTACGTACAACAATTGATGTGTTTAGAAACCACTCCTCATCAAAATGAATTAACCATTTTAATAAGTAATACTAATACTCAATCATTCTTTTAATTAGATTCTCAATCCATAACTTTTTTACTTCTCACTTTTGACTTTTTCGTCTATATGGAGTAGTATTAAGATATGCATTCTGCAAACCCATTCTTTCCTTAAATCGATATTGACATGTACGTACATCTCACGTACGCATGCACCGTATAAGTAAAACTTTACTTTTCTTGAGATTATAAATTCCCCAAATTCTCCTGGCATTAATGTACAACTTTTCTAAAAATAATAATAATAATAATAATAATAATAATAATAATAAATAAAAAATGGACAACTTTTCTTCTTGAAAATGTATACTTAATTTGATTTAATGAAGTCACACAATTTCGAATACTTTAAACCAAAAATTTACAGTGACATTTTCGTAAAGACCATATATTTCGCTTAAATTTTTCAAAAATAATATGGATTTCATTGTTACATTTATAAAATGTACAACATGTTATGTTATTTTATGATATAATATTGTTTATTTTTTAATGAACAATATTATTGAAAAGCTATTTTATTGAAAAATGTGATATATACGGAAATGTCACATCATATTCGATGTCTATAACAACATGTTCAATGGCAAGCTCTTTTTTTCCATCTGATTAAATTTTATTGACAAAAAACACCAAACCCAAGTTTGGTCCAAATATTACAACCCAAAACTTTTAAACGATAAAAACTTAGCACTGTCCAAAAGCAAAGCTAAAAAGGACAATTCTCACTCAAAATGCTCACATACACCTTAGCCACCAACTGACATACTTTTATACTATCTTAAGATTGCGTCTTTTGCTTCTTCAACAAAAACCGAATGTAACCACATAGGGTAACCCATAGCTACATATGACTGGATATGAGCTCCATTGGTTACACTTTGTGCTATCCGGAAAGCACCCATGTTGGTTTTATGCTCCTCCATCTGGTTTCTCCATTCTAACATCGGCCTTAGAGAAAACAGTAATTTGTCGCCTGTCCTATGAAATTTGGCCAAGCATTTGGCCGCATCACATCCCCAATGATCTCATTTGTCCGAATACTTTAAACCAAAAATTTCAAATTTACGGTGAAATTTTCATAAAGACCATATATTTCTCTCGCTTCAGTTTTCCAAAAATAACATGAATTTCATTGATACATTTATAAAATGTATAACATCTTATGTTAATTTATGATATAATATTGTTTATTTTTATTGAAAAATGTGATATATACGAAAATGTCACATCATATTCGATGTCTATAAAAGCATGTTCAACGGCAAGCTATTTTTTTTTCCATCTGATTGAATTTTATTGACAAAAACAGCAAACCCAAGTTTGGTCCAAATATTACAACACAAAGCTTTTAAACGATGAAAACTTAGCACTGTCCAAAAGCAAAGCCAAAAAGGAAAAATCTCCCTCAAAATGCTCACATACATCTTAGCCACCAACTGACATACTTTTATACTACCTTAAGATTGCCTCCTTTGCTTCTTCAATGAAAAAAGATTGTAAACATATAGGGTAACCCATAGCTACATATGACTGGATATGAGCTCCACTGGTTACACTTTGTGCTATTCGGAAAGCACCCATGTTGATTTTATGCTCCTCCATCTGGATTCTCCATTCTAACATCAGCCTTAGAGAAAATAGTAATTGGTCTGCATGTCCTATGAAATTTGGCCAAACATTTGGCCGCAACACAGTCCTTATGTTCTCACTATCTTGGGATGCAAAAATAACTTTCTCCATTTGATGGCTCCTCATCCTCTCCACTGCCCACACCAAAACCTCCAACCCGAGGTTTTGTTTTGTGTCCTGAGCATTGAAGCCCTTCGGATATGCAACATTACTTCTCCTCTTAAGTCTCTAAGAACCCAACCCATCCCCGCACCCCCCCCCCCCATTTACCTTTTTTCCATGTCTGGCCACTGTTTTGGGATGGGTATTTATGGTCCTTACTTTCGGGATGGGTATTTATGGTCCTTACTTTCTCATGCCTTTCGACTTGCTGAGCAATGAACGAGTCATTAGAATTTTCCTACACTTTGTTCATTAATTATGTGGCTTGAAACAAATTTCCTTCAAAAAGCACCTGATTTCTGTTTTTACAAATCCTCCACATAATCGAAGGAATTGATCTTCTAATATGCACTAGAATTTCCTTCCTCTTTTTTATCCCCAACACAAAGAAAATATTTGAAAAGATTAAGTAAGGGTAACGCCTCCATACAGCCAAGGAACATTTGAAACTGCCCACATTTGTATGGCGATATAGTAGACAAACAACACATGGTTAGTACTATCCCCTTCCAAACCACATACCTGACATGTACTATCTATCTTGACTGATGAGATCCCACTTAGATCGACACTTTGATAGGTTGAGGTCAGATCCAAACTCGAGATTCAACAAGGGAATCAACAGATCAATGATGGAACGAAGGGTCACACATGAGTTGTGGAAGGGCTCTTGATTTACCGATAGATCGATGGGTCACACAAAGGTTATGAGAGAGCCTTTGATTTACCGATTTGATCTAATTCTTAGAAAGAGTTTGAGAATAAAAAGCTAGATAGATTCAGAAATGAGAATACAATAGTTTAAATAGAAAAGACAAGTCTACATGCAGACTGTCTAGAAAATAACAACAATAAATCTAAGTGAAATATGACTCTTACTCTTCCATTTTCGTCACTTCTCTTGGCCAGCAAATTAGACACTTATTTTAGGCTCTTCTTGGACCTGTAATTGGCATAAAATGCACTGGACTTGATGGCTATTCATTTGGATTGAAATTTGTGGTCTTGATCAACAAATGGATGATGTGATAGTGATTCACAAGCCTCATTAAAAACCTTCCTTGAAAAACCCATTGGGACAAAACCAAGGCAAGGGAAAAAGAATGCAAATGAATCACTTGTCCATTTGTTGATACTTAGATCAAAAACCAGGGAGGTTTAGGATCATGCTTCTTCCATTTTGGCTCAAGTTTAACTCCAATATGAGCTGCTTCCTCAGCTACAAGTTCCTCTTCAGCTACAAGCTTGTTTCCATTAGGTTCAAACTCTTCTCTACGTTTCAAGCTCCTTATGCTATCCATGATCATATCATTGACTCCTCTTTTGGTCAATAAATCTACAATTGGGATTGGACTACTCATAGCCCTCCAAATAAAATTTCTTTTCTTCAGGGGAGCTTGCATTGTCCACACCTCATCCAAAAGGCCATTGATGGAGGGTTGAGCAGAAGCTTCTCTGATCAAATCCTCATGTTTTCCTTTGTTTGCCAGCAAATAACCACTTTTTACCTCATACACACCACTTCAAGTGTGGTTCCATACCCATTAGTCATTTTGAGAGACCATTATCTTTTTTTTCGGACCAACTCCACATCTCTAAGATAAAACAACTCTTCCAGTTTTTTAAGATTTCATTTCCCTATATTCTAATGTATGATCTCACTAACCTTTAGAATAATATTGATAAAAAAATTCTTCATGGGAGGGATCCTTGGCCTTCCATCATCCAACCAAGGATCACACCACAAACTAATGGAATTAATCATCCTATCCATTCCTTCCACCAAGAGATCCCTTCCAAACAAGATGATTTTCTATGCAAATGAAGGATTTTAACCCACTTATGCCTTGAGGAAGTCCTCATTATAGTAGTATCTACGTCTTATAAATCTAGCACATAAGCTTTAAGGGTTTTGGAGGAGTCTCCATGCCTATTTAGCCAGCAGAGCTTGGTTTAAATATTCAATATCTCTAAAATCTAAACCCCCATTCTTCTTTGACTAGCACATCTTATCTCAACTGATCTAGTGTATTTTCTTCTTATCTTCCACTGAGTTCAACTACAAAGCAGCTATAACACTAGTTAGAGTTTAGAAGTGGTTTTTGGCAATTTGAATAGAGACACTGCGTACACTTTCATGGCCAGAGCCACCGCCTTTATCAAAACCTCTTTTCCTCCTAAGGAGAAAGTCCTTGCAAACAACCCTAACATCCTAGCTTTCAATTTCTCCCATATATAATCCAACATATCTATCTCTGAGTCGCTAAAACATTCAGATTGCCCTAAATATATACCTCTTTTGATACTTTGGCTCAAAAAAATATAGCTGATTTTTCCGGATTGACCTTTTGTCTTGTAGCTAGCTCATACTTCTCAAGGATTCTCTTGAATTCATCACTCTGTCCCATCTCTGCCTTGATTATGAACAAACTGTCATCAGCAAAAAACAGATGATGAATTGATGGTCCATCCTTCGCAAACTGAATTCCTTTTGCAGATGAAGAATTGATGGTTCATCCATGGCAAACTGGATTCCTTGGATCTTCCTTTTTTGGTCAGATTTTCCCAAAAGATGAGATAGGTCTTTAGTACATAACAAAAAAAAAAAAAAAGAGAGAGAGTTTCCCTATCTCAATCCTCTTTTAGGCATAATCAGCCCATAGGGTTGATTATTGATAAGAATTGAATATGACATTGATGTTACACAGAACGTACCCCACTTTATCAACTTCTGATGAAATCCCAGACCCTTCAACAATGCTCCCTATCATATGCCTTAGACATATCTGATTTTATGGTCATGTACTCTCCTGAAATCCTAGGATGAACCCTTAGACTATGCACAACCTCATAAGCCACCATGATGTTGTCAGATATAAGTCTTTCATCCACAAAAGCAAATTAGTTAGGGAATACCAGTTATGTGAGAAAAGGTTGTAGTATCTTTACTAGAATATTTGAAGCAGCCTTGTAGATAGCAGAGCACAGACTTATAGGCCTCATATCACTCATCCTAGATGCTCCAGGCTTCTTTGGAATCAAACAGAGATGAGTATAATCTTATTCTACTGTAAAAACATCATTGTCGAAGAACCCCTGAACCTCCTCATATACTAGATCTTTAATAATCTCCCAATATTGTTGGATGAAAACTCTAGTCATACCAACCGAATCTGGAGCTTTGGATGCCCTGACTGAGAATACAACTTCCTTATCTTCTTCTTTAGAGACTTCCCCAATCAGTTAGTTATTAATCACTTGAGCAACCTTTGGTTGGAAACCCTTCAAAAATCTCTTGGAAGCTTTCCACTAAAGAAAAGCTAGAAAGGTTAGCAAAATATATGTTGACCACTTCAACTATGGACGCCTCAGATTTTTGAAAATTTCCATTCTCATCTTTCATTTTCTCTATATTCTTCTTTTCCCTGGTAGCCTTAACTGAAGCGTGAAAGTATTTAGTATTTCCATCTCCTTCCTTTGTCCATATTTCACTGCTCTTCTAGCTCCAATAGGTTTCTTCTTCTTTATAAGCTTTACAAATCTTCCTCTTCAATCTTATTTGATTATAAGTAGAAGGAGAGAAGGCTGATTGTTCGACTTCAAGCTCATCTTAAATCTGAGTAATGTTATCTCTAGCATTAGTGTTATTCACTTTCTTCCACTTTTTCAACTCTTTCCTACATCTTCTGATTCTACCCGCAACTAGATTATCCCCTTAACTTCATCTATAGTTCCAGGTTTTCTCAATACATTCTTGAACTCTTGGTTTATGTAGCATTCTTTTATCAAACCTGAATTAGCCCCTATAGCTACCTTAGGATGACATTATCTTGATTATAATCGGTGTATGATCAGACTCCCTCTTCTCTAAGAAAGCTTGGTTTGAAATTGGAAATAAGGATTACCACTTCTTGTTCACAAAATCCCTTGTCCAACTTACACTGAATGTATTTCTTATATCTTCATCCCTCATGTAAACCCATTTCAATGACTTGGTATCTTTACCATTTGACAGGCTTCGATCAACTTAATGAAATGTTCAAGCTGAAAGCCATCCCTACACGGCCCTCCCATCTTCTCTCCATAATGCAACAAGTCATTAAAATCCCCCATCATACACAAAATCCCTTTCCTTTGGATACCTATTTTAGATACCCTTACCCACAAAACATGTATATCCTTCATTACTGGTTCTCCATATATACAAGAAACATAAAAACTAAAACCCCCATGATGAATGTTATAGTCTATCAAATTTTTCCCATCCTACTTTATCTCTATATCTACAGATATATACAAGAGCTAGACCTCCACTATACCCTCTAGGTTCGACAGTGAACACCCTATCATATCCTAGCCACACTTGTAGATCTACTAAAACATTATTTTTTTTGTTTCATTTTCACTAAGAATATTACCTCAGAAAAATATTTTTGATGTACCTCCCTTAGGCGTTGAATTGTCAGGCCTTCAACACAGCCCAAATCTTGGCAATTCCAACATAGAAGACTCATTAAATGGTGGAAAATCCCTCATTTGGGACTTCCTCATGGTTGCTACACTCAACAACTTGCATATCACCATCCCTCTTCTTGTCTCCTACTTTTTTTCTTTGTTCTTTCTCCTTTCTCAGTTCATTTTCTCCCTTTACACCTACTTCCTCTTCAGCTTTTCTCTTCTCCTTTACTCCCATAATTATTCCTTTTTTTATTTTCATCTGTTAAGGCTAGGGGAGCAACCACACATCTTTTAGGCCTCATGTTGTTCATATGGGACTTCTTTCTAGTCTTTGTCTCTTTTATGATTGTCCCGGAATAACCTGCCTCATAGAGGCCAGTTCTGTAAACCGTTGAACACTCATTAGAAGAAAAAGACAGCCAGAGCCTTCGTCCATATATTCTCCATCATTTTATCCCTTATTTTTCACCATCTCCTCCTTCTCTTTTGTTCTTTTACCCTTGTCACCATCATTTTTAACTCCCAAAGCCTCCTTCTCCTTTGGTTTCTTACCCTTCCCCTTATCATAAACCTCATAATTGAACACTATCCCCTTATCACTATCCAGATCTGTTGAGATGATTGGGATAAGATCCAGACTGAGGAAGTAGTGTCCATTTAGATCATTCTTTATACCCTCATTCGAGCTCCTCACTCTGTTTTCTCGCATTGGTCTCTCTGCATCAGCTCCTACCATAAGATAGATCCTCTTACCTTCAAGTACCTCTTTATCTATCTTTGGTCTTCCTGTGTCTGGATTGATTCTTACTTGTTCCTCCGATAAAATTCCAAACATAGGATCCCCTTTCTTGATTACTGGTTCCTATCTCTTTCATCTTTTATCTGGTCTCTCTTTCATCTTTATCCCCTTCACTAAACTCTTTTTTCAGGAACAGGGGACGCTGGTCCTGCTCATGTGTTAGCCTTTGGCATGTATAACATCTCTTCTCTAGCCTTTCAAAATTAAATCGGACTGTTCTTTGTCAACCAGACGGCAGGTTAACAACTTTTAACCTTATTACTCGATCAGACACATCCAGTTTGACCCCTATTCTCACAAATTCTCTACTCTGTGTTCTAAATGGATCATAGGGCAATTCAATGACTTTCCCTGCAAACCCTCCCAAATCTCGAATGGACTTTAGCGTTTTGTGATTCATAGGTATGTTCCTCAGTTGGACCCACACTGGGATCGTCTGAAGAAAATCCATCGGCTAGATCTCCGACCATCTTTCTATCACTATGCTCCATTGATTGTAGGTGTGTACACCTATATTCAGGATTTCCACTAGATCTTGTTCCTCTTGAAAGATGAACTGAAACGTTTTGTCTGATAACACTACTCCTCTCACCTTATCCCAGAGTTATCATTTCCTAAACATATCCAAAACCAGATTTGAGACCTTCTGTCTCGGCGGATTAAGTAACCCTTCCCACCAAACTTGTAACAACCATTTTTTTCTTTTTTAATTAACTAGTCCATATTATTATTCCGTAAATATTAATCCTCAAAGACTAGATTCATAACAGTCACTATGCGGAAGTTGTCAGGAAATAATTCAGGAAATAATAAAATTCAAATAATAATTAACTATCAATTATAAACATAATTCAACTCACAATAATCAAATTCAGTAATAAGTAAACTAGCAACCTAACAGTCGTTCGCCAGAACAAACAAATGAAACAACACCCCTAATCATCCTTTTCTAGGGCCCTGATTCCACAATCACTTTTTCTATTTACCTGCATCACATGGAAATAAGAGATCCGTAAATATTTAATAAATACTTAGTGAGTTGCTCATCCCGCCAACTGGCGTAACAAGCAAGCTACGATAACGATACCACAAACATATAATCAACACAACACATAATATAACTCAACGATACGAAAACAAAAACATTTCGTGTAAAACAGATTGCGTGTCGAGCGACACCACGGAGGCATCGATCGACACGACCACGAGTCTGGTGTCGAACAACACCATAAAGGTGTCGATCGACAAACATCAAATACTTGTGTCGATCGACATGCAACTGCAATTGCACCAGAATCGAGTTCATCCACTCTCGACTCGATTCCGGTGATTGCGAGTCGCAAACCTGCATACAACACACAATAATTCAACATATACACATACAGCAATCACCACAAACATCAACACATAAATTCTCATCTAAAACCATCACAATACGCATCAAATTATCATCATTGCTTAGAAACCGCGGTCATAAGCCACCTCGGTTTAACGATGAAGGAATCATATCAAGGAAACATCAAATGAACGATCAGACAGAGCCTCTATGGACGAAACACGAATAATCTGAGCGATCCTTTCACGAAAACGCAAAGAACGAAGAACGAAACGCTAAACAGTCAGGGAGAAAGGCTTCCAGATCGATTTCTTTGCAACAATCGTTCAAGAACACATGATTACATAATCTTTGTCTCACTTTCTCCTCTGCTCACAAATTCTCGACGGCTCTGTCGAATGCATGCAGCCCTAAGGCATTTATATATCGAAAACCGAGCCAAAACCGCGATTAAAAACATAATTCGGTTTAGTTTTGCGTAACTCGTGTCGACTGACACACCAAGTGTGTCGATCGACACTCTACAACCCTTGGTGTTGATCGACACATACCCTGACCAAAAATCCAATATTTGGTTTGCGGATGTTACAATTCTTCCCCACTAACCTGGATTCGCCTTCGAATCCCAATACCACTGCCCATTAAGACCATCAAACTGACCTTACCTGGTCAAACGCAATTAAAGATCCCTACACGATCTCTGAGGAATACATCCAGTCTCACTCACGTTATCAAACATTGATTACTCTTTAGCTCATACTATATCGCTCGCACTCTCGGGACGCATCCTTCGAGTCAATGATATCTAGGGAACTCGCATCCCCGCCAAGAACTCACATCCAATGCACTATCTGGAGGACTTGCACCCCCGCGAAACAACACAAAGCAATCGTTCTATCTGGAGGACTCGAACCCCTGCAAAACGACACAAAGCAATCGCGCTATCTGAAGGACTCGCACCCCCGTGAAAGGATACAAAGCAATCGCCTTATCTGGAGAACTCACACCCCCGCAAAAGGACACAAAGTAATTGCACTAAATGAGATATTCGGGACCGAAGTCCCTACGTAATCGATTATTAAACGTCTCAGAGCACCTATTGACTAAACCTCCTCTCATGGTCTATTGCACGATATTTCCAACAACCGAAATATCACAATAATAAGAACCATACATCTTATTAAACACGGAAATTAAATAAAGAAAACTCCATCTTATAACTTCCAAAAGGATAACGTATGATCGTTACAACAAAACAAAAATAAAAGAATCAAAAACAACAACACCGGCGCAAAAGCCAACTCAAAACTAGAATCGCAAAGAAAACTACGCTGAAATGGCGACCTGCTTATCAAACCACTTTCTGAACTTCAGCTTCATCTTTACCTCTGGCTCCCAAGTCTCATCCTTGCAACCGCCATAATCCCATAAAATCCTTAACAACAGAATCTTCTTCCGACGCAGATACTTGATACTCCTCTCGAGAATCATCACAGGAACCACCAGAACCGTCAAAACAGGCTTCAGATCCTCAGGAATCTTTGCCACTAGCTCCTCCGATTCATGCAAGCACTTCCTCAACATTGAAACATGAAACACCTTATGAAATGCTTCCATAATCGGAGGTAACTCAAGCCGATACGCCACTGATCCAACTCGCTCCACTACTGGAAATGGAGCCATAAAACACGGACTCAGCTTGTTCTCAGAAATGGATCTCTTAGGACCCCTCAACATAGCCATCTTAAGATACCCACGATCTTCCATGACAAAACCAAGCTATTTCCTTCTTCGATCTGCATAACTCTTCTGCCTATCCTGAGCTTCGTTCATGTTCAGCCTCAACACACGAGTCTTTTCTGTCATTTCCTGAACAAACGTAGCACCATAAATGCTTCTCTCCCCCACTTGGGTCCAGCATAAAGGTGTCCTACACGGCCTCTCATACAAAGCCTCGTAAGGAGCCATACCGATACTCTCCTGGAAACTACTATTATACGCAAACTCAACTAGGCTCAAGTGATCAACCCATTACCACCCTAATCCAACACATACATCCTCAATAAATCCTCAAAAATCTAAATAGTCCTCTCTGACTGCCCATCAGTCTGCGGATGATAAGCCGTACTCATATGCACCTTAGTGCCCATTTGAGCCTGGAAGGCTCTCCAAAACTCTGAAGTGAACTTGGGATCCCGATCTGACACAATACTAACTGGCCCTCCATGCAGCCTCACTATGTCCTTCACAAACTTCTTAGCCAAAACCCCAGCTCCATCGGTCTTTTTAATGGCCAGAAATCGTGTTGTCTTAGTCAACAGATCCACAATCACCCAGATAGCATCAAAAGTTCTCAAGTTAGGCAATCCTACTATGAAAACCGTCGTGATCATATCCCACTTCTACTCAAGAATAGGCAAACTCTGCAATAAACCGCTCTGAACTTATTGCTCTGCCTTCACTAACGAACATGTGTCTCATTTCGCGACCTAATCTGTCACATCTCTCTTCATCCCGACCCAGTGATAATACCGTTTTAGATCATGGTACCTCTTAGTCACACCAAGATGGATCGAGAACTTACACGTATGAGCCTTACTCATAATCTCTTGCCTCAACAATTCATCTCGGGGCACATAAACTCGACCGCGAATCAGAATCGTCCTATTCGGAGACACCATATACTCAGAACCAACTGCTTACGATATGCCTGATAGACTGCCTCTAAGCCCAAAGGCTCCTGCAAAACCGCACAAAGAAGCAACATGCTAATATCGCCCACTAAAGCCTTAATATCCTACTCTCGAGTTGAATCGAACCTCCGCCGACTCAAAACATCTGCTACATGATTAGCCATGCCCGGGTGATAAACAATCTCCATATCGTAATCCGCCAATAACTCAACACAGCGCCTCTACCTTATATTCAGCAATGGCTGAGTGAAGATATGCTGTAGATTTTTGTAATCCGTAAAAATCTGCACTCTCCCACCATAGAGATAAGACCTCCAGATCTTCAAAATAAACACTACTGCTCCCAACTCAAGATCATGTGTAGGCCGATTATGCTCGCTACCCTGCAACTGCCTCGAAGCATACGCGATAACACGACCCTCCTGCATCAAAACACAACCCAAACAAACTCCCGAAGCATCTGTATACACTGTGTATGGCTTCCTCGGCTCGGGTAATGCCAAAACAGGCGCACTAGTCAACATCTTCTTGAGTCCTCGCACTCCAGCGACCACACAAATGAAACATCCTTACCGGTCAACTTTGTCATAGGTTGCGCGATACTCGCAAAACCCTTGGCGAATCTCCGATAATTTCCGGCTAACCCCAAAAACTCATGATCTCGTTAGCACTACTTGGTCTCGGCCAATCTCGAATCGCCTCAATCTTGGCCGGGTCTACATAAACACCCTCTGCAGACACAATATGACCCAAGAATCCCATCTCATGCTGCCAAAAACTGCAGTTACTCAACTTTGCATATAGCTTATGTTCCCGAATTTTTTCCAGAACCAATCTCAAATGAGCCTTGTGCTCCTCGGGACTCCTCGAATAAACCAGAATATCATCGATGAATATGATAACGAACACGTCCAAATACTCCTTAAACAAGTGGTTCATCAATCTCATGAATGTCGCAGGCGCATTCGTCAAACCAAAGGGCATAACCACAAAATCGAAGTGCCCATATCTCATCCTGAAAGCCGTCTTACAAACATCTACCTTATCTATCGGGATCTGCTGATAACACGAAGCCAAGTCTATCTTGGAGAACCAGGTAGCACCCTTTAACTGATCCAACAACTTATCAATCCTTGGAAGAGGGTACATGTTCTTCACAGTGAATCGGTTAAGTCCCCGAAAATCGATGCACAACCAGAAAATACCATTCTTCTTTTTTCACAAACAAGACATGCGCTCCCCACGGTGAAACACTCGGACGAATAAATCCCTTACTCAAAAGGTCCTCAAGCAGCTTCTTCAGTTCTGCCATCTCAGCTGGAGCCATCCTGTAAGAAGCCTTAGATATCGGAGTTATCTCAGGCTCTAGCTCAATCGTGAAAGGATCAGACCCAGATGGTGGTTGTAATGACCTGTACTGGGCCTATGGCCGATCACTTGAGTAAAGGCCCGAGACCGGAGGCTAAACGTAGTGGAATGGGCACACACGACATAGAAAGGGGCGTTGCAACAAAGGAAACTAAAGATGATCGAAGGAAAATCAGCTTGGATCGAAGAAATAGTTAAGTACTAAATCGTGTACCGCAGGAAGACAAATTAGAAGCACGACAAATCTCGTAAGCACGAGGTGTCACGACTATGTCTGATGAGTCAACGGAAGCACGACAAATCAGAAGCACGACAAATCTCGTAAGTACGAGGTGTCGCAACTATGTTTGATGAGTCAACGGAAGCACGACAAATTAGAAGCACAACATATCTCGTAAGCACGAGGTGTGTGACTATGTTTGATGAGTCAACGAAAGCAAGACTCAATTTGTTTTGCAGGTAACCTTTAGCAGGTAGACCTTGGGAGCACCATACGAAACATTAGGATGAGTCAGTGATAGTTTTCCTTGCTTGTGTAAAGGAGAATGTTTATTATGTAAATAAATATTTTGGAGTGTTAGACTGAGGATCGAATATATGATTTGTAACCATTTGGAATCTTTAGTATATATAATAAAATAATGATTTTATATAACTCGGGTTTCATATGTCAGAGTATATACCACTACCCTTGATTGGATATCAAGAGTATACTGATGAAAACTCTCCGCATTCAACACCGGAGTTAGGATTTCGGGATATTAGTAACCCCGGACCTAAGGGATCACGTCATGATGGATGGATATCAATTAATTCATCGGAATCATTACCGTCAGAGCAGTACCAACAAGGAAATACAAGTTTTGAGGGACCAAGGAGATCGAGACATAATAGACTAACACCACCATTACATTCATCACGAAACCCTACGGGTAGTTCCCGTCGGTATTATTCAGAGTTAGAAGAGCCACATGAACTAGAACATCATGATAGGAACCGTCCTCACCGTAATAATCCTGAGGGAACATGACCAAATAGGAAGAGACCTAAAGCCAGGAGTACCGAGGACCACTTGATGAGGGTGATCCATGACCTGGCAGGACGATTAGGAAATTTGCAACAAGCGATGCAAGGATACCAAGCGAACCCTCCACCATCGCCACCAGATTTTCTAAAGATGGTGATGATGATGAAGAATCTGGGAACAAAGAGATTCTTCGGTCATCCAGATCCGTCTTTTGCTGATTCATGGTTACAACATATTGAGCGAAATTTCGAGGCAAGTCATTGTCCCCGAGATTTCAAGACTGATGTGGCAGTACATTACTTGATGGGTGATGCAAGTTATTGGTGGAATAATGTTAAGAGTCATTATTCAAGATTGGAACTTTCATGGGAAGTGTTTTGTTGGGAGTTTGAGAGGAAGTAATTTCCTCCGGAAGCAAAGGATAGAATGGAAAGGAAGTTCCAAGACTTTGTACAAGGGAGAAAGCGAGTACGAGACTACGAGGCAGAGTTCACTCGGCTTCGGCGATATGCACAGTTAGGAGTGCATAGCGAGACCGCTATTGTGAGAAAGTTTTTACGGGGATTAAGACCAGAAATCATGAACAAACTATTGACAGTGGAATACCGTAGTTTATTTGATTTAGTGGAGTGGGCAGTTAACGTAGAAGAAGGCTTAGAGATTGAGCAAGCCTTTTATGCACGACCAGAGCACCAGATAGATGAACAACAACCACAAGAGCAACAACAACAAGGATAAAGGTCAGGGCCGAGAAACCAAGTGACTCGACCTAGTACTAGAATGCAGAACATGAGACACGGTCGAGGCCAAAGTCAAGGTCCAACCTTTGGTCGAGGCCAAGGCCAAGGACAAACCTATGGACGTGTTCAAGGTCAAGGACAGACCTATGGCCGAGGGCGGGGTAGAGGAATCGCCGGTAGAGGAACACCGACGATGGATCAACTACCCGAATGCTTTAAGTGTGGTGGTCGAGGCCATTACGCTAGGGCTTGCCCTAATATGGAACAGACGGCACGATCTGTGCCGGCCCATGTGGTTCATTATACTTGTAACCAACCAGGACATTATGCGACCTCTTTTCCGGTTGCGTATCCTTTAGGACAGACGAGTCAACCAACAGGGATACGGGCAATGCAGTGGGAGCCTGAGATAGAAACTCCACCCGGGATTGAGCCTCCAGCTAAGCGTCAAGCCAAAATGGGACACGTATATTCTTTAGATAAACCTGAAACTACACAACCTTCTAAAAGTCCCCTTTCAAGTAAATAAGGGTTCTATCTTTAATATCTTTTGTTGTGTGTGAATGTTGTGATGCATGTTTAATATATATAAGAAGTTTAAATGAAAGTTTTATTGCATATCTAGGAACATTACGTGTTTTTGGTGTGCCCACACACGTTCTGTTTGACTCAGGTGCAACACATAGTTTTGTATCACCTGATGTCGTATCAAAATTTAAAGGAACTTTTACGATAGTAGAAGTTTTTATTCCTGTTAGAACACTCCGTAACCAGATCCTTCATTCCAAAAAGTGTTATATAGGAGTACCAATTGTTGTTGGAGATCATATTTTCATAGGAAATTTGTTAGTCGTTTCATTAGAAGGGTACCAAGTCATTTTAGGGTTGGACTGGTTAACAGCGTACATGGCGCACATAGATTACGGTAAAGGTAGGATAACCTTTGAACGATCTGGGGAACCCTCTATAACCTATAACGCAATCAAACCTCATACCGGAATATCTTTCATAACAGTATTGAGAGCAGAAAGTGTCTTATGGAAGGTGAAGTTTATCTTGTGACTTTGAGTGTAGTCAGTGACACCAAAGAAGAGCAGAATCTCCCGGAGATCCCAATAGTTGGTAATTACGAGGATGTATTCAAACCTTTGGAAGGGTTACCACCATCTCATAATGAGCCCTTTACTATTTCGTTGGAACCAGGAGCAGTTTCCATAGCTAAGGCGCCGTACCGAATGGCCCCTGCAGAACTAGCGGAATTAAAGGAGCAACTCAAGGATTTAATGCAGAAGGGATTCATAAGACCAAGTTCGTCACCATAGGAGCTCCGGTTTTATTTGTTAAGAAGAAGGATGGTAGCATGCGATTATGTATAGATTACCGAGGAATCAACAACGTTACCATCAAAGATAAGTATCCATTACCAAGGATTGATGAGTTGATGGATCAACTTCAAGGAGCAAGTTGGCTTCCTAAGATTGATTTAGCATTAGGTTATCATCAAATTCGTGTTGCGAATACAGACGTTGTGAAGACTGCATTTAGGACACGTTAAGGCCAATACAAGTTTGTGGTCATGCCGTTTGGCCTAACTAATGCACCAGCTGCATTCATGCGGTTGATGAATGAAGTCTTCCGGGATTAGTTAGATGAGTTTGTCATCATTTTCATTGATGATATTCTTATCTATTCTAAAACCGTAGAAGAACACGAAATACACTTAAGGAAAGTGTTCGAACGTCTGAGGAGCCAGAAGTTATTTGCTAAGTTTAGCAAATGTAGTTTTTGGAAACGGGAGTTGGATTCTTAGGGCATCAGGTATCGGAAGAGGGAGTTTCAGTAGACCCAAAAAAGATTGTAGCGATTCAGGATTGGCCACAACCGACCAACGCCACGGAGATACGAAGTTTTCTCGGACTAGCTGGATATTACCGAAAATTTGTCAAAGGATTTTCAAGTATATCCAAGCCATTAACTCGCCTGACTGGTAAAGGTGTAGTCTTTACATGGGACAAAAAAACGAAGGAGGCATTCAACCAATTAAAGAAGGCTTTGACCACGGCACCGGTCCAAGCCTTACCTGAGCCTAACCAGCCGTTTACGGTATTTACCGATGCGTGTAGAACAGGATTAGGATGTGTTTTGATACAAGCCAACAGGGTAATTGCATATGCATCTTGACAATTGAGGAAGTACGAGGAAAACTATCCCATACATGATTTAGAAATGGTTGCAGTTGTATTTGCCTTTAAGATATGGCGATCATATCTTTACGGTGAGTCAGTAAAGGTGATGACTGATCATAAAAGCTTAAAATATTTATTCACCCAACCTGATCTTAACATAAGACAGAGAAGATGGATTGAATTTATAGCAGATTATGATTTGAATATCACCTATCACCCGGGAAAGGCAAATGTAGTAGCATATGATTTGAGCCGCCGTAAAGCAAGTGTAGATGTGTAAAAAGATTTAATGAGCTTAAATACAGAATTCAAGAAGATTCGTTTGATAGCATTAGATGGAAAGAGTGGCGAAACGTTGGGTTTACAGGCGGTAACTCAAGCGAGTTTACTACAACGCATCCGGAATGAGCAAAGAGAAGATGAAAACCTAAAGAAGATCATTGAAAGACTAAACGACCAAGGAGATCCGGATGCAAGTGGATACCATTTGGCTGCCGATGGTACCTTGCTTCAGAATAAAAGGATTACAGTGCCTAAGGGACAAGGCTTACGGGAACAAATCCTAAGGACAGCATACCACTCTCGACTTAGCATTCATCCAGGGAGTACTAAGATGTATCGGGATATTCACCAGTATTATCACTGGCCCGGTATGAAATGATCAGTTGCAAAGTGGGTAGTGTAGTGCCAGACTTGTCAACAAGTTAAGGTAGAGCACCAAGTACCAGCTGGATTACTACAGAGTCTACCGATCCTAGAATGGAAATGGGACGCAATTTCTATGGATTTTTTTTCAGGATTACCGAAAACACTCGGACGGGGAAACGACGCGATTTGGGTAATCGTAGATCGTTTAACCAAAAGTGCTCATTTTCTACCCATGAGATTGGATGACAACATCGAGATATTGACTAAGTTATATTTAGATGAGATTATAAAGTTACATGGAGTTCCAGCCAATATCATATCTGATCGTGATCCCTGATTCACGGCTAGACTATGGGGCGCTTTTCAAAAAGCACTTTGGAACAGATCTGCATATGAGTACTTCTTTCCACCTAGAGATAGATGGGCAGACGGAGAGAACAATAAGAACTGTTGAGGATCTACTTCGAATGTGTATGCTAGATTGGGCAAATACATAGGAGAACCACGTACCCTTAGTGGAATTTGCATACAATAATAGCTACCATGCTAGTATTCGTATGTAACCCTATAAAGCATTATACGGGCGTCCTTGTAGAACACCCAATTACTGGGTAAAAGTAGGAGAAAGACAAGAATTTGGGCCGGATATTGTGAAAGAGACTACGGATAAAATTAACCTTATCCGGGCTAACATGAAGAAAGCTCAAGACCGTCAGAAAAAGTATGCCGATCAACATAGAAGAGAAGTTGTTTTTAAGGTCGATGATTAGGTATGGTTGAAAGCTGAAGCGGAGAAAAGAAGGGATAGATTTGCTAAACCAAGTAAGTTGGCTCCACGATCAAAAGGTCCTTATCGTATCATTCAGAGAATAGGAGAAGTAGCATATGAGTTAGATCTTCCCTCGAGTATGGGAATGCATAACGTTTTCATGTCTCCATGCTCTGTAAGTTTGTCCGCCGCTCAGATGAACATGAACCAGAACGGGAACCTGATCCGCAAATCGAACCTAGACCTCCTCTTCCAGAACCTTTAAGAATCGGTGAAACACAAACTAAATTTCTGAAAGGACGAGAGATTTTGCAAATTAAGGTGATTAGGAGGAAGAATCATAGAGATGTCATTACGTGGGAAGAAGAGGCAAGAATTAGGAGATCTCACCCGGAGATGTTTACCGAACTTCGAACTGACAAAGTGGGACCCTAAAATAAATGATAATTCGGGACGAATTCTAATAAGGAAGGGAGAATATAATGACCTGTAGAGGGCCTCTGGCCGACCGCTTGAGTAAAGGCCCGAGACCGGAGCCCAAACGTAGTGGAATGGGTACACACAACATAGAAAGGGGCGTTACATCAAAGGAAACTAAAGATGATCGAAGGAAATTCAGCTTGGATCGAAGAAATGGTTAAGTACTAAATCATGTACCGCGAGACGACAAATCAGAAGCACGACAAATCTCATAAGCACGAGGTGTCGCGACTATGTCTGATGAGTCAACGGAAGCACGACAAACCAGAAGCACGACAAATCTCGTAAGCACGAGGTGTCGCGACTATGTCTGATGAGTCAGCGGAAGCACGACAAATCTCGTAAGCACGAGGTGTCGCGACTATGTATGATGAGTCAACGGAAGCACGACAAATCAGAAGCACGACAAATCTCATAAGGACGAGGTGTCACGACTATGTCTGATGAGTCAACGAAAGCACGACAAATCAGAAGCACGACAAATCTCGTAAGCACAAGGTGTCGCGACTATCTCTGATGAGTCAACGGAAACATGACAAATCAGAAGCACGACAAATCCATAAGCACGAGGTGTCGCGACCGTGAGCGACGAGTCAACGGTGACTCAGCTACCTGCCTAGCAGCTTAGTACAACCTATATATAGGACTTAAATAGCTCCCATTTTTCCATAGAAATCACACACCAAAACCTCACTTAAATCGCTTTAGAAAATTGGGTTCTTTCCGTGTTTGTGATCCAAGTCGTTGTCTTGATCGTGTCGCTTGGGAATAGACGAATTTTTAGTCGTAGTTCTGTGCATTTTACTAGAAGGAAGGTTGAGTCTAAAGCCTAATTCAAATCCTAGTCCAAACCGTTCATTAAGTAAATGTGAGTCTTGGTTATGTTTGATTATGTGTTAGATGAGTGAAACACACACTGCTTGTTTATTTATTCCTAGTTGATGTTCATATAACTATTCATTAAAATTGCTAAGTGTTATGAATGAACCTAAATGGATTTGTTTACAAGTTTATACGCATGCATGTTAGATTCATAAATCATATGAACTTGTTATATGCGCGGTTGGTCAATCACTTTATCCGTGACTTGGCCAACAACTAAGGAGTAATGGATTAAGTTCACAAACACACGGAGAGACGGAATTGCAGCCTAGGGCCGTGTACTGCATAGCGATCGATGCAGAATTTCTGATGTGGTAGCGTATGAGTACGGCCACATGAATTGTTCAAGGATCATAAGTCATAGGCCTTTGTGGTTATGGATTGTATGATGCCTTGGATTACGCGTGATGGAAACACGTGATGGGATTAGACAACGCGTAAGGCCTTTGCGGAAGTGAAAATGTTAATGCATTCATGTTTATTTACGCATGCATTTGAGTGTGATTGCTGATTGTTATTTTGGGTTTTGGGTTGAGATTATATTATTGAACTGTTAGGAGAGCCATAGACTCACTGGGCAACTAGTGCTCAAGAATCAATTTGTTTTGCAGGTAACCTTTAGCGGGTAGACCTTGGGAGCACCATACGGAACATTAGGATGAGTCAGTGGTAGTTTTCCTTGCTTGTGTAAAGGAGTAATTTTTATTATGTAAATAAATATTTTGGAGTGCTAGACTCAGGATCGAATATATGATTTGTAACCATTTGGAATCTTTAGTATATATAATAAAAGAATGGTTTTATATAACTTGGATTTCATATGATACTTAGTCATGTCCGGATGATCCAACTACCGGATATAGCTCGGGTTGGCAAGCCTTGAGTTGTATTCGGTAGGGACGGATGCCTAAGTGTCTAGTCTAGGGCTTTTGGATGTGTTCTGGGAACCTTTGATCAGGCACTTAGGTCATGTTCCTCAGTGGCATCTCCGCTTAGATCCTGATCGGGGGCATTACAGTGGCAATCCTTTCAGCGACCAAAATACATCCTCGAATTAATGAACAACTGGGATATTCTCAAAAGCAACCTCAACACTGGACTCCGACATCATAATCGTTACCAAATAAGCCTCGTAATCTCGCTATATCATCTACTCTGCTTGAATAGCCGAGATCACATGACTCCCGGAAGTAGGTCTCACTCTCTGAAATACCAACCTCCCGCCATCGCGCTAAAAAAAAACTATGTCTCGTTAACAATCCAGATGAACCCTGTAGAACGACAACCAATCCATACCTAGAATCACATCATACAGCTCAACTGGACTAATCATCAAATCTGCTGGCATCGACTGCCCAGCAATCTAAACATCCATTGCTCTAGCACAACCCGAAGTAGCCAGGAATCCTCCTCCAGCCACCTTGACCAAGCCAGCGTACTCGCCCGCGCTGCTCCGGATGCCACTGCTCTCGGCATGTTCCGGAGTAATATAGCAGTTTGATGCTCCAGTATCAAATAGCACGTGGGACTCAAAGCCGCCCACTAATAAGGTCCCTGTGATCTGCCCGGCGTTACTATGCTGACCAAACTCTGCCAAAGAATACACGCGCGGTGCAGGACCAATCTGATCAAACGGCTGCTGCACTAGTGCAATCTGGGCCATAGGCTGCTAAACTCGGCGTCATACTCGCGCACCGAACACTTACCCTGAGCCAACGATATAAACCTCATCTGAAGACGATCTCGAGCCTCTTGAGGGAAATACTTGGCGTTGAACTCAACCAAGAATTCACCCCAGGTCAACTACACATGCCTAGCCACGATGGCTCACCACTAAAAATGAGCATCACCACTCAGATTGTGGACAGCAAACTCAACCCGATACTCAGCAGGACATCTGATCGATCTGAAGTTATGCTCTAACCTCAGACGCCACTTATTTGTCTCCTCAGGATCACCCTTAAAGAACGGCGTAGAAATCCTCTGTATCTGTCCCATCATCTCGAGATAAGACGGAACATGCACTACAACTAGAGCCCTCTGCTGCATCCCGGCCACTGTAGGCACAACCGGAGCCTGCTCAGGAGCCAATGACAGAAAACGTGCCAATAACTGTATCAGCAATCCCACGACCTGACCATCACGATCCGGAGCTACAACATCACTCCTACCTGGGCCCACTGGAACTCCCCAACCTCTACCAGTACCAGTGCACTAGCCCTTACACTGGCACTAGCATCCGCATAGGTCTCACTCGAAGACCCTAAAATATGCGCCTGAGACTCTGACGCAGCCGCCACACTCTGCGATGCACTCTGCGCAGCACTCTCCACTGTCTCAACAACTGGCCCACGACCACGACCCCGACCCCGACCTCCACGGCCACCAACTCTGCCACCACGGGCACCAGCTCTTTCACGATCTCTAGCTCTGGTATCTATCCCACTGCATCACATAACAGCAGATAAGAACCCTAGAAGTCACAATCAAAACAAAACAAACTCACCGCGGAATCTCTTTTAAGACCGAAGAGGATGATTCTAAGACTACAAATTGCCTACTCACATAAATAATCATACACATAGTCTCAGTTCACCCAACAACTAATAGCCCTAGAACCGTAAGGGCTCCGATACCAAAATGCAACAACCTTTTTTTTTTTTAATTAACAAGTCCAGATTAATATTCCATAAATATTATTCCTCAAAGACTAGATTCCTAACAGTCACTATGCGGAAGTTCTCAGGAAATAATTCAGGAAATAATAAAATCCAAATAATAATTAACTATCAATTCTAAACATAATTCAACTCACAATAATCAAATTCATGAATAAGTAAACTAGCAACCTAACAGTGGTTCGCCAGAACTAACAAATGAAACAACATCCCTAATCATCCTCTTCTAGGGCCCTGATTCTGCGATCACTTTTTCTCTTTACCTGCATCACATGGAAATAAGAGATGCGTAAGTATTTCATAAAATACTTAGTGAATTTCATAAATACTTAGTGAGTTTCTTATCCCGCTAATTAGCGTAACAAGCAAGCTCCGATAACGATACCACAAACTTATAATCAACACAACACATAATATAACTCAACGATACGAAAACAGAAACATTTTGGGTAAAACAGACTGCGTGTCGAGCGACACCACAGAGGCGTCGATTGACACAACCACGAGTCTGGTGTCAAGCGATACTACAAAGGTGTCGATCGACACACTTCAAATACTCGTGTCGAGCGACACCCTCTTGGTGTCGATGAACTAGGATCGAGTTCATCCTCTCTCGACTCAATTTCGGTGATTATGAGTCGCAAACCTGCACACAGCACACGAAAATTTGACATATACACACACAACAATCACCACAAAAATCAACACACATATTCTCATCCAAAACCATCACAAAACGCATCAAATTATCATCATCGCTTAGAAACCGCGGTCACAACTCACCTCGGTTTAACGACGAAGGAATGAGAACGAGGAAACAGCAAATGAACGATCAGACCAAGCCTCTACGGATGGAACATGAATAATCTGAGAGATCCTTTCGCGAAAACGCAAAGAACGAAGAACGAAACACTAAACAATCGGGGAGAAAGGCTTCCGTATCGATTTCTTTGCAACAATCGATCAAGAACACACGATTACACAATCTCTCTCTCACTTTCTCCTCTACTCACAAATTCTCGACGGCTCTGTCGAATGCACGCAGCCCTAGGGCATTTATATATCAAAAACCGAGCCAAAACCGCGATTAAAAACTTAATCCGGTTTGGTTCTGCGTAACTCGTGTCGATCGAGACTCAACAACCCTTGGTGTCGATCGTCACACACCCTGTGTCGATCGGCACCCTGACCAAAAATCCAATATTTGGTTTGCGGATGTTACAAAACTGAGCTGATTATCCTCCATGGAACTATACTCTGGTTCATCCGGCAGATCGTATGGTTCCTCGACATCATGAATCTTCAAGGCCATCAGAATTTTATTGATTCTTGACGACATCCAAGGTTTTCCCTTCCGACAGCTAAGAATTCTGACTCTCTCGCTCCCTCTCTTTATCCCTCCCCAAACTCCTTCGATACCAGACTAAAAAACTTTTCAACTTTTTCTCCAGAAAACTCTAATTTGGTGAACAGTGCTGAATCAAAAACCTAATTGAGTAGATAATACCCGAAAGCTCTCTCAAATGGAAAGAAACAAAGCTTCTATGTGAAATTGAGAGTCCTAAGCCCAAAAGAAGGGGTTCCTAGAGTTTTTTTTTATGTTCAACGGCAAGTTTTTGATGATTTTCTTTACTTAAATAAATAATAAATACTGATTAAAGCAGGAAAGAGAAAGGTCATAGTTTCTATGGAAAGAACATGTACACATATTTTTAGAAACTCATTTGCTAACTTGTCCTTTTTTAATTGGTTAAAATGTAGTTCTAATGGTTAAAATTTAAATAAATAAAATAAATTATTTTTAAATTATGAAATGAGGAACTCTCACCCGGGCATTGCTCTGAATTTTTCATTTTAGCAAAAAACCCAAAAAAGGTAGATTTTTTTTTTTTTTAAAGTCAATAAGTATATTGTTATTTAATTGACGAAACAATAAAAAAATGTGTGTGCACGTGAGTGTACGCGAGCATGCACGTGAGGTGTGGCAGACGATGTCGGAAGAGACAGACTCTAGAGTCCGACCGAGTCTTTTAGTTTAGCCAAAATGGTTTTGCTTTTGAGTGAGTTTGTGCCTCTGTGTCTCTCCTCCTCTTCCTAACCACACACACTCTCTCTCGTTTGTTCTACTATTTCCCAACCAACATTTGTTTTTGTTGTAAACCAGATTTTAAACTATCTCTAAATCTTCTTTGCACACTAGTTTAATGTTTTAGTACTACGAAAATAGAAATGTCATGGACAACTATGTTCTAAAACCATTAAAACATTTTTTTTAAAACCGAGAGATTTTCAGATCAAAATATAGATTAATCCGCAAAAAATGTAAAAAAGTAGATACCCTGAAATTTAAAACATTTTTAGCAATCAATCATGACAAAACCCCTAATTATCAACAAACATAATGAATTTTAAAACCATTAAAACACTTTTCTAAATTTTTTTTTTTTAACAATCTTTATATGTTGCTTCAAATTAATAAAGAAAAAAATCTATAAAAAGTTCAACTAATAAAACTTAGTTTCTATATTAATTAGACTGGTGTAGCTGTTAGACAGCTTGTGCGATTATAAACTTTAGTCTCCCTTCACTAATCGCATTTATTTATATATATTTATTCTATGATGCATAATCGTTTAAAAAATGTTGAAATTACCACAAGAATAAATTTTTGTGACAAACATATCATCACTAGTTTATGTTATAACTTTATAAAAAAACATATAGCTCATCAATTACCACTCTGTCACCACTCACCACAAGTTGGGTTTTGCATTTCTTTATTTCTTCAATCCAATAATTAACGCTAATACAGATGAATCTAATTAACCCCAAATCGACTAGTTAGTACAATTAATTGGCTATGCATATCCATCTCGCTATCATAAAGCACACATTCATGAAGGTTCCTAGTTTTGTAGCTTGTATTAAGGGATCACTAAAAACAGATTTAAATTTGAAATAATTTAAAAAGTCACAAAAATAATTAATTTATCAGTAATTATGTTAAGAGAAAAGACAAATTTTAACTACTCACATAGTTATTTAACTACGTAACTAATGGTAATTAAAAAGTACCTACGTCATCGTCATTTTTCAGAGGCCATCACGGCCGGTGTCCAGCATCATACATGCACCATAGCGTTATTTATTATATATGTATTTTATGTTTCGTTTCGATGATTCTTCAGAGTTTATATAAATTTACATTGTATTTGATTTCGTTGGGTGTCGGTTATAATGAGTAATTATTTTGTCTCTTAAATAAAGTTTCTTTCTGGCATTGTCGTTATAAACAACGCATCGGCCGGTTTTTCGAAGCAGTTGTATATGATCTAAGAATGGATATAGCAATATATAGAATTTTATCACGTTACCAGTAGGTGTTTGGATGATAAGAAAATTTGGATTCATCAATTGTTTTTGAAAAATTATGTACAAACTCTTTAAATTAATGGAATGTGAGATGTTCAAAAATAAGAAAGAAAAATTAAAGTTTAAAATAGCAACTTCATTTTGATTATCTTTACATATCCAGTAATTGTTTTGGATTTACACGCCCCACAACAATTTTTTTTTTTTTTGTCAAAACATTCCTCACAATCTTGGATCTCATGGTTCATGTTCTCTTTGGTAGATACACTAAAAAAATCTTATCTTAATTTTTATAATTATGATTTATTTTTTGTTGCAACTATTGTAAATATTTAAGATGATCGTTTGCATGGTCAAATATAAGTTATTTCGCAAAATTAAAGTTAACCAATTCTGTTGATAGAATAGTTGAAGATTAAAGTTCCAACTATTTTTGCTGCATTTTTGATCAGAATAGATCATTATTTCGTAAAAAAACCCAAATATTCAATAGAACTCAAATAGTTCATATTTCAGGTACGAATCGGATGACAAGAAATTTTGGAAAACACTCATAAGTTTACATTTATTTTTACGAGTTTGTTATGGTAGACCCACATTTATGAAATGATAGTGAGTATGATTCGTTTCTACTATCTTCTACAACAAGGATACAATTATTAAGCGCGCGAGACATATCATGTCAAAAACACTGTGCATACGCAATAAAAAATCAACATCAATGCACATTTCCCATTCAAATTAATGTAGCCAAGTGACACGGTTTTTGTCCACAAAAACTGTATCAACTTATAAATCTCCAACAATTTTTTTGTCATTTTCTGTATAGGGTTAATTTGCTTAATAACAAAAAAAAAATATAATTCAAAAACTAACAAAAATTGACATGTGTGGCAAAATTATGATCATTAGATTAAGGTCTTTTTATTAGATTTTAAATTATAATTCTTTTTTTTTTGTATTATTGAGCAAATAAACCCTTCCATATATGTATGCATGGTGTGTAGGCAAAAACTATATCAACTTATAAATGTCCAACAATTTTATAGTCATTTTCCATATATGTATGCATAGTGTGTAGGCTATCACTGTTAAATTATTTGAACAATTATTTTGTGTAGTATTCACGAATAATTTTTGTAATATATTTTAAAAAAGAACATGTGGCTGCTGCTAATGAGTATTACATGATGAGGGATAGAGAGATTGGTCAAAACTCGACAGCTTCTACATATCTAGAGACAGCTGCACATGTGTGTCACTTATTAATGTAGAAATTGCTTAATGATTAAATTTCTGGCAGAATCTGGCAGAATAAAAAAAAGTTAAATAGTGTCAGTAGAACCATTATACCAATAGCAGAATCTCACAGAATAAATAAAAATAATAAAATTAATTAATAAATAGTTGATTATAACTTTTTTTGTCAAAATAATAATTAAATAAATTAAATTTATTACATATAATTATCATGTAAATCATAAAGTATGAAAATTAAGTATTTTGAGATAAATATGAAAAATCTAATACATAAATTCAACTATCGGTTGAAAAAAATGTGAATGGTAACAGTTTGACAATTATACTGTCGGTTGAATCATTCTACTATCACCATTTACAGCCAATACATTTATGTTCACTAATTTACATATACAAGTATACTCCCTCCATTTTTTTAATTGATGTTTTAGACAAAAATTTATTTTTAAAATATTGATTTTTTACCTTTTCAATGCATTTTTAGTGAAAGTATAATGGTAAATTGTAAACTTCAAAACATATTTATTGATTTTATTGAATTACTATTGATTTAAAGTTGCGAAAAATTGTTTATTGCAAAAAAATAAAACATTTATAATTAACCATTAATATGTTTTTGATACACAGAGTTTTAACCCTATATTCTACTGCAAGTGCACAACAAACGAAGTAGTTATTTAGGGATCGAATCCTCGAGGACCAAATTCATTTACACAACTTATTATAGAAAATTGAATTAAACTAAGCAGGAAACAAGAGTTGATGGTGATGTTAAAAATAAAAGACAAGATTGCAAATGAAAACGGTTTTAATTCCGATTAATAAAAACGCTAGGCTTTAGAGAATCTCAGGAAATCACTTTAACAAACCAGACAACTATTCAGATTCAGATATGCATGCATCTAGAACTCAAAACACAGTTTATAAATTATTCCACTTTCATGATAATAATTACTATCCCTAGAGATCCAAGAACCTATACTTTCGCATGGTCTCGGCTATCCTAGGCAAGCAGTACAGTTCATGTTTTGATTTGTTCACAATCAGTTTCTAATTCACTTTCGAGACTAGAACCTAATTGTTCATCAACAGTAGTTCCAGTGATTCACAGGCTTTTGGAATGTAAATCAACTTAAGATCTAGGATTAAGTGATCAGTTCAATCCTAGCTTTATGCCTAACAGTGATGAAGATGATAAAGATTAAACAACCTATTTGTGTTTGATTTATTGTGTGAAATCCATCGAAAACCTAAAACCGAACTAAAGATCTACTCAGACATAATTGAAAGAAAAGCAATAGCAAAAGATGAAGAATGCATAATAATATAAAAGAAATCAATAGGGTTCAGAAATCTTCTCAGGAAAGTAGTAGATCTCTTCTCCCTTGCTTACAATTGCGAAAAGCTCTCAAAAGTCTCAGTAAAAACGTGCTAGAAAAAGTGATGTTTTCCAAGTCTAAAAGAAATAGGGTTTTTATATGATATAACGCAGAAAAAGGAAAATCCCATAAAATCAGGGAAATAGACCGGTCGGTCTGTTTGATGGACCGGTCGGTCCTCATCAGAATCAGGTTTCTTCGTCTCGCCTGGACCGGTCGGTCTGATGGTGGACCGGTCGGTCTGATGGTGGACCGGTCGGTCTGAGTTGTCCAGTGGGTAGACCGACCGAGCAGACCGGTCGGTCCATGAATCGTTTGATCGGTCTCGGTCTTCACGTGCAAAAAGGGACCGGTCGGTCCAACCACTGGACCGGTCGGTCCAGGGTCTTCATTTCACCAGTTTTCGCCCATTTGCTTGAATCTTCGTTCTGAACGCGTGTAGCTCCAAATCCTCATGTATGGACCTAAATAAAGACTCAAGACAACTCCAAAGACTCTAAAACCTCATTAAAAACATAATTAGGGAAGTCCAAATTCTCATTATATCAACTCCCCCAGACTTAGATCTTTGCTTGTCCTCAAGTGAAGACAAACTAGAAACAAGTTCAAGGAAGTTATAAAACCAAAAACAAACCTTCGCAAGATGAATGCAATCCTTTAAGACCCCACAGATGTAATACTAACAACCCTCATAGCTAGATCAAAAACCAAGATGGTACTTCATGTACTTTTACCAAATACATAGCAATGTCACCCTACTCAAGTTCCTATGTCTCATCGACTTTTATACCAGGGTTCATAAATCTTACCAGAGGGAAAATGTCCGTCGCATAAGGGTTAAGGTTTTGGGCTGTTTAGTGGTGGTAATGAGTGTTTAGGCTAATCTTGTCGCGGCCGAATGCAGTCATGGCGCAAAAACCCAAGAGAACTAAGTCCAAGGATGATGCACAGCTTTGCAAACTTAAGACTATTTCATTTAGACAAAAACTTTCTGCTTAAGGACTAATACAAAGAACTAGAAATATAAACATGCTTATAATTATTCATGGAAAACCTGAGGTTTTATTCTAATCCCTTTCAGCTTTATTCTTTTTTTTTTCTTTTTTTTTTTTTTTAGCTGGGGATTAGTTCTAACATTTCCTAAGTACAAATGATGCAGAACAAAAATGAGTAAAGAAATTAAAAATCCTAAGCAGAAAAGTTTTTAAGTAGTACCGAGTCTTTAGAATGGTCAGCTGGCCGGACTATCTCTCCGGAGTTTTTACGCTTGAGTGCATGTCAATATCTTGGACATAAGGCATGGAGTTTAAAAGAAAAGGTTAGGGTAATGGTGTGGTACCAGACTAAAGATGAGCCTGGCCATTAGGAGTCCTGAAAAGAGGAATGTGTTTGAAAATGGATAGGACTCCTAACGTTGTTGTTACTGCTTATGCGATTTCGAATTCCCTCTGTTAAGAAAAACAAAATAGCATAAAAAGTGTCAGCGTTAGATTTCAAGGAGACGGGAGCCTTCAGGTAACATTGATCCGCCTAGGGTGTTTCTAATCTTCCCATTAGCATTGGTTTGTCACTGTTAGAGGGGTTAGAAAACATCAGGTGGTCCTAGAAATGCATGCAAATCACAAAAGGTTTAGTACAAACTGACTCAATAAAACTGAAAACGACTCAAGAAAAACCAAAGATAAAATAAGAAAACAGAAAACATAATTAGTACCAATAGTACTCCCCCCAGACTTACTTCACACCGACCCGGTGTGACAATGAATCCAAGGGAAATGACTATTAAAAGAAAGACAAATAAAAAAAAATGAAAGCAAAAAGAAAAGAAAGAAAAGCTAACTCGTCATCAGAAAGTTGGAGACTCATCATCAGCCATGGTCTCATCGCTGTCAGGAGCATCATCAGCCATGGTCTCATCGCTGTCAGGAGCATCATCAGCATCCTCAGCATCATCATGTCTCACCTCTGTAGAAGGTCCAGAAGGTGGAGGCATGCGACTCCTAGCAAGCTCTGGTCCACTAACTGCATATGTGCCTTGCGAACAAGAAAGGGCATCCCAAATTGCAGCCAGCATGTTGTGAATCTTATGGGAAATCCTGTGTTGGTGCTCTCTGTACTCAGATTCGTTCCATGTATCGCGAAGCGGAGAAGGGCAGAACTGGCCTTCATAAGGCTGGAGCTGGTAACTCTGCGCATGCGAAGCAGTACCACTCGAAGCCTCATCATTCAGAAATCCATCCTCCGTCTTGGCTTTGGTTAAAGCAATCTCCAGTGGATCATCTATCAAGATCTCCTCCGTAGCTTGGTCGGCGATGTCTTCTGGATCATTGATGGAAAAGGCTTGACCATTTATCATGGGTCTCTTCAGCATCTTATCCATCTCAAATTGCATTTCAATGTCTCCCAGTTGGAGATTAATGCGTCCTCGCTTGACATCCATCATTGCACCAGCTGTGCAAAGAAATGGCCTTCCAAGAATGAGAGGATCTCTTGGCTCCTCGTCCAGTTCCAGCACCACAAAGTCTGCAGGGACAAAAACATCGCCAATTTTCAGTTGTAAGTCTTCTAAAACACCTACAGGAAGTTTAACAGAACGATCAGCAAAGATTAAGGAGATTTTAGTCGGACTAAAGTCCTTAAAACCCAGTCGTTTGGCGACAGAATACGGCATGAGATTGACGCTTGAGCCCAAGTCGCATAGGGAGCAGGCAAAGATGGTAGAGTTGATCTGAACTGACAACACAAAACGACCCGGATCTCCAAGCTTCTTGATTTTCTTATTCTGCAACACCGCGCTGCACTCCTTAGTTACTCTGACATAATCCTCTTCCTCGGTTACATTTTATGTCAAGATCTTCTTGAAGTAACGCTTAAGCGAAGGGCACAGATGGATTGCGTCCACTAAAGGGATCTTTACCGTCAAATCCTTAACCATCTCTCTGCACTTTGCTTCTTCCAGGTCTTTCTGAGACCTCTTAGGTTGAACCGAATAAGGAGCCTTGGGAACAAACGAGCTTTCCGGTGCACTGTTGACCGGACCGACCGGTCTGGTAAGAGGACCGGTCGGTCCCTGAGTACAATCGTCCAGACCGACCGGTCTGATAGGGGGACCGGTCGGTCCATCGTCCAGTGGACCTTTCGACGCGTCTGAATCTCCTGCAGAAACTGTCCTTCCCTTCACTGCTCTGGGGACTGGCTCAAGAACCTTACCACTCCTAGTAGTGATAGCTTCAACGTCCATTTCAGAGATGGCATGACAATCTCTCTTAGGATTTTGCTCCCCTTTTGCTGGAAGGGTCCCTTGCTGCCTCTTAACAGCTTCTGCATTCTGAGCTACCTGAGTATCAAGCATCTTCAGGTGAGTTTGCACAGCATCTAGACGCCCATAAATGTTGGTAACATCCGTGGAAACCTTCTGCTGATTAGCTAACATGAGCTGCATCATGGCTTTCAACTCGTCATTGGGGCTTGCAGCTGGAGGTGGAGGAGGAGGAGCTTGTTGTCTCGGTTGGAACTGATTCTGATTCTAGTATCCAGAGCCTGATCCTTGTCCATATTGCTTCTGATATCCTGCCTTGTAGCATGTATACCCCTGAGCCGGTGGAGCTGTTCCTGATGAACTGATGAAAGGTTTCTGAGCTGGGGCTGGAGCTTGCTGAGGGTAAACTTGATCCTGGGGGTTTGCAACATTGGTGCTCCTGTAGGAAAGGTTGGGATGGCTGCGGTAATTGCTGTTGAAACCTCTGTTCTGCCCAGTCCCTTGACCATTCACATAGTTAACCTCCTGAGCATCATCTGAAACTAAAGCAGCATCCTCTGAATAACAGATCGCATCAGAAGCGTCTTCAACCAAGTTATTTCCCTGTTGGCTGGCCTGCATCAAATCCCTGAGTTTAGCAGTTGTCAGCTCTGCTATTTCTGATGCAGATGGTGCCTCAACACTGCAGACTCTCTTAGACCGATCATACTCGGGACACTCATTGCTGGAGCTCTGAGCCATGTTCTCAATTAACCTGTATGCTCCTTCTAAGCTCTGAGTCCCGAAGTCACCATTACTTGAAGCGTTGAGGCTGGTCTTGTAATCTCTGTTGACTCCATCGTAGAAGGTCCTGAGCATCTGGTTCTCTGTAAATCCATGGTGGGGACACTCTCTGCGGTACTCCTTAAATCTGTCCTAGGCCTCAGCAAACGACTCTCCGCCTTTCTGCATGAAATTAGTGATTCTGCTCCTGAGCTGGGCTGTCTTGGTCTTTGTGTAGAAGTAGTCCAAGAAAGCAGCTCTAGCTTCTGTCCAACCATTCAGAGAGTTCGGAGGAAGTGATTTCAGCCACCTTAGAGCTTTATCAGCAAGGGAATGCTTGAACAGCTTGCATTTGAGGTAGTCAGATGGTACCCCATTAGCCTTGGTCGTCTCGCATACCTCTTCAAAACTCTCTATGTGATCCATGGGGTTTTCAGAGGATAACCCATGGAAAACATGTCTCTCTACCATATTGATCAGCTGCGCCTTAATCTCGAAATCGTTCCTCTGAATCTCAGGCACCCGAATAGCTGATCTATTCTGATAGTACTGATGGACATTCTCCCCTTCTCCAATTCCTCTGTGTGGTGGAGCATTCTGTCCCTGTGGTGGCACCTGTTGTGCCAAGAGCCTAGCAAACTCCTGCTGCATCTGCTGCATTTGCTGTTGAGCCGCGAGCGCTTGCGCAGCATTTGCAGCACGAATCTGCTCTATCTGGTCGAACAGAACTGTCTGAAGATCATTGTTACCAGCTGGGTTTTCGTTCTCCATGGCTGATTGAAGATTCCTCTGAGCTCTGTTGGTCCTTTCAAGTCTTGCTAGTTCTTCGTTAGTGTACGAAAGTAGAGGTTCAGTACGATTACTTCTCCTCTGCATACACCTGGAAACACTAGAAAAGACAAAAAAAAAAAAAAAAACAAAAAACAAAAAGAAAAACTAAATTAGAAAATACTTAGATGAAATTCGCAATTCAAATAAGATGGCAAACGTAATATGGTCCCCGGCAACAGCGCCAAAAACTTGATACACAGAGTTTTAACCCTATATTCTACTACAAGTGCACAGCAAACGAAGTAGTTATTTAGGGATCGAATCCTCGAGGACCAAATTCACTTACACAACTTATTATAGAAAATTGAATTAAACTAAGCAGGAAACAAGAGTTGATGGTGATGTTAAAAATAAAAGACAAGATTGCAAATGAAAACGGTTTTAATTCCGATTAATAAAAACGCTAGGCTTTAGAGAATCTCAGGAAATCACTTTAACAAACCAGACAACTATTCAGATTCAGATATGCATGCATCTAGAACTCAAAACACAGTTTATAAATTATTCCACTTTCATGATAATAATTACTATCCCTAGAGATCCAAGAACCTATACTTTCGCATGGTCTCGGCTATCCTAGGCAAGCAGTACAGTTCATGTTTTGATTTGTTCACAATCAGTTTCTAATTCACTTTCGAGACTAGAACCTAATTGTTCATCAACAGTAGTTCCAGTGATTCACAGGCTTTTGGAATGTAAATCAACTTAAGATCTAGGATTAAGTGATCAGTTCAATCCTAGCTTTATGCCTAACAGTGATGAAGATGATAAAGATTAAACAACCTATTTGTGTTTGATTTATTGTGTGAAATCCATCGAAACCCTAAAACCGAACTAAAGATCTACTCAGACATAATTGAAAGAAAAGCAATAGCAAAAGATGAAGAATGCATAATAATATAAAAGAAATCAATAGGGTTCAGAAATCTTCTCAGGAAAGTAGTAGATCTCTTCTCCCTTGCTTACAATTGCGAAAAGCTCTCAAAAGTCTCAGTAAAAACGTGCTAGAAAAAGTGATGTTTTCCAAGTCTAAAAGAAATAGGGTTTTTATATGATATAACGCAGAAAAAGGAAAATCCCATAAAATCAGGGAAACAGACCGGTCGGTCCGTTTGATGGACCGGTCGGTCCTCTTCAGAATCAGGTTTCTTCGTCTCGCCTGGACCGGTCGGTCTGATGGTGGACCGGTCGGTCTGAGTTGTCCAGTGGGTAGACCGACCGAGCAGACCGGTCGGTCCATGAATCGTTTGATCGGTCTCGGTCTTCACGTGCAAAAAGGGACCGGTCGGTCCAACCACTGGACCGGTCGATCCAGGGCCTTCATTTCACCGGTTTTCGCCCATTTGCTTGAATCTTCGTTCCGAACGCGTGTAGCTCCAAATCCTCATGTATGGACCAAAATAAAGACTCAAGACAACTCAAAAGACTCTAAAACCTCATTAAAAACATAATTAGGGAAGTCCAAATTCTCATTATATTAGTTTTCTTAATATTTGTGAAAACTCTATAAAATCAGACAAATAAAAACGGAAAAAGCATATAGTATTAAACCACTTTTGTTTTTAACCAAGAGGAGTACACTTTCGCATCGTTTATTCATCGAGTTTCTAGTGGAATTAAAATGTGACATGAATAAAAAATATTTTTAGTTGGAATCGAATTCAAAAATGGTAAATTTATGTATTATATTCAAGCTTTTACTACTAGACCACCATCACTATATTATGCTCTTTCCACTTTTATTTGTTTAGTGTTGATGAGATCATGGCTAGCTCGGAATAAGAAGCTAAGGAAGAACCGCATGGACCTCTCGTAGCGGAGGAGCAGCTTGTAGCTGCGGAATACCCTATGAACTCTAAGTCCTTACATTTACCGGTTGGATCTATGACGAGGTCAAGAACCAAACAACTTAATCAAGCTGTTGGATTACTTTTGCCAAAGATCACTGGCCAACTTCACTCGAATGCTTATCAAAACAAGTTGGTTGTGATTCAAGCCGAGGAAAGATGATAATGGGAGCTGTGTGTGCCTTTCACTCTTTTTCCCTCCTCTCGGTTTTGTCCCAATGGATTTTCCGAGAGTCGTTTTTCATGAAGCAAGTCCACACACTTTCTCTGTGATACCCCGGTTTCAGGACATATATGCGGAGAGGCTCAAAAAAATTGATTTGGCTACATATATCACCAAAGTGGACTTATCTTTTCGGTCGTAGGTTCTGAGAGAACTCCAGAGATAAGCGTGCTTGAGCTGGAGTAGTTTCAGGATGGGTGACCTACTAGAAAGTCATTTCCAGTACCGTGTGAGTGAGGTCAAAAACACGGGAAAAGATCGTGTGGTGATTTTCAGGGTCAGTAAATATGACTTCCGACCCCTCCGAATTAACACGCCGACCGTCGGGGAGTGTGGGCCCACAAGCCGAGAGTGGACGTGGAGCCTATGGATAGGGCGGTCGGGGCGTTACATTCTCTAATAAGTCTATTATCATAATTTGGCCCATGTGTTAATCTGATCCAAGGCGAACTTTGCAACTCGTTTGGAAGAAAGAGTTGTGTTTTCAAGTTTTCTTTTAATATTTAGTCAAAGAGCATGTTCCAAGACTAAAACCCTACATCTCTTCTCTCTTTATAACTCTTGTGTTATGAAACTTCATTTCTTATCAAACTTTTTAACCAAAAATCTCTCTCAAATTTGTTTGATCCGAGAAGTGTGTAATATCTTCTCAACTTGTTCTTTTCTTAGTGCGTAATATCTAAGTTAAGTTCGAACTCGGAGTCTAAGAGATTTTCATCTCTCTTAGAAGTACAATTCAATCCATCTCTTGTCCGTTCATCTTATCATCCGCTGAAACCATTCGAATCTGATCATTTGTTCATCATCAATCCGCTAAATTTCAAGTCTAAAACCTACGAAGTGTGTTCCTTGGGCATATATCTTCACGAGGAGTCTATCAGGTGTATTGAGAAAAGACATTAATACTTGATTAAGAAATAATACAATAAACAATTTTTCATTATTCTAAAACAATAGTAATTCAATACAATGAACTAATGTCTTGAAAGTTATAATTTATCATTATTATTTTCTACAAAATGCATAGAAAAAAATTAAAAATGATTAATTTTTATGAAACAAAACAAAAATTTGTAACACTGAACAAATAAAAATGGAGTGAGTATTATGTAAGGTAGTTTCCTATTATAAATATGTATTCTAAAAACTTATAACATTAATTTGTTTCTAGTACCTCAATAACACAATGATCATGTTGTGATTACTTCTTAATTTTTTGTGAAATATTTATTTATTTAATAAGTCTTTTTAGCCTCTCCAAATTTTGTTCTACATATCACTGTGATACATATTTATCGGGCGTAAGGACAACATCTCATGTAGTTTATTTTATCTATAGTGCATGAACGTATTATATTTAAAGACAAATAATATAAGATTTTTGTTTCTTCTTATTTTCACCTACTAGTTTCCAAAAGTTAAGGGAAGTTCTCCGTTTTGAGATGTAAATTTGGTTCGTCGGATATGACTTTTCTCTGTCATTGCTCTAGGTTTCTCCGCGCTCTCGTCTCTCCTCTGTTACACTTAAGGACGGTGATTCAAGGTTAGTTTGAATGGTCGATTTTGAAACAACCTAGCCTTTTTTTTTTTAAAACAATTAAATCCAAATTAATATTCTCATAGATATTAATTCTCAACTCAAGCAATCAAATAAAACAAAACCAGTGAAAATTCATCAATACCAAACTAAACAAGAATTAACCATTAATCCAATAAACTCATAAATCAATTCGGAAATCAATTCAACTACCAATTCACCAGTTCCAATAAACCAGCAACCTAAAACAGGTTCTAAACTCAATAACTAAAGCACATAAAGTAAGTCCTAATCCTCTTCTCCTCATCGACATGATTCCACGATCACACTTTTTCTTTACATGCATCACAAGGGAAAAAGAGATGCGTAAGTATTATCACAAATACTTAGTGAGATGGTCATTCCATCTACGACTATACACACATGTCTATGAAATACAATGATTACCAAGCAAAACAATCAACATCATTCAACAATCAACTAAAAATCCACAAAATAGAACCTAGTGTCGATCGACACACAGTCACAGACGACCAGAATCAAACCTTCTCCCCCTCTGGTTCAATATCAGCAACCAAGTTTTTTAAAAAAATAATAATTAATCGGAATTAAGTATTCTCATAAATACTAATTCTCAACGGTTAATTCCCAATCAACAAACATTCAACAACCAGCGAAAACCACGTAAATCAATTTAAACCAATAAATCCATTAAACCTTTAAATTCCATAATCATTTCTAAACATCATTTCTATGAACTACTAGCAACCTAAACACCAGGTTCTAAATTCCAACAAATTAAACAACAGACTCGAGATCCTAAATTCCAACACTTTATCTTTACGTGCACCACATGGAAAAAATAGATGCATAAGTATTTCATAAATACTTAGTGAGACGGTCACACCATCTACGACCTATCACTCATACTCAATTAGAATACCACGATACCAAGACAGCACGCAATAACCAAACAACACATAACCAACAAAAATTAACTTGTGTCGATCGACACGACCAACAAAACCTCTGTGTCAATTGACACGATACATGTGTCGATCGACACACGGCTGCAGAACATCGGACTCGAACTTTCTCCTCTCTAGTCCAAATCCGATCAGTCGCAATTCACAAACCCTGCATAAAAAATGTCAACATATACATTTGAAATCGCAATAACACAAAAAACAACAAGTTCTAATTAATCAATCCACAAAATTTGCTTAAATATATCCCTAAATCACCCAGAAGCCATGATCACGCACTCACCTTGGTTTTTTGGATCAAATGAACACGAACATAATTGATTCATGAAATCAGACTCGACATACTCCAAAAACTCAGATTCCTTCCTTAATTCCCGAAGAATGACACCAAACTCTTGATGTAACATCCGCGAACCGGAAATGTGAATTCTGATTTTTGTGTCGAGCGACATTAGGGCTGTGTCGATCGACACGATGGATGGTTGGGTGTCGATTGACACATGGTTGGTGTCGCTCGACACTGTGTTCTGCAAAATCGGGTTAATTAGATTTTTAATCGCGGTTTGGCTTGATTGATGGATTAAAACCTAGGGTTGCGTGCTTATAAGCCTTCGTGGTTCGTGGCCATCGAGTTTTGCAGAGAAAAGTGATAGATAATTGAGAGAGATTCGTTTTCCGTAGGATTGTTGCAAAGAAATCCTTGATAGCTGATGAGTGGAGGATGAGGGTGGAGTGTAGGTTTCGTTCTATCAGGTGTACTGATTGGTATCCAGTAGATTTAGCGGTACACATCTTCGAGGGTGATACACGTCTCTGGTGGAGGATTATTGAGGTCCAGAGGAGGCGGTTAGTGTGGACTTAGGGATAATTTTTGGTTGAGTTTAATGCCAAGTATTTTTTTCTAGAGATAGTGGATCGGTTAGAGTCGCAGTTTTGGGAATTGGTTTAGGAAGACCGGTCGATAGGCTCGACAAACTAATGGTTAATGCAGGTAGAGGCATAGATGTGGAGCGGACTCAGATAAGGAGGTTCGCAAGATGACTTAGGTTGGCAATATCGTGCAGAGCTTCCAAGTTTGCATCGTTGGAGGAATTAGCTGAGATTGCGGCATCACTCGAGGAGGATCTGAGACCGCAGATCGAGGATTGAACTGCAATTCTTTTATCTCAGATGTTGTTCTTTTGTTTTTCAGTTTCAAAATTTCTGCATTGGCTTTGATGTTTTTGGATGGTTGCTATTTTTCGTTTGGTGTTGAAATGATTATTTTAATTTAAAATTTATAAGACGAGTTTTCTTATATGATTGGCCTTTTACGGACTTCGTATTTAGTCCAGTAAAGTTATATGATGATATTTTGGAAATGGACTAGTTGGAGCGATGCAGAGTCCATCTGGACTGTTATCGTGGTAGAGTTGTTTTGAGCGTGATGCACGGAGGTTAGTGTTTCAGGGAGTGAAACCTACTTACGGCAATCTGGTAATCGCGGCTATTCATGCAAAACAGATGATAGCGAGGGGTTGCGAGGCATTTTGGCAACGATTGTGATGTCGGAGTCTAGTGGTGAGGTTACTATTGAGAACATCCGAGTTCTTCAAGAGTTCGAGGATGTGTTTCATTCATTGAATGGATTACCACCATCTTGGTCTGATCTTTTCACGATCGAACTAGAGCCTAGGATAGCTACGATTTTTAAGGCTCCTTACAAGATGGTTGTAACAGAGTTGGCCGAGCTGAAGAAGCAGCTGGTGGATTAGTTGAGTAAGAGTTTTGTTGGACTGATTGTTTCACCATGGGGAGCGCCGGTTTTAGTTGTAAAGGGGCAGATGGGAGTATCTGGAGGTTCTGATTATCATCTTCATAGATGACATCCGAGTATTTTTGGGTAATTCGGGGAAGTTTGTAAAGCATTTGAGTTTGGTTATAAAGAAGCTTAGGGAGCAGTATTTTTGCGAAGTTAAGAAAGTACAGAGTTTGGTAGTGAATGATGGGGTTGCTTGGCCGTGTTGTTTCTGCAGATGGAGTTCCTGTAGATCCGGCTAAGATTGAGGATATCCGAGACTGGTCTAGACCGTCTAATGCTAACAAGATTGGGAGTTTTTTTGTTTAGCTAGTTTTTATCTGAGATTTGTCTAGGGATTTGCAAGTATGGCGTAGTCTAGGACGAAGTTGGCTAGGAAAGATGTTTTATTTGTTTGATTACCGGAGTGCGAGGTGAGCTTGCGAGGGTCAAGGAGATGTTGGCAAGTATACCGGTATGAGCATTACCCGAGCCGGGGAAGCGTTATACAGTGTACACAGATGTTTCAGGAGTTGGTTTGGGTTGTGTTCTAATGCAGGAGGACAGGGTCATTGCATATGCTTCGAGGCAGTTGCGAGGTACTGATCGCAACTACTCCTCGCATGATCTGGAGTAGGGTGTGGTAGTGTTTGCTCTGAAGGATTAGAGATCTTTGTGTAAAGTAGGGGCGTTGAGTGGAGTTGTTGGTAGATTATGATCTAGATATCGAATACTATCCATGTAAGGCGTGCCTGGGGGTAAATGCTCAGAGTCATCAGAGTAGTTTTGGCTCAGGAGCAGGATGTTGAGGTACTTGCGAGCAAGTTGAACACCTTGCGATTATATGCTATTCCGCGAAAGCCTTTTGGTTGAGAGGTGGCTAATCAGGCGGATCTTTTGTGAAGGATCTAAGTAACTTGGAAAAGAGTGATCAGTTTTGATTGATGCGTCGATGAGTGTTGTTTTAAAGTATCATGTCTCTTCGGATGGGACGTTTGGGTGCGTAGTCAGGTGTTGGTACCTATGGAAAGGTACATTGAGGTTTCAGGTTTTAGTTTGGACCACCTAGGCGTCCTAATCGCTGATGTTTACAGGCATTAGTGACTATTGCTCTAGGGGTTGCGGTCTCGAATCATTCATTTCCCGTTGGAGATTTTGGTCTCTTGTATGCTGCTTGGGATTAAGATTCCAGTTTGAGCATTGGGGTTGTGGTCCCTGTGTTACCGGTGACTCAATGGATTTGTTCATGCGAGTGCGAGGGGTGCAAAAATGAGTTAAGAGCAATAGATGCATGTAGCATGAGAATAAACATAGGATTAGTGATGTGCTTCAATTGTCATATATGGACCATAAGGAGGGTTGGTTGTGTTAGCCAAGTGTTCGATTGAAGCAAAGATATGATGCTAGAGTAGTAAATGGCGGGTTAATATCATGGAAGGTAATCCTAGTTTTCAGGTGCTTGTACACGTATGAGTTGATTACTCTCAAGGAAACGTTTTCATATATATATTCAGAGCTTGAAGGAGACATCCCGAGAGTGGAGTGGCATTTATCTCGAAAGAGACATCCTGAGAGTGTGATGATGACGGTATAAGTATGAGTAATTAATGTCTGATAATGACATATGCATGAGACGGGATATGGACCTCAGGGTTTGGGTGTGTAATTTCGGGTAGTACCGGCCAGTGGATCGTAGCGTGCAATGAGTGTCAGTTAGTAGAATCGAAGTATCAGGCTCCAAAGGGATGGATACGGAGTGCCCATCCCATAGTGGAAGTGGAATATGTTTTCGATGGATTTCAGGGTGGAAATTACCTAACTCGCAGAAGTTTGATGCTAGCTGGGTTATGGTGGGTTGTTCGATCAAGCGGGCACCTTTCTGGCCATTAAGATGATCGAATGATCAGCGGTTTGGTTACAAAGTACATGGATAATATGATGAGGCTGCATGGAATGCCACCCTGCATGGTTCAGTCATTGACCTTAAGTTACGTCAGTTTCGGAAAGGGAAATTAAGCTAATTGAGTTTACTTGAGGTGGTGTGTTGTGTATGTAGGCATCAAGTCTAGGATGGTTATTGCGTTAGGAACCTCGGTTCAGATGACCCTTGTAACGGATGTAGGGTCTTTGGTCGTGCATGTTCTCGTTTGATTGTTGCGCAATCGAATGATCTAATTTTGGGTCTACAGTTGGTTGTGCATGTTCTTGTTTGATTATTGTGCGATCAATCCGGCAGACCTAGTTAGGATTTGGAAATGTTGCATTGTGGAAATCTCGGGTCAGAGATAAGGTGTATCACAAGATGGCCATGTTGCGAGGTCCCAACCGCTCGATTTCAAAGAATAAGCTGAGTCCGAGGTTTATGGGTTCGTTCTTGGTAGTGGAGCAAGTTAGACCGGTGACGTACCGGTTAGAGTTACCTCCGGTCATGAAGGCATTTTATAAGGTTTTCCATGTGTCGATGTTGAGGAAGTTCCTGTATGAGTTGGAGGAGTTAGTTGCTAAGATTCCTAAGGATTTACAGCTTGATTTGACGATTCCAACAGTTGCGGTGAGGATTCTCGAGAGGAGGGTCAAGATGCTGCGTTGGAAGAATTTTCCGTTGTTTAGGATTTTTTGGGTTTGTGCTGGTTGCGAGGAGGACACTTGGGAACCAGAGGCAAAGATGAAGCTAATGTTCGGGAAGTGGTTCGATAAGCAGGTCGCCGTGTGAGCTTTTTTTGCTTTGTGGTTCTAGTTTCAGTTTGGGCTTTGTGCTGTTGTTATTGCTTTGGTTTCATGTACTTCACTTCGTGGTAACGATTTTACATTTTTGGAAATTTATAAGATGGAGTTTTCCTTATTTATTTCTCGTGTTTATAAGATATGTAGTTCTTATTATTGTTGATATTTCGGTTAGCAAATATCATGCCTTGGACTATATGAGGTAGATCTAGTCAATAGGTGCTTAGAGGCGTTTAAGAATTGATTGTTCTAGGAGTTGCGGTCCCGAATAACTCATTATTTTTGGAGATGTAAGTTCTCTAGAGGAGATGTGAGTTCTCATGTATACTTATTAGGGATATGAGTTCTCAGAACAAGTAGCAAGGGATGTGAGTTGGGTGTGTGATGGTCTTTAGTGGGCATTTGTGTTGGGATTCGAGGTCGAATCCAGATTAGTGGGGGAGAATTGTAACATTCGCGTTCTCAATGTATAATTTGTTGGGAATGTCCTGAAATCACACTTGTATTCACTCCAGTGACAGTTGTGATGTCGAGATCAGACATTCATATGATACTAGGTGGTCATTACGTTTTGCTAGAAGCCGCTTATGATCAATGAGTTATGAACTCATTACTAGTATTATATGATCCTACAGGGTCACACACCTAAGCGAATAGGATTCACTTTATAAGGGAATGATTATTAATGTAATGATCTAGATGATGTGTATTTGATACACATTATAAACATGTTTTAAAGGCAGTGTCGATCGACACTATAGTAGTGTCGATCGACGCCAGGGTTTAACCGAAATAAGATTTCGGTTTAGTAACTTAATTGATTCTGAATCGGTTCAGGATCAATTAGGTTTTTCTCCAGGACATATATATATAGGAGATATAGGTCACGGCCTGGAGAGAGAGTTTTGAGAAAACCCTTTTCGTGATAGCCGCCTTTAAGAAACAGAATCCCTAAAAGATCCGGTTCCAGGAACTAGCATCCCTGCGGATTCCTATTCGTGTGCGTGTGGACTATCGATAGAGGCACTACACTTGAAGTGCTATAGATCTCGATTTCCTGATTCAATTACGCTGCAAACTCCAGGTATATTCGAGATCCGTTTCATCAGATTTAAAGTTTACAAACCCTAAATCCTAGGAATGAGAATTGCGCTTAGGTTGATTAATAGAGATTAATCTGGCAAAAACCTGAACGAATTCCAACAGTGGTATCAGAGCCAGGTTTAACTAGTAATCTGAATGAACAGTAATCCGGATTTGATCGTATTTGTTTCATGAAATTGTTCAAATCGGCTTATGAAATCTAGCGGTGTCGATCGACACAATGGTTGTGTCGATCGACACCTCTGCCTCTGCCTTGCGATCGATGAACCGGTTCAATTGGATTGAATTGGTTATCGTGCTCGGTTAACAGATCGATTAAACCGAATATCGGTTTAATGCGGTTTGGTTGGCGTCGATTGACACAAATGTTTTGTCGATCGACACCGACCGGTAATCGACCCGGTTCAATTGGATTGACCGGTTATCGAGAATTAAATCTGGTTAGTCAGTGTCGATCGACACTAGTGTAGTATCGATCGACACTAACCGGTTATTGAAATTCTGTGTCGGTTATCGAATCCGGTTCAATTGGATTGATCGGCTTTCGATGAACTGTGACTGAAGAGTAAGTGTCGATCGACACTAAGGTAGTGTCGATCGACAGCTTACGCAGATTGATGGTTAGTGAACCTGAAATCAAATAACCGAACCGGATTTAATGAGATAGGGTTCCTGAATGCATATATGATATGTATTGAGGATTAAATGTTCAGTTCCTCGACTAAATATCAAGTGTTCTGGATGTCTTCCTAATCTTGTCAGCTGTCAAAGCTCATTTCATTGCATGATAGGCTTGCAGTGCAAGGTATCTGCAGTTACATGAGTAAAACAGTAGGTAATTGAGTTGATGGGCTTGCAGTGCTTGGCATCAACTATTACATGACATAAGAGATTGGTTTACTTGAATGGGCTATCAGAAGTTCTGGGCCCAGGGACATCAGGTGGTTAGGACATAAGATGTTTTATCCACAACCAAGAGTCATATTGGATATGATTAGCAAAGTGTTGCTTACCTGTATAGCTATAATTCGAGTAACAGCCAGTGGCTCGCTCGGATTTTAGTGAAACATGGAACTTGGAACATTATATTCTTTAGAGGAAACATAGTTTGAATATAATGCGAGTTTCCTTAATAGTTAAGTTTACTCTTTTATTGAACATCAAAACTTACCCTCTACCTCTTTTGTTTTCAGCTATGTCAAGCTCTAACAACACATTCTCCTTAAGATCCGTCCTTGAGAAGGACAAGCTTAATGGATCTAACTTTCTGGAATGGTATCGGAACCTGAGAATTGTTCTCAGGCAGGAGAAAAGGGACTATGTCATTGATAAGGTTCTCCCCGAGAAATACCGTGCCAATGCCCCGCAGACAGAAAAGAATGCTTAGGATAAGCATTCGAATGATGTGGTCGATGTGACTTGTCTGATGCTGGCTACCATGAACTCAGATTTGCAGAAGCAATATGAGAACGTGGCGTCGCCCGAGATAATCACTAGCCTGAAAGCGATGTTTCAGGAGCAGGCTCGAACTGAGAGATACCAGACGGTTAAATCTCTAGTTGAGTGCAAGCTACCAAGTGATGCTCCAGTGAGTCCCCACGTCATAAAGATGATGGGTTATATTGATAACTTGGGGAAACTGGACTGTCCCATTAGCCAAGAGTTGGCTACTGACATCATACTGCAGTCACTGCCGCCAAGCTATGATACGTTCATTATGAATTATAATATGAACAGCTTGACGAAGACGTTGACTGAGTTACATGGTATGCTCAAGACAGCTGAGCCAAACATTAAGAAGGGTGCCCCTAATGTGCTTATGGTACTAGGGGGCAAAAAGTTTAAGAAACCCGGCAAGGGCAAGGGAAAGGGCAAGGCCGTCCAGGTTATGAACCAGGACAAACCTGCGCTTTTCTCTAAGCCCAGAGCTGGCCCTTCTGATGCTGACAAGTGCCATTTCTGCAATGAGTCTTGGCATTGGAAGAGAAACTGCAAGAAATTCCTGGATGGTCTGAAGAACAAGAAGAAGACGTACGAGACGACTTCTCCAGGTATTTATGTTATTGAAGTAAATGTTACTTCTACAGGTTCAACCTCATGGGTATTAGATACCGGCTGTGGTGCTCACATTTGTACTAATGTGCAGGCACTAAGCAATAGGAGGAAGCTGAAGAAAGGACAAGTGGAGCTGCGAGTCGGGAATGGAGCAAAGGTTGCTGCATTAGCCGTGGGCACTTATCATTTGTCTTTGCCTTCGGGCTTGGTTTTAGAATTAAACAATTGCTATTATGTACCTGCGATAAGCAGAAACATCATTTCTGTTTCCTGTTTGGATTTAGAAGGATTTGATTTTTCTATTAAGAATAAATGTTGTTCTTTTAATCGTGATGGTATGTTTTATGGTAACGGCCCATTAAAGAATGGGCTTTACGTTTTAAACCAATCAATGCCCGTATATAACATAAATACTAAGCGGTTTAAGTCCAATGACGAAAACCCAACCTTTCTCTGGCACTGTCGTTTGGGCCACATAAACGAGAAACGCATACAGAAGCTCCATAGTGATGGGCTTTTGGGCTCATTTGATTATGAATCATGTGAGAAATGTGAATCTTGTTTAATGGGCAAAATGGCAAAGGCTCCTTTCAATAAACCAAATGAACGGGCCAGTGACTTATTGGGCCTTATACATAGAGATGTCTGCGGCCCGATGAGCACAAGTGCTAGAGGAAATTATCAATACTTCATTACCTTTACTGATGATTTCAGTAGGTATAGCTATGTCTATCTAATGAGACAAAAGTCGGAATCCTTTGAGAAATTTAAGGAGTTCCAGAATGAAGTAGAGAACCAACTTGGCAAAAGTATTAAAGCTCTTCGATCAGATCGTGGAGGAGAATACTTAAGTCAAGAGTTCAGTGATCATCTGAGAGAGTGTGGAATTGTTTCACAACTCACTCCTCCTGGAACACCCCAATGGAATGGAGTTTCCGAGAGGAGGAATCGGACCCTATTGGATATGGTTCGATCAATGATGAGTCACACAGACCTTCCATTATCCTTTTTGGGATACGCTCTAGAAACGTCTGCGTTTACACTAAACAGAGTCCCATCAAAATCAGTTGCAAAGACACCACATGAGATGTGGACTGGAAATGCTCAAAGTTTGTCTTTTCTGAAAATTTGGGGTTGTGAAGCTTATGTAAAACGATTAATATCTGATAAGCTTGCACCCAAATCTGATAAGTACTTTTTTGTTGGTTATCCTAAAGAAACCAAGGCGTACTACTTCTACAACCGTTCTGAGAACAAAGTGTTTGTTGCTCGGGATTGTACTTTCCTTGAGAGAGAGTTTCTTCATAAGAAGAATAGTGGGAGTAAAGTACTACTCGAAGAAGTTCGAGAATCACAGGAGCCTGCTCAACCTAATGAGGAAGAGCAGCAGGTGGAACCACAAGGAGTTGTGGAACCAGCACCTGTGATGCCTGAAGTTCGCAGATCCGGAAGAATTCGTCACGAACCCGAGAGGTACTACGGTCTTCTCGTGAACGATTGTCATGACCTGCTGATCATTGACAGTGACGAACCTGCGAATTTCGAAGAAGCAATGTTGGGCCCTGACTCCGAAATGTGGCTTGGAGCCGCAAGATCCGAAATGGGATCCATGTCAGAAAACCAAGTATGGTCCTTGGTAGATTTACCCGATGGTGTGAGACCCATTGAGTGTAAATGGATCTTCAAGAAGAAGATTGATGTGGATGGGAATATCCAAATATTCAAAGCTAGACTAGTGGCTAAAGGTTTCAAGCAAATTCATGGTATTGACTATGATGAGACCTATTCCCCAGTCGCTATGCTTAAGTCCATTCGGATACTCCTAGCAACTGCCGCTTATTATGATTATGAGATATGGCAGATGGATGTGAAAACAGCTTTCCTTAACGGAATTCTAGAAGAGGATGTGTACATGACACAACCTGAAGGTTTCATAGATCCTAAAAATGTTGGGAAAGTATGCAAGCTTCATCGATCCATTTATGGATTGAAGCAAGCATCAAGGAGTTGGAATCTTCGTTTTGATAAAGCGGTCAAAAAGTATGATTTTGTCAAGAACGAAGAAGAACCATGTGTATACAAGAAGACTAGTGGGAGCGGAGTTGCATTTCTCGTACTGTATGTAGACGACATACTTCTTCTCGGAAACGACGTTCCATTGCTCCAGTCTGTCAAGACTTGGCTTGGAAGTTGTTTTTCCATGAAAGACATGGGTGAAGCCGCGTACATTCTTGGAATAAGAATCTATAGAGATAGATTGAAGAGGCTTATTGGATTATGTCAAGATACTTATATAGATAAGGTATTACACAGATTCAATATGCAGAATTCCAAGAAAGGTTTCACGCCTATGTTAAATGGTATAACTCTTAGCAAGAAGCAGTGTCCTTCGACACAAGCTGAGCGGGAGCGAATGAATATAATTCCTTATGCTTCAGCAGTAGGATCTATTATGTATGCCATGCTCTGTACTCGTCCAGATGTTGCTTGTGCCTTAAGCATGACGAGTAGATACCAATCTGATCCAGGTGAGTGTCACTGGAAAGCAGTCAAGAGTATCCTCAAGTATTTGAGAAATACTAAGGATAAGTTCTTGGTGTATGGAGGAAATGATGAGCTGATCATAAGTGGATTCACGAATGCAAGTTTTTAGACGGACAGAGACGATTTCTGGTCTCAATCTGGCTATGTCTTTTGTCTGAATGGCGGTGCAGTCAGTTGGAAAAGTTCCAAGCAGAGCACCGTAGCTGATTCCACTACTGAGGTTGAATACATTGCCGCTTCGGAAGCAGCAAAGGAAGCTGTTTGGATCAAGAAGTTCGTATCTGAACTTGGTGTGGTCCCTAGTATCTTAAAGCCTGTGGCATTGTTCTGTGATAACAATGGAGCAATTGCTCAGGCAAAAGAACCAAGGTTACACCAGAAGTCCAAACACATAGAGAGGAAATATCACCTGATACGTGATATAATTGATAGAGGAGACGTGGAGATCAGCAGAGTTCCCACAGATGAGAATGTCGCTGATCCTCTGACCAAGCCCCTCCCGCGACCTAAGCATGAGAGTCATACTGCTGCTATAGGACTTAAGGAAAACAAGATGTGATCTTGATTTTAGTGGGAGTTGTCTTGTTTTAAGTTATGCTTTGATGTTCTTGTAATCATACTTTGATGATTTTAATGAAATTTGATTTCAGTTTTAATTTAAATGTGTTTAAATGGAAGTCCCAAGATAATTTATGACATTCTATAGGTCATCAAGTTGAGGACTTGATCATGAAACCCTATGAGAATTAAATGACATAGATTATATTTGTCCCTGGTCGAGGTTGTTAATGTGGGATACTAACAATCGCGTGAGACTAGCATGTGAGGTGACTGATGACTAAGTTTCATGGAGTCATTAATAAGAGTATTAATGTTAATCACATAGATATATGTTAGAGAACATATGATCGGACATGACCCGCTAATGAGAACTTTACAGGAAATTAAGTGTCATGAGAGGTTCTCATAACGACTATGGAGTATAGTCCTTAGACCTGAGTTCATCATAATTTCTTACATATGAATTGGTCCGTTTCGACTTTGTCAAACGTTATCTGTAAAAGGGTAACTATAAAGGCATTGATTGGGCGTATCATGAAGTGTGTGAAGGAACATGGATGGAACAAGATGGGATATGTCCCTCCTGTAAAACAGGAGATAAATATCTCAGGGCCCATCGAAGATTTGATACTGAGGAATGTGTGGCCACACTCAAACGAGCTGAATGTCAGTCGTTTGTTTTGTCAGTATAAATCGGAGTTCGATGAACATGATTTTGGTTGAATAAGGATGACACGGTTCTTGCCTTATGCCAGATCGAGATATAGAGACGAAGGGATTATAGGAATAGTTGATTCCAGTACAAGTGGGAGATTGTTGGGAATGTCCTGAAATCACACTTGTATTCACTCCAGTGACAGTTGTGATGTCGAGATCAGACATTCATATGATACTAGGTGGTCATTACGTTTTGCTAGAAGCCGCTTATGATCTATGAGTTATGAACTCATTACTAGTATTATATGATCCTACAGGGTCACACACCTAAGCGAATAGGATTCACTTTATAAGGGAATGATTATTAATGTAATGATCTAGATGGTGTGTATTTGATACACATTATAAACATGTTTTAAAGGCAGTGTCGATCGACACTATAGTAGTGTCGATCGACGCCAGGGTTTAACCGAAATAAGATTTCGGTTTAGTAACTTAATTGATTCTGAATCGGTTCACGATCAATTAGGTTTTTCTCCAGGACCAATATATAGGAGATATAGGTCACGACCTGGAGAGAGAGTTTTGAGAAAACCCTTTTCGTGATAGCCGCCTTTAAGAAACAGAATCCCTAAAAGATCCGGTTCCAGGAACTAGCATCCCTGCGGATTCCTATTCGTGTGCGTGTGGACTATCGATAAAGGCACTACACTTGAAGTGCTATAGATCTCGATTTCCTGATTCAATTCCGCTGCAAACTCCAGGTATATTCGAGATCCGTTTCATCAGATTTAAAGTTTACAAACCCTAGATCCTAGGAATGAGAATTGCGCTTAGGTTGATTAATAGAGATTAATCTGGCAAAAACCTGAACGAATTCCAACATAATTAGTCTCATCGTACCACAGACTATCTTAACTTATTGCTATTTATTTGCAAAAATAAAATATATACTATATTTTCTTTAAAATGTGTAAACCTAATTCCCGATTAATCACCGCTTAATCTCCGATTTTCTCATTAATCGCTAGGCCCATTCCGACCGCCCGATTAACGCCTAGCAAATTTTTGAACATTGGTTGCAGGTAAAAAGAAAAGTTTGACTGTGGAATCAAGGTGTAGGAAGAGGATGATAGGATTTAATGTGTGATGTTTAGTTCTAGTGAACCATGTTGCTTTAGGTTGCTAGAGTTTATTATTTGATTATGAATTTTGGAATTCATCAATTGGGTTTGAATTTTATTTTATTGAATTAATAGATTGATTTATTGGATTATATGTTTGTGAGAAATTTCGCAGTAGAATTGTTAGGTTTAAAAAAAAAAGGCTTGGTTGTTTCACTTGTCTTGAACAACTCTTAAGCCACAACAAGCTTTAGAATAACCACAATTCACTAGAATTCTCTCTTTTCTCTCTAAATTCTTAAACTCATGATTTTTGGCTCTGTTCCCAAGGCTGCTCGGCACAAAACATATTATATACCATGACCTTAGGGTTTCCGAACCCACAGTAACTAAACCATTCGATACAAATCAAAACGAACTGAACCATAAAAACTTGGTGTCGATCGACATACGCCTTGTGTCGATCGATACCCCTAAAATTCCACACTTTTAGGTTGCAGTCGTTACAGCTGCAACCCAGCACCGAGCCAAGAGAGGAGAGGCTTGATTATGTGGTTCTTGTAGTCGGTGTCGATCAACACTAGGAGGGTGTTGATCGACGCTACTGCGGAAACAACATAAACAATTAATCCGATAAAATAATCCATTAATGAATAAAATCCTTTACCCAAATAAATTCAAACACCAATATTCAGGAATGAAATGTAAATAACTAGCAACCTAACCAACCGGTTCGCTAGACTAAACAACAACACAACAGACCCTATCATCTTCTTCTCTCGGCCTTGATTCCACGATCACACATTTCCTTTACCTACAACTCAAAGGGAAAAACAGAGTTGCGTGAGTATTATCATAAATACTTAGTGGAGCGGTCATCCCGCCAATAGGAAAAATATAAAATACGAACACCAATTACTACGCGATTTAAGATTCAATTAAACCAATTTCCAGATTAATTAGATATGCACAGATTAATTAAACAATTACGGATTAATTAAACAATTTCTCAAGCAAGGAAAACCGAGTGTCGATCGACACTCCACCCCGGTGTCGATCGACGCTCGATTAAAAGAGCATCGTCTTTCTTGACAGGGTGTCGATCGATACTGCCCGCAGGCGTCGATAGACACTCTCCTTCAGAACCCGGGACCGAACCTATCCTCTCACAATTCATCCCGTTACACGACGAAATGATACGGCAATCACACACACGATTTGCATACACACACAGAGACAACATCACGCAATACAGTAACAAAACGACTATCCATGAATCACAATCCCTAATATTTGATTCTAACGTTTTCCTAACGATCACGCACTCACCTTTGAGTTTCGAAGCAGATTGACTACGGAACGGAACACGAAACGACTGACCACAACCACCAACTCACTGATTCCTCGCTGGAACCGCAAAGGAATGAGCCACGAATCACCAGAAGCGACCAGCGGAACAAATGAACGGCAAAGCTTCGAGAACACTAACGATTTTTACGATTTCTACTCGAAAACCTCCGAATCACAAATTTCCTCTCTCTTTTTCCTCCTCCCCCGACGGCTCAACACTCAAACCCCTTATAAACTCACGGATAGGGCTTTTCATTCACCAAACCAAGACAAACCGAATTAAAAATCGAAACAAAACCTATTAAAATTTATTGGTGTCGATCGACACTGCACCATGGTGTCGATCGACACCCTTACCGAAAATCCGTAACTCGGTTTGGGATGTTACAAACCCGGTGTTTAGGTTGTTAGATTATTGTGAAATTATTGGAATTGATTTATTTGATGGTTTATTGGATTTATTGGTTAATTCCTGGTTTAGTTGATTTATTATGTTTCCGCTGGTTTTATGTTGAATTGTTTGGTAATTGTGATTGAGTTGAGGATTAGTATTTATATTTATGGGAATACTAATTTGTATTTAATTTTTTTAAAAAATAAATAACCGGGCTTGGTTGTTTCACATATTGACTTTGAAATTTAATATTGTATGGTTTCAAGATATTAATTGCAGTATTGCACTTACATCATATGATGTATATTACCTTTACTTAATAGTTTAGATTTTTTTGTTCCTCCTTCTCTTATCTCTTATAGTTACAATTAAATTTTCTATATGGGTTAAAATTAAAATCATAAAACACTAATCAAGAACTACCCAATTTGCTTACAATTTTTTGGGTTAAAAATAAAATCATAAATCAACAATTACAAAAATGCCACTTTTGACACGCCACTTTACAAATATGACACTGTTTGATTATTTTCTTACCAACATGCTACTTATAAATCCGTTTAAAAACCTTATATATCACAACTCTCAATTTAAAAAAATGTTTTGATTCCTAACAAACCTTAAACCCAATAAACTAAACCCTAATATAACTTAGTTAACCCAACCATAAATGATTTTAAATTTTGGAAAAAGTGATAGTGGCATTTTTCAAAAGTGGCATTTCTTGAAATTTTCCATTATTTTGTGTGTAAATTGCAAAAAAGTTTTTTATTATTTTCACTTTATATACGTATAACTGAATAGTTGTCTTAATTATACCTAAATTTAATTTATTTTTCCTTTATTTGATGAAACTGCAATAATATCATATTCTTTTATTTTCACTTTATGTATATATGAACTTATATTTTGATTTATGAATTTAGTTATGAATAAGTTTGTTTGTTTAATTTTAGGACTTATTTGATATTTTATAATATGTATTCCAAGAAAGGTTTCACGCCTATGTTAAATGGTATAACTCTTAGCAAGAAGCAGTGTCCTTCGACACAAGCTGAGCGGGAGCGAATGAATATAATTCCTTATGCTTCAGCAGTAGGATCTATTATGTATGCCATGCTCTGTACTCGTCCAGATGTTGCTTGTGCCTTAAGCATGACGAGTAGATACCAATCTGATCCAGGTGAGTGTCACTGGAAAGCAGTCAAGAGTATCCTCAAGTATTTGAGAAATACTAAGGATAAGTTCTTGGTGTATGGAGGAAATGATGAGCTGATCATAAGTGGATTCACGAATGCAAGTTTTTAGACGGACAGAGACGATTTCTGGTCTCAATCTGGCTATGTCTTTTGTCTGAATGGCGGTGCAGTCAGTTGGAAAAGTTCCAAGCAGAGCACCGTAGCTGATTCCACTACTGAGGTTGAATACATTGCCGCTTCGGAAGCAGCAAAGGAAGCTGTTTGGATCAAGAAGTTCGTATCTGAACTTGGTGTGGTCCCTAGTATCTTAAAGCCTGTGGCATTGTTCTGTGATAACAATGGAGCAATTGCTCAGGCAAAAGAACCAAGGTTACACCAGAAGTCCAAACACATAGAGAGGAAATATCACCTGATACGTGATATAATTGATAGAGGAGACGTGGAGATCAGCAGAGTTCCCACAGATGAGAATGTCGCTGATCCTCTGACCAAGCCCCTCCCGCGACCTAAGCATGAGAGTCATACTGCTGCTATAGGACTTAAGGAAAACAAGATGTGATCTTGATTTTAGTGGGAGTTGTCTTGTTTTAAGTTATGCTTTGATGTTCTTGTAATCATACTTTGATGATTTTAATGAAATTTGATTTCAGTTTTAATTTAAATGTGTTTAAATGGAAGTCCCAAGATAATTTATGACATTCTATAGGTCATCAAGTTGAGGACTTGATCATGAAACCCTATGAGAATTAAATGACATAGATTATATTTGTCCCTGGTCGAGGTTGTTAATGTGGGATACTAACAATCGCGTGAGACTAGCATGTGAGGTGACTGATGACTAAGTTTCATGGAGTCATTAATAAGAGTATTAATGTTAATCACATAGATATATGTTAGAGAACATATGATCGGACATGACCCGCTAATGAGAACTTTACAGGAAATTAAGTGTCATGAGAGGTTCTCATAACGACTATGGAGTATAGTCCTTAGACCTGAGTTCATCATAATTTCTTACATATGAATTGGTCCGTTTCGACTTTGTCAAACGTTATCTGTAAAAGGGTAACTATAAAGGCATTGATTGGGCGTATCATGAAGTGTGTGAAGGAACATGGATGGAACAAGATGGGATATGTCCCTCCTGTAAAACAGGAGATAAATATCTCAGGGCCCATCGAAGATTTGATACTGAGGAATGTGTGGCCACACTCAAACGAGCTGAATGTCAGTCGTTTGTTTTGTCAGTATAAATCGGAGTTCGATGAACATGATTTTGGTTGAATAAGGATGACACGGTTCTTGCCTTATGCCAGATCGAGATATAGAGACGAAGGGATTATAGGAATAGTTGATTCCAGTACAAGTGGGAGATTGTTGGGAATGTCCTGAAATCACACTTGTATTCACTCCAGTGACAGTTGTGATGTCGAGATCAGACATTCATATGATACTAGGTGGTCATTACGTTTTGCTAGAAGCCGCTTATGATCTATGAGTTATGAACTCATTACTAGTATTATATGATCCTACAGGGTCACACACCTAAGCGAATAGGATTCACTTTATAAGGGAATGATTATTAATGTAATGATCTAGATGGTGTGTATTTGATACACATTATAAACATGTTTTAAAGGCAGTGTCGATCGACACTATAGTAGTGTCGATCGACGCCAGGGTTTAACCGAAATAAGATTTCGGTTTAGTAACTTAATTGATTCTGAATCGGTTCACGATCAATTAGGTTTTTCTCCAGGACCAATATATAGGAGATATAGGTCACGACCTGGAGAGAGAGTTTTGAGAAAACCCTTTTCGTGATAGCCGCCTTTAAGAAACAGAATCCCTAAAAGATCCGGTTCCAGGAACTAGCATCCCTGCGGATTCCTATTCGTGTGCGTGTGGACTATCGATAAAGGCACTACACTTGAAGTGCTATAGATCTCGATTTCCTGATTCAATTCCGCTGCAAACTCCAGGTATATTCGAGATCCGTTTCATCAGATTTAAAGTTTACAAACCCTAGATCCTAGGAATGAGAATTGCGCTTAGGTTGATTAATAGAGATTAATCTGGCAAAAACCTGAACGAATTCCAACATAATTAGTCTCATCGTACCACAGACTATCTTAACTTATTGCTATTTATTTGCAAAAATAAAATATATACTATATTTTCTTTAAAATGTGTAAACCTAATTCCCGATTAATCACCGCTTAATCTCCGATTTTCTCATTAATCGCTAGGCCCATTCCGACCGCCCGATTAACGCCTAGCAAATTTTTGAACATTGGTTGCAGGTAAAAAGAAAAGTTTGACTGTGGAATCAAGGTGTAGGAAGAGGATGATAGGATTTAATGTGTGATGTTTAGTTCTAGTGAACCATGTTGCTTTAGGTTGCTAGAGTTTATTATTTGATTATGAATTTTGGAATTCATCAATTGGGTTTGAATTTTATTTTATTGAATTAATAGATTGATTTATTGGATTATATGTTTGTGAGAAATTTCGCAGTAGAATTGTTAGGTTTAAAAAAAAAAGGCTTGGTTGTTTCACTTGTCTTGAACAACTCTTAAGCCACAACAAGCTTTAGAATAACCACAATTCACTAGAATTCTCTCTTTTCTCTCTAAATTCTTAAACTCATGATTTTTGGCTCTGTTCCCAAGGCTGCTCGGCACAAAACATATTATATACCATGACCTTAGGGTTTCCGAACCCACAGTAACTAAACCATTCGATACAAATCAAAACGAACTGAACCATAAAAACTTGGTGTCGATCGACATACGCCTTGTGTCGATCGATACCCCTAAAATTCCACACTTTTAGGTTGCAGTCGTTACAGCTGCAACCCAGCACCGAGCCAAGAGAGGAGAGGCTTGATTATGTGGTTCTTGTAGTCGGTGTCGATCAACACTAGGAGGGTGTTGATCGACGCTACTGCGGAAACAACATAAACAATTAATCCGATAAAATAATCCATTAATGAATAAAATCCTTTACCCAAATAAATTCAAACACCAATATTCAGGAATGAAATGTAAATAACTAGCAACCTAACCAACCGGTTCGCTAGACTAAACAACAACACAACAGACCCTATCATCTTCTTCTCTCGGCCTTGATTCCACGATCACACATTTCCTTTACCTACAACTCAAAGGGAAAAACAGAGTTGCGTGAGTATTATCATAAATACTTAGTGGAGCGGTCATCCCGCCAATAGGAAAAATATAAAATACGAACACCAATTACTACGCGATTTAAGATTCAATTAAACCAATTTCCAGATTAATTAGATATGCACAGATTAATTAAACAATTACGGATTAATTAAACAATTTCTCAAGCAAGGAAAACCGAGTGTCGATCGACACTCCACCCTAGTGTCGATCGACGCTCGATTAAAAGGGCATCGTCTTTCTTCACAGGGTGTCGATCGACACTGCCCGCATGCGTCGATCAACACTCCCCTTCAGAACCTGGGACCGAACCTATCCTCTCACGGTTCATCCCGTTACACGACGAAATGATACGACAATCACACACACGATTTGCACACACATACAGAGACAACATCACGCAATACAGTAACAAAATGACTATCCATGAATCACAATCCCTAATATTTGATTCTAACGTTTTCCTAACGATCACGCACTCACCTTTGAGTTTCAAAGCGGATTGACTACAGAACGGAACACGAAACGACTGACCACAACCACCAACTCACTGATTCCTCGTTGGAACCGCAAAGGAATGAGCCACGAATCACCAGAAGCGACCACCGGAACAAACGAACGGCAAAGCTTCGAGAACACAAACGATTTTTACGATTTCTACTCGAAAACCTCACAAATTTCCTCTCTCTTTTTCCTCCTCCCCCGACGGCTCAACACTCAAACCCCTTATAAACTCGCGGCTAAGGCTTTTCATTCACCAAACCGCCACAAACCGAATTAAAAATCGAAACAAAACCGATTAAAATTTTTTGGTGTCGATCGACACTGCACCATGGTGTCAATCGCACTCTTACCAAAAATCCATAACTCGGTTTAGGATGTTACAATTCTCCCCCACTAAACTGGATTCGTCCTCAAATCCTCATAAAACCGTCTACCAAAGACTCCAAACCCGACCCAACCCGGTCAACAATCCGAGATCAAATCCCGATCTCCGCGGCTCCCGTTCAGTCTCATGTTTATACGCTCGTTTTCAGATATCTATTACCCTGAACTCATTCCACACCCCTTCCACTCGCAGGACGCATCCTTTGAGCTATCGGTGTCAAACCATTCTCAATCGCAGGACGCATCCCTTGAGCTATCGGTGTCTCGCACCACTCTCACTCGCAGGACGCATCCTTTGAGCTATCGGTGCCTCGTGCCCCTTCCACTCTCAGGACGCATCCCTTGAGCTCCGGGTACACAGGGAAAGCTAAACAATCCCTCGAGAGAACGCATCCTCTCAAAACAACATGAATGAGTTTCTCGGGACCGCAGCCCCTAGAGTAATAAATTCTAAAACGTCTATAAACATCTATCGATTAACTACCTCTCGTGGTCACACTCGATACTCCCTAACCCGGAATATCACCACAAACACATATAAGAAATAACCATCTTATAAAAACAGATAAATAAGAACGACTCCATCTTATAAATCTCGAAAAGGTATAATCGTTACAACACAACAAAAATACAACAATACAAAAGCATCAACATGCTAAATAGACCAAACTGGAACCACAAAGAGAAATAAAGCTCACGCCACGACCTGCTTGTCGAACCACTTCTTGAACTTTAACTTCATCTTTGCCTCGGGCTCCTAAGTCTCCTCCTCAAAACCAGCACAATCCCATAAAATCTGCAACAAATGAATCTTCTTCCGACGCAGCTCCTTGACTCTCCTCTCGGGAATCCTCACAGGCATTGCCGGAACCGTCAAATCAGGCTGAAGATCCACAGGGATCTCAGGTACTATCTCGTCCGACTCATGCAGGCACTTCCTCAACATCGACACATGGAAAACCTTATGAAATGCCTTCATGATCGGTGGTAACTCAAGCCGATATGCCACCGGCCGAACTCACTGCACTGCCGAAAATGGACCCATAAACCGCGGATTGAGCTTGTTCTCTGCTATGGCTCTGTTAAGACCCCTCAACATAGCCATCTTGAGATACACACGATCTCCCAATGTAAACTCAACCTCTCACCGCCTCTTATCCGCATAACTCCTCTGACGATAAGTTGTACTCATATGCACCTAAGTGCCCATCTCTGCCTGAAACGCTCCCCAGAACTTAGATGCAAATCTCGGATCTCAGTCTGACACAATGCTGGCTGGCACTCCATGCAGCCTCACAATCTCCTTTACAAATTTCTTAGCCAAAACAGTCGCGCCGTCTGTCTTCTTGATAGCCAGAAAGTGTGCTGACTTAGTCAACCGATCAACAATCACCACTTCCATCGTGATCATATCCCACTTCCACTCCGGAATGGGTAAACTCTGCAGAAGACCACTAGGAACCTTATGCTCTACTTTAACCAACGAACACGTGTTGCACTTAGAGACATAAGCCGACACATCTCTCTTCATCCCGACCCAGTGATAATACCGTTTGAGATCACGATACATCTTAGTCGATCCCGGATGAATTGAGAATTTGCTCGCATGAGCTTCTCGCAGAATCTCCTGCCTCAACTCCTCGACCTTGGGTACACAAACCCAACCGCGACAAGAATCGTCCAATTTGATGAAACATGATGCTCAGAACCCATTGTGGTCGATGCAACCACTAAACCAGAATCACTCGCCTGGGCCGCAAGAATCCTACTCAACAGATCCGCCTGATAAACTGCCTCTAAGCCCAATGGCTCCTCTGAAATAGCACATAACCGCAGAGTGCTAACCTCGCTAACCAGCGACTCAATATCCTGCTCTCGAGACGAATCCACTCGCCGACGACTCAGAGCATCTGCTACCTGGTTCGCCTTACCAAGATGATATACAATATCCAACTCATAATCTGCTAACAGCTCCATCCAGCGTCTCTGTCTCACATTCAGCAACGGCTGAGTGAAAATGTGGTGCAGATTCTTATGATCTGTGCACCTTCCCACCATACAGATAGGATCTCCAAATTTTCAATGCAAACACTACTGCACCCAACTCTAAATCATGCGTACGGTAATTACGCTCTGCGCCCATCAGCTGCCTCGAAGCATACGCAATCACTCTACCCTCGTGCATTAACACGCAACCCAGACCAATTCCGGAAGCATCCGTGTACATTACGTAAGGCTTACCCGGCTCGGGCAACGCCAACACCGGTGTACTCATCAGTATCTCCATAAGCCTCGAAAAGCTATCCTCGCACTCCTGAGACCAAACAAACAGAACATCCTTCCCGGTCAACTTTGTCATCGACTAAGCCATACTCGCAAACCCTTTGATAAACCTTCGATAATACTCTGCTAAACCAAAATAACTCCTGATCTCGGTAGCATAGTCGGTCAAGGCCAATCTCGAATAGACTCTATCTTAGCCGGATCCATAGAAACTCCCTCTGCAGAGATAATGTGACCTAGGAATCTTATCTCTCGCCGCCAAAAATTATACTTGCTCAACTTGGCATAAAGCTTCTGCTCCCGAAGCTTCTCCAGAACTAACCGCAAATGAACCTCATGCTCCTCAGGACTCTTAGAGTTAACCAAGATATCGTCGATAAAGATGATCACGAAGACATCTAGGTACTCCAGAAATACGCCATTCATCAACCGCATGAACACTGTTGGCGCAATCGCCAAACCAAACGGCATCACCACAAACTCGAAGTGACTATACCGTGTCCTGAAAGCAGTCTTCCGAACATCAACCTCGTCGATCGGAATCTAATGGTAACTTGAAGCCAAGTCAATCTTGGAGAACCAAGTTGCACCCTTCAACTAATCTAGCAACTCATCAATCCTCGGGAGAGGGTACTTGTTCTTCACAGTGACCCGGTTAAGTCCCCGGTAATCGATACATAACCGAAAACTACCATCTTTCTTCTTTACGAACAACACCAGAGCTCCCCACGGTGAAGTACTCGGACGGATAAAACCTTTACTAGTCAAATCCTCTAACTGACTCTTCAGCTCTGCCAACTCAGCTGGAGCCATCCTGTAGGGTGCCTTGGAGATAGGCTTTGTCCCGGGCTCTAACTCAATCGTAAACGGATCGGACCGAGATGGCGATAATCCTTGCAACGACGGGAAGACATCCTCAAACTCCAGGACAACCTGAATCTCACTCACCGCAACCTTACCAACGAATTCTGGCATAGAAATCATCGCCAAATAAGCCTTGCATCCCCGCTCCAACATTTGCACTGCCTGAACCGCAGAAATTACTAGGCTTCCTGAAGTCGATCTCACTCTCTGAAACATCAACTTCTCAGCCTCACGCTCGAAGGACACTCTGCCTCGGTAAGAATCCAGATGGACTCTATAATGAGACAACAAATCCATCCCTAGGATAACGTCATACAGCTCCACCGGACTGATCACAAAGTCTGCTGGCATTGACTGCCCCGTAATTTGAACATCAACTTCTCTAGCATGGCCCGAAGTAGCCAGGAAACCACCTCCAGCTACATTGACCAACCCTGAACGCTCACCAGCGCAACTACGGATGCCACTGCTCTCGGCTTGCTCCGGGGTAATAAAGCAGTTCGATGCTCCAGAATTGAAAAGCACATAGGACTCAAAACCTCCCACTAACAAGGTCCCTACACAATTCATATGCGTTGAGAACCCTACTAGACTATCACAAGCAAAATAGCAGAAACACACATCAATTCACCAACTAAAGAATTCACGAAGTCTGAGTCTAAGATTTTACCTGTGATCGAAGCGCCGCCATGCTGCCCCTGACCCACCTCTCTCGGGGTATAGACTCGCAATGCTGGCCCAATCTTACCCAACAGCTGCACTACCGCCAACTGCGCCACTGGCTGAACTGGAGAAAGAGTCATCCGCTGCGGTTTAGGACACATCGTCCTGATATGCCCAGGCTCTCGACAGTTATAACAGACCCTCATGTCTAGATGTCGCGGCTGCTGCGGCTGCTGCTGCTGCTCACCCTTCCCAGGGCAACTCGATAACTGATGCTCCAAACTGCCGCATCCAAAACACGCTCCGCCCCTTGAAACCTGACTGGGCCTGGAAGCACCATCCCATTTCCGTTTATATCCCTGCGCAAGCTTGCCGCCATTGCCGGAACCAGAACCGGAACTACTCCGCGACTGCTACTGTCTCGGCTGCACAGGAGGAACAACAGACAATGGAACCACCGCAGCTGCCTGCCCTCTTAGATCCTCCTTGATCCCCGCAGCAACCTCTACGAGCTTTGCCCTGGAGGCGTACTCAATCACTCTGCACCTGGTCCACAAATCTGGCTGAAGTCCCCTCAGGAACCTTTGGACCTGCGTCCGCTGATCGACTATGCCTCCTGCATAAGCTAGCAAACGACCAAACTCAGCGTCGTACGCACGCACGGTACGATCTCCCTGAACAAGATCCATAAATCTCGATGCGAGACGATCTAATGCCTCCTGAGGAAAATATTTGGCGTTGAACTCGACCACAAATTCTCCCCAGGTCCATACTGCACCAGGTCTCCTGGCCTCAATATCTCTCCACCAAGCGTGCGCATCACCACCCAGATAGTGGATCGCCAGCTCCACCCGATACACGTCAGGGCAACGAATCAAACGGAAATTGTGCTCTACGCGCATATGCCACCCATCGGCATCCTCAGGACTGACACCACCCAAAAAGAACACCGTACTCATCTGCCGCATCTGACTCACCATCTCCAGGTAAGACGGGCGCACCTCTGCAACCGCAGCCCTCTGCTGCACCTCCGCCACAGGCGGAACCACTGGAGCCTGAACCGGAGCCGCCGCCGGAAAACGTCCCAGAACTCTGTCAGAATACCCTCCATGCGATCCATATGATCCTGAGCTGGAACAGCACCTACACACGGGCCCGGTCCTCTACCAGCCATCCCGGCGCCTCTCCCGGTACCCACATCACTCACGCTAGCACTAACACTGGTCTTGCTCACATAACCCGTATGATGCGCAGGAGTCCCTGACGCATGCATAGCACTCGAAGATGACTCAACCACTGGTCCACGACCACGACTACCTCTGCCACAACCTCTACCACGACCTCTAGCTTCGGCGTCCATCTCTCTGCAACACTCACAGAACAAGACTATAAGCTACAAGAAGTCACAAGGAAACACAAAACTTACTGTGGAATCATTTTAAAAGGCCGAAGAGGATGATACCAAGACTCTATTAAATTGACTAAACACACGAATCAATTTAAACACATAGTCTCAGACATCCAGATTCAATTGTCCTAAAACCGTCTAGGCTCTGATACCAAAATGTAACACCCAATTTTTTTTTTTTTTAAACTAACATTTCAACTGCGGAAACAACATAAACAATTAATCCGATAAAATAATCCATTAATGAATAAAATCCTTTACCCAAATAAACTCAAACACCAATATTCAGGAATGAAATGTAAATAACTAGCAACCTAACCAACCGGTTCGCTAGACTAAACAACAACACAACATACCCTATCATCCTCTTCTCTCGGCCTCGATTCCACGTTCACACATTTCCTTTACCTACAACTCAAAGGGAAAAACAGAGTTGCGTGAGTATTATTGTAAATACTCAGTGGAGCGGTCATCCCGCCAATAAGAAAAACATAAAATACGAACACCAATTACTACGCGATTTAAGATTCAATTAAACCAATTTCCAGATTAATTAGATATGCACAGATTAATTAAACAATTACGGATTAATTAAACAATTTCTCAAGCAAGGAAAACCGAGTGTCGATCGACACTCCACCCCGGTGTCGATCGACGCTCGATTAAAAGAGCATCGTCTTTCTTGACAGGGTGTCGATCGATACTGCCCGCAGGCGTCGATAGACACTCTCCTTCAGAACCCGGGACCGAACCTATCCTCTCACAATTCATCCCGTTACACGACGAAATGATACGGCAATCACACACACGATTTGCATACACACACAGAGACAACATCACGCAATACAGTAACAAAACGACTATCCATGAATCACAATCCCTAATATTTGATTCTAACGTTTTCCTAACGATCACGCACTCACCTTTGAGTTTCGAAGCAGATTGACTACGGAACGGAACACGAAACGACTGACCACAACCACCAACTCACTGATTCCTCGCTGGAACCGCAAAGGAATGAGCCACGAATCACCAGAAGCGACCAGCGGAACAAATGAACGGCAAAGCTTCGAGAACACTAACGATTTTTACGATTTCTACTCGAAAACCTCCGAATCACAAATTTCCTCTCTCTTTTTCCTCCTCCCCCGACGGCTCAACACTCAAACCCCTTATAAACTCACGGATAGGGCTTTTCATTCACCAAACCAAGACAAACCGAATTAAAAATCGAAACAAAACCTATTAAAATTTATTGGTGTCGATCGACACTGCACCATGGTGTCGATCGACACCCTTACCGAAAATCCGTAACTCGGTTTGGGATGTTACAAACCCGGTGTTTAGGTTGTTAGATTATTGTGAAATTATTGGAATTGATTTATTTGATGGTTTATTGGATTTATTGGTTAATTCCTGGTTTAGTTGATTTATTATGTTTCCGCTGGTTTTATGTTGAATTGTTTGGTAATTGTGATTGAGTTGAGGATTAGTATTTATATTTATGGGAATACTAATTTGTATTTAATTTTTTTAAAAAATAAATAACCGGGCTTGGTTGTTTCACATATTGACTTTGAAATTTAATATTGTATGGTTTCAAGATATTAATTGCAGTATTGCACTTACATCATATGATGTATATTACCTTTACTTAATAGTTTAGATTTTTTTGTTCCTCCTTCTCTTATCTCTTATAGTTACAATTAAATTTTCTATATGGGTTAAAATTAAAATCATAAAACACTAATCAAGAACTACCCAATTTGCTTACAATTTTTTGGGTTAAAAATAAAATCATAAATCAACAATTACAAAAATGCCACTTTTGACACGCCACTTTACAAATATGACACTGTTTGATTATTTTCTTACCAACATGCTACTTATAAATCCGTTTAAAAACCTTATATATCACAACTCTCAATTTAAAAAAATGTTTTGATTCCTAACAAACCTTAAACCCAATAAACTAAACCCTAATATAACTTAGTTAACCCAACCATAAATGATTTTAAATTTTGGAAAAAGTGATAGTGGCATTTTTCAAAAGTGGCATTTCTTGAAATTTTCCATTATTTTGTGTGTAAATTGCAAAAAAGTTTTTTATTATTTTCACTTTATATACGTATAACTGAATAGTTGTCTTAATTATACCTAAATTTAATTTATTTTTCCTTTATTTGATGAAACTGCAATAATATCATATTCTTTTATTTTCACTTTATGTATATATGAACTTATATTTTGATTTATGAATTTAGTTATGAATAAGTTTGTTTGTTTAATTTTAGGACTTATTTGATATTTTATAATATGTATTAAACGTGCTATTATTTTAGTTAACAATATTTATATAAGTTTTATGTTTCAAGTTTAATTTAAAATATGAAAAAAAATTGGGATTTTTTTAATAATGAGAAACCAAATGTATTGAATGTAAAACTATAAAAATTAAAGAAAAATATAATTTAATATAATATAAATATTCATGTGGTAATTATAGTATAACCAAATTTATTACGGGTGTTACAAAATATTTTTGGTTCACGGGTGTTACAAAATATTTATAGTGTGAAATATAGTATAACCAAATTTATTAAATATAGTATGTGAAATATTCATACCTTAAATTTTCACCGCGTATTGTACCTCAAATATTTTAATTAAAATATTAGTTACACCTTCGATCATTTTTTTTTTACAATTGCTTAATAGCAAAGAGATTTCTCCTCCACTTATAATTATATTTTTTTTTTAAAATGATAAAAATAAAATCACGAAACCCAACATTCTTAACTGTATTTTGTGTAACTTATATTATATTTTGTGTTAATACTTTTAATATTTATTTTAAGAAACCAATAGTTTTTCCTATCGTTTTTTCACCTTTTTATGTATAATTGTCTTTATTATTTTAAGGATACTTTCAAATTTATATTAAATTTAGATGTAAGATGTAGCGACTTATGTTTTTGCGATATGATTTTGGTTCTAGATCAAGTTATTTGTAAGTTGTTATGATTTCTTTGATATTTTAGATTTTTATAATATTTACAAATACAGTTTAACCTAATTGAAGATATATGAAATGTAAAATATATTAGTATAACTAAATTTATTAAACATGTTATTAATCTAGTAACTATATATAGGTATCTATATTTATTAGTAAAACCACATTTATAATTTTTAATTAATATGCATATAAAATTTTGAAATTATAAAAATAAAATATAAAATATGATATGTATGATGAGGGAGCTTCATGAAAATGTAGAAAAAACTATCTTTATATCTATCTTTATATATATAGATAGATATATATTTTTTAATTTTCTTTTTTTTTCACGGCGATAATCTGCGATTTCAAAATCATAAATTCGTATCCTTTAATTGAACTTACGCACCTTGTTTTTATTACATTCTAATAAAGATAGATATATATTTTTTAATTTTCTTTTCTTTTCACGGCGATAATCTGCGATTTCAAAATCATAAATTCGTATCCTTTAATTGAACTTACGCACCTTGTTTTTATTATATTCTAATTTACGCACCTTTACTTCTGATATACTGATGTCCACTATTATGACAAGAAAGCACTGGAAAAAAAAAGGTCATATGAATCTATGCTATATAGGCTATGAATGGTAAACAATGTAGAGGAAAAGAAAAGAAAAAATAGGAAGAAAAGAAAAGTGTACTTTTAGAAGAAAAGAAATTCTACCGAATATTTGAGGTGGAAAATTTTCTACTGTTTTAGTTACTTTTGGTACTTTTAGAAGAAAATTGTTTTCTACCACTTTTTCTTGATTGGTAAAACTAGAGAGTATTTATTTTTCTTTTATTTTCTTTTCTTCTATCCATGTAAAACAGTCATACTCATAGTATATATACTATGAAACACATGCATACTAACATGTAAAATTCTGACGATTAATATTAGTTATTATGATCATTACAAGAATGACACGTATTCACAAACAGCAACCAAACACTAAGGACAACACAACCAATGAAACAATGTTAGATTATGTGGAAACCAACGTTAATAAAAGCGAAGATTATGCGACAAGACTCAACTACTTCCCCCTTTTTCACACTCATCAATCAACAAAGAATCTTACTACCAACATTACGCGTTTTTTCTTTTTCTTACTTTTCATTTCCTCTCTTGTCATTGTACCCATGTATATAATAGAAAGAACATTCAATTCAAATAAAAGAGACAAAAAAAATATACTTGAGAGATTTCATGAGACAATTAACTAAACATTCATTATTTTACACTAACAAAGGAAAAAAAAAACTACACATTTAATTTTATTATGAATGAGGTTATAATTTTTTATTCAAAAAAAAACATCAATAATTTTCTTTGAAAATTAAAGGATCAAGTGGTTATAGCTGAGCGGAATCATGCAAAACACCATGTTGATTGAAATTACAAATTGGTTTAAATTATGTATATACTTTAAATTACTGCATAATTCACATGGCATGTGATTCGGTGCAGTGCACTTCAAAATATAAGACATGACTACACGAATTAAAGAAATCAAGCTTCTTTTCTATCATTACTTTTGAGTTTAATTTTAAAATAAACCGATGCTCCAAAAACAGTAATAAACATAGTTGAAATAATGTGGCTACCTTTCTCGTGAATTCAAATATTGAATTCTGTGATATGTAGTACGACATCATATGAATGTATATGTACTTATAGCATATAAATTACTTTCTCATTGTATAGGCTGAAACAATTTTCTTGGAATTTGGCCATGCAAATGGTATATGTTATCCAATTAGGTGACTTTCTGTGTTATACATTGAAATAATAATTTAAACAAATTTACAACAATTTGATATTGTGTGTATGCTAGTATAAATCATTTTGATATTTACTACAAAAAAAAAGGTGTTTAAAAGCAATTTGATATTGTGCGTAAGGTGACATAAATCATTTTGCTATTATTTACCTTTTTAAATACCAAATAAATTATATAACTTTATTTAATGGTTAAAATGTATCAAATTATCAGTAGGAATATTTATTTGGTTAAGTCGTGTAAAATTTTCGATTTGTGACAAATAGTATCAAACACATAAGATTTCAAGTTGTTTTGGCATTTAAATCAAAATATCATTTTTTCAAATAATTGTCATAGGTTTTTTTGTTAGGCTTTTATAGCTAATTACAAAAGCCTTACAATTATATTTTGTCATTTGTGTAGTACTTGATATCTAAAATATGATGTTTAATATATAAAATATAAATCACACAAACCAATAGTTTAAAGAGAATTTTCATGATACACCACTTTACAGTTATGTCATCGTTTGACAATATTTGCAAGAATAACCTCTTTATTTGAACTTAACTTTTATATTTACTGGGTTTGGGTTAACTATTTTATGTTTAGGATATAGTTTTTGGGGGTAGAGTTTAAGGTTTGAGTTTTGAGAGAGAGAACAAAAAATTTAATGATTTTATTTTTATCTATAAAATGTGGCATGTTCACAATAAATTTTCAAGGGTGGCATATTTGAAAAAAATATTTTCAAAAGTGGCATGTTTATAATTCTCCCTAGTTTAAATAATACTTATTTGTTTAATAAACATGTATAACTCTTGACCCAAAAAAATCGTGTATAACTTTTATGTAATTGGATTGTATCATAATTCTGAATTATGTAAAATTTGTCATGTTTAAATATCTAAAATAAAATTTGAAATACACATACTGATCTAAGATTTCTAAAATATTTCTCAAGTAACAGATTTTTAATTTTTTTATAACATCAAAAAGCAAAAGATGCTAATTTTTTTTTTAAATAATGATAATTTTGAGTTGTATTTTTACAGATGATAAAACACCAAATCTGAAATAGAAAATTAGATAGTTGCAAAGTTTTAATATTCTCAATTTTTTTTTAATTCATTAATCAAAATATATATAACAATTTCTATTAAATTATTTTATTATTTTTGAAATATCTTGTGATACAAATTAAATTTTCTTTAAAATATGTATATTTGTTTATATCAATTTGAGAAAACAATTTCACAAAACAATAATGTTTTTAAAGAAAATTGGTAAGTCTTTATTATAAATTTGAGTGAAAAATATTTATATTAAATAATATTTTAAAACTTTTACAATCGTGGGAGGCTAGATCAAATATTATCATTAAAGGATAAGTATAATTTTAAAGGCAATTGTCATTAACCCACTAATCAAAATACTTAAAGCATTTGGTATTTGGTATTTGCTTTAAGTATATGGTATTTGGACCATTAAAATTGTCATTAAAGCATCATTACCTAAGATACTCTGAAGGGTTCTTAAAGCATTGTTTAGTATTAATATAAATTTAGTATTTGAGTCTCAATTACTATTTGCTAATATTTATGTGTCCAATGGTATACTCAAGTGGGGTTCTAAAGAATTAAAAATAATTTTTTTTTGGTTTTTTCAAATTGTTTACAAAAAAAAAAAATCAAATTACTATATATACATAAGATTTTATATATAAAAAAATTTATATAATAGGTTTCATAAAATTTTAAAAGTATATTACAATCCATAAAAACAAACTAAAACATAAAATCACATATAATAAAACAAAAAAAACGTAGAATGAAAGAAAACACACAAAAGCATGATGAATAACACAATTAACTCGGTTCTAGTATTCAGTTGTGGCAAATTTTGCCAAATATCCTCAACCAAATCAGTTTTTAATTGTTGATGTATTCTTTCATCACGAACTATAGCTCGATTGGTCATCATATTGTTCACATTTGTAGATTTCTCTGTAAAATACACGTAGTCCACTTGTGAAGTCCCGCTTCGTTCTCTTTGTTGGAATTCTATAAATCATATTTAGTGCCTTACTCTCGTTTGTCTTTTACTATCATATTAGGCAATATGATACATGATTTCATTATCTTAACTATTTTTGCATTATCCCAACTAAGAGCTAGGTTTCGAACAATAGAAAATCAAGCTTGCAAGTAATTAGTAAATAATGATGCTTTCGCGCCTTGTGGCTGAGAAATTGATTGGATGGAAGTTGTCCATTTCGGATATATACCATTTGTGAGATAGTAAGCCATATGGTATTGACATCTATTGACAAAGTATTTGACTTTTGGAACTCGACCTTGTAATATATCATCAAAAACTGGTGAGCGGTCAAGAACATTGATATCGTTACATGTACCTGGAGGTCCAAATAAATTGTGCCAAATCCAAAGATCTTGTGAAGTCACAGCCTCTAAAATGATTGTGGGTTTCCATGTCCACGTGAATATTGTCTTTTCCATGCCGTGGGACAATTCTTCCACTCCCAATGTATACAATCAATGCTTCCTATCATCCTAAGAAATCCCCTAAACTCTCTAATATATAGTAATCGTTGGAGATCTTTCGGTGTAGGCCTTATCATGTACACATCTTTGAACAAATGTATAATTTCATCTACAAATTTTTCTAAGCATTTGCTCTCATTGATTTTACCCATCTGGAGGTATTCATCAACCACATCAGCTACAAGACGATATGCCATAATACGAATGGCGGTATTACATTTTTGTAGGGCAGACATATCGAACCTTCCTGTAGCATCTTATCTCTGTTGGAAGAATGGTACTTCATTGGAGAGTCTATGAACATTATGCATGAACAGTTGCTTGTTTGTTCTAAAGCATCGTCGAAATATGCCATCATGGTAAATTGGCTGCTCACTAAAGTAATCATTCCATAATTGAATTTGTTCTTCCTCGCGTCCTCTTTCTATGTAAGCTCAACTTTTCTTTGATTTTTCGGCTGCTTGATGTTTACAGTAATCATCTACACAATCTTCAAAACCCCTTTCAAAGATATGATCAAAAATTTCATCAATTGTAGAAGTGTGAGAATGAGATGACATGATTTTTTGGGGATTAAATTTGAAAAAGATAGACAATTTGAATAAAAATTAAAAAAAAAAAAAAGGAAAAGAAAGAGAATTTGAAAAAGTTTTGTGAAGTAGAAGTAAAGTAATTAGAAGAAAAGATATAAAATTTTAGATATAAAATTTTCATCAAGTTTTCTTGTTTGTGATTAGAAGCAAATGAAATAGAAGTATGGTAATTACAAGGAAAGATATAGAATTTTCATCAAGTGTTGTTGTTTGTGACTAAAAACAAAAGAAGTATAAGTAAAGTAATTAGAAGAAAAGTGAGTAAGATCAGGTGATTAGAAGCAAACTTTTGAGAAGCAATCTAAAGTAGAAAATACAAAGAGTAAATAGAAACCGACGTTTCCTTAAGTAGAACAGTTTTGAAATCAAATTTTTAACGATCGTGAACCGGAATCGCGGAATTTCAGTGGTTTCGATCGACACCTCTCCTGTGTCGATCGACACTAGTTATTTTGGGTCAGTCCGGTTTAAGTTTAATTGTCCGGTTTTATTGCGGTTTAGGGTTAGAAACCCTAGGGTTGAGTATTTAAACTCTCTTTAGCCGTGCAGCCTTGTTTCCAGTGGAGGAAAACGTGAGAAAGAGAGAAAATGGTTTTGGAGTATTCTTGAGGGTGTTTTTCTCGTTGAGATCAAGAGAAAAGAGAGGACAAACTTGGTTGTTTTGGAAGAGAGGAGGAACGGACGATCGAATCAAGTATGATTGGTGTGAATTTTTGTAGGTATGTTCTTCTACCTCTTATCTATCTATAGGAGAACTGATTGATGTTTTGATATGTAGTTAATGAGTTATGGTTGTTTTCCCGTGAGTGGTCTGTGCAGTTTTGAGTTTTGATCAATCCTCTTGAGAAGTGTTTTCCCGGCGTTTGAGATAGGAGACGATCTATATAACGTTGGAAAACTCTTTTGGTCTAGTTTTTAGAATGAGTTTCCGATCTGCATTTGGAGGTAAGCTCCGATCTCTGTGTTCATTTAAAGTCAGTGCGTCCTTTCTTTTTCTTCTCAAAATCTGATTTGGGTTTAGGGAAAACCCTAATTGTGAGTCCTAGGTGTTAGAGGAAGCGTTCCTCGGTGTTTGTGCGTGTGATCAGAGGCTGCGTGGGTGGCGAGTTGCTGATTTCGTGTTCTTAGCCTTGTCCTTTGTTTTATCAAGGTGAGTGCATGATCATGGTTTATGAGCTAAAGAGTGAGATTGTTTTGTATGATAATCTTGTGGATGTTTGTAAATGAGATCATGTGTTGTCTCGGTGAATTCGTGTTACTTGGTATACTGTAGCGTGTTATCGTTTATGAATCGGGACTGAGTCGTGTGTGGATTAGCTTGGTTCTACATTCAATGATGGGGTGTCGATCGACACCTAGAGATTGTGTCAATCGACACCAGTTATTTTGTGTTGATCGACACCTAGAGGTTGTATCAATCAACACCAGTTATTTTGTGTTTTATGTTTGCGATTGAGGTATCGATCGGCACCTAGTGGTTGTGTCTATCGATACCAGAGTTTTTCAGGCGTCGATTGACACCAGTGGTGGGTGTCGATCGACACCAGATTTGTGTTTTATGAATTGTGCTGATTATTCATATTATTGATCGTGGATGTGATAATTGTTATTTCTTACGCCTGAGTGATACGCATTAGGTGGTATGGCCGGCTCACTAAGTATTTGTGATAATATTCACGCAACTCGTTTTCCCATGTGTTGCAAGTATAAGATGTGATCGTGGAATCATGGCTATGAAGAGGAGGATGATCTAGGGACTCGGGTTTTATGTGTTTGAGTTAGAATTGTTGTTTAGGATTGCTGGTTAGGTTGCTAGTAAATCTGGAACTGTTCTGGTATTGTTGAATGAATAGTTTAAATGATTGAATGGTTTAAATGGTTAAATTGATTGTTTAAGTTGTTGTGTCTTCTGTTGGTTAAATGATTTATACTTGAATTGCTTGAGAACTAGTAATTAGGTGACTAAAAAAAAAAAAAGGAACAGAGTGTTTCAAAATGATTAGAAGAAAGAGACATACACATTGTTTCCTTCAACTGATGACATACATATAAAGAGTTTTGAAACATAGTTTGGCACAACCACAAAAATGATTACAGGACACATTACAAAATACCACATAGTTTAGTACAACTAATTTATTACACATTAGAAACATCACATTAAATGACACATTTCTCACACCATAATTTTCCACGTATTTCAAGTTTACCGACACATCCACCTTAATGTCTCATGCACATTCAGAATAAGAATATTCAATACCAAAGTACAAAATATTCAAAGCCACCAGCAAAAAATCGTACGAAAACAGACCACGACAACGATTTTCTTCGCTGGACATCACCGAGAATCACCATTCCACGCTTCCAATCACGCACACAAGCCTTTAGGACGATAAACAGCAAAGAACGGCTCACGACTATCTCGATTTCTCTCAAGAACTCGAAATTCTCTTCTCTTACTCTCTTTCACGATTTATGCCTCTTCTGACGAGCAAAAACGCGCCTCATCTTTATAAACACGACCTAGGGTTTCTCCCAAACCAACATCCACAAATCGGAAAATTTAACTTAAACCAAAATTATTCCGAAATAATGGTGTCGATTGACACCCCTCCCAAATTCCTAGAATTTGGTTACGGGATGTTACAGAGATTACAGTGTTAGTTTTCCGTTAACGGAGCTGATCAACCGCCTCCAATCCAAAAGGCTCCTGCAAAATAGCACAGAAACGCAAAGTGCTAATCTCGCCCACTAAGGCCTCAACCTCCTCCTCCCGAATTAAATCAACTCTCCTCCGACTCAGAGCATCTGCCACATGGTTGGCCTTACCCGGATGGTAAATAATCTCTAGATCATAATCCGCCAGCAACTTAACCCTGCGCCTCTGTCTCGTATTCAGCAAAAGGTGAGTAAAGATCAGCTGCAGAATCTTGTGATCCGCGAAAATATGCACCTTCCCACCATAAAGGTAGGATCTCCAAATCTTTTGAGCAAACACCACTGCTCCTAACTCAAGATCATGCATAGGGCGATTACGCTTACTACCCTGCAACTCCCTCGTAGCATATGCGATAACCTTACCCTCCTGCATAACACAATCCAACCCAACTCTTGAAGCATCAATGTACACTATATAAGGCTTCCCCCGATCGGGTAATGCCAATACTAGAGTACTCGTCAGCATCTCCTTGAGCCTCGCAATGCTCTCCTTGCACTCCGGCGACCAAACAAATGGGACATCCTTCCCGGTCAACTTCGTCATAAATTGTACCATATGCCACATGCTGCAACTTGGGACACATTGGCATGATATACCCCAGTTCTCTGCAACAAAAACACACCTTGGTATCCCGAGATGCCTCCCTCTTGGGACAACTCATCATACGATGCTTTGTGCTCCCGCACTTATAGCAACTAAGACCACTCTAACTACCTCCAAAAACCTCATCAAACCCCTTCTTATGGCCCTGCGCAGGCTTGCCGCCTTTGCCAGATCCAGAACTTTGATACTGCTACTGCTGCTGTTGTTGTCTCCTCGTCTGAACAGCAGGAGGACCCACTGGTGGGAAAGCCACAAATGGAGCAACCACATCAACAGTCTGCTCACGCTAATCCTCTTCAATAGAAGCAGAAAGCTCCACCAACTCCACCCTCAAGGCGTATATAGAAACGCGACTCTGCGTCTTAATGCTCAGACAGAGCCCCTGCAAGAAGCTTTGCATCATGGTCCGCTCATCCTCTATGCTACGACCAGCATAGACTACCAGTCTACTGAACTCAGCATTGTACTCTCGCACAGTACTCTCTCTCTGAGTCAGCTCCCTAAACCTCATCTAAAGAGGATCCCTCGCCTCCCGAGGAAATTAATTGGCGTTGAACTCGACCAAGAACTTTCCCCAGGTCCAAACAGCTCTCCTAGTCTTAATCGATCTCCACCACAAATAAGCGTCCTCACTAAGATAGTGAACGGCCAACTCCATATGATACTCAGCAGGACATTGAATCATTTGAAAGTTGCACTCCACTCTCAAGCGCCACTCCTCGGCATCCTCTGGCCCAACTCTGCCTGAAAAAAAAGGCGTACCAATCTTTTGCATCTGTCCCATCATCACAAGATAGGGAGGATGCTCAGCAACTACAGACCTTGGCTGCTCAACCTCTGCAGCCCTCGGCTACGACTCACCCACCAGAGGCCTGCTAGAGCCTGCCCTGGAACCTCTGCCGGAAACAGCCCCAACAACTGTGTTATCAATACCTCCTGACGATCCAAACGATCATGAACTAGAGCAGCACCCCCACTTGGGGCCGCTCTACCACTAGCTAATCTGGCACCCCTCCTGCCACCCACACTGGCACTCACGAAACCTACATGATACGTCGGAATCTCTGACACATGCGTAGCACTCGCACCCACGATACTCGAAGACTCTGGCACTGGTCCTCTACCACAACCACATCCTCTACCACGGCCTCTAGCTCTGCCACGACATCTCACTCCGGTATCCATCTGTCTGCACTCATATAGAACAGGAAACATGAGCAAACGAGAAGTCACAAAACAATAAAAAAACACAACTTACCGCATAATCTCATTAAAGGCCAAAGAGGATGATCTAAGACTACTAATTGTCAAACCACCAATAAACAATTAAACCACATAGTCTCAATTCATCCAATCAAACAATCAACACTTTTTAAAAAAAAAATTCTAACACTGCGGAAATTCTCAAACAATCATTCATCAAACCATTAAACCAAATACCAAATTCAACAAATCAATTCCATAAATTAAATAATTCTAGCAACCTAAACACCATGTTCACTAGAAACTAAATAATAAAACTAACAACCCTATCATCCTCTTCTTTGGCATTGATTCCGCGATCACACATTTGTTTTACGTGCAATACATGGAAATAAAAGTTGCGAAATTATTTGATAAATACTTAGTGAGACGGTCCTCCCGTCAACAGGCTAAGTACACATAAGCCAAAAATCAAACAATAAATAATTTAAAAAGATTCACATAGAATCAACTGGGTGTTGATCGACACTACCACTTGGTGTCGATCGACACTTCAACGACATTGGCATCGATCGACACAACCACTAGGTGTCGATCGACACCTTGTTCTCAACGCGAAGAACATATCAAATCACGAACACAAAAACACGATTATAATACGAAATAAACACTGAAACACACGAAAATCACAACAACACACTATCAACGACCAGTTCTACCACAAGACACATTTATAACTATTTATTCCTCGAATTCAAGCCAATCTGAGCCTACAGTCGCGCACTCACCTCGATTTCGCAATTCGTGGAATAATCGGCTACAAAAACAGACCACGACAACGATTCCCTTCGCTGGAAATCACCGAGAATCATCGTTCCACGCTTCCAATTACGCACACAAGCCTTTAGGATGATAAACGGCGAAGAACGGCTCACGATTATCTCGATTTCTCTTAGGAACTCGAAATTATGTTCTCTAACTCTCTTTCACGATTTCTGCCTCTTCTGACGAGCAAAAACGCGACTCATTCTTATAAACACGACCTAGGGCTTCTACCAAACCGACATCCACAAACCGGACAATTTAACTTAAACCAAAATTGTTCCGAAACAATTGTGTCGATCGACATCCACCACTGGTGTCGATCGACATCCACCACTGGTGTCGATCGACACCCCTCCCAAATTCCTAGAATTTGGTTTCGGGATGTTAAAGAGATTACAGTGTTAGTTTTCCGTTAACAGGGCTGATTAGGATGTTGAGTCAGTAAATCATAGTTAATGAGTCAGATTTGTTTTTAATTTAATATTTTTTAAAAATAAAAATTGGTAAAGAGAATTCAAACCCGCCACATCATGTCCATTATTACTTTTGTTAAACCAGTTGGACTATTCAATTATTTTGTATAATAAGAGGTCCATATACTAATGAAACATAAAATGGTTAAATATTTATTTAGAAACAAAAATTCGTAAAACGACATCATTTCATCTGTGCACTTAAAAAATTCTATGTCCCAAATACAAAGTCCTTCCTTCGACTCTTACCACATTTTTATAGAGAAATCGACAAACCCAATACCCAAATTAAAAGACAACCCCAATTTCGCACCCTTTTCCACATAATTCATCGAGATCAAATAACAAAAGAACACTCCCTTTTTTTTCTCTACTACTTGTATCTCAGATTGAACTCGATTTGGGACTTAGGGTTTTTTAAATGCAGAGATGGAACGACGTCGTTTCAATTGTTTTTGATTCTGATTAAATATCTATCTATTTTTGTGTTCAATTAGTATATTGGTTTCTTGTTGTACAAAAGAATAGTTGTCCAACTAGATTAAGGGAAGAATTAATGAACATGACGTGGCAGGTTCATGTCCACTTAAACGTTTTTAAAAGAATATTAATTAAAAACATATATGATTTATTAATTCTGATTTACTGACTTGGAATCATATTCAATTCTGTTAACGGAAAACTAACATTGTAATCTATTAGGTATTATAAGCCTAATTTTATTAGTACGGGTAAAGAAATTCAAATTATTTAGAATTGGGGAATTGTTAAGCACTCTTATTATGAGTAGGCAGATATTTTCGCAGTTACCCGAAGTTCATGTACCAATAAGCTATTTTCCCAAACTTTAATTAAGACAAAGTTATATTTTCCTAATAAAAAAATTAACATTTTTTCTGTTATTTAAAGAACAAAAGATACTAACATTTATTCTAATACGGTTATAGCTCATTCATTTAAATGGTGCTATTTTAGTAGTATTGGATTCGAATTCGAGCTTCTTAGTGGCGAGTTTTCTGTTCTACAAATGATGTGCGTGAATGAGCTCTTTAATTTGAATTTCTTTTAATAGAGAAACAAAGGTTTTTCGACCGTAACACGTCTAGTTTTTTGACAGAATTATGCGATTAATCTTTAGGAAAAGGAATTAGCGTTTCCTTGCAAAATAACGTAAATATTTCATGAAAACATAAATATCATGAACAGGGACAATTATAAATATGCCAGTTTTGACATGTCACTTTACAAATATGTCATTGTTTGATTATTTTCTTACCAACATGTCACTTATAAATCCGTTTAAAAACCTTATATCTCATAATTCTCAATTTAAAATAATGTTTTGATTCCTAACAAATCTTAAACCCAATAAACTAAACTCTAATATAATATAGTTAATCCAACTATAAATGACTTTAAAATTTGGAAAAAGTGAAAGTGACATTTTTGAAAAGTGGCATGTCAAAAGTGACATTTCTTAAAATTTCTCAAAAATAGCCTCAGCTTTCATATTCACCAATTAGAAAGAAAATAAAAAACATGGCAAGTGTAGCAAATGGACAAACAATAAAAATAGCTGTTAACTCGAAGAATTTATATCACAAGCACTGAAAGAAACATATACATGTACAAATATGGATGTTAATATATATATATGTATATATATATATATATATATATATTTATTTATTATTATTTTTTTGTCAACGATTACCTTATATTAAATCAAGTGTTAGCGTTTGGACGATTTTCCTTGCATGCAACCCGAAACGAAAATGTCTGACTTACACAAAAAAATACATAATAATTTTGAAAGGGAGTCGGCACAGACATTATCACTACGTGGAATATGAAGTAAACTAAAAGATACAAAGTATTGTTTTAACATCTTGAACGTGTAACATCCCGAAACAAAATTAGTATAATTTGGTAAGGGTGTTGATCGACACCATGGGTTGTGTCGAATCGACATCATTGTTGCAGAACCGGTTTTTGTTTGATTTTTAATCGGCCGGTTTGTTGCGTTTGGTTTAGGAGAAGCCCTAGGGTCGGGTTTATAAGCGTACAACTTCGTTTGGCCGTGTTTTGGAGGCAGAAAACCTTAGAGAGAAGAGAAAAGAGAGAGACCTTGGTGATTGAGGGATTTTGGGTCAAAAGAAGTGGTTTATTTATCGTTGTTCGTGGTGTTGAACGGTTTCAAAGATTTTCCGGCCTTGTAAAGGTCAAAAATTTATGTTCCTCACTGTCTCAGTCTCGATTCTCGTTGGTTGCTAAGGTGATTGCGTGACCGTAGGCTCGTATTGGCCAAAACTTGAGTAATCGGTTGATTTAGGAGTTTTCGTGATGAAATCGTGGTTGATTTGTGTTATTGTTATGAAATTGTGGTTGATATATGTTCTTGTGATGAAGTTGATGTTGAATTTCGTGTTTTTCGTGGGTTGTGATTGTGATAGCGATCTGTCTGTGCGTGAGCGTACAGAGTGTTGATCGACACCTAGAGGTTGTGTCGATTGATACCCCTGTTGATCAAGCATCGATCTACACCTAGTGATTTTGTCGATCTACAGCACGTTTGTTGATGTGTCGATCGACACCTAGTGGTAGTGTCGATCGATACCTAGTGGTAGTGTCGATCGACACCCAGTTATTTCTGCTTTAACGTTTTAAATTAATTGTTGCTTGATGTTTTGGTATATGCGTACTTAGCATGTGGACGTGAGGACCGTCTCACTAATTAATTATTAATTACTTACGCAACTCTTATTTTCATGTGTTGCAGGTAAAGGAAAAATGTGATTGCGGAATCAAGGCATTAGGGAGAGGATGATTAGGATTTATTGTTGTTGTTGTTTCTAGTAGAACTTGTTGTTTAGGTTGCTAGAGCAATTTGAATTGGAATTGTGGAATTGAATTTGAGTTTGTTTGGTTATCGGAAGTAAACTGTTTTGTAGGATTTAAATGGTTTAATTGAGTTGTTGTTTTCCGCTGAGTTTGGTTATTGTTAAATTAGTCGTTGAAGATTTAGTATTTATGGGAATACTAAATCCTGGTTAATTATTATTATTTTTTTTAAAGTGTTGGTTGTTTTATTTTCGTCTCATAGCCCTTAAGGTTTTAGGGTAGTTATAATTGTGTGAACTGAAACTATGTGGATTAAATTGATTATGTGTAGTTAGTCAATTTAGTAGTCTTAGATCGTCTTCTTCGGCCTTTAATGAGATTTCACGGTAAGTTTTCATTGTTGATTGTGACTTCTTGTGGCTCATGTTCATGTGACGTGTGAGTGCAAAGAGATGGATACCGGAGCGAGAGGTCGTGGTAAGCGAGGTAGAGGCTGGGGTAGAGGCCATGGTTATAGCTGAGGACCAGTGTTAGAGTCTTTGAGTAGCGTGGCTGCAAGTGCTACACAGGTGTGAGAGACGCATACGCACCATTCATGATCCGTGAGTGAGACCAGTGTGAGTGCCATTGTGGGTGCTATGGGTATCGAGAGGGGTGTCGGGTTGGTTGGTGGTGGAGTGGGCCCAGGTGTGGGTGTAACTCCAGCTCAGGAACGTTTAGATCCTCTGGAGGGCTTGATGACTCAGTTGTTGGGGCGGTTTCTTGCGGTGGTTCTGGGGCAAGCTCCAGAAGCGCCTCCTGTTATTAAGGCGCAGCCGAGGGCTGCAGCGGTTGAGCAGCCGAAAGCTACAGTTGCAAGCATCCTTCTTATCTGGAAATGATGGAACTGATGCAGAGGATTGGTCGCCTTCCTTCGCACGCGAATTTGAGCCTCAGGAGGCGGGTGAGTGGCGCTTGAGGCTAGAACACAACTTTCGGTTGATCTGATGTCCTGCTGCGTTTCAGCTAGAGTTGGTTATTCACTATCTCAGTGGGGATGCTCAATTTTGGTGAATAGCTATTGAGGCTATGAGAGCTATGTGGACCTGGGGCGAGTTCTTAAACGAGTATAATGTTAAGTACTTTCCTCAGGAGGCATTGGATTGTCAACAGATGAGGTTTATGGAGCTGACTTAGGGGAAGCGTTCAGTGCGTGAGTTTGACACCGAGTTTAGCAGATTTGTGGTTCATGTTGGCCATAGCATAGAGGATGAGCGGACCCTGTGCAAAGGTTCTTACAGGGGCTTCGTCTGAGCATTAGGACGTAGTATCGAGGTTCCAGTTCTGCCTCGAAGGCGGAGCTGCTGGAGCTTACTGATCTATTGAGGAGGATCAACGTGAGCTATGACACCCCGGTTTTAAAGTATATATGACATATGCGATATATGCGGAGAGGCTTAAAAGAATTGATTTTGGTACCTATATCACCAAAGTGCACTTATCGTTTCGGTCACGGGTCTTGAGAGAACTCCAGAGTTAAGTGTGCTTAAGCCGAAGTAGTTTCAAGATGGGTGACCTACTGGGAAGTAATTTTCAGTATCGTGTGAGTAAGGTAAAAACACAATGAAAGATCGCGTGGTGATTTGAAAGGTCAGTAAACATGACTTTAGAGCCTCCTAGACTAACACACCGACCGTCAGACATGGTGGGCCCACGGGCCTGTGAGTTGACGGGGGCCCATAGGAGGGGCATTTGGGGCATTGCGAGTGGTTTTAGAGCGAACCCTGATATCTGCGAAGAGTCAGATTATCGGGGTGACGATCTGGGTATGCGCAATAAGGAAGTTGCGATCTGTTAGTGGGGGTGATTGTGACACCCCGGTTTCAGGGCATATATGGTATATGTGGTATATACGGAGATGCTTAAAAGAATTGATTTGGCTAACTATATCACCAAAGTGCACTTTTCTTTTCGGTCACATGTCTTGAGAGAACTTCAAAGTTAAGCGTGTTTAAGCTGGAGTAGTTTCTAGATGGGTGACCTACTGGAAAGTAATTTTCAGTTTCGTGTGAGTGAGGTCAAAACACGAGGAAAGATCGCTTGGTAATTTGCAGGGTCAGTAAACATGACTTTAGAGCCTCCCAAACTAACGCACAGACTGTCGAACACTGTGGGCCCACAGGTTTGTGAGTGGACGGGGGCCCATAGGAAGGACAGTCGGGGCATTACATGAGCAGGCGGGGACAGTGGTGGTTAAGCCGAGGAGGCAGCAGCAGCATGGTGGATCTAAATCTAGCACGGGTGGTAAGCCTGCACAGGGCAAGAAGAGGAAGTGGGAGATCACTTCTAAGGTAAATTTTGGGACTCATGCTTGCTACGGATGTGGGAGTACTGAGCACCGGGTTACGAGCTGACCTAATGTGTTGAGGGAGGCTAAGGTTTGCTTCCACTGTAGAGAGCCAGGGCATATCCGGCTGATGAGTTTGCAATTGCAGCAGATGGCGGTTGCCTGGCCAATAATAGGTACTTTTCAGATTTTCTGTCTGTCAAATTAAATTGTTTGTTTCTTTTAGTCCCTGTGTAGAAATAGTAGGTTTTTTTAGCACCTGAGGTTTGTGCACGGACCTTATTAGTTGGAGGCTTCGAGTCTCATGTGTTGTTCGATTTGGGAGCATCTAATTGCTTCATTACTCCAGATTGTGCCGAGAGCAGTGGAATTCGGAGCAATGCTGATGAGTCAGGGGGTATGGTTGAGCAAGAGGCATTGATGTTTAGATCACGAGAGAGTCGATGCCGGCGGACATAGGGATTAGTCCTGTGGAGTTGTATGATGTGATTTTAAGGATGAAACTAGTTGGAGCATTACCGGGTTTATCTGGATCGCCATCGAGGTTGCGTAATGTTTGAGCATGAGGGATCGAGGTTGGTGGATCAGGGAGTAAGACCGACTTCAGGGAGTCTCGTATTTTCTGTGGTTCAGGCAGTGCAGATGATTGAACATGGATGCAAGGCATATTTAGCGACGGTTTCTATGCCAGAGTCTGTTGATGAGGTTGCTATTGGAGATATTCAGGTTGTTCGGGACTTTGAAGATGTTTTTCGGTTGCTGGAAGGATTACCACCGTCTTGGTATGATCCTTTCACGATTGAATTAGAGCACGTGATATCGCATATATCTAAGGCACCTTACAGGATGGCTCTAGCTGAGTTAGTAGAGCTGAAGAAGTAGCTCTAAGATTTGGCGAGTAAAGGGTTTATTCGTCCTAGTGCTTCACCATGGGGAGTGCCGGTGTTGTTTGTAAAGAAGAAGGATGAGAGTTTTCGGTTGTCTATCGATTACCAGAGACTTAACCGGGTTACTGTGAAGAACAAATACCCTCTCCCAAGGATTGATGAGCTATTGGATCTGCTGAGGGGTTCTACTTTGTTCTTCAAGATTGACTTGGTGTTGGGATACCATCAGATTCTGATAGATGAGATGGATGTTCAGAAGACTGCTTTCAGGATGCAGTATTGTCACTTTGAGTTCATAGTAATACTGTTTGGGTTGACGAATGCACCTGCAGCGTTCATGAGGTTGATGAACGGCGTATTTTATGAGTATCTACATGTCTTTATGATTATCTTCATCGACGATTTTCTGGTTTATTCGAGTCATGAGGAGCACGAGGTGCACTTGAGGTTAGTTCTGGAGAAGCTTCGGGAGCAGAAGCTTTTTACGAAGTTGAGCAAGTATTGTTTTTGGCGGAGCGATATGGGATTTTTTGGCCACATTATTTCTGTAGATGGAGTTTCTGTGGATCCACCTAAGATCAAGGATATCGGGGATTGTCATAGACCGTCTAATGCTACCGAGATCACGGGTTTTCTAGGCTAAGTAGGTTATTATCAAAGATTCATCAACGAATTTGCGAGTAACGAATTTACGAGTATGGCGCAGTCTATGATGAAGTTGACGGGGAAGGATGTCTTGTTTGTTTGGTCTCAGGAGTGCGAGAACAACTTTGTGAGGCTGAAAAAGATGTTGATGAGTACACCTGTACTGGCATTGCCTGAGCCGGGTAAGCCATATGCAGTATACACCGATGCTTCTGGGATAGGATTGGGTTGTGTGCTGATGCAGGAGGGCATGGTGATTGTGTATGCTTCGAGGCAGCTGAGTGGTGTTGAACGCAATTATCCTACTAATGATTTGGAGTTGGGAGTTGTAATGTTTGCTCTGAACATTTGGAGATCCTATCTTTATGGTGGGAAGGTTCATATTTTCACGGATCATAAGAATTTGCAGCGTATTTTCCCTCAGCCATTGATGAATGTGAGGCAGAGTCGCTGGGTTGAGTTGCTGGCTGATTATGATCTGAATAATATTTTCCATCTTGGTAAGGCAAACCAGGTAGTAGATGCTCTGAATCTTAGGAGAGTAGATTCGGCTCGGGAGCAGGATGTGGAGGCGCTTGTGAGCGAGATTAGCACTCTCCGATTATGTGCTATTTTGCAGGAGGCGTTGGGTTTAGAGGCGGCAGATCAGGCAGACCTTCTGAGTAGGGTTCGAGTGGCTTAGGAGAGTGATCTGAGTTTGATCGATGCATCGAGGGCAGTTTGTTCTGAGTATCAGGTATCTTCGATTAGGATGATTATGGTGCATGGTAGGGTTTGTGTACCCAAGGATGATGAGTTGGGGCAGGAGATTCTGCGAAAGGCTTATGCGAGTAAGTTTTGGATTCATCCGGGAGTGACTAAGATTTATCGTGATCTTAAGTGGTACTATCATAGGGTCAGGATGAAGAGAGATATAGCTGATTGGGTTGTGAAGTGTAATACGTGACGGTTAGTAAAGGCAGAGCATCAGGTTCTGAGTGGTATGTTGCATAGTTTACCCATTCCAGAGTGAAAGTGGGATATGATCACTATGGATTTTGTGGTCGGATTACCTAACTCGAGGCCTTATGATACTATATCGGTGATTGTGGACCATCAGACCAAGTTAGCACATTTTCTGGCCATTAAGAAGACTGATAGAGCTGCGGTTTTGGCTGAAAATTTGTGAAAGAGATTGTAAGGTTGCATGGAGTGCCAGCTAGTATTGTGTCAGATCGGGATCCCAGGTTCGCTTCTGAGTTTTGGAGAGATTTTGAGGCTGAGATGGGCACTAAGGTACATATGAGTACAACTTATTATCTGTAGACTGATGGTCTATTGGAGAGGACTATTCAGACTTTAGAGGATTTGCTGAGGATGTGTGTTTTAGAATGGGGTGGTCACTGGGTTGATCATTTGTGTCTGGCTCAATTTGCGTATAACAACAGCTTTTAGGCGAGTATCACGATGGTTCCTTATGAGGCATTATATGGGAGGCCGTGTAGGACACCGTTATGTTGGACCCAAGTGGGGGAGCGAAGCATTTTTTGTGCGAGTTTTGTTTATGAAATGACAGACAAGATCCGTGTTTTAAAGCTGAACATGAAGGAAGCTCAGGATTGGTAGAGGAGTTATGCTGATAAGAGGAGGAGAAAGTTGGAGTTTGTGGTCGGAGATAGAGTGTACCTTAAGATGTCCATGTTGCGAGGTCCCAACAGATTAATTTTTGAGAATAAGCTGAGTCCAAGGTTTATGGATCCGTTTCAGGTGGTGTAGCGAGTTGGACCGGTGGTTGATCGGCTCATGAAGGCATTTCATAATGTGTTCCATGTGTCAATGTTGAGGAAATACCTGCATGAATCGAAGGAGTTGGTGGTTGAGATTCCGGAGGATCTTCAGCCTGATATGTCTGTGGCGGCGAGACCTGTGAGGATTCTCGAAAAGAGGGTTAAGGTTCTGCATCGTAAGAGGATACCGTTGCTGAGAGTCTTGTGGGACTGTAGCAGTACAAAGGAGGAGACTTTGGAGCCTGAAGCAAAGATGAAGCTAAAGTTCGGAAAGTGGTTCGACAAGCAGGTCGCAGTTTGAGCTTTGCTTTTATCTTTGTAGTTCTAGTTTCGGTGTTTTTGCATGTGGCTAATTTGTATTGGTGTTTTGTATTTTTCGTTTCGTTGTAACGATCTATACTTTTGGAGATTTATAAGAAGGAGTTCCTTATATTTTCCGTGTTATAAGATGTGTGATTCTTATTTTTGTGGATATTCTGAGTGAGGGGATATCAAGTATGGACCACATGAGGCAGTTTAATCTTATGTATTTATAGGCGTTCTAGAATTTGTTGCTAGTAACTCATTATTGGAGATGGTGGTTCTCCTGAGTATTTATCTGGGACGGTGGTTTCCAGTGTAAGTACAGAGAGACGGTAGTACTCTCTTCGAGATGGTTGTTTCCCTGTGTACTTATTTGGGATGGTGGTTTCCAGTATAAGTGCTAAAAGACGGTGGTACTTTCTAGGGGATCGTGGTTTTCCTGTGTATTTATTTGGGATGGTGTTTTCTAGTATAAATATTGAGAGACAGTGGTTCTCTCGAGAGGACGGTGGTTTCCCTGGTTGGCATGAGCTCAAAGGATGTGTTCTTGAGAGTGAGTGTATGTGGTAATGAGTAAAGGGTAATAAATGTCTAGGAACGTGCGTATAAATATGGGATTAGAGGTGAGCCTTTGGGATATGGTGAGGATCTCTGGTAGTACTGGCCGGTTGGGCCAGGATTTTTGGGTCTTTGATAGACGTTTTATGCGGGATTCGAGGTCAATCCAGAGTTGTGGGGGAGAATTGTAACATCTCGAAACCTAATTAGTATAATTTGGTAAGGGTGTCGATCGACACCATGGGGTATGTCGATCGACACTAGTGTTGCAGAACCAGTTTTGGTTCGATTTTTAATCGGCCGATGTGTTGCGTTTGGTTTAGGAGAAGCCCTAGGGACGGGTTTATAATCGTACATCTTTGTTTGGCCGTGTTTTGGAGGCATAAAACCTTAGAGATAAGAGAAAAGAGAGAGACCTTTGTGATTGAGAGATTTTGGGTCAAAAGAAGTGTTTTTCATCGTTGTTCGTGGTATTAAATGGTTTCAGCGATTTTCCTGCCTTGTGAAGGTCTGAAATTTGTGTTCCTCGCTGTCTCAGTCTCGATTCTCGTTGGTTGCTTAGGTTAATGCATGACCATGGGCTCGTATAGGTCAAAACTTGAGTAATCGGTTGATTTAGGAGTTTAGGTGATGAAATCGTGGTTGATTTGTGTTATTGTGATGAAATCGTGATTGATATATGTTCTTGTGATGAAGTTAATGTTGAATTTCATGTTTTTCGTGGGTTGTGATCGTGATAGCGATTTGTCTGTGCGTGATCGTACAGAGTGTCGATCGACACCTAGAGGTTGTGTCAATCGACACCCTTGTTGTTAAAGCGTCGATCGACATCTAGTGGTTATGTCGATCGACACCACGTTTGTTGATGTGTCGATCGGTATTGTCGATCGACACCTAGTGGTAGTGTCGATCGACGCCCAGTTATTTCTGCGTTAACGTTTTAAATTAATTGTTGCTTGATGTTTTGGTATATGCGTAGTTAGCATGTAGACGTGAAGACCGTCTCACTAAGTAATTATTAATTACTTACGAACTCTTATTTCCATGTGTTAGAGGTAAAGGAAAAATGTGATCGCGGAATCAAGGCATTAGGGAGAGGATGATTAGGGTTTATTGTCGTTGTTGTTTCCTGTAGAACGTGGTGTTTAGGTTGCTAGAGCTATTTGAATTGGAATTCTGGAATTATATTTGAGTTTGTTTCAGTTTATTATATAGTAAAAATATATTGTTTTGAATCATACATACCAAAAATATTAGATAAATAATCATGTACACTACAAAAATTATTCGATTGGTTTTCGAATTTTGAGTGTCTTAATAATAAGTCTTATGTTTTGAGTCAAAAACAAAGGAAAAAAATGAATTAAAGATTCTTTTACCGGAAAAAAAAAAGTCTTTGTTTTTTGTAGTGGTGATTGTTAGATATGTGTTTTTGTATTTGTTAGCTTATATATAGGGAAGTGGTGATGGTAGTCTTATTTTAGGTTTGAAAAAGAAAAAGTTATATATATAAATGTTTATTTTGGAATTTTATTTCACATTAATGCATTTGGAAATTTTAGGAATATTTCGTAATGTTGATAAATTAGAAATGTGTTATTATTTTAAATTTTTAATAGGATGATAATTAGCCCTTAAAACACTCTTAGCATGACACATGATTTTTTAAGCGAAAATGTCTCTTAGCATGACACATATGATTTTTTAAGTGAGAATGTCTCTTAGCATGACACGCAGGATTTTTTTAGTTATAATGTCTCCCAAATGTCTAAATGAATGACACCTAGGATTTTAAAGTTTTAATGTCTCCTCAATTAATATATACTAGAAAATTACCCGCGTTATACGCGGGATAAAATGATTATCGAATAAAATCAATAGTTTTAGTTAAAATAAGATTATGAAGAATAATTATACATAACCTAAGACCTAATTTATATATTTGAATTTTGCGATTATTTTGCATACAAATGTGTTCCACCCATGAAATAATTAAACCAAAAAATTTCATTAATAATTATATTTTTTCTTGTACGAAGGTGCATTTATGAAAAATTAAAAACATATGCTTTTCAAACAAAACAACACATGTAAATACATATTTTTACATGCTCATATATTTTCAAAAGATAATAAATAGTTTTATTTTATTTTAAATCAATTTTTTTGGTATATATGTTAAATTTTTGTTCACATTTAATTCTCTGATTTAAATCTATAATTTCGAAATATTTTAATTTTGGCAAGTTTAAGAAGATTCGAATGTATTTGGCAATTAGAGTTATAGTAATCAAAATAAGTATATTTGGAATTAAATGTGTTTGATAATAAGTATAAGAGAATGAAATAAATAAATAAAAATAAAGAAGAGAAAAATTGTGGTGATGACACCTAAGCAAATTGCTTTCAAAATACTCCTCAAATAATATATGGGATATATGTATTGAATAATATGTGTGGTTTGTGTGGTAGAGGACAGAAGAGCAAACAGAATGATTCGGTGTAATGATCCAGAGCCGGTAAGGCTTTGAAAATGCAATCGGAATGATTCCATGTTAGGTTTTTACATGCCATCACTCGACATGCCCCTCTCTCCGCTTAATTTCTTCCTTTTCTCTCTTTGTTTATTCATTAGTTATCAATTACTCTCCACTAATCTCGCGCTAAATCGTACTATATCATACCCTTCATTAACTAGTCTCCTCTAATGCCTCATTTAATAATTAAGTATACTACTTGTTAACCAAATCCCCAATGCCTCATTTAATAATTGATATAACTCAAAAGCCTGTCTCTCTTTTCCCCTTCTCCGGTAATTGCCAATTTGTTAACTCTTAAATTTCTTAATTACAGTTGTCTTTAGGCAGTCAACGTACTAAAATATAAATCCGCTAACTATTATTGATTGTATACTCCATACCTGTATTTATCATATAGCGTGTGGTTTATAAATACATATTAGTATATATTTAAATCTTGATATGCTCATAATAAGAAGATGTCATTTACGTGTGATGTTTTCTTTCATGTTGTTTTTTATCATCGTTATAAATAATTTCATTTTTTTTATCATTAATCAGTGTATTTATATTTAATTATCGGTCTTTAACGTTGATTTTTAACTAAACCATTGTAAGAAAACACTATCAAACCAACGATTGTATAGAAATTAGGGGTGAGACAAGGAAATGACAGTTCCTTGATCTTAAATTTCTTTTGTTGATAGATAGAGAGATTCACCGACCAAAGTGTCGTCGTTTCGTCGGTCCCCACAACATTTGCTTAGAGCTTCCTCTATCTATTTGAACAAGAAATTAGATGCTACATTTATTATTCTTGTACTCTTGTTTGTTTTATTGTTTAATCCCCAATTCAAAAAAATGTATTGCTACATGTATGCATATATATATATATATATATATATATATATATATATATATATATATGTTTGATCTACAAACATATTTGGAATTAAGCTATAAATAAAGCTGTTTTAGGTTAAAATATAAACAACTGTTGACAATTAATATTTTAAGCTTGATTGCAATTGCACCTAAACCTATACGAATGATTTAAGCCGTAAGTTATAAACATATGCCACAAATGCAAAATGGAAAGGTAAAAAATAGCGATTCTTGGAGTAGTTTGCTAGCAAATTATAGTTAATTTTATTCGGTTCGGTTTTAATTAAAAGTACTAAATAATCAATAAACTATGTTGAAATTATATTAAAACCGATACCAAAAAGATATTATCATCAACAACAGTTCAATTTCTGATTTTAGTTTGATTTAGATGCTTTTCATGTGGATTTTATTTCATAAGCCAACAACCAAAAACTCGTAACCTGTCCTCGTAAGAATGAATTATGTGTAGGAACTACTGCACCATATGTACTCTGATTATCTTTCGTTTATCTTAACAACTTTTAAATAATCGGTTTTAAGAAAATTGTATTTGATCAGTTTGATCTAGACATCTGGTTTAAATGGACTTGTTTATAGCTTGAAGTATCAAAAAGAGAACTAAATGGATTAGATCATAGACGATGATGAATACGGACCACTAAGGTCCCAATCGCCAGATACATTTTGTCTTTCCTATTTTCGTGGGATTCTTGTTTCTATATTTTATTGAAACATATATATGTTGACAACATTTTTTGCAAAAAGTTAATACAAATACGACTTAAGAGATTAAAGGGGTGATTGGTTATGAGTCTTTGACTCTTTATGACTTATTGGGTTGACGATCTTTATCCTCCGAGAACAATCATATTGGGTTGACGATCTTTAAAGTATCTACGAGTTGGAAAAGAAGGATAATATGCCGTGATATGACAAATTCATCGGACGGCAATATACGTAAAGAGTAAGACACGTGTCAACATCCAACACAAAATAAAATCATAGGGCCCAGATGTGAGCGTGCGGGAAGCAAGATTAATAAATTAACCTCCTTTTCTTTTTATTCCTTTCCCCCACTCATGTTCAATCAAAAGTCACTCTTCACCTCATGCCTATGTGTCTTAAATTTTTAGTTAAGATAATTATGATATTTAATAAGAAATTTTGTTACTTTCACTTTTTTAGTTCCTTTTGTATGAGAGTTCTTTTACTTTACTACCCACAACCAAAATTATTTTTTCTCACAACGCGTTTTGTAACAACAAAAAAACACTGAAAATATGTGTCATTTAGCACTTTTCTTGTGTCACTTTTTTTGGCCGTAAAACAATTTTTTTGTTAAAATAGCCCATTATAGAATATATGACCCAATAGGCTCATTAAGTTAGTAAGTCCTTTAACTTCAGACGTCTTGTTATGTAATTTTCTGATTGGTGACCTATTTCCAATTAATTTAAATTAAAAATCCATAAAAATTAACATGAAGGCATAATCCAATTTATTCATCCAAATAAGATGGCTTAAATAAAATTTATTGTCAGTTCTACCATGAAATTTGGTTTAGATAAACCAAAAAAACTATTATCTCAAAAGATTTTGTTGGTCCATCTTGTATATTGGGTTTTCCTCCTCACAGGCCCGGCCCAGAGGGCAAGCTAGTAAAGCCACCGCTTAGGGTCCTAAATTTTTGTTATAGGTATAATTATAAAAAAATATTAACTGTTTTTACAATAATAATATTTGTAAAACCTTTTTTCAAAGTCTTTTATAATGTTTGTGAGTCTTATCTTAAGAAACATGTTAATCACTTTTTAAAAGTAATTTAATTTTTTTAATCGTCTGAATTATCATATAGATATTACAATCATCATTAGACTAATAGGGTGTTAGTCAATAATGGATTTTAATTCAACTCTATTTGATTTAAAATGACATTAGATTTTAAAATTTTTGATTCATTTAAAATGATTCATTATTGATTTTACAATTATATGTGTACAAGAATTTAGTTGGATTTTGAAAACAAGGTGTGATTTTCGTTTTTATAATTTACATGTAAAAAAGAATTTCAAATCCACTGAAACTCCATCAAGTTAAAAGACTTTGGAAGAATCTACCAAACATGAATAACAAAAGATTTGAATTGGTCATTTGAAATCATTAATTGAATAACAAAGGATTTCGAACTCTTTTAATGAGGAGATTGTAAATACAAGAACCAATAACAGTGGATTTTAAAAGAAGATTTGAAATCAACTAATGAATAACAATGGATTTTGATTAGATTTAAACTTTATTAAACTCCATCATTGAATAACACCCACTAATTTGATCTATTTGATCTAATCCTATTATGATGATATTCAACTCCATGTTGTCTATACGATTAGGGTGAATAGCTTCTACATAAGTCTCCATGATAATTTAATTTTATTAGTTAAAATTCTAGTTTGAAAAAAATTATTTAAACGATAATTCGGTTATCTTTCACGCTTTCTTTTTGATCTTCTCTTCTTGATTATTACATTGTTGCACAAGTTAAAGTCAATGAATATAAAGTAGATGTTTCAATCTTGTAAGTGAATTAGTTTTTGCAGATGCCAGAGTAAAAAAATATTTTAAATCGAGAAAGATGTTTGACAAATTAAGCTTATTGCATATTATTGACCATTTTGGTATCGTTGGTACCGCATAAAAAAGTTTTTTCGAAGTTAAAACTGAGAAAAAAATAAAAAAATTATTTGTGGTCTACCATATCACAAAAGAGATTGAATAGGTTGATTTTTCTATTGACTGAAATATAAATGGTTGAAAAACTCGACTATATTTCAAGCGAAAATGCATAGAGGGCAATATTTCAAAAATAAAATTTTATTTTGCTTTTGTTTTTATTTTCTTATAAACTATTTAAATTATGAACGGGTTTACGAAGTTTTTTTAGTGTTTTTTACTTATATTGCTATTTTTTACGATATATTAAAAAAGTACATTTTTAAAAACTTGCGTAGGGCACCCAAAAACATTGGACCGGCACTGCCTCCTCATAACTAAAGTGTAGAAATTATCCTAAAATTTTGCTGTCAATTGAATCCAACCATTAGCCTACAATGTTTATAAAAATCTGATCCGAGTATCTTTGTTTTCGACATTTCGCTTCTGTTTCTTTATTTCATATTATTCTCAGATTCTTCTTTGTAGATTGTACAATCTATTTTTTCTTCCTTCTATATTCAAATACATTAAACTAGTCAGATATGATATAGAGTTTGCAACAACCAGAAAAGTACTTGAAATATTTTAACAAGTTATATAGGATACGAGCACATCAATCACTCCTTTGTCATACGAATATGTATTGTTTCTAGAAATTGATTTTGTCAGCCAACGGAAGTTGTGAAAATTATTAAAATGTAAAAGAAAACACTTATTAACAAAGAAGCGTGGGCTAGTCTAACATGGATTTCAACATGAGTGGAATGCACAATTCTGCTACGAGTGATACCTTGTCATTTTCTATATTAATTTTATCTCCTCCTATTTCCATATAAATTTAATTTAACGTTATGAAATCTGTGAATATTACCATGTTGTTATACTTTTTTTACTCACCAAACTGATTTTCAGGAGCAAGTGAAGATGATAAGAATTCAATAGATTAGCCGGAGTTTTCGACTAATTTAATGAAGTTCTTGGGTCAAAAATCATGTTTTAGTTCTTTTTGTTTTAGTTACGTAAACTATGTTCTCCCGGTCTGGTTTTCAAACTAGTTATTTTGTACAAGTATATATTGTAACACCAGCATTTTTTTTTTTTTTAAATACTAATTCTCACTTATCAAATGCAACACAATAACCAGCGGAAGACAATAAACCATTTACTTTCATTAACCGAATAACTCAATTCAATTCCAGAATTTCAAGAACAATTCTATTCCATTCTAACAACCTAGCAACAGTTCTAGCAAACAGAACCCACAACAAAACATCCTAATCATCATTTTCCTCTGTCATGATTCCGCGATCGAACATTCTTATACCTGCAACACAATTGGAAAAAACGAGTTGCGTGAGTATTATCACAAATACTCAGTGAGGCGGTTATCCCGTCTACCGGATACATAGTAAGGGAAAATAGATTATCAATTACTACGCGATCAATCAACAATCAATAATATTTCACCAATCAACATTCAACCAGTATTATCCAATTTATCAATATACAAAACCAGCAAGGCAATAATCAATTAACGATAAACAACTTATCAAACAAGAACATCAACCAAAAATCAGCATTCCAGAAACTGGTGTCGATCGACACTCCACCTTGGTGTCGATCGACACCACAATTCAATACTCAGAATTTCAACTTGGTGTCGATCGACACTACCACTAAGTGTTGATCGACACCACATTCTCATAACAAAAAAATCACGTTTTCAAAAGTGGGTGTCGATCGACACTACCTCTAGGTGTCGATCGACACCTCTCGCAGAAACCTAAACCAAGTCAAATCCTCTCGAGACTCGATTCCGTTTCATCGTACGAGATTACTCACGGCTCAATCCACACAGAACACAAGAACAATCATATAAACAATCCAAACATCTCAATCAACAACCGATATCCTACAAATCTAATTCCCATATCCACGATCACGCACTCACCTCGATTACGGATCGAAAACGGAGAAACAACGATGAACGAGCGAAGAACAGTGACGAAACTGATTCGAACGAGGACTCTCTCCTCTGGAAATCGACGAGACTCGCTGATCCACGACTCACTCACACAAACGAGCCTTTACAGAGAAGAAAACATAAAGAATGGCTCTAACACGAATCGAAGCACTCGATTCTCCCGAAAATCTCTCCAAAATCTCACTTTCTTCCCTTTTTCTCTGACCCCTCGCAGCCACGAACTGCATGAACCTTTTATAGGCGATCCCTAGGGTTCCACACCCTTAACCGAGCCAAACCGGATGAATTAAAATAAACCGGCCGAACCGACCAACATTGGTGTCGATTGACACCAACACCCGGTGTCGATCGACACCATCACCAAAAATCCATCATTTGGTTTTAGGTCGTTACAATTCTCCCCCACTACAAATGGATTCGACCTCGAATCCGAACACCCTGGTCACCAAGACCCCAACTTCATGAGGCCCTCCCGTCTATCATGTCTATCTCAAACTATACTTCTGATCCTATCATGATCATTCACCCGCGAGACCATCACTCGCACCTCTCAGACCGTCAATCCCATCCCAATCATTGACCCAACCTGGTCAGCATCACTGACATTTACCATTTGTCTCCACATTGTCTACCAAAGACTAACTCCTGACCCCAACCCGGTCAGCAATACCCGAGATCATTACTCTTGATCTCCGAGGCTCACAACCCGTCTCACTAAGGTTAACATCTCCGTCCAAAACCCGACCAAATTTGCCTGGATCGTGTCGCTTGATTGGTCGCGCAACAATCAAACAAGAACATGCACGACCAAAAATGCCACATTCATTACCAGGTTCATCTGACTTGAAGTTCTAAACATAATATCAACCCTAGCTTTGACTTCCACAAACATCTCTAACCACAACCGGACAAACTTCGTCCCGCAAGAGAAATCCTTATCTCCCAATCGCCATTCAGGAATAATCCTCATCCTCTGGAGAAATACCCATCTCGCACAACTACACTCAGGGAAATCTTCATCCTTCTCGAGAAATCCTTATCTCCTAATCCCACTCAAGAACAGTCCTTATACTCTGGAGAATTACTCATCTCCCAAAACTATACTCAGGGAAATCCTCATCCCAATAGGCATACAGGGAAATCCTCATCCCTCTGGAGAAATCCTCATCTCCCAACAAGTATACCGGAAAATCCTCATCCCTTTGGAGAAATCCTCATCTCCTAAACAAGTAGACCGGGAAATCCTTATCCCTCTGGAGAAATTCTCATATCCCCCAAACAAGTATACCTGGAAATCCTCATCCCTCTGGAGAAATACTCATCTCCTAAACAAGTATACCGGGAAATCCTCATCCCCCTGGAGAAATCCTCATCTCCTAAACAAGTATACCGGGAAATCCTCATCCCTCTGGAGAAATCCTCATCTCCTAAACAAGTATACCGGGAAATCCTCATCCCTCTGGAAAAATCATCATCTTCTAAAAACCATCCTCAGGGAAATCATCATCCCTTGGAGAAATCATCATCTCCTAAAACCATCCTCAGGGAAATCATCATCCCTCTGGAGAAATCATCATCTCCTAAAACCATCCTCAGGGAAATCATCATCCTTCTGGAGAAATCATCATCTCCTAAAACCATCCTCAATCTCGAAATCACATCCTGACCCCATTCCCAGGTCAACTCTGAACAACCCCATCGCCCAGGGTGTTCTCTAGGGTTTCTCAAGCATAGACAGTTTTAAATTCTCATAAACTTTGACTTCCAACCCTACTTAACTCACACAGAACTCCGCAACGATACAATCGTAAATAAATAAGAAATACTCATCTTATAAATTTTAAATATCAAAACCGTTCAAACCACAAACAAAAATTACAAAAATCCAGAACAACATAGCCAAAGCCCAAATTCTGAAAGTAAACAGAACTGAAACAAAAGAAACCAGCTCAATCCTTGACCTGCTCATTCAAGTCCTCCGCAATCCCTGTGCGGCATCACTCTGCACCCCAGGTTGCGCCGCCCCAGGCTGAAACACTATCACTGATGACTGCTGCAACTTAGGACACTTCGGCCTGATATGCCCTGACTCTCCGCAATGATAACACACTCGCCTGTCTCCAGCCTCGTCCTTCCAAGGACACATCTCTAGCTTGTGATACATGCTCCCGCATCCATAATAACCCTGACCTCTCTGATTCACTTAAAAATCTTCATTCGATTTACTTTTCTGTCCTTGCGCCGGCTTACCGCCTTTGCCCGAACCTGAACCGCTATGCTGCTGCTGACTCTTCGGCTCAACAGCAGGAGCAACCGCCGCAGAAACCCCCAGAAACACTAGATACGCTTGCTCACGCTGATCCTCCTCAACCGAAGCAGCAAGCTCAACCAAATCCGCCCTCAAGACGTAACTGCCACCTCTGCACTGAGTCCTGATGCTCAAACAAAGTCCCTGCAAGAACCTCTGCACCAAAGCTCGCTCATCCTCTAAACCCCGTCCCGTATGAACTACCAGCCTGCTAACCGCATCTGAAGGCGATCTCGAGCCTCCTGAGGGAAATACTTGGCGTTGAACTCTGCCAAAAACTCACCCCAGGTCCACTCCGCACGCCTCGCCTCAATAGCTCGCCACCAATAATGGGCGTCACCACTCAAATAGTGTATAGCCAACTCGACCTGATACTCGGCAGGACACCTGATCGATCTGAAGTTACGCTCCACCCTCAAGCGCCACTCATCATCCTCCTCAGGACCAACTCTGCCCTCGAAGAACGGCGTACCAATCTTCTGCATTTGTTCCATCATCACGAGATAGGGAGGATGCTCAGCAACCACAGCTCTTGGTTGCTCAACCTCTGCAGATCTCTGCTGCCCCTCCACCACCGGAGGTATTGCTGGAGTCGGTACCGGAGCCACCGCCGGAAACCGCTCCAACAACTGCGAGAAAAGTCCCACGATGACATCATCTCAACCTTGAGCTAGAGCAGCACCCCCACCTGGGCCCAGTCCATCACCAGCACCCCTCCCGGCACCTCTCCCGGCACCAACAGCACCACCACGAGCACCCCTCCCGGTGCCTCTCCCGGTACTGACAGCCACACTGGCACTGGTCTCACTCGCGATCTCCACCTGATGTGTCTGGGATGCAGCCACGCTGCTGGACGACTCTGTCACTAAGCCACGACCACGACCACGGCCTCTGCAATGACCTCTCGCTCCAGTATCCATCTACCACACAGGACAAGGAACATAAGCAAACGAGAAGTCACAAACAAATAAAACACAACTTACCGCGGAATCTCTTTAAAGGCTTGAAGAGGATGATCTAAGACTCATAATTGACTAACTACTCATAATCAATTAACACATAGTCTCAAATCACACAACCTAACGTCCTAAAACCGTATAGGCTCTGATACCAAAATGTAACACCAACGTTTTTTTTTTATTTAAATACTAATTCTCAAGACTCATCAAATGCAACACAATAACCAGCGGAAGACAATAAACCATTTACTTTCATTAACCGAATAACTCAATTCAATTCCAGAATTTCAAGAACAATTCTATTCCATTCTGACAACCTAGCAACAGTTCTAGCAAACGGAACCCACAACAAAACATCCTAATCATCTTCTTCCTCTACCATGATTCCGCGATCGAACATAGTAAGGGAAAATAGATTATCAATTACTACGCGATCAATCAACCATCAATAATATTTCACCCATCAACATTCAACCAGTATTATCCAATTTATCAATATACAAAACCAGCAAGGCAATAATCAATTAACGATAAACAACTTATCAAACAAGAACAACAACCAAAAATCAGCATTCCAGAAACTGGTGTCAATCGACACTCCACCTTGGTGTCAATCGACACCACAATTCAATACTCAGAATTTCAACTTGGTGTTGATCGACACCACATTCTCATAACACAAAAATCACGTTTTCAAAAGTGGGTGTCGATCGACACTACCTCTAGGTGTCAATCGACACCTCTCGCAGAAACCTAAACCAAGTCAAATCCTCTCGAGACTCGATTCCGTTTCATCGTACGAGATTACTCACGGCTCAATCCACACAGAACACAAGAATAATCATATAAACAATCCAAACATCTCAATCAACAACCGATATCCTAACTATCTAATTCCCATATCCACGATCACGCACTCACCTCGATTACGGATCGAAAACGGAGAAACAACGATGAAGGAGCGAAGAACAGCGACGAAACTGATTCGAACGAGGACTCTCTCCTCTGGAAATCGACGAGACTCGCTGATCCACGACTCACGCACACAAACGAGCCTTTACAGAGAAGAAAACACGAAGAACGGCTCTAACCCGAATCGAAGCACTCGATTCTCCCGAAAACCTCTCCAAAATCTCACTTTCTTCCCTTTTTCTTTGACCCCTCGCGGCCACGAACTGCAGGAACCTTTTATAGGTGATCCCTAGGGTTCCACACCCTTAACCGAGCCAAACCGGACGAATTAAAATAAACCGGCCGAACCGACCAATATTGGTGTCGATCGACACCATCACCAAAAATCCATTATTTGGTTTTGGGTCGTTACATATATTCCTACTAAACTCTTAATTCAACAGCACCTCACATCATCATAGATTATAAAACCTTCTTTTTGTTTTAGTTACGTAGAGGTGAGTCTGCTTGTGAACAAAAAAACCTTCTACAAAGATGTATATTAATTATTTTTAAAAAGAGATTGTAGTGATCCTTATTCATATGTTTTCATATGCTCACGGGATTAGTCTAAGATTTGGTTCTTTATACTTTAAACAAGATAAATTGTCAAATCATTTTAAATTGAAAATGATTTAAAATCTAACTACATTTAAACGGTAGTGAATTAGTATAATGGGTCAATTTGCTACATAACAAAAAAAAAATTAATAATCAAGAAAGTAACAAAAATAGGGGTATGTGGCAAAAAATCAACCATTAGATCTAGGTTAATTAGTTAATTTTTTAGTTATTGTTTTTTGTTTGGTTATTAAGCCCAATTTCCCTATACTAATATCTAACCAAATGACATTTAAACTTGAATAGATTCCTACTAAACTCTTAATTCAACAACACCTCACATCATCATAGATTATAAAATCATTAAACAAAAACCAATTGAGCAATACTAAATGATACAAGTATGACCAATGGTTGATAATTGAAACCAATTGGGCTGATCTCTACATATACTAAATGGGCCCATAAAAGCTCACAAAACAACCCTAGAATAAGGAGAGAGATTCTAGAAGAGGAGAGGTACTCAAAAACTTAGGACGTACAACATTGCTATGTACTGCTTTGCGAACAAAGCGTAACATTTAGATTTAATAGTCACACTTAACACAATCCCAAAGTTTCTTCTATTCCTTCAAGCCCTTCTTTATATATCTCTCTCTCCAATTTTCCTTACATTGTAACAGTTCCTTGACCTTCTAATCTTTATATACTTTTTTCTTAAGATAATTGTATATTATAACGTATAAAATAATTGCGTATTCTTGTCTCCCACTCTCTCCCTTCTCCCTTAACATTTCATATATAGTTTTAAGTAATTTGATTCTGTGTCATCAAGTTTCCACGTGGCTTAATCTCCTGAGTTTCTTCCAGCTAATCAGACAACAATTCTCTTCCCCTGCGAAGCAAAATTATTCATTAAGGTACACACAAATGTCATTAGTGCCGATTATCATCATCATTGTTAAATTTGTATCCATTTATTACTTTCTGATATTGATTAGTATTAGTACTTGTTAGTAGTAATAGTTTAATTCTGAATGTTCATTTAATTATGGCGGCTAAACTGAGAACACTAAGATATTAGTGAATTAATCACATACGTTAGACCATAACCCAATATTGTAAAATAAATATTCCCATCCATTTTCTTTGTGGTAAACAACAACAACTAATCTTTATCATTTCTTTTCACGAAAATAAAATTTGGTAGAGGTGATTAGTTTAAGTAGACAGGAAAAAAGAACACACACACAAACTCTTAAATTAAAAAGTGAAATTAATTCAAAAAATTTCAAGAAGAAGAAGAAGAAGAAAGGCAACAACTGTGATACACGACTTGGCCACACATAAAAAAAAAAAAAAAAACAAAGCGTTGAAAATTGTGTGTAATTTTGATTTTTGTATCGATCGGTTGAGAAGTGCCTCTCTTGTTTCTCTGATTCTCTCTCTCTCTCTCTCTCTTTTTTATTCTTTTCTTCTTCCTTGTTGATTTATTTTTTTCTCAACTTCTTCTCTTTTTTTCATGGTGATAATAAAATTGATGATTTAATTTAAACTATTGATTGTATTATTAGTGTAGAGTGGGTTTGATTAAGCTTGATGAAGTTATCTCCTCTGAGTTTCTCAACCAGATCGAGTGGTTTCAGTAACGCCGATGAAATCGACGACGGTGGTCTCGAGTTAAGACCATCTCCGGTTTCCGGCGGAGCAATGTTGCCGGTTTTTCTCAACGATTTGACTCGTAACGGAGATTCCGGAAGCGGAAGCAGCTGGGAGAGAGAGCTCGTCGAGGTAACTCTAGAACTCGACGGAGATGACTCAATCGTCGTCTGCGGAATGTCGGAAGCCGATTCTCGCCCCGGATCGAGATTATCTCGGAATCGCTCGTCGGCGTCTTCGAGGATTCGACAGAAATTAGGGAGGTTATTGAGGTCGGAATCGACGAAAACGACGACTTCCTCAATCGCGGGAGAGAGAGATCTCGAACGTCAATCGGAGACGCCGATTATGACGGCGAGAGATAAACGAAAAGAAAACGCGAAATTACAGCGATCGACTTCGAGCGCGCAGAGAGCATTAAAGGGATTACAATTCATCAACAAAACAACGAGAGGAAATAATTGCGATTGCGATTGGGATTGTGATTGCGATCAGATGTGGAAGAAAGTAGAGAAGCGATTCGAATCGCTTTCTAAAGAAGGATTACTTTCACGAGAAGATTTTGGTGAATGCGTTGGTAAGTAATCATCTCATACATACACATAACTAACAAAGAAACAAACAAACTCTGTGTTTTGAAATTTTGAAATTTGAAAAAAATGAAGGGATGGTGGATTCGAAGGAATTCGCGGTGAGTGTGTTCGATGCATTGGCTCGGAGAAGAAGACAGAAATTGGAGAAGATAACGAAAGACGAGCTTCATGATTTCTGGTTACAGATTTCTGATCAAAGCTTCGACGCGCGTCTTCAGATTTTCTTCGATATGTACGTTTGCTTCTACTCTCTTTGTCTTTACGTTTATAATAATAACTCTTACGGGAATAACGCAATTAGCGAAAGAAAACAAATGTGTTGATCCAGGAACGTTTCTCTCTAAATTAATGATTGAAAAAAGTTTTTATCTGTCAATAATATCCCAAAAGTCTGAATAATGCAGATCAACTTTGAATATTACTTTCTGTTTGTTTTTGTGAAGTTAAGTTGGTTAAATCACTTAGCACTTCAAGAAAATAATTAGCTCAACAATCACTCCTTCATTGAGAATTGTTATCTTTTTAGTGAGAATACCTCACAACATTTCAGTGATTTAAATCACAGAAGTTAAGTGGAATTGTGACGGGTTTTTTTAACGCAATGTGATCGAAATATATTCATTAGTAACTATCATGTCATTGTAGATAGATACATCATTTAAATCACGTGGTGTTCTTAGCCATTGGATCTGGTAGTTCACACGCATATCAACGGTGAAAATAAGGTCTTAGTTTTGGGCCGAGGTTTACTTGGCCCAGTAAAACAAACTATTCAACTTTTTTTCTAAAAAATTTCCTCCTTCAGTTTTTTTTCCCGCAATAAGTTTCTTGCAAAGCCTTGACTCTTAAATGAGTTAAATCCACCAAATGCCAAAATGATTTTTGTCAAATTTTCAATCTTTCACCCAACATTTAATTCCGTGAAGTTAAATTTTGTTATGATTTTTAATTTTGCAGTGTTTTTTCATTGTTGTCGATAAATAGATACTTGATTTGTTACAGGGCAGATAGCAACGAAGACGGGAAGATCACTAGAGAAGAAATAAAAGAGGTAATATATTTTGAACATACAAACTCACACATACATAAATTACATTTGAAACAATCAAATAACCTAAATAACTTTTTATCTTTTTGAAACACAGCTTTTAATGCTAAGCGCATCAGCAAACAAGTTAGCAAAACTCAAGGAACAAGCTGAAGAATATGCATCTCTTATCATGGAAGAGCTTGATCCAGAGAATTTTGGATACATTGAGGTTAAAAAAATTATCTGATGTAACATATTATTATTACTCTTCAAACACAATACAATGATTTTTTTTCTCCTAACCTTATGTGTTGTTTCAGTTATGGCAACTCGAGACACTCTTACTTCAGAGAGACGCATACATGAATTACAGTAGACCGCTTAGCACAACAAGCGTTGGGATGAGTACACCTAGACGGACTCTACTTAGACCTCATCACGTGGTTCGAAAATGTAGACAAAAGCTTCATTGTCTAGTTCTAGATAACTGGCAAAGAAGCTGGGTTTTGTTGTTGTGGTTCCTTCTTATGGCTATTCTCTTCGTCTGGAAGTTTCTACAATACAGAGACAAGGCTGCTTTTAAGGTCATGGGTTATTGTTTAACCACTGCTAAAGGAGCTGCAGAGACTCTGAAGCTCAATATGGCTCTGGTTCTGTTACCTGTATGTAGAAACACCTTGACTTGGCTAAGGTCTACGCGAGCTCGATCTTTTGTTCCTTTTGATGACAACATCAATTTCCATAAGGTACAGAAAATACAGTACAACCTTCCTTCACTCATTCGATTTCTCAGCCTTCATCGTTATAAAACTTGAGATTTGTCTCTTTTGTTGTCCTGTTTGTGTGCAGATTATTGCTTGTGCCATAGCAATTGGGATACTTGTTCATGCTGGTACCCATTTGGCGTGTGATTTTCCCCGGATTATCAACTCAAGTCCAGAAGAATTCGCAATGATCTCTTCATCCTTCAATGGTGTTAAGCCCACATTCAAAGACCTGATGACAGGTGCAGAAGGAATCACCGGGATCTCGATGGTGATCTTGACAGTCATCGCGTTCACGTTAGCATCAACTCATTTCAGGAGAAACCGTGTGAGGCTACCTGCACCACTTGATCGGTTGACTGGCTTTAATGCATTTTGGTATACGCATCACCTTCTAGTGGTTGTCTATATTATGCTCATGGTGCACGGAACCTTCCTCTTCTTTGTTGATAAGTGGTATCAGAAAACTGTAAGCAGAACTTAATCTCACTTTGATCTTATACCGAAATGTTAAAAATGTCTTAAAACCTAAATTGATTGCTGTACAACCTCTCAGACGTGGATGTACATCTCAGTTCCTCTAGTGCTCTATGTGGCAGAACGAAGTCTGCGAGCTTGTAGGTCTAAGCATTACTCTGTCAAAATCCTCAAGGCAACCACCCTTCACTGTGAATTTTTTTTCATGTTAACAGGTGTTTTAATAACATAAATAAACCTATAACATTCCACTCTTGATCTCTGCAGGTTTCTATGCTACCTGGGGAAGTACTCAGCTTAATCATGTCAAAGCCTCCTGGATTCAAGTACAAGAGCGGTCAATACATATTCTTGCAGTGTCCAACAATCTCTCGATTCGAATGGTGAGTAGTGATTCCAAATTATTAATAATGTTAGCATCCATCTCGAGTTTCACACAGAAATATGCTTCCTAAACCTTCCAGGCACCCATTTTCTATTACCTCTGCGCCAGGAGATGACCAACTTAGTGTTCACATCCGTACACTCGGAGACTGGACGGAGGAGCTTCGACGAGTTCTAACCGTAGGCAAAGATCTTTCAACGTGCGTGATTGGGCGACCAAAATTCTCTGCCTATTGCAATATCGATCTAACAAAGTAAATTCCAAGACAACCTTCTTTGCTTCGTCCTTACTACATTACGATACTTAGTATTGACATGCCTTGTTAATCCTGCATTGGCAGCCGACCGAAACTACTAGTAGATGGTCCATATGGAGCTCCAGCACAGGACTACAGAAATTATGATGTCTTGCTCCTCATTGGATTGGGAATAGGAGCTACTCCTTTCATAAGCATCCTGAAGGATCTCCTGAACAATTCAAGAGAAGAACAAACAGTAAGCCCAATTCAATGCACCAGAAATCAGGAACCTTGCACCAAATACATAATATCTCTAACTTTCTATGGCGCAGGACAATGAATTCAGCAGATCGGATTTCAGTTGGAATAGCTATACATCTTCATACACCACAACAACCTCAACTTCACCACATGGAGGAAAAAAGAAAGCAGTGAAGGCTCATTTCTACTGGGTAACAAGGGAGCCAGGATCCGTTGAATGGTTTAGAGGAGTAATGGAGGAAATATCAGACATGGACTGCAGAGTAATAAACACAACATATCATCTATCTTGATCACCACTTGAACCTATTTGAGCGATAGACTAACATATTCCCGTGAAACAGGGCCAGATTGAGTTGCACAACTACCTTACAAGCGTATATGATGAAGGCGATGCAAGATCAACCCTGATAAAAATGGTCCAAGCTTTGAACCATGCCAAACATGGGGTTGATATCCTGTCCGGAACACGGGTAAGAATTGCAGCAGGGCATAGAATCAAACAAACTTTTTTCCAATATTACCTACCACTAACAAGACAACATCATTCGAACAGGTGAGAACACATTTTGCTAGGCCCAACTGGAAGGAAGTCTTTAGTAGCATAGCAAGAAAGCATCCAAATTCAACAGTCGGTAAATATTCTATACAATCAGCTAATGATGTAATATACTATTGGAAAACAAAGAAAAAAAGACATAGCAATAGCAATAAATAACACAGGCAAACACATGACCCTGTTTGCTAATAATGTATATTGTGCAGGAGTGTTTTACTGTGGCATACCAACCGTGGCAAAGGAGTTGAAGAAGCAAGCACAAGAAATGAGTCAAAAAACAACCACACGGTTCGAGTTTCACAAAGAGCATTTCTAATTCAATGTTACAAGTCAACTTCTATCACTTACCCGAAAATGAGATTCAAATCACACCAGCCATCATTTTTTCTCATACTAATAGTCACTTAGCGAAATAGATTATATACACTATATCAAAAGGAAACCTTGTCCTGCCTGTTTGTATAGAATCGCCTAAAGGCATGAAAATAACATATATACGTCACTATACGGAATAATATATTCGATTTTCCGGAAATGATCCAATCTCTATTTTCATTACCACAAGCTACTAGTCACGAAGGAAGAAAAAGTAAAAAAGCAAAGTTTCATCGACAAGTTGCCTTAGGCACAGTAAATTGGTACTGAAACACATTCATTCAAGTAGGTGAATAGAGTAATGCCTTTGTGCTAACTATACCAAAATTGCATTAGAAGGCGAAGAAGATGTTGAGTTTAGTCATCCTTTATTCTTCCAGCAATTTGGAAGCCCAACTTCGGACCCGTCTCTTAAGCGGGTAACCCACAAACACTCGAGCGACGAAGAAAATAGCGCATAGCTTTGAACATGTTGAGATCGAAACTCCGCTTCTATAGTCAGTCCCGAGATAGGTCAGATGAAAAGTTACATTAGAGTTATAGTACACAAAACAAGTAAACTCATTACATTGTAGCCAAATGACTTGAATCAAATCAATTAAGAAAAACGCTAATCTCCTACTTGATCATCATCTATAATCGACCTGCACAGTTCTGTTCCGTATTCAAGCTCTAATAAGTCTGACCAAAGGATTTTAATTATTCACAAGCTTTCTTTGATGTGGAACTGAGCAGTTATCAAAATCTCTCCAGAAAATTCATGATTTATCCCAACAAAATAGCGATTATCTCCTAGTATAACAAGAACATCATCACTCACTTTTCTATGGACCCATAAGAGAAAATTCTTCAAGTTTTTCGATTTCTCTGTAATTCGAACAAATTTTCGATCCAGAATACCACAACAGAGGAAATTAAGCAGATTACCTTGGAGGCTTGTTGACCAAAATGCCGGATCCGTCGTATGAAGTCACGTTGCCTCGTTTATCCTGCATCAGATTCTCCACAAAATCGGAAAGAGAAGACGAAGAAGAAGAAGCTGCCGATTTCGTATCTTTCACTATCTTGTAGTAAAACTTCTCTAAACCCTCCATTGTTATCCAAAAACAAAGAGTTAGGGTTTTGGAATTCTCTCTATCCCTTTCTCCTGAATGATGCTGGTGACGGTGAGGAATCAGTTGCTAAAGTGACTTGTCGTTGACTGAAAACCAAAAAGGATAAAACTAGTATTTCACTACTTACTCGGAGATGAGACAAAGACCGCGATAAAAGAAAAAGAACAAAACATAACTAACTTGCTAGTTGGCTTTAATTGGTAACCATGTGTTAAGATTGAGTTATGGACATAGTTAACTCAAAAATGTTACCAATCATGAGTTAAAATACTTCTTTTGAATTAGAGTTTAAATTATGATGTGTTATTGTTGATGTACAAATTTGAGTTATCTCCTTTGTAAAATTGGTAACTCAGAAATTCTCATGTATTAGAGATGAGTTACTATTTTTTATTTTTTAATCCAATTTTCCAAAAATGAACGTGAGTTTTTTATTTTTTGTTTTTTATATTTCTTTCGATGAGACAAAAAATTTCAAATATTCCAAAGACACAATAATTTAGTCAAAGAATTTGTTGTCTATTTATAAATTCTATTTGAATAATTCAAACAAAGTTGTATATTTAAATTCTTTTATTAGTTTTCTTGCTTTTTATTTTATGAGGAATTTATTTGTTTTTTAAATTTACAATATCTAATTTATTTTTATTTCATTTGATCTATTTTATTATTTAATTTCTAATAAATTTTTTAGTATTACTTATTTTAAAATTAGTTGCTTTAAATAACATATACTGCAACTTATACATCAAAAAAGTTACCAGTCACGTTAATTCATATTTTACAGCACACTCACTGATATATAATGGTTTTTACCGGTTTTCAACCATGATATAAGTCCATGTTTTAGAGTCTTTTTGGTGTTTTCGAGTGTTTTGGTGTTAATCTTAGGTACAAAGGCGTTTTGGACTCAATTGGTGTTTACTGGAACATTTTGGAGCATAAAGAAATGAGCAGTCAAAGTGGCAAGTTCGGATTGAAGATTTTAGAACTGTGTCGAGCGACAGAGAGAAGTGTGTCGCTCGACACCACCATTTTACAAGCGTCGAGCGACAGGATTAGGAGCGTCGCTCGACACGACATCGGACCAGCCCAGATTTCAAGTTTCAGATGATTTCCTTTTTGCGTCAGAAATGCCAGATGTTTGCAAATGGGCCCATGACGGTTTTGTAACCTTATAAATATGTATTTTCAGCCATTGTTTAGGCTTATGCTTTCTTTTATTGAATTACTTAGAATTTCTCTGAATAAAATCATGTTTTCTTCTTTGATCATGTCTGAATAGTTCTCTTGTTAGGTTTAGGGTTTTCAAAAGTGCTTGATGAATTGTTAGATCTGATCTGATTATTAGGATAAAAACATTAGAATGTTCTTCATCTTAACTTGTTCTTACTGCTGATTTTAGCCTCGCGAACTGAAATCTGATCTAGGTTAATTAATAGAAACGACAGTTTTATTGATTACATGAACTAATTTTTGATGAGCAAAATACCTATTCGCAAAAGGATTTGGTTTAGGGTTTTGTGAACAATTGAACCTAAATTTATTGCTTGTTTAGATTTATAGGATTCGCAACGACAGTTGGTTTTCTAGGATTTAGACATAGAAAATATTCGCAGCGACAACTGGTTTGTTTTACTTTCGTGTTCATGTTCAGGAACTGCTCTTTATAATCCTAATAACTAATTTACTTGCAATTCTGATTCACTGTAGAATTCTCTGTGTCTAGCTTTTCTCTTAATTGATTTAAAACCGTTTTAATTGCTTTAATTTACAGTTTTCATATTATTTCACCTAGCATAATCTGAATTTATTAATCTACTGTGTATTTCTAGACTTCCTGTGGATTCGATCCCAAAGTACTATTCTGATCTCTTAATTTGAGAGAGTTTAGCTCTAGGATAAATTTGAGCCTATCACTCACCACATAAATATGAAATTTCTACCACATTATTTTACTGCAAGTTTAAATCGAACTACAATACTTACTGCAACTCAACTTTGGTACCACATGCTACCAATCAGAGCCCACATAGAATTAAAATTTGATATGTATATAAATCTTTAAATCTTCACCAACTGTAAGAATTATTTAAAACATTTATTTTCAATGTAGTACAATAAAATCTCTCATGTACTCGAACAAACATACATGATTTATTCATTAATATAATCATAACATCCCTTACATAACAATTTGTCATATTTATTTGAGTATCGTATATTCAATTAGTTCAAGCCATCTTCTCTTCTTGACTGAGTCGATAATCTTGAGAGCCATATGGGCTAAAAGCTTCAAGTAACAAATTGGGTTTACGGCGAGGATTGAGTCCCATATCATTACATAAATCATCGGCATGTTGGATGCTGAAAGTAGAGATGCAATGACGTTTATAGAACCGGCTCGAGCTTCTCATAACTTCCATTTCCTTTGAGAATTGGTCCAACATTTTCTCTTTGCTCGGTAACTTGAATTTTCCATCCACGAGCCGGCTTAGCCATAGCGAACGTAGCTCTGATGTGTGTACGTTTGAGTTGCTTTGGACATATCCCACGAAACCCATGTTCGGTATCAATGGATGGATTGTTCCCCTGAAATTTAGTTTACGTTTTGTTATGATAAGCAACGGTTCAAAAGAACTTGCACGCCCTAGAGAATCCGTATACCACGACGTTATTAGGTGTGCGACTAATGCATTTTCACATCATTTCAGTTTCTAAAATTTCTAGGTGGAATTATACCTATTTTCATCGATTTTATTTTCATTTGAAATTTCTTAATCTTGAAAGTGCACGTACCTGTACAAAGGCATAACACCGCATGGAAACTCAAGCCAGCTTCGAAAAGGTTCAGGAACAATGGCTTTGAGCTTCTTCTTCCCATCGTAACCGGTCGCGAGTATCACAACATCAGCTTCTAGAGTAGTTCCATCCTCAAACTCAATCCCTTGATCATAAAACCACCATTTTGATGTTTTCTTAAACCGGATCATCCCTTTATCCGCTTCCTCGAAGAAATTCTCCGGTATGATCGCCATTTGACAAGACGCATAGTCTTCCTCGAAACTATGGTTCGGTTTAAGACCATATTTCTCTAGAGGAAGCTTCCACATAACATATGATTCGATGAACTTGGAAACCACGGCACGCTGTATTGTCATATGTTTATTTAAAAAAAACTTAGAAACTCCACATGATTGCGCGATTTTATAGAAGCGAAATTGGGGGTTTTCAGATCACAAACCAGTAGTGAGAAGAGGAGGCAAAATAGGGTTCTAAAGAAGCATTGGTTAGGCCTATCATGGAGGAATTGAGAAGCTCTGGTTGAGTAGAACAAGAAGAATGGTAGACCCCATACCCAATAATGTGGGAAAACCCAATGAGTTGTTCTCACCACCATTGTGCATGCTTTTCCTTCTTCTCCTGCAAAATTTAGATTTAACTTGTATTTAATTATTGGAATCATATTATATAATAATCAAAATGGATCATATTGGAATATATAAATATAAGAGCATCAACACTCATGATACTTTAGAGTATCATAAGATTAAAAAAATAATAAATCTCCTCTTTTTACTCAATTTTACTCAAAAAAACACTTTCTCTTTTCATTTTACTCAATTTTTATTAATTTTATATTTAAAAACACTTACTTCCTCCTATTGATACCCACTTTTGATATCAACCCATTGATACCCTCTCTCCAATAATATCAACAATCTCCTCTTTTTACTCAATTTTTATTAATTTTATATTTAAAAACATCTCATCTTTTTACTAAAAAACATTCTCTTTCTTCCTATTCCTCAAATTTTAATAATTTTATATCATATGATACCCACAAAGTATCACCGCTGCTCTAATACGTTGGTTTATTAACAAGTGTCCGCAACTGTTTGATTGTGTCAATTGGAACAATAACGGTCCTAGTCCAACCAAAATATATATTACATAGTAAGAAAATAATTTGTTTATTTTATTCTGACTTGATCCAATTGTTAGAGTGACGCTGATTTATAGTGTTAATTAATCAAAGACTTTAGTGAAGAACGATTATATTATAATTATATGTGTACGGATGTACCTTGATTGGCTAAAGCAGACTCTGAAGCCAAATCAATGGCGGATTTCTTGAAGCCAATGACAGCGACTTTCTTGCCACGGAGGAGACGAAAAGCTTCTTCTTTCTCTAATTTGCAGTAATCCATCGAATGCATCACTTTGCCTTTGAATATCTCCGGCCCTTTCTTCGCCGGAAACGCCGGTATTCTTGGTACGTCGCCGTATTTTCCGGTGCACACTACCACAAACTCAAATGCATGCCACTGCACACACATATATACGCATTATTAACAAAAATATGATATGATAGCTCACATATATTTGAAGAGACGTACGTAAATTCTGGTTAATGCATGCAATGCAATGGTTGTAAAAACAGCAAGAACTTAAATCATATACACCCTCAGATTTTATATTTAACTTATCCAGGTTTTTAAATTTACCAAATAGATATTTGAAAAACAAATATACATGCCAATGCTCTACTTGCACGTCTAAATAGATGGATCTGCATGCAACATGTAAAAAGAATGAAGACAAACCTGGATATCTCCAGAATCTCCGGTCTGAACGGCAACTTCCCAGACAGGTTTTCCAGGCAACAAATTGTCGTAAGCATTGAGGGCAGCCAGCTGAGGAGTTTCACCGTCACCGGTGAACCTTACTTCAATGACCTTAGAGCCAAATTTCATGAACTTGAGGAGATCAAAATGCTTAGCATAAGAATCCAAGTATTCTAAGATTTCAACGTAAGATGGGAAGGTAGTGTCATCTCTATTGGGCCATGGAAAGTCAGAGAACTCGTAGTCGACTCGAGCCGATTGTAACTTAGTTGTCTCGTAAGTGCAGCTTCTCCAAACACCTCCAACCGAATCAGAGGCTTCGAACACGGTTGGGTTGTGTCGAGCCAAGTGCTTAGCGGCTGCTAAACCACTAACACCAGCACCGATGATCGCTACTCTCGAGGAAGTAAGCTTATCGTAGTTAGAAGCCATTGGGAGAGTTTATGAGAGAGAGGGAGATAATTAGAGAGAAATGGTTTTGATGAAGAGTGTTTTGAGTTGTTTGTGAGTTTGCATGGGCATATTTATAAGGTATTGTCGGATCTTGGGTAAGTCGGTCGGGTTAATTTGGTTTTAGTTAGGAAGCACGTGGTTTTGAATATTGGTTTAGTTTTCTAGGAGGTTTGAAAAATCTTAAGTGTTAGTTTTCTTTGAGAAATTTGGTGGTTGTTGTGAGGAAATTTCGGCAAGGCGTGCATGGAGAGAACAATAATTCGCTTTTTTTGTACTTGTTCTTGTTAAATTTCTAAGGACTTTCAAGAAGTCTAATGGCATATTTTATTCTTTTGTTAATTTGTTTATGAACTTGTTTTGTCTTCTCGAATTTGATTAGAGACTTATTAGTATATGGATTGACTGTCTTTATTATATAAAACTAGGATCAGGCAAAAATTGTTCCGCGTTAATTTCGTTCTTGGAGACAAACTTTGATTCTCCTCCGTGACAAAACCTATGTACTACTGTGATATATTAGTATGAAATAAGAGGCTTAAAATCCATATATGATAGTGGATGAACCGATGACCAAGTTTTTGTTTATTGTTAACAAGTTTTGCTTATTGTGATAATCTCATAGGCTAATTAATAAATATATTTGAGTATCATTTATTCAAGTGAAAAGTATTATTATTCTATTTTTCAAACCCCAAACTTTCCTGTTCGTGTAATTTGGACATAGTTTCAATTGTTCTCCAAATTCGTGATTGAGCAACTAGTGAAGCAACTGCCGTCAAAACAAAAAAAAATGAAGAACAAAAGGGACGTCAATGATATAAGATTTAGTCTTAGTTTTCTTAAAAAATACTAGATCTTTAGTTTTGATTCTTAACAAGAAAAATAACGAACAATAATAGACTTTTTATGCCACGAAAAATAATAGACATAGTATTTTTATATGAGGTATATTTAGTCGATGGACTTTATATATTTGTTTTTAGTCATTTATTGGTCTATTCTTTAATTTGTTATTTCTGTCTGGTTCTTGAACTCTAACTACTAATATTGTTTTATTATTTTTCTTGTCTCTAACAGTCTGCTAATCTTATAGACTAAATCGTTTCCCTAAACTCTGATTAAAATAATAATCAAGTTCTTAACTCCTAAGTACGCGGCCACGCAAGTTCTAAATTTAAATCAATAGACTAAAAGTCTAGCATTCTAATTTATATTTGACTCTCAACAAGCATACAACTATATACATATTGAAAAATTATATCCCATACCACTTTTAAAAAAATTCCTTATAAAATCTACCACATTTCTCAAACCTTATTAAATCTACCATCTTATTATATAAAAGAGAAGCCGGTCGACGGGAGCTTGACACGTAAGCAAAATTGTAATTCACGAGATCGTAACATGTGTCTAATATTGATTGAGATTATGACATGTGTTAATACTAAAATTAATTAGGAAAAATAAAAACATTAAAATGGAAAATTAACAATGAAATCATTAAGTAAAAACTAAAATTAAAAATGGAAAACTAACAAAGTAATTATTAAGTAACTAATCAAATATTTTAAAAAAAAATTCTAATAGTCCGAACTATAGTGCAAACTAATTATAAAAAAGATTAGGAAACAAAATAAAAAAAAAAAGTCATAAAAACAAAAGGTAGAGAGAATAAAAGGTGAAAAAGTAACTTACAGATAATAGAAGTCGTAGAAAAACAAAAAAAATGTTGAGAGAATGAAAGAAAAAAAAAGAAAATGATACAACAAAAGAGGATATATAAATTGAAGAACAAAACATAATTAGAAGGGTATGTAAATCTAAATTTAAAAATTTAAGATACTCATAGCCATCGCAAAGATCACCTAAATCTATAAGCATACTTTTCAACATAATTATAGAATCACAAAAAACAAAAATTTTGACTTAAGATAAGATTGGTACATTCAATATTTTTCTAAGAAAAGGAAATTGTTTAAAATGAAAATTGTATAAGATAAAAAGATAATAACAATACAACTACTATTCTAATAATTTTATAGGTATTATGAGATTATTTACATGAAGTTTATTATGTCCTAATTTAATTATACATTATTTGAAGAATATATATTCATTATGGGTAAGAATATAGTAATCTGCTTTCTTTATTATTAAGAATATGAATTGAATTACACTTATATATTTTAGGATCCGTATGAGATAAATTAGAATATGAAACTGTAGATAAAATTGATATCTAATGATTTAAGATGCGTATTTTATTGCATATCGATATATTTTAGTAATTGAATGGGTTACTAAGTAAAATTTAAATAGTTATTTGAATAATTTTTAACATAATTACCTGCATATCAACGCGGGTCCTCTACCTATATCATATATTTGAAAATATCATTTTACCCATTACACATCTCCTTCTCTCTTTTTTTCTCTTTCTCAAAACGGAAAAAATGGTGTGTTACCGAAGATAATGTCAGAGATGGTTATTGACAGCGGGGATGGAGACGATAATCATGGACAGTGATAGAGACGGTGGACGTGGACGACAACAATGGTCGTAGACAAAAACGATGACCGTGAACGGTGACGATGATCGTAGACCAAAACCAGTGACGATCACGGTGGCCACGATGAAGACAGAAACGATGGCTGAAACAACCAATTTTTTGTTTAATAATTAACCCGAATTAATATTCCCATAATTATTAATTTTCAACAGTGAATTCAATCACAACAATAACCAGCGGAAAAACACATAATTAAATTCAACAAATAAATCCAATAAATTCAATAAATTCAATTTAAACCAAAATAGATACTCTAGCAACCCAAACATCAGGTTCTACAAGAATAAAATAACAACAAACAACCCTAATCATCCTCTTCCTACACCATGATTATGCGATCATACATTTCTTTTACCTGCAACACATGGGAAAACGAGTTGCGTAAGTATTTCATAAATACTTAGTGAGCCAGTCATACCACCTACGGCATATCACTCAGGCTCAGGTAACAACCAAATACCAATATAAACCAACACACAGTACAACACATAACACCACAAAGCAATTCAGACCATTCTCGGGACAACAAAGCTTCGTGTCGAGCGACACCAGCAAGGTGTCGATCGACGCGGCCATAAGTGCTTGTATTGAATGACACCAGCAAGGTGTCGATCGACACGACAACTTCACTCGTGTCGCTCGACACCCTCTTGGTGTCGATTGACGAACCTCACAATGTACACGGAATCGAGTCCCTTCTCTCTCGACTCAATTCCGAGCCACTTGAGTCGCAAACCTACACGAGAAAAACACAACATACAAGCCACAATATGCACAACAATCACCAATACACAATTCACACGAAAAACATCATTAAACGCATCAAATCAATCCATCACCTTGGTTTGGGAACGACTGATAAATGAATTGACACACGAAGAACACACGAAATCAGTGACTCGCCGCCCACGCATCCTCTGATGTCACACAAAAACACTGAGGAATGCTTCCTCTAACACCTAGGATTCACAACTAGGGTTTTTTCTAAACCAAATTAGATTTCCTAAAACCAGAACCGACACACTGACTTAGAATTAACACAGAGATCGGAGCTTACCTCAGAATCCATATCGGAATACCAACCTGAAAACTAGACCGAAAGAAATTTCCAACAGTATATTAATCCTCTCCTGATTCCTTCAGAAACGACGGGAAAACGCTTCCCAAGAGGACTGATCAAAGCACAAATCTACACAAATCACTCAAGGAAAAACGACCATAACTCATAAGCTACAAATCTAAAAGGCAATCCCCTTTCTCCTATATATAATTAATAGAGAGGAGAACATACCTACTGAAATTCACACTGATCAGCCACGATATGATCGTCCGTTTCTCTTCTCTACTGAGACAAATAAGTTATGTTCTCTCAAGCAGCGATTGAATCCTCAGAACGAGGTAATCTCTTTCCTCTCTCTCTCAAACACGATTTCTGATCTCCAAACCCTAACACAAAGGCTGCACCACGAGCTTTCTTATATACCGTACCAAACCGAGCAATTAAACTTCCGATAACGTTGTGTCGATCGACACACGTACCAAATTCCTATAATTTGGTTTGCATATGTTACAATTCTCCCCCACTACTTTGGATTCAACCTCGAATCCCACGTAAATATCTATAAAAGACCGATAATCCTGATCAACCTGGCCAGTACCACTAGAGATCACCACATTCCAACTCCAAAACCCACAAAAACTGTCTACCAAAGACCACAATCTCCTGGCTCACTGGCCAGCACCACTCGAGACCAACACCATGATCCCAGAGGCTCAAATCCGGTCTCATGCTTATGACTACGTCTCAAGACATTTATTACTCTTAACTCATTTTACACCTCTCTCACTCGTAGGAACACAATCCTTTGAGCAATAAGTGCACATGGACCACCGTCACAACACTCACACTGGGAACACCATCCCAATACGTATACTGGAGAACACCATCTCCAAAGTATACAAGAGAACACCATCTCCAAAAAAGGAGTTATTCGGGGACACCACACCCCTAGAGTAGTAAATTCTGAGACGCTCATAAGCTCTCTCGACTAGAACTACCTCTTGTGGCCTAAACACGATATTCCTAACCCAGAATATCAACACACAACGACCAACCAGTGGTCCACACTAACCAAATAATAAGAATCACACATCTTATAACGCAGAAGCATAAGGAACTCCATATAATAAAGCTCCAAAAATGTATAACCGTTACATCATATTGAAGAACACATTCATCACACGCCACTATAGCACCAAGATAACTTTAAAAAAGGAACCACACGGAGAAAAACCAGCTCAAACTGTGACCTGCTTGTTGAACTACATGGTGACTTAAATTTCATCCCTCCTTCAGGCTCCCAAATCTCCTCCTCCAAACCATCATAATACCTTCAAGCTCTGAATAATGCAATTTTCTTCCGACGCAGCACCTTAGCTCTCCTCTAGAGAAACCTCAAAGGCCTTGCCAATACAGAAAACCTGGCTGAAGATCCCGGAGATCTTAGCCACTAGCTCCCCCAAAGTATTCAGGCACTCCCTCAACATTGACACATTGAGATACACACGATCTCATACCTCAAACTCCAACTCTTATCACCTTTGTCGATCTTGAGTCTCCTTCTTATTCAGCTTTATAACACGAATCCTTTCTGTCGTTTCCTGAATAAACACGCACCATCAATGCTTCTCTCCCCCACTTGGGCCCCGCATAAAGATGTCTTACACTGCCTCCCATACCAAGCCACGTATGGAGACATCCCGATGCGCGCTTGAAAATTTTTATTCTAAACAACTCAGCCATATACAAGTGATCGACCCAATGACCACCTAAATCCCAAACACACATCTTTAGCAAAACCTCCGATGTCTGAATTACCCTCTCTGATTCTGACGTAATTAAGATCTCGGTCTGAACCATACGGCTGGCACTCCATGCAGCCTCACCCTCTTCTCTACCTACTTCATAGCCAAAACCGTTTCTCCATCAGTCTCCTTAAAGGTCAGGAAAAGTGCCGACTTAATCAGACGATTCACCATAAACCAGATAGCATCACACGACCACATGTTAGGTAATCCCACCTTGAATCCACCATAAACATATCCAACTTCCACTCTGGAATGGACAACATTGCATTTATCCACTCGGAACCTGATGCCCCGCCTTTACTAGCTGACACATTTCGCACGCTGCGACCTACTAAACGGTATCACTCGGAATCACATTCGAACCTTGAGGTCTATATCCAGTCGCAATGCTTATGCCACGATCAGACATTGATTACTTGTAATCATTCTGATATCATCACACTCTTAGGACGTCTCCATTGAGGTAACGATGACGATGCTACTCCACTCTCAGGACGTCTCCCTCAAGCTCTGGATATATAGGAAAAATGCTACCTATATAGTAATAAATTCCTACGTATACAAGCACCTGAAGACTAGAATTACCTCTTGATATTAACCCTATATTCCAAACTCTAGCATATTATCTCTGCACCCACTGAACACTTGGCCAACACAACTAACCTTCCTCAAGATCCATTTATGACCTTTGAAGCACATCATTAATCATATATTTATTCGCACGTTGCAGACATTTATTACGCTGAACTCATCACTAAACCCTCTCGCTCTCAGGAACACATCCTTTGAGTGATTGGTGCACATACTCCCAAGAACAAATCCTTTGAGCTTTGGGTATCCAAGGAACCACTGTCCCCTCGAGAAGAACACCATCTCTCAGTACTTATACTGGGAACACCATCCAAATAAGCACAAAAGAAAACCACGACACACCAAAATAATGAGTTATTCAGGGATATCTCGCCCTTAGAGCAATAAACTCCAAATGCCTATAAACATAAAAATTAGAACTGCCTCAAGAGGTTCAACCAAAAGACTCCCGAAGTCTCCGCGTACCCAACCATAGGCACACCTGCTCGCCTACACACCTAATAAACCAAACCAACTGCCACGATGCATCCTACAAACTCTGATCACTTTCCTGAGCCCCACGAAACGTACTCAAAAGATCTACTTGATCAACTACCTCCCAACTAAAGGATTCCTGCAAAATATCACATAACCGCAACTTGCTAATCCCGCTCACTAATGCCTCAATATTCTGCTTCCAAGCTGACTCCTGATCTTGATGGCGTTACTCGGTCTAGGCCAATTTTGCCGGATCCATAGACACTCACTCTGCATAAACAAAAAGGCCAAATACCCCAATTTCATGCCACTAGAAGCTACTTTTTCTCAACCTAGCAACCAGCTTTGGCTCCCAAAACTTCTCTAGAATTAACTTATATGAAACTCCTGCTCCTCAGGATTCCTCGAATACACCAAAATATCATCAATAGAGATGCTGCCAAACACATCCGATAACTCATCCAAATACCCTCTCTCAAGGATTAAGAAGTTGTTGGACCAGTTAAGGGGTGCTACTTGGTTCATAAGCTTCATGAACGCTGCTGGTGCATTCGTCATCCCAAACGGCATCACCAACCTCTTAATGACCACACCTCGTCGTGGAAGCTGACGTACGAACATCTATCTCCACAATCAAACTTTGATGGTATCCCGACGTCAAGTCTATCCTGGAGAATAAAGTAGCACCCCTCAACTGGTCCAATAACTTCTTAGTCCTCGAGAGAGGGTACTTGTTCCCTAGTCCCCGACAATTCAATACATAACCAAAACTCCCATCATTTGTTCCACTTGAGCCGCAAAATCACGTGACTCCCCGAAGTCTATCTCACTCCCTGATTAACCAACCTTGCTCTCTTGCGCTCAACCACTTCGTAACCTCGATTGCAATTCAGATGGACCATGAACGCTCTAGCCAGTCCATACCCAGAATGACATCGCATAACTCGACAAGACTAATCACCAAGTCCGTCACAAGCCAACGATATAAGAAAAACTCATTTTCTAAATTTTAAATTCACCAACAAAAATACAAAAATCCAAAAAAAACAACATAGCAAAAGCTTAAACTCTGAAACTGGAAACAAAAAGAAACAGCTCTCAATCTTCGATCTACTCTCTCCGCTCCTCCTCGATCTCTGCAGACTCAACTAATTTTGCCCTCGAGGCAAACTTGGAAAATGTGCACGCCACCCTTAGCCCACGCTTAAGTCCTCCCACGAACTTCTTCATCTGAGCCCGCTCTTCATCCATGCCTCTACCCGCTTAGACTACAATCCTGCTGAACTCAACATCATACTCCTGAACCGACCAGTCTCCATGAACCAGTTTCCTGAATTGCATCTCCAACTGATCCAGTGCCTTTTGAGGAAAGTACATGGCATTGAACTCAACCAAGAATTCTCTCAAAGTCCACATTGCCTGCCTCTTCCAGGCCTCAATACCTCTCCACTGAAAATGAGCATCATCGTCCAAAAATGATACCGCTAGATCCACCCGGTACTCATCATGACACCTAAGAGAATGAAACTTACGTTCCATTATCAACCTTCACTCATTAGTTCCTTCAAGTCCCCCTTCACCTGAGAAGGACAAAGAGTCGATAGCCTCCATCTGATTCCACATCGCAAGATAAGTCGGATGCTCCACTGCTACTAGAGTCTCTACTAGAGCCTGTACTGGCACCGCACCTGGTACCTGCTATAAAATCAAGGCTAACATCTCGCCAAACGATCATCTGGACCCTGGGCTCCATCTGCAGTATCACCCAAACCTGGGCCTCCTGCAGCACCATCTGCTCTAGCACCACCACCGGCACCGACAACACCAACCATCACACTCACACTGTCCACTGATCCCTCATGATACGTCTGTGAAGGACGCATTCCCCGAGCATTACCTCGGCCCCAAAGGCCACGACCTCTAACTCTACCTTGACCTCGACCTCTCGGAACTCTAGCCATCACACACTGCACTTTCCAAAAGCACAACTAAGATACTAAAATTCGTAAACAGAAGGTAAACGATTACAAAAACTCACCGCGAAATCTCTTTAAAGACCTGAAGAGTATGATCTAAGACTACTAAAATGACTAACTACTCATAATCAATTTGAATCACATAGTCTTAGTTCAAGCAACCTACTGCCCTAAAATCGTAATGGCTTTGATACCAAAATGAAACAACCAAAAAAAAAAAATTATTAATTAATCCGAATCAATAATCCTATAATTATTAATTCTCAACGCTCAATTCAATCACAATAATAACCAGCGGAAAAACACATAATTAAATTCAACCAATAGATCCAATAAATTCAATTTAAACCAAAAGAAATACTCTAGCAACCTAAACACAAAATTCTACCAGAATAAAATAATAACAAACAACCCTAATCATCATCTTCCTACGACATGATTCCGCGATCATACATTTCCTTTACCTGCAACACATGGGAAAACGAGTTGCGTAAGTATTTCATAAATATTTCATAAATACTTAGTGAGCCAGTCATACCACCTACCAATATTACCAAATAGCAATATAAACCAACACACAACACAACACATAACACTACAAAGCATTTTAGACAACTCTCAGGTCAACAGAGCTTCGTGTCGAGCGATATGACCATAAGTGCTTGTATCGAGTGACACCAGCAAGGTGTCGATCGACATGACAACTGCACTTGTGTTACTCGACACCCTCCTGGTGTCGATTGACACACCTCACAGTGTGCACGGAATCGAGTCTTTCTTCTCTCGACTCGATTCCGAGCCACTCAAGACACAAACCTCCACGAGAAAACACAACATACAAGCCACAATATCCAAAACAATCACCAATGCACAATTCACACGAAAAACATCACTAAACGCATCAAATCAATCCATCATCGCTTAGAAACCATGGTCGCGAACTCACCTTGGTTTGGGAACGATTGATAAAGGAATTGACACACGAAGAACATACGAAATCAGTGACTCGCCACCCACGCAGCCTCTGATCTCACACAAAAGCACCGAGGAACGCTTTCTCTAACACCTAGGATTCACAACTAGGGTTTCCCTAAACCAAATTAGATTTCTTAAAAATAGAACCGACAAGCTGACTTAGAATCAATGCAGAGATTGAAGCTTACCTCAGAATCTAGATCGGAATACTAATCTAAAAACTAGAGCGAAAGAGATTTTCAACGGTATATAGATCCTCTCGTGATTCTTTCAGAAACGCCGGGAAGGCGCTTCCCAAAAGGACTGATCAAAGCACAAATCTGCACAGACCACTCACGGGAAAACGACCATAACTCATAAGCTACTGATCGAAAAGGCAATCCGCTTCCTCCGATAGATATCTAAGAGATAGGAGAACATACCTAACGAAAATCACACTGATCAGCCACGATATGATCTTCCATTTCTCTTCTCTACTAGGACAGATCAGTTCCGCCCTCTCAAGTAGCGATTGAATCCTTAGAACGAGGTAATCTCCTTCCTCTCTCTCACAAACACGATTTCTGATCTCTAAACCCTAACACAAAGGCTGCACCACGAGCCTCCTTATATATCTAGGGTTTATAACTCTAAACCGCACCAAACCGAGCAATTAAACTTAAACCGGTTCTGACCCGATAACGTTGTGTTGAACTTGATCAACACAACCCTTGTGTCGATCGACACACGTACCAAATTCCTATAATTTTGTTTGCGGATGTTACAATGGCCGTGGACAAGATGACGACGATGGATATGGTTCCGGAGACCATGTCGGACACTATGATTGTAAACGGCGCGACGAACAAAAACGGTGATTGTGGACAACGATAAAGACGACGGTAGACAAGATGGAGAATAGGATGACAGAGACGATGATCGTGGATAAAAATGTGACGGTGGTTAATGACAATGGTGGATATGAATAGAGACGGTGATCGTGGACAGCGTCGCCCGTCGTAGACAAGAACGGTGACGGTGACCACGACGGTAACGGAAACGATGGTCGTGGACAAGACGACGACAGTGGACACGACGATGACGGTGAATGTGGCCGTGAACACAGCGGTGACGTTGGTCAAAGATAAAGATGGCGACGGTGGATGTAAACAGATGCGGTAGACAAACATGAGTTCGTAGACGAAAACTAAATAGATAGATGAAACTTAAGGGTAATTGTGTCAATTGGCATACACTAAAAGACAAAATGTGGTAAATTTTGTAAGCTTTTTGGGATTGTGTTACATTTCATAAGAAATTTGGAAAAAATGATAGATTTGAAAATTTTCCCTATACATATCGGTTAAGGTTTATTTTGATATTTTCTTTTATCGTTACTTGTCTAAAAATTTAAAAAGAGTCACGGCAACAATAGTATAAACCTTTTGATTGGAATCTCACAAGTCATCAAATTTAAGTATACGTTAAGAAAAATTGAGTCTAAAAGTAATAACACTATATAAAATAATAAAGATGAACATATATTAATTCAATGAAACCAGTAACACAATGTAAATACATTTTATTCGCTTAAGATTTTTAGATATTATAAGTTTATATCGCTTAAACTATAACGTGAATTAGATTAAGATAAAAAAATACACTTGGTAAAAAGAATATTGATTACCTAGAAACATACATTATAATGAATTAGGGGTTACACAAAAGAATAAAGGAAAGGCATTCTTCTCTCAAATTTATAGGATTCTTGAATTTGTATGTTACTTTTTTCTTTTTATCATCAACGTATGTGTTATTTTGTCATGCACACATATACCCCAAATCTGCTAAAATAAGACTTTTCTTTTTATTTGCGATTGGCCGATGGCTTTCAATATTATTCGCATGTACGAAGAGAATAAAATTAATTTGTCCGCATTTTCTGTTATTCATACTAAGTCAAGTGTACACATATCTATATAATATATATTTACATCCGAATCATGTCATAGAAAATCATCCCTTATTAACCATTATTTAGTTAATACTGTTTAGGCAAAATTGTATACGCACCATGCCCATCCGTGATATTTTATGGGTATCGACAGAATTAAAAAAAAAAATCAAAATGGATTAATGGTGATATTTGGGCTTGATCCGTATCAACCCATTGAGCCGGGTGATACAGTAACACGGGTGATGCGGCACAATTCGATTGTTTTTTCTTTCTTTTATTTGGATTATAATATTACATTTAAAAAAAAAATTTATGTTTTTATATTTATATATAACTTTCATTATTGTCCATTTTGTAAACATTTAAATTTTATTTTCATAAGACCGAAATCGGTCTCACCATTGGACAAATTTATTAACAGTTTCATAATAAATCTCAACCAATAAACTAATATAAAAATTAATACTAAAATAAGATTTATGATACCCAAAACAAATTACCATTGTGCATGCTTTAACGGTGTATTAACACGTGTACACGATGTACTGAGTAAACCAAATTTTTTAGTTGTGAATATGGAGAATCTTCAAGTCAAACGCAAAAGCAAAAAAACTTACTAAGCTAGGTCACATTTATACCTAACTTATTTTGGAAGATTGTCATCTTGATCAGTAAATAACCACATTTCTAAAACGGAATTAAATTAATCTCGAAACTACGTACAAGTATTCACGTAGACTTTTATTTAATACTGTCTGGTTAATCAAGCGAATCAAGTGGGTCTTGCTTATCAAAAACACTTGGAAATTAAATTACTATATATCCACTAATGATGACTATGGTTTTAAATTTACGATACATAATTCAATTATGTACGTACATAGATAGTCATATATATACACAAGATTGTCTCGAACTATTTACAAGCTCTGATAAAAATGAAAAAGTTTGATATTTAATTGAAACATTTACACATGTTAATTGTTAAAAGACAGTTCTACATATATATACATAGAAACAAATAAATAAGAAAACAAGAGGAAGCAAGAAAGAAAATGAGGAGTTTAAGGAAACTCAAGTAGAGAAGAAAAGATCGTTAAGAATATATGGTTCGAGAAAATTAAAAAATAAAAATAAAAAAATAAAGGGAAAGAGTAAATACAATGTACCAATTTAATGGTTTGGTACGAATCAATTTTCTTAGATTGATGCTTATTAATCTTACTTCTTGTCTTTGTCACTCATGCATGCATATAACTTTTGTTGTGGTCCTAACTATTTTATTTTGTGCCTGAAAAAAGAGTTAAAAAAAATGTAGTTTACTAAAGAGTTTATATATATTGATGTAATATGTTTAGATATGCAGAGTCATCACGATATCAAACAAATCACTTGTGACTTATATGTTAAACAAAATTCCACCATTGTTTATTTTTATAATGTTTTAACATTTAAATAGCGATACCATACAGTTTTTGTTTTTGCAAGATTATTTAATAAATTAATATATACTTACTAGACGAACACTTTTTTTAAATTTAAATTGAACAATGTTTACGCGGGCGTCTTTGTCTATGCTTGGTTGTTGCAATGTACGAGCGTTGATAATCATAATATTATAAAATTCTAAAAATCATCAGATATCAGTTTTCTCTTAATTTATTTTATTGTGTAGTGTCATTACAACCAACACTTAATATTTACTACTTGAACGCATATAATCCTAACTCTCTACAATCAAGAACTACGAATCTTAATAATACGAATCTTAAGTATCTACTATACGAGATTCAGATCCTAATTAGCACCTATTTGATAAATAGTCAAGATAAGTACATTCTCGTAAAAGTGTTTAAAGATTTTTTTTTCTGGTTTGGCTTGCAACCAGAACATTTCATAAATTATAACGCAACAACCAGTCAAGTTGTAATCAAATTACCAACATTGACTATTTAATCAAATCAACCAGCCATAAGATATCATTTTGATGAACACAACAACGCTGAATATTTCTCTTGAATTTTTCATAGCCGTTGCTAAAAACATAATTAATGCGACTATTTCTATCCAATTTAATAACCACTAAACTGTGTTAAAAAAAAAAATTAACCACTAAATAGGTCTCTGAAGATTTATAGATGGATATATATATATACAAACCCGGTCCAGAGGACAAGCCAGTGAAACCACCGCTTATGACCCTAAATTTAGAAGGGCATTTATTAGTTTAAATATTTGTTATAGATATAATTAAAAAAAAAATTAATGTTTTTTTTCAAATAATAATAACAATATTTATAAGGACTTTTTGCTTTTGTAGTGTTTGTGGACCTTCTCTTAAGAAAAATGTTATTTTTTTCTAAAACTAATAAATTTTTTAGTTAAAATTCTGGTTTAGAAAAAAAAACATAAACTACGATTCAATTATTTTTCACTCTTCCTCTTCAACCTTCTCTTCTTTGCTTTTTCATTGTTGCACAAGTTGAAGTCAGGGAGTTGAAGTAGCAGTTTTCAATACTGTAAGTAAAAACGATATTCTAAATCGGCAAAGACGTATGACAAGTTGATTGATTCAACTTGAAACAGAGATGATTGAAAAAACTCGACTACGTGAGTTTAATGAATGATTTTGCAAGTAAAAATGCAAGGAGGGCAATAGTTCAAAATAAAAATTCGATTTTACTATTATTATTATTTTCTTACAAACTATTTGGAATTATGAACGTTTTTATGAAGTTTTAAAGTTTCTTTTTTTTTACTTATGTTGCTATTTTTTACGATATACGAAAAAGACATATTTTTTTAAAACTTGCATAGGACACCTAAAAACATTGGACCGGCACTGTATATATATAAATGTTTATAACAAAGTACTTCAAAACTTGATCATCACAGTCTATATTGAAGGCTCCTTAGTTAGGTGTGTTGGGTAGGGACTTTGTATAAAAGCTATGAGTCTAAAGTAGCATATACAGAGCATTTAGCATATTAGCAAGTGTCATCAAATTTCCCAGAGTGATGTAAACCTACTAGTTTATAGAAACTGCATCATCAAATTGTTATAAAATAATTACAGAGTTATATCACCAGTTAAAAATGCCAAGATTACGTACGTATAGAGGATAAAACTCTCAAAAAATGTGAAGACGAAAGAAGAACAAATCTAAATCAAATTTACGGCTCATATGCAACTAATATGTATACCCGGCATATATATAAGAAATTTTTTGCTTTTTAATAACAAATGGCACTTAGACATAGGTAAAAGTTTATTAGTAGCAAACTTTTGTCAAGCTTAAGAAGATGATACTTGTAGATTAGGTAATTAGCTTAAGGTTAAGTTTTTGTTTTTTTTAAATTTTTTTTTCTTTCACAAACATACTTTTTATCGATTAAGCAAATAGAAATGTTGTATCAGAAAACCAATAAGGTACCGAAGTGAGAAAATAACATTTCGCGCACGCGCAATTCTCGCCCACAAATCCGCTCTCTTATTATTTTCCCGTTGTCGGTAGATGAGTTCGAATTCGGGAAAAGACTCCCGTAGAACTACCAAATCACGCAATTCGGGTCAATCATGTGGTGCGGTAACCATCAAAATTAGTCTGTAAACTCTCTAAGGGAAAGTTAATGACACTGCCAGGGAGAGGGGACAATTCCCAGATTTGCATCCCATGGGAACCCGTAAAAAGTGTGTGGTTAATAGGCTCCGCATGAGACACACATCGCGGGAAGATAGATGTGTCATGAATGTGTCCGATGATAATCACCAAATTCTTAACAAATATGAATTTGATGCATGGGCGTTCAACATCATGATAATCTTCTCATATATTGGTTTGTCACTCTTGGCTAACTGTATGATTTATTTACCTCTCAACACTTTGTCCATTATGATTTGTTTTTTCAAATTTTATCCAAAACTTTAAGCAATTTACCAAACAATTTTAATAGGGTTGGACATTCGAGTATCTGTTCGGGTATTTCGGATTTTCGGGTTTAGAGATATAATACCAATTCGGGTATTAGAAAACTTCAGGTCGGATTTGGTTCGGGTTCTGTCGGGTTCAGGTTGATTTCGGATTATCAGTAATACTAAAAAATTGTTGATAATATTCAAAAAATACCCAAAAATTTATAATGACCTCATTTTCTTTTTTATTTGGTTCAATTCAATTATTTATTATTCGAATTATCCAAAAATACCTTAAACAAAATTAAAAAAAAATTTGTAATAGTTCAAATAGTAACGTAAATTGGTTATTCTCACTGAAATGTATACACAATATTCGAAATGATCAGAAAACAAAGAAAAAACTATAAAAGTTACATAGACTACATGAACATACCGAGCCTTAACTCTAAATATATTTAGGTTTGTTTATGTTTTGTATATTTCGGGTATCCGTTTGTTTCTCAGTTCAGTTTGGGTTTGGTTGTGGGTTTTCGGTTTTAAGTGTGGAATACCCGTTTAGATATTTTAGAGAATCGGTTCGAGTAATTTGGATCGGGTTCGGCTTCGGTTCGGTTCTTCGGCTTTAGATTTTTTGCCCATCCCTATTTTTAAAATGAAAATTTTCTGTTGTTTGATAAATCTTTTACATTACAAAAGAAATAGTGTTAATGAATATGAATTTGTAATCATAAGGAAGTAGAAAGCATCGACCAAATTGGCCGCGTATATATGGGCTTATAAAGCCCACTATCTACAACTGAATCAAATAATAATGGGCCTATAGAAACCCACTAAAAGGATCACTTTCAATCTTTCATTGTCACAGTAACTTTCGCGAATGTATGTATTATAGAAAAGACTACAATCAAATGACAGAATTATTCTTACTATAATATCCTAAGCTCGATGAATGATATCGCATTGACACGTTGTTTAAATATTTCATGGAATGTAATACTATAATAGTATATCATACGTAACGGCTTGTGACATGTCTGTATACGCAAAACTAAATACTACAATTGTAACAATCATGATTGAAATTTACTTAAAATTAACCTTTATGTGTACCCCAATAATGTCCAATTTAAAGGTTCATTTTTATAATATTAAACTCGTAAATTGAGTTTACTTGTAAAATTATATAATAGCGCTTTTTAAAAAATGTAACCCACGCTTCACCAACTTTTTTCCTGATGTTTCTTTAAGTTTTGTTCTTTGTTGTCACTTTTTGATGTCTTAACTAGAAAATTACCAGATAAAATAATTATTGAATAAAACTAATAATTTTAGTTAAAAAAAAAACAATTTTGATGAATTATTATACATAATCTAAGATCTATTCTATATATTTGAATTTTGCAACTATTTTTTTATACAAATATGTTTCACCATGAAATAATTAAACTAACAAATTTCATTAAAAATTATATTACTTGTAGGAAGTGTACTTATAAAAAATTAAAAACATCTACTTGTCAAACAAAACAACATATGCAAAAATATATATGAAAATTTGTTTTACATGTTCATATATTTTCAAAAGATAATAAATTATTTTCTTTTTCTATTCTAAATCTATAATTTTCGAAATATTTTGACTTTGGCAAGTTTAAGATTTCAAAATATTTTAATTTTGGCAAGTTTAAGAAAATTCAAATGTGTTTGGCAATTAGAATTGTAGTAATCAAAATAAGTATATTTGGAAATAAATGTGTTTGGTACTGAGTATAAAAGAACTAAATAAATATATAAAAATAAAGAAGAAAAAAATTGTAGTAATGACACCTAAGCAAAGTGCTTCCAAATTGCTTCTCAAATAATATATAGGATAACATCATTAATTCATTTCTTCTTTCTTTTATTTCTCTACCTAGCTTCCTGCTAAATTATTTAGCAATCGGTTGTAAATCAAGCTGAAATTAAAAAAAAAAAATTTGAGAAACAGAAAAAGCTCAGTAAATTATTTGTCGATGATTAAACTCAAGATGAAAAGACTTCTGTTCATAGGTGTTCTTTTGTCCATTAATTCACAGAAATATATCAAATGGATTTTATCTAGGGCTAGGCACAGATACGGTGGTACCGAGTCTAACATCCGTTACTATGACTCGACCCAAGATCAAACCGATCCGAAGATCCATCCAAAGACGATGAGATGGGCCACATGAAGCTCTTTTAGACCCATTGGGAGGGTTAAAGGCCGAAACTAGCTTAGCCCGTCGACCTACGCATATTTGGAGAATAAGTCGAGAATATATGAGAATATTGTGTAGATCATCTTAGTTAGGATACTTTCCATGTATTTCTGGGGTTTATTCGGTTGACTCTAAGGAGTATAAATATGTAATTAATTTCGCTTAGGAAAGGATCCGCAACCCTCTTGAATACACATACACCATTGGAAACATTTCTTTATTTCTTCTTGAGTTTTTCTATTGTTTTATCTAGAACACCTAAATCTCACTTGTTTGGAGGTGACCGAGGCTGCTTGCGCAACTCCGGTACTTTCAATTGGCGCCCACCGTGGGGCCTTAAGATATTTGGGCGCGCAATTTTATCAACAGAAAGTCAGTCGAGCGACTGCAAAGAGTCATGACGACATTCATGATCATGAGAGAAACCATCAAGGAAGAAGAAGACATCAGATCTATCCGGCAGGAGGACGAACGATCGTGGTTGACCAAAGAAAATCTAACCACTACATTCGATGAAAGGGACACGGTGAACTTGAGCCGACCCCATAATGACCCTCTGATCATTAAAATCATGGTAGATGATTGCGAAGTCAATTGGATATTGGTCGATACATGAAGCTCGGTAAATCTGATTTACCAGAGTACTCTCCGAGAAATGGAGCTCAAACGAAACATGCTAAGGATGGAACCTCAACCATTTACTGGTTTTGCCAATCAAACAACCATCACGGTCAGGAATGTCAAACTCCTAGTTCGCGTATCAAATATCGCTCGACTGATCGAGTTCATGGTGATTGACACCCCTTCAATAAATAATATAATCCTCACGACACCATGGCTTTATGTCATGAAGGTTGTAGCATCGCCATACCACCAGTGTCTAAAGATATCGACTGCTGAGGAGACATGCACAATTCGCGATAATCAAGCCGAGGCAAGGAATTGCTTCCCCTTGGAAAGGAAACAAAGAGATCGAGCGACGCTAGCACTCCAGATCTCTGATCAGGAGGAAGAAATGGATAAGAAAATACCAAGGGAGGCGAAGAAGGATATACCTTCAGGTAGGACGATCACACAGGTCGTACTCGACTTAGAAAACCCATATCGGTGTGTTGGGATTGGTACTGACCTCAGTGACCCAATCCGAGATCAACTTGTGGAACCGCTCAAAAAAAATGTATCAACCTTCGCATGGTCGGTAGAAGACATGAAGGAATTGATCCTAAGATCATTTGTCACAAGCTTAATGTCGACCCACCACACCGGCCGATCAACTAGAAAAGAAGAAAATTGGGCCCAGAATGATCCAGAGCGGTAAATAATGAAGTCAAAAGGCTACTCGGAGCAGTATCTATAACTGAGGTCAAGTATCCTGACTAGGTTGCCAATCTGATTGTGGTGAAGAAAAAGAACGTAAATGGAGGGTCTGCGTAGACTTTATCAACATAAATAAGGCTTTCCCAAGGACACCTCCCCTCTGCCTCATATCGACAAATTGGTTGAAGCTACCACCGGAAACGAGCTGTTATCCTTCATGGATGCCTTCTCAGGTATAATCAGATCATGATGCATCCGGATGACAAGGAGAAAACAGACTTTATCACGAATAGGGAAAAACACTTTTACAAAATCATGTTGTTTAACCTTAAGAACGCCGGAGCAACTTACCAGTACCTAGTTAATCAAATGTTCACCGATTAGCTCGGTCGATCCATGGAGGTATGCATCGATGATATGCTCGTAAAGTCTGTGAAAGCCAAAGATTACATCGAGCATCTTAGCAAATGCTTCGACACACATGAAGCTAAACCCGACTAAAAGCACATTCACAGTAACTTTGAGGGAGTTCCTCGAATATCTCGTAAGAGAACGAGGCATCAAAGCTAATCCAAAATAGATCTTTGTTGTCCTGAATCTGCCATCCCCTTGGAGCCGGAAAGAAGTGTAGGATCTGACTGGATGAATCGTGGGCCTTACCCGCTTTATATCCAGATCTACGGATAAAAGCTTTCCTTTCTATTAGCTGCTTCGAGCCAACAAGACGTTTGAGTGGCATAAGGATTGCAAACAAGCCTTCTCCAACCTAAAGGAATATCATACCACACCTCTCATCCTGGCAAAACCAGAGGAAGGTGAGACATTTTATCTTTACATCGCAATGTCGACCTCGGCCGTCAGCAGAGTTCTTGTAAGAGAAGATCGAGGAGAACATAAACTAATTTTCTATGTAAGTAAAGCCTTGATTAGTGCGAAAAAAGGTATACCACAATGGAGAAGTTGGCGTCAACCCTGCTAATATTAGCAAAAAAACATGGTAACATCGAGGTATTGACTAACTACCCGCTTTGAGCCATACTGCACAGTCCAAATCAGTCAGGGTGTTTGATTAAATATGCAATTGAACTAAGCGAGTACGACATCGTTTACAAGGGATGCCCAAGCGTAAAGTCTCAGTTTTTGGCTGATTTCGTAGCCGAGCTTCCTGAAGGAGAAAACATTGAGATTATTTATGAAGAGGGATTCGAGATCCTCCATGTTGATGACTCTTCCTCCCGACGAGGCTCCGAGGTGGGAATACGGTTAGAATTTCCAACTGGAAAAATCATTGAAAAACTGTTCTGCTTGAACTTTATGGCATCCAATAAAGATGAGGTGTACGAGGCTTTAATTGGTGGCCTCTGCCTCGCCGAGGTCGTTGGAGCAAAACACCTTAAAGAAAACTGCGACTCTCAACTGGTAGCCAGTCAATTTAATAAAGAGTACGAAACAAATGATGAAAAGATGGAACGCTTATCTCCAGATAGCTAGGAATGTTACGGCGATTTTGAGGTTAAGAAAATTCCACAAAATGAAAATTTGGCAACCGATCCGTTGGCCATGTTTGCAGTAAAGTCGAATATTAGACGAGTCATCTCGGTAGGCAATATATCAAGCCCAAGCATCAGCTAACCTGCAGGTCAGCAAACGGTAATGATGGTTGACGATTCGCAGCCGACATTGGATACCTCGGCAGAAGCCGTGGAGGACCCTCAAAAAGATTGGAGGAAAGAAATTATCGCGTATATAAAGCATGGGGAACAACCAGAGGATAAATGGGTAGCTCGGCGGTTAAGAGCTCAAAGTGCTTATTACACCCTCTTCAAAGATCAGCTGTATTGATGGAGTGCGTCAACGGAGATAATGCGATGCATCAGCGGAAATGAAATATACAGAGTGTTAGCCAATAGATGGAGACAATCACTTAGGGGGCCGATATAATTGCTTAAGTTGAAGAAGCTCGGTTTCTTTAGGCTAACCATGATGGTCGATGGCCAAGAGTACGCTAAAAAATGCAAGGCATGTCAATGCCATGACCCGATGAAATTAGCTCTAACGCAAAACTACTCGGCTCCACGATTGCCTACCCATTCATGCGATGGGCAATGGATATCGTGGGACCGTTGCACGTCATCTAGAAAAAGAAGCATATTTTGATAATGAGACTATTTTACCAAATGGGTCGAAGCCGAAGTCTTCACAACTATCAAGGTAACATATGTGCATAATTTTGTTTGGACGAACATCATATGCCATCACGGAATACCTAACGAGATCGTAACTAATAACGGTCTGAATTTGGTAGGCTACTTGTTTGGCAAGTTTTGTCAAAAATGGGGAATTTGAGTGAGTTCCACAACCCCGTATTTCCCACAAGGAAATGGGCAAGTTGAATCTACTAACAAATCCATCATCGCCGAGCTAAAAAAAGGCTGGTGAGGGTAAGGAAGTATGTACCGACTAGTTGGATTGAGTCTTTTGGTCTCATCGAACGACACTTCGGCAATCTACGGAGCAAACGCATTTCTTCCGATCTCTTGGAGTGGAAGCCATGGCACCTGCCGAGGTAAACGTAGCGAGCTTGCGCCAAGTGCTTATGACTCAGAATGAAGATGTCAATGATGATAAAATAGTAAAACGCCAGAACGAACTGGGAGAAAATATAGACCAAGCCCTACAACGAGGGCAGAACTACCAACAACTCGCCGTGAAATATTACAACAAAAAGGTTGGTAACAGATTATTCAAGCTGGGCGATCTCGTATTACGAAAAATTTATGCCACCAAAAAGAAATTGAACGCCAAAAATTTAGAAGCAAAATGGGAAAGATGTAACATCCCGTGTTCACGGGTAAGGTTTAAATTGCCACTTAGGAAAATTTGGGGGAATTCAGTAGTTTTAATATTTGCATATTTTGACCATCTATGGAAAATTAGGTATGAAAACCTAATTATGGTCTGCGAAAGGTAAACGAGCCTTTAATCATGAGGGTATGGGCCATAATAATTTTAGGGAAAATGAAACCCTAGATATACTTGGAAAAGAGGCAAATATGTGGATAAAAAAAGAAGGTAGAATCCTTGGAGATGAAGAAAACGAACGTGCTAAACTCATAAAGTAAGGAGGTGGAGAAAAATAAGAAAAATGAAAAATAATGTATAGTTTATTAGTACTAAAATACGTTGTAATTTACCAAATAATGTAAAAAAGTTTTTAGAGCAATGAAATAATATTCCAGTTGACTAATATTTGGTCGTTGACTCTTAGTCGATGAACTGGGTGTTAAAAAGGACCCTATCAAGTGTCAAAGATCGTTAAACCATGAGTCTACGAGTTGCTCGAGATGAATGGCGAAGAAGTGGACTAGTCTTGGAATGCATGGAATCTGAAGCAGTACTACTACAAGCTTGGCAGCGTTAAAAAAAAGGCATGGCATTTATGCCTCTTTTATTTTTGTATTTGAACTACGAGCAACTTGAACCCTTTTTAAAGGGTACGTTGGCACCCTCTCATAAGGGAACAAATTCGACTTTAATAAAATATATCTTATTGGTACACACGTTATACACAAAATTCAAAAATGGAATAATTTCTAAAAAGTTCGACACCAAATCCAAAAATGGAATAACTTTTAAAATTCAACACAAAGCCGAACTCCAAGTATACTATCGGCGCGACCAGATCGTCCATATTCATGACTTACGTGCAAACCCATCACATCATTGCCCTGACCAGGTATTTGATCCCCCTACGTACTTCCCATAAGTCCAGTGACATAAAACCCACACATTCAAAGCCGGCCTCATTTCTGCACAAATTCTACGATCATTAAAGTAACCAGATGCCAACCTCTCGCATACTTTTCAACGATCTAGATCAAAAGATGAGGTAAGCCCGTATATTCCTACACACTCATTAGTAAAGTTCGAAAGAATCATGCAATCGAAACGAAAGGGTTTGTTCCGATTTTGGGTAATATTAAAAGAGGTCAACTATGATCGAAAAGGCAAACATTTCTTTTAATGAAAAGGAAGATGCTAGTTTTATTGATAAAATCCAAAGTATCAAAATACATCCCATAAAAGAAAATTAACGACTAAAGTCATACAAAGAAATAATTTTTTAGCTTTAAAAAAAAACAAACGGCGGCGACAGACGAGCTATCAAAGCAGCTGCTGCAACAACAACAGTATCGATACACTAGCTATCAAAGCAGCACTTACAACAACAACCTCAACCAAAGTCACGACAAATGCATTAGAAAGATGCCCTAAGAGATATATCTCTTAGGCCTCGCCCTAGCTTCCTCATTAGTTTTGTTTCTTCGAGGTTCGTCGAATAGTACCTCTACGCTCTGAGGTGGTATCAAAGAAAGGAAACTTGGCGCATCCACTAGCTGCGGTGAATCGGTGTAGTTCGGCGGGAGTATCAATCCCGATCTTGCACAGCTCGTCAAGACACTGGAACGAGCCAATAGACTCGTTCTTCTAAGCAAGGAAGTGATCACGTCAATCTCGATGAGCGATGTAAAGTTCCAGCTCTTCTGTATGGTCAACCTAGAAGTCTATATACTTGCGCCTAGAGCTGTCAGATAGGCCAACCCAACCCATTTGACCCAACCCGCCATGGGTTCATTTTTTTTTTACCCACGGTGGGCCGGCCCAGGAGACCCGCGGGTCAATACCTATAGACCCAAACCCAACCCACTAAATACCATGAGTTTTTTGGGCGTCCCATGGGTTTTAATATTTACTGTGAAATAAAAATAAAAATTGGTTTATTTAAAGAAAAAACACCAACAAATTCCAATAAATTCAAAGAAACATAGAAAAATTAAAATCACATTATAAATTCATAATGTATAACTGAAAACCAAAAAACCAAATGAAAAAATTGAAATAAGAAATAATACTAAAAATGATAGAAGTCCATATTTTGAAAAAAACATCTGGCTTCCTTGACACGAATCAAGGTCATTCTTGCCTACGTTCTTCGGGAGGTGTGGTAGGTTCTTTTTCAGGTTCACCATTATCCTCTACATAGATCAAACAAATAGTATAAATAATAAACAAAATTTAGTATATGATTTTGCAAGTTTGAAAAATAAATAAATCTTTACCTTCATAAGCTTCAAATCCGCGCAACCAGTTTCGACTGCATATTAATACTTTTGTTAAACTATTATTATATTTTAGATATACATTAGCTTATATAATATGATATATATATATATATATATATAAACTTAAAACTATATAAATATATAATGTATATAAAAATTGGTGGGTAACCCATTAACCCGTGGTTTTTTATGGGTTTTACCCGCGAAACCCGTTACCCGTCATGGGTCAACCCATGAGGCCCATTTTGTTTGGGTTTACATTATTGAACCCATACCCATCCCATGGTGGGATGGGTTGGGTCAGACCCGTGGGTTTTGACCCACTGTGACAGCTCTATGCTTGCCCATTACTTTCTCCATTGCCTTGGCCAAGTTCTTCCAAGTCTCGCACGTAGACCAAAGGTTCTCCTGACCTTCGCGGATCATAGCAAGATGCCCCTTTAACAATGCCATTCAAGATGCAGCCTTGCCTCTGAAAGAGTATTCTTTACCTGACCAAACTCTTTAGTCGCTTTCTTCAAAGCACTACGGCCTTTTAAGTTTGAATTCAACCTAGATCACATTGCATCTCCAGCCATAACTTCATATGTTTGAACGAGACGACTGACCAAGTCAATCAGGTGCAAGAAGGAAAACAAAGCAAACAAGGTTCAATATATATAATCTCAAGCTAGGAAAAGAAGATATAGAGAAAGACAAAAGATTATTGAACCTCAACGGTATTAACAACAAACAACTTGTAACACAACAGAAGCACCATGTCTTCAAGATCCGGGAGATTCTTCAGATTTTTAGAGATCTTCATAACCAACAAAAGCTAGATTGAGGGATCTAACATCGAGAAAGGCACTTCTGGCTGATCAGACTATTCAACTATTTGATCTGCCAAGACCTGAACAACATTGATCTCGGGTTTCCTTTTTCCGCACCAGTGATGACCGTTGTTCTCCTTAATCAGATCTTAAAGAAAGACTTTTTTGGTAATGAATGAGCAAGGAAGTAAGAACTAGGGTTATGTTGAGCGTTGAAGAATATGAGAAAGAAAGAGACATGGGCTATGTTATTTATAGCCAAACCGAGGGACATAAGAAAAAGAAAAATTGGAGCGTCAAAGGCGCCACGCGTGCTAAAGGTACAATTATTTCGTAGGCGTTAATTGTAATATCTCGAGTTCACATATAAGGGTGAAATTGTTACTTAGAAATATTTAGGGAGTTTTTGGCAGTTTAGTGAAATATGGCTTAAATGGTAAATAGGCCATCCATGATTAAAAAAGAGAAGGGGATGGAAACCCTAGATTAATGAGGAGTGGCCGCCGATATGAAGAAAGAAAAGGAAGGAATTATACGGGTTTGGCCCGTATAGTTAGGAGGTGGAGAAAATTTAGGAAAGTGAATATTCTTCTAGGAAAATTTGGTGGCCTATAAATAGGGAGCAAGGAGAGCTCTCCAGAGCCAAAGAGAAACGTTTAGGGACTAAAGAATAAGGAGGAGCTTGAGAAGGAACTGAGTGCCTCAAGTCCTTAAGAGAACATGTTAGAGCCAAGATAAGGTGTGATCCGTACTTCATATATTTTTATTCTTTTTTTCTCTATTGTAGTGTTCATGTAGTTGTTAGTAGTATGGGTTAAGGGTATAGTAGAGTAGATATGGGTCGAGAGAAACTCAGCATGGTTCTGGGAACTGGCCAAGGGCTTGATCCAAGTACGTAAGTGGTATATACGGATCCGGGATCCATGCGTACGCTTACGATGGAAGGTCATTCATACGGTCGGGGTATGATGATGGATCATGAAGGATAGTGGTTCATAAGTACACGGTGGGATGATGAATGACAATTCAATATGTCAGTGGTACAAAGAAACAGATGGGATCCGTAGGTATGCGGTACGATGGAACGGACGATGGTCCGATACGTGAAGGGTTCATGTATTAGTTATGTTGGTACAACATAAGGATCAGGAGATGATACTAGTATGACCTCAGGGTTGCCTCGGTTCATCTTGTCTAAGGTTAGTTCGAGCAGTATAGGAGCAGAGATCGCATCAATGCTAACCTAGAAAGCAGCTGTCCGCGGATTGGTAAGGTCTTGATATGGGATAAATAAGGACCTCAATCCGAAACCAGCTCGAGGCCGTAAGTGTAGGAATATACTCAGGTTTTACAGGATTAATCTCTATTAATCAACCTAGTCACAATTCCTATTCCTAGGATCTAGGGTTTGTAAACGATAAATTTGATAGAACAAATCTCGAATATACCTGGAGTTTTGCAGCGGAGTGATGATCAGGGATTCGAGATTCTGAGCACTTCAAATGCAGTGCCTCTACTGATAGTCCACACGAACACAAATAGGAATCCGCAGGGATGCTAGTGCCTGGAACCGGATCTTTCAGGGATTTCATTGTTTCTCAAAGGCGGCTATCAAAAGGGTTTTCTCAAAAACTTTCTCTTTCAGGTCGTGCATAATAACTCCTTATATAGGCCCTGGAGAAAACCTAATTGATCCTGAACCGATTCAGAATCAATTAAGTTATTAAACCGAAATCTTATTTCGGTCAAAACCCCGTGTCGATCGACACTGCCTCTAAAACATGTTTATAATGTGTATCAAATACACATCATTTAAATCATTACATTAACGATCATTCCCTTATAAAGTGAATCCTATTTGCTTAGGTGTATGACCCTGTAGGATCATATAATACTAGTAATGAGTTCATAACTCATAGATCATAAGCGGCTTCTAGCAAAACGTAATGATCACCTAGTATCATATGAATGTCTAATCTCGACAGTACAACTATCACTGGAGTGAATACAAGTGTGATTTCAGGACATTCCCAACAATCTCCCACTTGTACTGGAATCAACTATTCCAATAATCCCTTTATCGCTATATCTCGATATGGCATAAGGCAAGAACCGTGTCATCCATATTCAACCAAAATCATGTTCATCGAACTCCGATTTATACTGACAAAGCAAACGACTGACATTCAGCTCGTTCGAGTGCGGCCACACATTCCTCAGTATCAAATCTTCGATGGGCCCTGAGATATTTATCTCCTGTTTTTCAGGAGGGACAAATCCCATCTTGTTCCATCCCTGTTCCTTCACACACTTCATGATACGCTCAATCAAAGCCTTTATAGTCACCTTTTACGGATAACATTTGAGAAAGTCGAAACGGGCCAATTCATATGTAAGGAATCATGATGAACTCATGTCTAAGGACTATACTCGATAGTCGTTATGAGAACCTCTCATGACACTTAATTTTCCTGTAGAGTTCTCATTAGCGGGTCATGTCCGATCATATGTTATCTAACATATATTTATGTGATTGACTTTAATACTCTTATTAATGACTCCATGAAACTTAGTCATCAGTCACCTCACATGCTAGTCTCACGCGGTTGTCAGTGTCCCACATTAACAACCTCGACCAGGGACAAATATAATCTATGTCATTTATATCTCATAGGGTTTCATGATCAAGTCCTCAACTTGATGACCTATAGAATGTCATAAATTATTTTGGGACTATCATTTAAACACATTTAAATAATACTGAAATCAAATTTCATTAAAATAACCAAAGTATGATTACATAAACATCAAAGCATAACTTAAAATAAGACAACTCCCACTAAAATCAAGATCACATCTTAATTTCCTTAAGTCCTATAGCAGCAGTATGACTCTCATGCTTAGGTCGCGGGAGGGGCTTGGTCAGAGGATCAGCGACATTCTCATCCGTGGGAACTCTACTGATCTCCACATCTCCTCTATCAATTATATCACGTATCAAGTGATATTTCCTCTCTATGTGTTTGGATTTCTGGTGTGATCTTGGTTCCTTCGCCTGAGCAATTGCTCCATTGTTATCACAATACAATGCTACAGGCTTTACGATACTAGGAACCACACCAAGTTCAGACATGAACTTCTTGATCCAAACAGCTTCCTTTGCTGCTTCCGAAGCGGCAATGTATTCAGCCTCAGTAGTGGAATCAGCTACGGTGCTCTGCTTGGAACTTTTCCAACTGACTGCACCGCCATTCAGACAAAAGACATAACCAGACTGAGACCGGAAATCGTCTCTGTCTGTCTGAAAACTTGCATCCGTGAATCCACTTATGACTAGCTCATCATTTCCTCCATACACCAAGAACTTATCCTTAGTATTTCTTAAATACTTGAGGATATTCTTGACTGCTTTCCAGTGACACTCACCTGGATCAGATTGGTATCTACTCGTCATGCTTAAGGTACAAGCAACATCTGGACGAGTACAGAGCATGGCATACATAATAGATCCTACTACCGAAGCATAAGGAAATCTATTCATTCGCTCCTGCTCAGCTTGTGTCGAAGGACACTGTTTCTTGCTAAGAGTTATACCATGTAACATAGGCGTGAAACCTCTCTTGGAATCCTGCATACTGAATCTGTGCAAGACCTTATATATATAAGTATCTTGACACAATCCAATAAGCCTCTTCAATCTATCTCTATAGATTCTTATTCCAAGAATGTACGCGGCCAGAATTCTGTTAAGGAAAGCTGTTTTCACATCCATCTGCCAAATCTCATAATCATAATAAGCGGAAGTTGCTAGGAGTATCCGAATGGATTTAAGCATAGCGACTGGGGAATAGGTCTCATCATAGTCAATACCATGAATTTGTTTAAAACCTTTAGCCACTAATCTAGCTTTGAATTTCTGGATATTCCCATCCACGTCAATCATCTTCTTGAAGATCCATTTACACTCAATGGGTTTTACACCATCGGGTAAATCTACCAAGGACCATACTTGGTTTTCTGACATGGATCCCATTTCGGATCTAGCGGCTCCAAGCCACTTTTCGGAGTCAGGGCCCAACATTGCTTCTTCGAAATTTGTAGGTTCGTCACTGTCAATGATCAATAGGTCAAGACAATCATTCACAAGAAGACCGTAGTATCTCTCGGGTTCGTGACGAATCCTTCCTGATCTGCGAACTTCAGGCATCACAGGTGCTGGTTCCACAACTCGTTGTGGTTCCACCTGCTACTCTTCCTCATTAGGTTGAGCAGGCTCCTGTGATTCTCGAACTTCTTCGAGTAGTACTTTACTCCCACTATTCTTCTTATGAAGAAACTCTCTCTCAAGGAAAGTACAATCCCGAGCAACAAACACTTTGTTCTCAGAACGGTTGTAGAAGTAGTACGCCTTGGTTTCCTTAGGATAACCAACGAAAAAGCACTTATCAGATTTGGGTGCGAGCTTATCGGATATTAAACGTTTTACATAAGCCTCACAACCCCAAATTTTCAGAAAAGACAAACTTGGAATATTTCCAGTCCATATCTCATATGGTGTCTTTGCAATTGATTTTGAAGGGACTCTGTTTAGTGTAAACGCAGACGTTTCTAGAGCGTATCCCCAAAAGGATAATGGAAGGTCTGTGTGACTCATCATTGATCGAACCATATCCAATAGGGTCCGATTCCTCCTCTCGGACACTCCATTCCATTGGGGCGTTCCAGGAGGAGTGAGCTGTGAAACAATTCCACACTCTCTCAGATGATCACTGAACTCTTGACTTAAGTATTCTCCTCCACGATCTGATCGAAGAGCTTTAATACTTTTGCCAAGTTGGTTCTCTACTTCATTCTGGAACTCCTTGAATTTCTCAAAGGATTCCGACTTGTGTCTCATTAGATAGACATAGCCATACCTACTGTAATCATCAGTAAAGGTAATGAAGTAGTTATAGTTTCCTCTAGCACTTGTGCTCATCGGGCCGCAGACATCTGTATGTATTAGGCCCAATAAGTCACTGGCCCGTTGATTTGGTTTATTGAAAGGAGCTTTTGCCATTTTGCCCATCAAACAAGATTCACATTTCTCACATGATTCATAATCAAATGAGCCCAAAAGCCCATCACTATGGAGCTTCTGTATGCGTTTCTCGTTTATGTGACCCAAACGACAGTGCCAAAGAAAAGTTGGGTTTTCGTCATTTGACTTAAACCGCTTAGTATTTATGTTATAAACGGGCATTGATTGGTTTAAAACATACAGCCCATTCTCTAATGGGCCGCTACCATAAAACATACCATCGCGATTAAAAGAACAACATTTATTCTTAATAGAAAAATCAAATCCTTCCAAATCCAAACAGGAAACTGAAATGATGTTTCTGCTTATCGCAGGTACAAAGTAGCAATTGTTTAATTCTAAAACCAGGCCCGAAGGCAAAGACAAATGATAAGTGCCCACGGCCAACGTAGCAACCTTTGCTCCATTCCCGACTCGCAGCTCCACTTGTCCTTTTCCCAGCGTCCTACTGTTGCTTAGTGCCTGCACATTTGTACAAATATGAGCACCACAGCCGGTATCTAATACCCACGAGTTAGAACCTGTAGAAGTAACATTTACCTCAATAACATAAATACCTGGAGAAGTCATCTCGTATGTCTTCTTCCTGTTTTTCAGACCATCCAGGAATTTCTTGCAATTTCTCTTCCAATGCCCAGGCTCATTGCAGAAATGACACTTATCAGCATCAGAAGGGCCAGTCTTGGGCTTAGGAGGAGGCGCAGGTCTGTCCTGGTTCACAACCTGGACGGCCCTGCCCTTTCCTTTGCCTCTTCTTGGTTTCTTAAACTTTTTATCCCCTTGTACCATAAGCACATTTGGAGTACCCTTCTTGATGTTTGGCTCAGCTGTCTTGAGCATGCCATGTAACTCAGTCAACGTCTTTGTCAAGTTGTTCATATTATAGTTCATAATGAACGTATCATAGCTTGGCGGCAGTGACTGCAGTATGATGTCAGTAGCCAACTCTTGGCTAATGGGACAGTCCAGTTTCCCCAAGTTATCAATATAACCCATCATCTTTATGACGTGGGGACTTACTGGAGCATCACTTGGTAGCTTACACTCAACTAGAAATTTAACCGTCTGGTATCTCTCAGTTCGAGCCTGCTCCTGAAACATTGCTTTCAGGCTAGTGATTATCTCGATGGGCGACGCCACGTTCTCATATTGCTTCTGCAAATCTGAGTTCATGGTAGCCAGCATCAGACAAGTCACATCGACCACATCATTTGAATGCTTATCCCAAGCATTCTTTTCTGCCTGCGGGGCATTGGCACGGTACTTCTCGGGGAGAACTTTATCAAGGACATAGTCCCTTTTCTCCTGCCTGAGAACAATTCTCAGGTTCCGATACCATTCCAGAAAATTAGATCCATTTAGCTTGTCCTTCTCAAGGACGGATCTCAAGGAGAATGTGTTGTTTGAGCTAGACATTGCTGAAACAAAAGAGGTAGAGGGTAAGTTACGATGTTCAATAAAAGAGTAAACTTAACAATTAAGAAAACTCGCATTATATTCAAAAATATGTTTCCTCAAAAGAATATAATGGTCCAAGATCCATGTTTCACAAAAACCCGAGCGAGTCACTGGCTGTCACTCAAATCTTAGCTATATAGGTAAGCAACACTTTGCTAATCATATCCAATATGACTCTTGGTTGTGGATAAAACATCTTATGTTCTAACCACCTGATGTCTCTGGGCCCAGAACTTCTGATAGCCCATTCAAGTAAACCAATCTCTTCCGTCATGTAATAGTTGATGCCATGCACTGCAAGCCCATCAACTCAATTACCTACTGCCTAACTCATGTAACTGCAGATACCTTGCACTGCAAGCCTATCACGCAATGAAACGAGCCTTGACAGCTGACAAGATCGGGAAGACATCCAGAACACTTGATATTTAGTCGAGGAACTAAACATTTAATACTTAACACATATCACATATGCATTCAGGAACCCAATCTAATTAAATCTGGTTCGGTTGTTTGATTTCAGGTTCACTAACCTTCAATCTTTAGAGGCTGTCGATCGACACTACATTAGTGTCGATCGACACTCACCTCTCTGGAACAGTTCTTCGACAACCGATCAATCCAATTGAACCGGTTTCGATAACCGATAGAACCAATTTTAATTTTCAATAACCGGTCAATCCAATTGAACCGGGTTGATAATTGCCCTCTGTCGATCGACATAACATTTTTGTCGATCGACACGAGTCAAACCAAATCAATTTTGCGATAACCGGTCTGTGTCGATCGACACAACATTTGTGTCGATCGACACCAACCAATTCGCAGTAAACCAAAATTTAATTGATTTGTTAACCAAGCGCGATAACCGATTTAATCAAATTAAACCGGTTCATCAAACGCAATGGCAGAGACTATCGTGTCGATCGACACAACCATTGTGTCGATCGACACGACTAGGTTTTTCATGCCAATTTGAACAATTCAACAACAAAACGATTTTGCAACGAAACAATTGATCAAATTCGATTACTATCAGGTAGATTGTTAAACCCTAACGCTCTGATACCACTGTAGGAATTTACTCAGGTTTTACCGAATTAATCTCTATTAATCAACCTAGTCACAATTCCTTTTCCTAGGATCTAGGGTTTGTAAACGATAAATCTGATAGAACAAATCTCGAATATACCTGGAGTTTTGCAGCGGAGTTATGATCAGGGATTCGAGATTCTGAGCACTTCAAATGCAGTGCCTCTACTGATAGTCCACACGAACACAAATAGGAATCCGCAGGGATGCTAGTGCCTGGAACTGGATCTTTCAGGGATTTCTATGTTTCTCAAAGGCGGCTATCAAAAGGGTTTTCTCAAAAACTTTCTCTTTCAGGTCGTGCCTAATAACTCCTTATATAGGCCCTGGAGAAAACCTAATTGATCCTGAACCGATTCAGAATCAATTAAGTTATTAAACCGAAATAAGATTAAACCGAAATCTTATTTCGGTCAAAACCCGTGTCGATCGACACTGCCTCTAAAACATGTTTATAATGTGTATCAAATACACATCATTTAAATCATTACATTAACGATCATTCCCTTATAAAGTGAATCCTATTTGCTGAGGTGTGTGACCCTGTAGGATCATATAATACTAGTAATGAGTTCATAACTCATAGATCATAAGCGGCTTCTAGCAAAACGTAATGATCACCTAGTATCATATGAATGTCTAATCTCGACAGTACAACTATCACTGAAGTGAATACAAGTGTGATTTCAGGACATTCCCTACAGTAAGGATAAGCTTAAGCTTAGCCATAGGCGCAGTGATAGAGCATCTAGTTGGATCATGGCGATTCAGCTAAGGGCTCGTAGGTATTCATGGTATATGGTCTAGACATAGACTTGATCTATGAATACTTTGGCTATGGATTGAATACATGCGTTGAGGACACGCCATGGGATATCAACCATATGATCGGGGAAATTTGTCATAGCTAAGGCTAAGGCAAGAGTGACTCGTTGTTTGGTGAGAAGGACAAGAGCTCTGGGAGTTCTATAGTCCTAATCACATTTCATATTGTTAGGATTGTTTAGGAAGTATGAAATGATGGTTTACTATCATTTCCAAATTGAGTCTTGCATAGGCGTAGCTATACCCTTTTAGGGAGCTACCATGAGCCAAGTATTGACCTGATCGCATTCGTTGGTAAATGACTCGATATCGATCGATCATCTCTAAATCATGTAAATAGAGGTATGGTAAGATAGACGATCAAGTGAGGATTGTCTAAGTTGAGGAAGTACTTGTTCATAGGTTCTTTTACGCAGAAACTATGCTACCGCAAGGTGGATCGAGATATTAACTTATGTAACTTTGTGGTTACCTCTGGGGACTCATTATATGGATACGTATAACTAAAATAAGGACTTTGATAGTAAAAAAAAATGTCTTAACCCGCTGGTTCGCTTGTTTGCTAGGTTCTTTTACCATTACGATAAATTACCCAGACATGATTGGGATGGGCAAATGTGTATGTTGCTCTATCGATCTTGAGTCAACCCGACAATAGGTCTATTGGTAAGATTAGTTTGAGAAGCGCTTGAGAGGTTTAAGCAAACTTAAATGATCCGAGGTCAAAGGAATAACACATATCAAATAGGAATATGATTTGGTATCTGAGTCTTCCACAATTAACGGATAATCTTATGTGTGTATTTCTGTAGAGACGGCTTCCGTATGGCCATAGATGTGTCATGGGTAACGTATTAGGGTAGCCATGGTTACCTGGGGCTGACCATACGGGGCAAAGGTATTATGTGAAATGCTTCGGCTATTGTTTGAGAACGTAGAGGTATTAAAGACTAGGTTCAAAATGAAAGTAGAAACATTGCTTGTGAACTGTAGGAAAGAGACTAGAGTAGAGTACATATTAAAATGTTAGGATAGTCAGTTCACAAAGCCACCAGAATTATATATTGCATAGGGTGTATGTATGGGCATGCGTTCCGCCATGTTTATGTTTGGCCTAAAAAAGTGGCACGAAGACCTAACTTGACCACGGGTCATGTCAGATGAAAAGAGAGAGTAAAAATTCCGTCAACGGGCCGAATAACGGTAATTCTCGTGAGTGATTGCTGATGGGAAATTATAGATGGTTAACCAGTTGATAGAAATGTTCCTGGTTACTCAGAAAGGGTTACGGACTAAGCGTTGCTTAGGACGGAAGGGAAATGTGATAATTGAATGGATAAGAGTGAGGGTCACTTGTGAAGTATCTTGATACATAGTACTTGGTACTATAAGGGGATTATGATGGTTACAGAAAGATTAGGATATGTTAAGTCGTGGAACGGAGAAGACCATTTTACTGAGTATTCAATACTCACCCCTTACCAAAGTGGCAGGATAGGTAACCAAGGAGGTGGACCAGCGGATGGAGCAGCGGTAATGGTGAAGACTTTCCCAAGGCAATGTAGTGTTTAGTCTAGAAACATTGTAATTTACCATGAAATGTAAGAAAACTTTTAAGAGCAATGAAATGATATTAAGTTGACTAATGTTTGGTCGTTGACTTCTAGTTGATGAACCGAGTGTTACACTAATCACATTAATTCCTCAATTAAGCGTGCACAGAGGTTTTGCATTAAAACTGTCATATCTTTTCATTGCCTTCCGGAATCGAAAGGTCAAAAACATGCCACGTAGATTATACAAGAACGTGTCGATTCGATACTTGGGTCAAATCAACTGTCGCCAAGCATAACGTTTGACCTACAATATCTCAGTTGTTTGCCGAACTCGGGGGAGGGGGGGGGAACTAATTGGTGGTACCGGGTTTAGCACATGTTACCATGACCCGACCCAGGATCAAACCGACTCGAATATCCATCCTAAAACGATGAGATGGGCCGCATGAAGCTCTTTTAGGACCATTGGGAGGGTTCAAGGCTGAAACCAGTTCAGCCCGCCGATCTACGGATACTTGGAGAACAAGTCGAGAATATTTGAGAATATTGTGTAGATCTTCTTAGTTATGATACTTTCCATGCAATTCTATGGTTTATTCGGCTGACTCTAGGGAGTATAAATATGTCATTCATTTTGCTTAGGAAAGGATCTACAACCCTCTTGAATACACATACACCTTTGGAAACATTTTTTCATTTCTTCTTGAGTTTTTCTTTTGTTTTGCTATTGCCTAAAACACCTAAATCCCACTTGTTTGGAGGTGACCGAGGCTGCTTGCGCAACTCCAGTACTTCCACCCGTTACCCGCCTCTACTCATTACCCGGTTCATATCCGTCTCGAAAATAGGATACCCGAGACTTTTGAGTCGGGTAAAAGGTATTATAATTTTACTATCCACAGGTAAGGGTTGGGTATCGGGTATCATTTTTTTATAAAGTATCCGTCTCGTTACCCGTCATATTACTCGATTTGTTATTTGACCTATAAATACTCTTATTTGATATTAATAATATTTTATAAACTCAATTATAAAATAAATTATAAAGTATATAGTATAGCATTAGAGTTAAAATAATTATTTTTTAATAATAAATTTAAATGCATGACCATAAATAGTTGAATATAGTTGAATGATCTTTGCAACATAAATTTTTGTATCACTGGATTGTCACTAATAATTTTAGAGATGAGAATTTATAAGTTTGAAGTTTTAAAGTTTGTAATGTTCTATTATTTTAAGTATATATTGCATATTCGAAGGATTCTATTTATTTTTTTAATGATTTCTCATCTTATGGTATATAAACTTCTTAATATTATAGTTTATAGATAAATTACATTATAATTATCAAGAAAGGGCAACAGGTCGGCTACCTAGTGGATCAAAGGTTTTTTACAGGATATCCGTTTAATAGGGTATTCGTTTTGATGGGTCGGATACGAAGCTTTTTTTTTAAATACTTATTAAGATCGGGTTGGGTACCGAATATTCCAAAATCTCAGGGTACCCGTTATATTCCCAGCCCTAAATATATTTTTCAAGTTAAATTGTTGGACACAAATATTTTAAAAAGAAAAAAAAGATTAAAAAAATTAATAATTTCATGTAATAGCCCACGTGAAAACAATTAATCTTATTATATAAAAGAGAAAATGCAAAATTGTAACTCAAGAGATCGCGACACGTGTCTAACACCATTCAGATGATGACATGTATCAGTATTTTCATATATAAAATTAATTATGATTTGTATAATATTTATTTTAACTTCCAATTTAAAAGTAGTATCGTGACTTGAGAATTATAACAAACAATTAAGTTAAAGCTTAGAGTTAAAAAAAAAAAAGAATTAAAATGAGAAATTAACAATATAATGATTAAGTAACTAACCAAATAATAGAAAAGAAAATTCTTCTATTCCAAAACTAAATTGATATTTAATTAAATAATAATTAAGTAAATTAATATGTTATTATTTTAACCTTGTGTTTAAATAAGATTTTAAAAATATTATAATAATTTAATGTAATATATATTAATAATTTTTAGTGATTTTATCCACGCATTAACGTGGACCTTAATCTAGTTAGTAAATATTTTGCAAGTAAATATCACATTTACTAATTAACCGTTTAAAATATTTTATAAATATTCAAATGTAATTTAATAGTGATATAATTTGTGAAAGTGACTTGACTCTAGTTACTAGAGGTAAGCCAACTGCGTACATGCACCATCATATTTAGGATCAAATCACACTTCTTCCGAATGTAGGAATTAGACTAATGGATCGACCTATCATGGTCTGGTAAAAAATAATTAATTTTTGGTTTTAGAAAGAAAAAAATGATTAATTGATGATTCAATCCATTATTAATTTTTGACATTTGCATAAAACAGGAGAAGAAAATAAAGACTTTTGTCTCTCTAACCCCTCTCGTCTAGGCATGGCCAAAATCCAACTGTAACCGTGTTTTGGACCGTAACCGGACCGTTTTAAATAGTAACCGTATTCGTAACCATTTGAAATGGTTAAAAACCGTAACCGTTAACCATAAATTTATATTAGTTATGGTTAACCGTATTTTTTAACCGCAACTATTAGTCAACCGTAACCGTATAAAACCGTCGGTTAACCGTAAAGTTAAACCTTAAAAATTCAACCGTAACCGTATTAACTTAAAACTAAATATTCTCTTAATTTACATGTATTAATTAGTTATCAAAGATGACAAAGAACAATTGTTTACAATTAAGATTATCCACTACAAATCATAAATATTTAGAAAACTAAAAATATTCTTAACTAAAGTTTTAAAGTGAACGTGTTAACGTAGTTAGTTAATTTTATTTCTAACAAGTGTGTAAAAATGATTCATAAAAATAATGTACAATAAAATTTTATCGAGTGTAATCTTATAATATATAGCAAAACAAAACCAATATTGATTAAAATTTAAAATTAATTGTGCTAAATTAAACTCAAGCCCATCAAAATTACAATTAAAAAAAAATTAGAACTAGCCAGAAAGATTTAGATAGTGGAATATGGGTGCAACAAAGTCAATGTGTGTTCTCCCTATTATCATGCCCTCTAACTAATTTTGTGAAAAAATAGTAAATAATGCTATATTTTAGTTAAACTCAAATATTTAGTGGCAAATTTCACTTTCGAAATAAACCTCTCTTGAGAAAATGTTTACTGGTAAGGATGTGAAATATTTCGGAGAGTTTTCAAGTTATGCTCCATTTTTGGTGGAAAACAAAAAATTTAAATCTTAAAGTCAATTTTTTTTAAAAACAAATTCTAAAAGATCCGAAATTTTGTAGTGGAGCCAAAAATTGGTTATAATGATTTTTGTCATTGTATAAAAGAATTGAAAGACCATAAAAAAATATGGTTTAATTTTAATACCATGTAAAATGAGTTCTAAATATATATATATATATATATATATATATATATATAACTAATAAAATGTATTTATTTTTAATTATTCAGTGTTAAAAGTACTATAATTATAATCGTAGTACTAACCATAAAATTAACCATATCATTTTATTGAATCCTCGTAACCGTTTTTAACCATAACCGCATCAACCGCAAATGTATTCAACCGTAACTGTGGTCATGCCTACTCCAGTCCCAGCGTCGGGAACGTTTTTCCTGGAAGAAGAGCTTATCAACGACCAAACTTCCGACGCGAAGACTTTAATTTCTCCTCTGTAATCTCCAATTCCAATTTCTCCATACACGATCTCTTCTTCTTCTTTGTGATCCTTATGAAGAAAAAATTACGATTTTTATATTTTGACTTTGAATTTGCGTAGTATTTAAGCACATTCTGGGTTTATTCGTTTTCGTAGACATTGAATTTGTCAAAGTTACCTTACCTTCTTTTTTATATATAATTAAAAAAGAAATTCACTTTCTTTTTTCTTCTAAGTCTTTGTAGATTCTTAGATTCTCCACAAAATTTTGAAGAAAGGAGAGCTAAAGAGTCTTTTTTAGATTCGCTTGTTGCTCCAATTTGGTGTTACCTCAAAAAGCGGAGAGAAATCGTTTTTGGGGTTTTCTTCAAGCATATTGGGATCTTGTCTGATCCTGGATTTCGCCTTAATTTTCTCAAGGTTAGACGTGATGATTTGTATAACCTAGAGCTGATTTGTAGCTCGAAATTACTTGATTTGGTTTCTTATTTCGTTTTTTAAAAGACATTTCTATCAAAGAGATTTTGCAGGTTTTAGGGTTTAATCATTGTTGGTGATTTCATTAATGCTTGTTGCTCTGTGGCTTTTGATTAGTGAAACTTCCTTTTTGGGTTTTTTAGTCTGAATTAGTTTTTTTTTTTTTGACATGCTTGTGCAGGTGAAAGAATCAGGTGCATTTCTTATGAACAGATAGTGTTTTTAAGCATTATGGGTTGGTTTAACAAGATCTTCAAAGGCTCTAATCAAAGGCTCCGGGTGGGGAATGAGCACAATCACAATGGTTATTACGGGAATTATCCGGATGCATGTTCTTCACATGATGAGCCAAGTGCAGATACAGATGCTGATCATGATGAACCTCATACACTGGAACCATCTACATCTGAGGTTAGTCTCAGTGCTGATGGTTCTTTGATTTATTGGACTATATGTAGCTGCAATTTGTACTGCTACTTCAACTTTTGTGCCTTTTCTTTACTAGGATACATCAAATGACCAGGAAAATGAAGACATAGACCGTGCAATTGCATTGTCCCTTTTAGAAGAGAATCAAGAACAGACAAAAACGGGCGGTAAGTCCATTTTCCGGTTGTTTTAGCCAAACAGAAAAATGAAGACTTTGTTTTTGAAATATATATGTAATGGCCACAGGGAAACACTTGTTGGTGGATGAAGATGAGCAACTTGCTAGAGCCATACAAGAAAGTATGATAGTTGGGAATTCACCGCGACACAAAAGTGGAATTTCATATGATAATGGGAATGCATATGGGACTGGAGATTTATATGGTAATGGACATATGTATGGAGGAGGAAATGTATATGCAAATGGCGATATTTATTATCCTAAACCTATTGCCTTTTCAATGGATTTCAGGTACTTTTGATAGTTAAATCATATTTAGTCGGGTTAATTTTGTCGATTGTTAGTTTAACAACTTGTCTGCATAGGATTTGTGCTGGCTGCAATATGGAGATTGGTCATGGAAGATTTCTGAATTGCATTAATTCACTGTGGCATCCAGAATGTTTTCGATGTTATGGTTGCAGTCATCCGATTTCTGAGTACGAGGTGAAACCAAGCTCTTCCAAATTCTCTTTTATTTGGGTTCTACTTAACCTTTAAACTAATTTATAACTTGTTTTCCTATAGTTCTCAACATCTGGTAACTACCCTTTTCACAAGGCTTGCTACAGGGAGAGATATCATCCAAAATGTGATGTGTGCAGCCATTTTGTATGTTTATCTTTAGCCTTTCCATTGTTGTAGTTCATGTATATAAGCATTGTTTTCTTCAGATCTTGCACTTATCTTCTCTTGCTTTCTTGTTTTCCAAATGTAAAATTCTTGGACAGATTCCAACAAACCATGCTGGTCTTATTGAATATAGGGCGCATCCTTTTTGGGTCCAGAAGTATTGCCCTTCTCACGAACACGATGCTACCCCAAGATGTTGCAGTTGTGAAAGAATGGAGGTGAGTTTTCCTGTAAAATGTCCCGACACATACACGCATTTTGTGGGCGGAAATTGACAACTTGGCTTTATTTTGTAGCCGAGGAATACGAGATATGTTGAACTTAACGATGGACGGAAACTTTGCCTCGAGTGTTTGGACTCAGCGGTCATGGACACCAGTCATTGCCAACCTCTGTACTTGCAGATACAAGAATTCTATGAAGGACTTAACATGAAGGTAGAGCAGGAAGTTCCACTCCTATTGGTTGAGAGGCAAGCACTTAATGAAGCCAGAGAAGGTGAAAAGAATGTGAGTACAAAAAAAACAATTTAAAATGATTTATCACATTTTGCAATTTTCAAAGTGTATAACTTTTCATTGTGCTCTTTCTAGGGTCACTATCACATGCCAGAGACAAGAGGACTATGCCTTTCAGAAGAACAAACAATTAGTACTGTAAGAAAGCGATCAAAGCATGGCGCAGGAAATTGGGCTGGGAATATGATTACAGAGCCTTACAAGTTAACACGGCAATGCGAAGTTACTGCCATTCTCATTTTATTCGGGCTCCCTAGGTAAGAGAACCTTTGTGTTTCCCATTGAACTGGGTCTTTTATCTTTTGACAGTTATTTCAAACCGTTTTACTGAATTTTGTTTAGGTTACTCACTGGTTCGATTCTAGCACACGAGATGATGCACGCATGGATGCGGCTTAAAGGTGAGTTTAGTACTCCTCTCATTTCTCAAATTACTGCCTCTTCTCTTGTTTCACATGTTGAGTTGCTATCGTCTTAAAAAGGATTCCGGACGCTGAGCCAAGACGTTGAAGAAGGTATATGTCAAGTGATGGCTCATAAGTGGTTAGAAGCCGAGTTAGCTGCTGCTTCAAGCAATGCCGCATCATCTTCTTCTTCTAGAGGACTGAAGAAAGGACCGCGATCTCAATACGAGAGGAAGCTTGGTGAGTTTTTCAAGCACCAGATTGAGTCTGATGCCTCTCCGGTTTATGGAGACGGTTTCAGGGCCGGACGGTTAGCGGTTCAGAAGTACGGTTTGCGTAAAACACTTGAGCATATACAGATGACCGGGAGATTCCCGGTTTAAGAACCCAAACGAACTAATGTCTTTTGCTTTATAGGAATCCTTTGGTAGATTTATATGCTCCTCTATTCTTTTGGTGAAAAAAAATGAAATCTCTCAACCATATTCTTAAGTGATTGAAATTATAGTGTTATCATTCCATTATTCTTTTGTATTTCTGTTCATCCATCAGAATCAGACTCCGAGTTTTCTTTGTAAATGCTCTCAAATCCAAAACTAGAACATAAACCGAACCAAAGACTCTTGAGTTCCAACTCAAAGGTTTCTCGTACACTCTTTTAGGATGAACTATATACCCTAAAAGCCTAAACCTTGGAGATATTATTACAGAGAAGTGCACTTTCATGTCCCAAGTTACGAAATTGTCCTGATGCTTTGCCGGTCTCCGGCACGCGTTGTTGCCATTCAGTTGCTTCCGCTTCTCCATCTTCGTAGATTCTCCGATGCATCGAGAACCTTACGCCGTGAGCTTCGGGTAGGACACAAGCGGATTCGACCCGAATTGATCGACCGGGTCTCGCGTCTGCTCGTTCTCGGAAGGTACGATGCTTTACATGATCTCTCTCTCGATTTCTCAGACCAACTTCTCAACTCCCTCCTCCGAAGATTGAAGCTTAACCCTGACCCATGTCTCGAGATTTTCAATTTAGCTTCAAAACAGCAAAAATTCCGACCTGATTTCAAGGCTTATTGCAAACTCGTTCACATTTTGTCCAGAGCTAGAATGTACGATCGGACAAGATCGTATCTTTGTGAACTGGTTGCTCTTAATCACTCGTGCTTCGTTGTCTGGGACGAGCTCGTTCGGGTTTTCAACAAGTTTTCGTTTTCTCCTACAGTCTTTGACATGATTCTGAAAGTATATGCAGAGAAAGGTTTGATTAAGAATGCTTTACATGTATTTGACAACATGGAAAGCTGTGGAAGAATCCCGAGCTTGCTGTCTTGTAATAGCCTATTGAGCAATTTGGTCAAGAAAGGTGAAAACTTTGTGGCTTTACATGTTTATGATCAGATGATTAGCTTTGGGGTTTCTCCGGATGTGTTTACTTGCAGTATTGTTGTTAATGCTTACTGTAAAAATGGGGAGATGGATAAAGCTATGGAATTTGCAAAAGAAATGGAGATGGAGCTCAATGTGGTAACTTACAATAGTTTGATCAACGGGTTTGCTATGATTGGAGATGTCGAGGGACCGACGAAAGTACTGCGGATGATGTCTGAGAGAGGGGTTTCCAGGAACGTTGTTACGTACACTTCGTTGATTAAGTGTTATTGTAAAAGGGGTTTGATGGAGGACGCGGAGCAGGTGTTTGAATCGGTAAAGGAAAAGAAACTTGTTCCGGATCAGCATATGTACGGTGTGTTGATAGATGGATATTGTCGCAGTGGTAAAATCTGTGACGCTATTAGAGTTCACGATGATATGATGGGGAAAGGAATGAGAACAAACACAACCATTTGTAACTCCTTGATCAACGGGTATTGCAAATGTGGTCAGTTGGTCAAAGCAGAGGAAATATTTACGCGGATGAACGATTGGAGCTTGAAACCAGATCATCATACTTACAATACCCTTGTGGACGGGTATTGTAGGGCTGGTCACGTTAACGAGGCTTTAAAGCTCTGTGATCGAATGTGTTCAAAGGAGGAAGTTGTACCAACAATTATGACTTACAATATTCTTCTAAAAGGTTTTACTAGGGTCGGTGCTTTTAACGATGTTTTGAGTCTTTGGAAGACGATGCTAGAAAGAGGCATGACAGCCAATGAGGTTAGCTGTAGCACTCTACTCGAAGCATTGTTCAAGCTTGGCGATTTTGATGAAGCTATGAAGCTGTGGGAGAATGTTTTAGCAAGAGGTCTATTGACAGATACGGTAACCTTAAACGTAATGATCAGTGGGCTTTGTCAAATGGAGAAGGTCTATGAAGCCAAAGAGATTCTCGATAATTTGAGAAATTTCAAATGTCAACCAGATGTGCAAACGTATCAAGCGTTGAGCCACGGGTATTATAAAGTTGGAAACTTGAAAGAGGCTTTTGGGGTTAAAGATTATATGGAAAGAAAAGGTATCTTGCCAACCATAGAAATGTACAACACTCTGATATCTGGTGCTTTCAAGTGTAGACACTTGACAAAAGTAGCAGATCTTGTAATCGAGCTACGCGCTAAAAGATTGACTCCTACTGTTTCTACTTATGGAGCTCTTATCACGGGCTGGTGCAATATCGGAATGATGGATAAAGCCTACGCGACGTGTTTCGAGATGATAGAGAAAGGGATTGCCGTAAATGTGAATATTTGCAGCAAGATTGCAGCCAGTTTGTTTCGGCTTGACAAGATTGACGAGGCTTTTTTGCTATTGCAGAAGATTGTGGATTTTGATCTTCTTCTTCCTGGTTACCCGAGCTTTAAAGAGGTTCTTAAGCCCGGTTCTACTTCTACGTGTCTTAAAACTAAAAAAATCGCTGATTCTCTCGAGAATAGTACTCGTGAGAAACTCTTAGTTCCCAACAACATTGTGTACAATGTTGCTCTTGCGGGTCTCTGTAAAGCTAGGAAACTCAAGGATGCTAGGAAACTCTTTTCGGATTTACTATCGCGTGAGGGGTTTATTCCAGACGAATACATGTACTCGATCTTAATTTATGGCTGTGCTATCGATGGTGACATTAACGAAGCTTTTAACCTGAGGGATGAGATGTCTGTGAAAGGTATCATTCCTAACATTGTTACATACAATGCTTTGATTAAAGGCTTGTGCAAATCGGGGAATCTAGATCGTGCTCAGAGGCTTTTACGTAAGCTTCCACAGAAGGGCATAACTCCCAATGCTATTACATATAACACATTGATTGATGGACTGTTGAAAAGCGGTTGTTTGGCTGAAGCTCTGCGTTTAAAAGAAAAAATGATTGAGCACGGCTTGGTTAAAGGAGATGTTGAAAAACAGAAAGAGGTTTTGGATCCGGTTATCAAATCAGGGGGAGTGGAGGAAATGAATTTAAATGAGCTTATGATGGTAGGATAGTTTCTGAAACATTAATATGATGACGAAAAAAGTATCATTATCTCTTGTCTCTTCGAAACATCATTTCGAGCCTTTGATGTTGTTGCACTTCTATGAGTGATGAGTAACGAGAATGGAGACTACTATGTATCTCCTCCATTGATGTGGATACTTCAAGTAAACAATGTATCGCCCCAAGATCATTTGAAAACTCGATCCTTCTGCTAAATAATCCATCACTTCTGTCGTTTTCCTGATCCCTGACGCTGTAAGATATGACATCGCGTTCATGGAGCCTGAAGTTTTTTCGAGCAGTTCCCAAAACCGCAAAGGCCTCAGGTACGCACGGAACTACACACTTGCTCGTGAATCTTTTAGTGAAACCAACTTCTTCACTTTCACAAGCTTTACTTCTTTGGATATGAAACTATTCATATTATGAATCATTGATTGTGAACAAATTATCTTTGTCAGGTTTAGATAATGGCCAAATGATTGAAGATATCAGTCAATGGTGTTGATATGATAAGATGCTCAACAGATCACAAACCAGTAAGCTCTCTCTATCTCATGGCTCTTCTTTCCAAGAGCAAGATAATGAGACTCTGGTGCTCATCTATGTTGTAATGTTTTAATGTAATAAAATGTCATTGATTAATAATTAAGTTGCTTCAGATCAACTCAAGCTTGGTGTGATTAGAATTGACGAGCCACCTCTTTTTCCTTTTTAGAATGTGAACAACCTCAATAACCTACCTTTGATTTGTGTTTGTTATCTGTCGAACCGGAGGGATCACTCCGGTCTGGTTCGGTTCGGTTTCGAATTTGAATTGTATTATTTGAGACATGGTGGGGTCCATAGTCAATAGAGTCAATACCATTGTCAGGTTTATGCGCAGAAAGCTCAGAAGTCACTACTACTCGACTTGATATTGGAGTGGATGAAATAAATACAAATATTAAAATTAAAATTATTCAAAGTAATATATTGTACACTAAGATTTATTTCTGTAGAACAACTAAAAAGGAAAAACAATGCAAGATTTTATATCACTGGAGAGACTTAACAAATTTTTGGTGGAGTTAGAGAAATTGTTGGAATTTTTAAATATCGAAAAGAGAAAAAATCAGTCAGTCTATTGGTTAAAAAAATATGATTATGTTGATTATCTATATATTACATTGGATTACTTATATAGTGGATGCTTATCCATTATTCCTTTCTTTTTCTTTTAAATGATGTTTTAAAGACTTTTTTTTGGTGAGGTTTAAACTTTAAACGAAGTTTTAGGAGTTTTACAAATAGATATGAATTTTACTATTTGGCATTTGAATATAATCAAGTTGATGTTTTATTGAAATTATGTTACAATGATGCCGCTGAATAAAGCTTACCCATATGACTTGATTGTTTGCATTTTCACAAGGTTAGCGTTTAAATGCATAGGGAATTCATCAAAGTTCAAATTACTTTGCACAGTTCATGCACAACAATCTTCGCATTCTCTTTGTTTTTGCTCCTTTTAAACACGTTTACTTTGTATTATCTTAACACAATAATCCAACTTACAACACTCTGAGGTTTAAAATTTATGTTAAAATTTTGTGTTTGAAGATCATTTACATTTTCTTGTGGTTGCGAGCCAAAGTGCAAAGGGAATTCATTGCAACCAGCCTACTTAAGGAGGATTACAGTTACTTTCCCTCCTAAAACCTCTATTCACTTACGGTAATCCATGTGTTTCTCTTTGTCTATGTTACTAGTAAACGCATTTACTTTATATCATTTTCGCACAAGAAACCCGTAAACGACACCCTCATGTCTCAAGTTCATGTGAAACTAGAGATACTTTCTCAAGTCATACGGGGTTATGTGATTTTGTCAACTCGTAGCGGGAATCATCTATGCCATATCAGCACTCAAAGCCTATCTACCGAAAATCAGTGGTTGGATAAAAAATAGGAAATTGATGAGAATTTTCTTTGTGTATGACAATTACAAAGTTTTGTGTCTTAGGAATAGTGTCAATGAAGAGATTGTACTTGAAAACGGTGTGTTCTCATGCTAGAGATTGCAGCGGAAGAAAGAGATAAAAGAACTATAAACTGCAGCATTTGCCACTTACCCGTTGGGCGTCATTGTAATTTGAGTATAAATGAGGCAATATACTATCTTGCAACCCATAAAATCATAGAAGATAAGCAAAAAGGTGACGATATCCTTTGATTTAGCTCTAAAAGAGTTTAGCGTGGTTGAGATGAGTGTAGACTTTGTCAAGAAATACATTCGTGATGACAACAAATACAACGGTTGCAGCATTACACCGGTTAATTTCAAATGAAAGTTGGCGTTTGCACATCTCCGTCCACGTGAAAGGCTACTAGAACTCATGGTGTTTGAAGCCAGCCATAAATGGTCTAGGATGAGTAAGCATATTCATCTCGATGCTTGTGCGTGGGGAACACGTTTTGATGAAGAGCATGAACGTGGTCAGCTGTAATTTTATAGCATAACAATAAGTGGTGGGTATTTTTTCTTATACTTTATCAAATATAGGCAGTCACCTATGACCCGAAAAAGAAAGAGACGAAAATAATTGTGGTTCCAGTCATTGGGAGGTATGTGAATAGTGTAGGATCTGAGAGTTCAATTGAAAACTATTTGAGAAGGTACCATGAGCCGCTTGGACTATTAGCATTCTTTTTTGACCATCTTGAGGCTGTTCTGAAGCTCACAAGCTTCAGCCTTCTGGTTAAATGCGCCAGGAGAGGTGACGAAACTTATATAGGTAGAGTTAAATAATTGTGGACTTGAAAACTTATGTAGTGGATGAAATAAATATAAATATATGTGGAAGAAAAGTAAATCCCACAACTCATTTAAACCATTCAAACCAATATAATAACAACATAATTCAACAACGATCAAATCCAGAATACCAAAGAAATAACTAGCAATTCTAGCAACCTATCAGGTTCCACTAAAAATGCAACAACAAACATAACAACCTATCATCCTCTTCATACGCCATGATTCCGCGATCACACTTTTCATTTACCTGCAACTCAAAAGGGAAAAACAGAGATGCGTGAGTATTATCACAAATACTCAGTGAAGCGGTCATCCCGCCTACTGGTTACAAATAAGGAAATAGATTGCCAAAAACTACGCGAGCAATCAACATTCAACAATTAAACAATTTTTCACCATTTAACAAGTGGTGTCGATCGACACTCCACTTCCAAAAATGAACCTCGCGAACATAAAAATGGGGTGTCGATCAACACTCCTCGCAGAAACCAAGACCGAGTCGAATCCTCTCGAGACTCGGTCCCGTTTCATCGTACGAGACTGATCACAGCACAGTCACAACATGTCACACGAAATACACAGGAATATCAATCATAATCAACATAATTCATCCATTCAATATCAATCATAATCAACACAATTCAATCATTCAAAAACCTAACAATCTAATTCCGTAACCGCGATCACGCACTCACCTTAGCCTAAAACGGATTTAATTCGGTTCGTACGGATGAATAACACGGCGAACGGAAACACCCGAAATCCTAAACGTTCTGATCCAAACAAAAACCACCAAGATCAAACGTTTTCACTAAAAACCAAAATATACTTTCTTAGAACAGAACCGACGCGATTTACTAAAATCAACGCTGATGATGGAGTTTACCTCTGATTTTCGATCGGAAATATGTTCCAAAAACTAGACACACAGAGCTTTCCAACGCCCTCTAGATCGTTGTCTAATTCTCTCCGAGTCTTCGGAAAAAAACCCCACAAACTGACTGATTCTTGAACCCGATTCAGCAGAACCTCCCTCACGAAAACACGAATAACTCTTAGAGTACAAATCCAAAAGACGAACGGATTGGCCTCACGGCTATCTAACATGGAGAAGAACTTACCCACAAAGTTTCACTCTGATCCAAACCGATCTCCTTATCCGTTTCTCTTCTCTACCAGAACAAAACAGAACTGCCTTCTCTTTTCTCCTGATTTCGACTAGCAAAACCCTTTCAAGAATCCTCAAACTTCTTTCTCTCTTTCTTTCCTCTCAACCACGTTTTCTCTGATCAAAAACACGGCCACAAGGCCGCTAATCCTTTAAATACCCGAGCTCTAGGGCTCTCCCTAAACCGCCGTCCCAAACCGGACAATTAACATAAACCGAAACTTAATCTGAAACATTGGTGTCGATCAACACCCACCATTGGTGTCGATCGACACCCCACCCAAATTACAATAATTTGGTTCCAGGATGTTACAATTCTCCCCCACTAAACCGGATTCGTCCTCGAATCCTAACAGCAACGACCATCAAGGACCCAAACCTAATCCAAAACCGGTCAATACCACCGAGATCCTAATATCTGATCTCCGAGGTTCTCGTCTAATCTCATATTTATACGCCCGTTTACAGACATTTATTATTCTTAACTCATTCCACACCCTTCCCACTCGCAGGACGCATCCCTTGAGCTATCGGTGTCATACCACTTCCACTCGCAGGACGCATCCTTTTGAGTTATCGGTGCCTCGTGTCCCTTCCACTCTCAGGACGCATACTTTGAGCTCTGAGTACACAGGGAAGACTAATCATCCCCTCGAGAGAACGCATTCTCTCCAAAACAAAATGAATGAGTTATTCAGAGCCGCAACACCTAGAGTAATAAATTCTAAAACGTCTATAAATATCTATCGACTAGGACTACCTCTCGCGGTTAACTCGATACTCCCTAACTCAGAATATCTCAACAACAAGACCAAACAGCAGTCATACAAAACACCACCACGAACCGACAATTCCTGACCCAAACCGACCAGTACTACTCGAGCTCACCATACTCGAAATCTGAAACCCGCGAAGCCAACCATCGCAAGCTATAAGCTTCTGGCTCACCAGCCAAAACCACTTGATATGTTAGTATTTTGGTGTCTTTTACGCTTTGTTTCTTTAGTCTTTTTGGTTCTTTCTAGTTTATTTTGTGTCTTTTCAGGTTCTAGGAGGCTCTCGAACATAAATTAGAGTCCGTGAGGGTCATTGGAGCAAAAAGGGACGAATCTGGAGGAAAGACAGTGATTTTCATAAATCGAGCACCTGCTCGGTTTAGAGCGAGCACCTGCTCGCCTGAAGACCCAAGGAAGTCGAAGTCTCTAGAATCCGGACCGACCGGTCCGGATGAGAGGACCGACCGGTCCACACTCGAAGACCCGAAGCCAAAAGTCTATGGAATCCGGACCGACCGGTCCGAATTGTACGACCGACCGATCCCAGACCTGAAGACATGCCTCGTGCTGACACGGACCGACCGGTCTGACATCAGACCGACCGGTCGGGCTCCCAGAACCAAGTTGCCCTAAAATTTCCTTATAAATAAGTTGTAGCCACTTTCCAAGTGGGGGATATATTTTTTCTGAGATATTTTTCCCTGAGACGTTTTTTTGAGAGCTGAGACTACTTGTTTCCATTGTTGAGATCCTTTCAAGGTGTTTTTCATTTCCAAGGATTTTGATTGTAAGAATTGGAGGATCATCCACAACTTTCCATTGAGAAGATTTCTTAAACCCTATTCTCTTATTTTATCATGATGCTTTCTTCTCATTTGATTGCTGTGATTTTGTCCTCCATGACTGAGTAGTCTCATTGCTAGATTAGGGAAATTCAATGGTGGATTAGGATGATAGTGACTGAGCCAAATAGGAAATGTTATCATTTGTCTTCATCAATCGGACTTTATACTGCTTAGGCTAATTTGATCACCTAGTCTATGATTTTAGGATTAACTTATTCACGAAAGTGCTCTAGGTTGCTAGATAAACCATTGATGAGCAATCGGTGTGTAACCAACGACAGTTGATTGTTACCATCGATTGTGAACAAATCGAACCAAATTGTTAAAGCTTATCTTTATTTCTGAATTCGAACGACAGTTTATGCATTTAGGATGCTAGATAAAGTTATTGATGCATCACGACAGTGAGGCAATATTACATTCATGTTCGAGTTCTAGATTGCGCTAAATTGAATCCTGAATAGATTGCTCAGTCCATGATCCGAAACCACCGGCGAATGACTCTAATCTAGTGCCTTTATCTTATTGAATTTACATCATTTTTAGTTGCTATTTCGTTCATTAATTCGTCACAAACAAATTCCCATTTTATCTTAGCTTTAAGCGATAATCCATATTTTCATAGTGTGACCGTGGTCCCTGAGGATTCGATACCTAAAATACTACTGCTTTTGTCTGTGCACTTGCGGATACTATTTAGGTTTAAAACTTCACACATCACCACTCAAGGTCAACACATGATCCCAGAGGCTCAAATCCATTCTCATGTTAATGACCACGTCTCCAGACATTTATTACTCTAAACTTATCATACACCTTACTCACTCGCAGGAACATAATCCTTTGAGCAATCGGTAACACTTGGACCACTGCCCTACATACACACACGAGAAAAGTCATCCCAAACAGTATACTGAAAAACACAATCTCCAAAAGTATACAGGAGAACACAATCTCCACAATGAGTTATTCGGGGACAACACACCCCTAAAGTAATAAATTCTGAGACGCTCAAAAACATCTCCCAACTAAGATTACCTCTTGTGGCCTAAACATGATGTTCCCAACCCGGAATATCATCACAAAGAACAAACCACTGGTCCGCACCAACCGATAATGAGAACACCCATCTCATCTCACAAAAATATAAGGAACCCCATCTTATAATTCTCAAAAATGTATAGTCGTTACGACAGAACGAGGATACATGAAACCACAAAAACTCATAGCACCATGCTAACATAACCGAACTGGAACCACAAGAAGGTGAAGCTCGATTTGCGGCCTCCCTGCCAAAATACTACTCGAACTTCAACCCCATCCTTGCTTTAGGTTTCCCAAACCTCCACCTCTAAGCGACAATAACCTGCAAAGCTCTGAACACAGCCACCTTTTCTGACGTAGCATGTTAATTCTCTTCTCGGGAATCCTCAAAGGTCTCATCGCTACCAACACTCTGGCTGAAATTTTCCCGAAAACTTGGCCACCAACTCCACTGAAAAACACATGCCCTTCGTCAACATTGACATCTTGAGATACACACGGTTTCCAACCTTAAACTCCAACTCTGAACTCCTCTTAACAGCATAACTCCACTGCTGATCTTTAAAACACTGATCCTTCAAGACGTTCTTGACAACCCTGCGCCCAATGTGTTATTCTCCCCCACTTAGGTTCAACATAAAGGTGACTCACAGTGCCTCCCATACAAACCATGTATGAATCCATCTTGGTATTCGCTGGAATAAATGATATCCAAGACAACTCGGCCAAACACCAATGATCCAACCGATGATCACTTCTTTCTCAACATACCTCCTAGCCAGAATCGATGTTCCATCGGTCTCCGTAATGGCCAGGGAACGTGCCAACTTAATCGGACGACCCGCCATAACCCGGATAACATCTACATATGCGAGTTAGGCAATCAGACATCGAAAATCAAAATCCGCTTCCACCAGCTGTCACTTATCGCATACTGCAGTCCACTGGCCGGTATTACCAAGTTTACACGCCCGAACCCTGAGGTTCATGTTTCGTCTCATACTTATGCCATGCATGGACTTTGATTACTCATACTTTTACCAACATCTTCACACTCACAGGACGTCTCCTTCGAGGTAACGATACCGATGCCACTCCACTCTTAGGACGTCTCCCTCAAGCTCTAGCTATAATTAGGAAAAATATTTCCTATAGAGTAATCATCTCTTGCGTGCACAAGCATTTGAAGGCTAGAACGGTCCATTGGTAAAACCTGCTACCCAGACCCTAGCATATCATCGCTGCTCCAACTGAGTATTTGGCAATACGATGATCTTCCCTAAGATCCTTTCATGACCTTTAAAGCACCTTATTAATCCTAGGTTCATTCGGCCGTAGCAGACATCTAATGCTCTTAACTCAAACAATACTTTGACACTCGTAGGATGCATCCTGGAGCTGTCAGATCCACACCCTGATACTCGCATGACGCATCCTGGAGCTATCAGGTCGTTACCATAATACTCACAGAACGCATCCTAGAGCTGTCAAGTAACAAACTGCTCGCACCCTCGGGACGCATCCCTTGAGCTAGCAACACCCTAACACTCGCAGGACGCATCCTAGAGCTGTCAGGTAACATACCATTCGCACTCTCGGGACGCATCTTTCAAGCCAACGTTATCTGGGGAACGCATCCCCGAGAGCAATAGACTCCACACGCCTATAAACCTCAAGATTAAAACTGTCTCAAGTAGTCTGAATCAAAACTTGATTCCACGGTGCACACCGCATAAAGCTTACCCCACCCACATTCGCTCGGACAATCTCATTGCAATATTTCCTAGTCCAAACTAGGTCTGTCAAGTTGATCGCGCAACAATCAAACAAGAACATACACCACCAACCGTATAACAGAATTAGACCAGTCAATCATGCAATAACCAACAGAAAATATACATAACCATTAGGCGCTGCATCCGTTACCAGGGTCGTCTGAACCGAGTTATTTTTTTTTTTTAATTCACAATCAACTCTAGGCTTGACGCCCACCACATCTTCTATCGAAGACCAACACCTGAACATAACCTGGCCAGTACCACAAGAGATCCTCGTCTAATCCCAGAGGTTCTCATCTAATCCTATGTTTATAGGCATATTTTCATACGCTTATTAAGTTTAACTGACCCATACGCCACATGCTCACACATGAACCAATCCATTGAGCTGGCAATACCTTATACCACTTGTTTTTTTGGAACAAATCCGACTATTACCTGATATCTAGGGAACCCACCATCCCCAATACATACTCTAAAAACACCACCATTTCCAGATAACGAGTTATTCGTAATAAATTCTAAAATACCTATAAACATCAGCTACTAGATAACCTCAAATAGCTAACTCAATAACCCCAACACCACTGCCCACTAAGACCATTACACTAACCCAGCCCAGTCACTAATCTGAGATCAACTCTCGATCTCTGAGGCCCCCATCCAGCCTCAAGCTTACTTACGTTTTCAGACATCAACTACTCTTACTCATTCCAGCATTCCAGCATTCCAGCATTCCCGCATTCCAGCATTCCAGCATCAACTACCGTTCTGCTGAGGCGTGTATGGGGCTGTGAGATGTCTCAAAATTCCAGCATTCTCGCAAAAAACATTGAACTCCTGTGAGACAAACTCTCCTCCTCTGTCAGTCCTGAAAGTCTTTATTCTTGCCCCTGAGTCCTTCTCAACACAACTCTTGAAACTCATGAATTTTTTAAAGGCTGAATTCTTTTCTTTGAGGAGAATCGTCCACATATAACGGGAGTAATCATCAATGAGAACAAAAACATAACGATTACCTGCAGCTGTACTCGGTGTAATGGGACCGCATAAGTCTCCATGTACTAGCTCTAAAATCTCAGCGGCTCTGTAAGAGGTGGCTTGCGGAAACGATTGTCTCACTTGTTTCCCAAGTAGACATGATCTACAAATCTCTTTCTCAAAAATAACCTGCGAAAGTCCTTGGACAAAATCTCTTTGCTTCATAGACTTGATGGTCTCTGTATTTATGTGTCCAAAGCGAGCATGCCATCTGCTCGATTCACTAGTAGAGGCAAGGTTAAGGTAAGCATCATCTCGAAATCCCATACATACCTTGTATAATCTGTTCTTCGATCTTGGAGCTTTTGCAATGAGTCTTCCTTTTGCATCCCTCATGGTAAGGAAACCTCCTTTCATCCTAATATCACAACCGGACTCTATTGCTTGACCCAGACTAATGATATTGCTTTTCAGGTCTGGAATGTAGTATACATCTGACATAACTCGTGGCTCACCATTCATATCAACAAGTGAGATTGACCCTTTCCCTTTAATATCAACTCGAGAGTCATCTCCAAATCTCACCTTTCCTGTAACCGATGCATCAAGCTTCTCAAAGTATCTTCGATCTCCTGTCATGTGATTACTGGTGCCATTGTCGAGATACCAGATGTTCTCATCCCTAGTGTATGTCTCAAACTTTCGCGGTATACACTTTTCTTCGTTGAGAAAAACAACCTCATGCATCATGAGTTCATCAGCCTTTTGGGTGTCCTGGATCTCTGTTTCTTGAGCTTCTTGTAGCTTTAATAACCGATCTGGACAATCCGAAGCGAAGTGGCCAAGCTTATCACAGCGATAACAAGTGACCCGTGACGCATCTCTCCACGCATTAGAGCGTCCTCTACCTCTTCCTTTATTGAAACAACCACCTCGGCCTCTGTTTCGATAGTCACTTGTATACTCTCTGCTGTTTGAACCTTCCATGTTAGCATACATGAGCTTAGATTGATCTGCTTGCGTTTCCTCTTGCTCATTAATCCTCTATTCATACGCCTTAAGCCTTCCAATAATTTCTTCGAAAGAAGTAGTATTAAGATCTAATACTTCCTCCAAAGAAGCCACGATATGAATAAACTTCTTGCAAGGAAGACAATTAAGGAATTTCTTAACCAACTTTGCTTCTTCGATGTTCACTCCAAGGGAAGCCAATTTTGAAGCTATTTCTGACAATCTACCCGAGAAATCATCAATCTTATCTGTGTCTTTCATCTTAAGATGATCGAACTCAGCCATAAGTGTTTGTAGACATGCTTCTTTTACTCGTTCTGCCCCAACATGTCTTGTTTTGATAGCATCCCACACTTGTTTAGTTGTGGCCAGGTCGCCGACTTGCAACACAAGAGCTTCCGGTATTGATTGAAACAAGAGAGCCATGGCCATATTGTCTTTATCTCCATCTACCGCATTCGTTCCTGTCTCAATTTCTTCCCAAACCTTGTGAACTTTCAATGCTATCTTCATCCTTATCGCCCACACTGTGTAATTTGTTGAGGTTAGCATAGGACACACAATGGAGGACGAGCCTCCTCCCTCCTTTGGTTTAACCGGAACAATTGCACCATCTGCCATCTCTTCCTAGGATGTCGTAATGCTCTGATACCAAATCTAGATTGAGAATTTCGATTAAGAGACTCAAAGTATAAAGAAATAACTCTTCTTTATTAATCACTTAGGAAAATAACTCAAAACCTAAGTTTCTCTCAATCACACAAAATCCTAAAGGGATGTCACAACTTGACAACTCCTTATATAGGGAAACATAACTCCAAAACCCTAAACAAAATTTCCTTTTATTATATTTAGATAACTCCTAAATATATTTTCTATTCTGAACCCTTCAGAATTAATTATTCTTCAAGCTTACTTCAACATATTGAACACAGGAAATAAATAAGGGAACTCCATCTTATTAATTTCCAAAACATAGAATCGTTACAACACCGATCGAGACTACAATAACCAAAACCACATAGCTGAAACCAAAATTCAAAACTAAAATAAAATGGAAAGAAACACCGCTCGATCCCCGATCCACTCCCTCAGATCCTACTCGACCACTGCCTCGGCCTACTGCGGCAACTGGGGACACTCGACCTTAATATGACCTGGTTCCCTACAGTATTAGCAAACTCGAGCTCCCTAAAACTCTGCTCTCACAGGACAACTCGCAACACGGTGATCTCCGCTCCCGCACCCATAACAACTACGACCTTTTGATTTCAGCTTGAAAGTGTCTTCCCTCTTCCTCTTCTGCCCTTGCACAAACTTGCTGGCCTGGTTAGGAACCTCATGACACTGCTGCCTCCCCGGCGAAGCAGCTGGAACAAACTCTGGCTGGACAACCACCGTTGCCACCAGATACTCCACATAAACTCTCCTCGAACAAGAGATACGCTCTTCCCTCATCATCTACTCCTCGGTTCCCTCAGGTCTCACACTACCTAAGAAATGCCCTGAACTCAGGACCTGCATCCGCCTCATCCTCACCTGATAAGTCGAATACTCCTCTGACACTACAGCCCTCGGCTGCACTGAAGCCTGCACCGGATCTACTATCGGTAACCGCTCTAGAATATGCGTCAACAAGCCCTCTAGACGATTCCAACGATCCTGAGTTGGAGCAACACCCACATCTGGGCCAACTCCACCACTAGTTAACCCGATACCCCTCCTGGCACTTACAGCACCAACACTGGCACTCACGCTGGTCCCACTCACAGATTCTGCCTGATACACCTGAGACTCTGACGCCTGCGAAGCACTCGCAGCTCTGCCACTAGACGACTCCAACATGCGCCTTTGACCCCGACTTCTACCTCTACCAAGACTTCTAGCTCCAGTATCCATAACTCTGCATTTATCAACACGCAGACAAGATACTATAACTATGGAGAATAGAAGTCACAAACAAACATAAATACTTACCGCGAAATCTCTTTAAAGGCCGAAGAGGATGATTCTAAGACTACTAACTGATTACTAACACACAATCAATTAAGCACATAGTCTCAGACATCCAATTTCACGAGTCCTAAAACCGTCTAGGCTCTGATACCAAAAATAAACAACCAAGCTTTTTTTTTTTTTAAGCCTAATACTTCTACTACGGAAATCAACAACTAATTTAAACCATTCAAACCAATATAATAACAACATAATTCAACAATGATCAAATCCAGAATACCAAAGAAATAACTAGCAATTCTAGCAACCTATCAGGTTCCACTAAAAATGCAACAACAAACATAACAACCTATCATCCTCTTCATACGCCATGATTTCGCGATCACACTTTTCCTTTACCTGCAACTCAAAAGGGAAAAACAGAGTTGCATGAGTATTATCACAAATACTCAGTGAAGCGGTCATCCCGCCTACTGGTTACAAATAGGGAAATAGATTGCCAAAAACTACGCGAGCAATCAACATTCAACAATTAAACAATTTTTCACCATTTAACAAGTGGTGTCGATCGACACTCCTCCTGGGTGTCGATCGACACTACCACTAGGTGTCGATCGACACTCCTCGCAGAAACCTAGACCGAGTCGAATCCCCTCGAGACTCGGTCTTGTTTCATCGTACTAGACTGATCACAACACAGTCACAACATGTCACATGAAAAACATAGGAATATCAATCATAATCAACACAATTCATCCATTCAATATCAATCATAATCAACACAATTCAATCATTCAAAAACCTAACAATCTAATCCCGTTACCGCGATCACGCACTCACCTTAGCCTAAAACAGATTTAATTCGGTTCGTACGGATGAATAACACGGAAAACGGAAACACCCGCAATCCTAAACGTTCTGATCCAAACAAAAACCACCAAGATCAAACGTTTTCACTAAAACCCAAAATATACTTTCTTAGAACAGAACCGACGCGATTTACTAAAATCAACGCTGAGGACGGAGTTTACCTCTGATTTTCGATCGGAAACATGTTCAGAAAACTAGACACACAGAGTTTTCCAACGCCCTCTAGATCGTTGTCTAACTCTCTCCGAGTCTCCGGAAAAACACCCCGAAATCTGACTGATTCTTGAACCCGATTCAGCAGAACCTCCCTCACGAAAACACGAATAACTCTTAGAGTACAAATCCAAAATACGAATGGATTGGCCTCACGGCTAGCTAAGAGGGAGAAAAACTTACCCACAAAGTTTCACTCTGATCCAAACCAATCTCCTTATCCTTTTCTCTTCTCTACCAGAACGAAACAGAACTGCCTTCTCTTTTCTCCTGATTTCGACTAGCAAAACCCTTTCAAGAATCCTCAAACTTCTTTCTTTCTTTCTTTCCTCTCAACCATGTTTTCTCTAATGAAAAACACGGCCACAAGGCTGCTAATCCTTTAAAAACCCGAGCCCTAGGGCTCTCCCTAAACCGCCGTCCCAAACCGGACTATTAACATAAACCGAAACTTAATCTGAAACATTGGTGTCGATCGACACCCACCATTAGGGATGGGCAAAAATAACCGGAACCGAAAAACCGAACCGAAACCGACCCGTAATTATCCAAACCGAAACCGAATTGAACTTCAAAGAATACCCGATGGATATTTTTTGTTAGAACAAAAAGAACCGGAACCGAACCGATACCGAACCGAAAACCGAATGGGTATCCGAAATATCCGAAACATAAATTAATACACAAATATATATATATGCATAGTTTGAGTATATTTTACAATTTTTCTTTGTTATGTTTACAATTAATTCGGTTAGTTCAAATATTGTTATCTATTAGTAGGTAGTTCGGATAAAAATAGCTAATATAAGTTTATTGTTTTATTTTTTATTAAAAAAAAAATACTATTTTTTGGATAATTTAGTGTATTTTGGATAAAAAATACTCGGAACCAAACCGAAACCGAAATTAGTGCTTTAAGATTTGTTTCATTACAACGTCTGTCACTCTCTTAAGACTTTGATGTTTCATAACTTGTTTCGTTATTTTCGTATTTTGAAGGTTTGAGTTGAAACTTATAAAGTTTATCATTTTGAATAGGTTTAAACTCTTTAATTTTGTTTATTTAATATCATTGTCTTGTAAACTCTCAAATCTTGTGTTACTTTATAGAAAGGGAATATCTCTCTAGATTACTCAAATATTGTGTCATTTTCTACTGTTTTTTGTATAATGCTTTGCTTATGATTTCAACTTTTAAGTTCGGTACTTTGTTTCAAAACAACAGGTAATTCGAATTGTACTCTTTTTCCTTCAATGTGATTTTCACATTAAAGTTTTTTAATGAGGCAAGGAGAATTACCTATCTTAGGATTTCAACTTTTAATTTTGTTATTTTGTTTAAAAACTATTAAGTTGCTTTTGGATTTTTATTATGAACTTGTTTCAGTATTGTCGTAATATTATGTTTGGTGGCATTTTGGGTATAACCGAGACCAACCCGGAACCGCTAGATACCGAACCGAAACCGAACCGTAATTCAATGGGTACCTATATGGGTATAAAATATCTAAACTCAATATACCCGGAACCGATTGGTACCGACCCGAAACCGAACCGAATATCCGGTTGCCCAGGCCTACCCACCATTGGTGTCGATCGACACCCCACCCAAATTACAATAATTTGGTTCCGGAATGTTACAACTAAAATGAATCAAAAATGCAAGATTTTATAACATTTGGAGGGACTAAACATATTTTTTGTGGAGTTAAATTGTTGGAATTTTTAATATGGAAAAAAAAAACAGTCTCTCGATTAGTTAAAGAAAATAAAAAGGGAGGATTAATGGATAATCAACTGTATAAGTAATCCAATGTAAATATAAAAATAATCCACTATATAAATCTTTTCTTTATATAGTGGATTATTTTTATATTTACATTGGATTATACAGTTGATTATCCATTAATCCTCCCTTTTAAGTGTGGTTTTAGAGATTTTTTTTGGTGAGGTTTAAATAGGGTTATAGAAGTTTACAAATAGATATGAATTTTTCTATTTTGATTTTGAACATAATCAAGCTGATGTCATATTGAATTTATGTTACACTGATGTCGTTGAATAAAACTTACCTTTATGACTTGATTGTTAGTATTTTTACGAGATGTAAAGCGAATTCATCAAAGTTCACGTTATTTTGAACGGATCATGTACATAATCTTCATCTTATCTTTTTTGTAATCTTCGCCTTATCTTTTTTTTTTGCTCCTCTTACAACACTGTGAGGTCCAAAGTTCACATTAAAATTATGTGTTTGAGGATCAATGACAATGAGAGTATAATTGAAGATCAATGTGTTCTCACACTAACGCTTGCATGTGAAGAATGAGATAAAAAAACCATAAACATTAGAATCTCTCACTTACCCATTGGTCGAGATGGTCATGATAATATTCACCCCGATTTGAGTATAAATAAAATAATCTACTATCTTGCAGTATGTAAAATCGCAGTTAATGTAATTGAGGTAAGCAATGTAGAGTTTATCAGGAATATTTCATTATCCTAGTTTTTATAGCGGTATGATACCGGTTAACTTATGGAAAGCTGGCTTTTTCACATCTAAATTAACGTGAAAGACTAGGTAAATTATGGTTCTTGAATACAACCATAAATGGTTGATGGAGCTATGCATATTCAAATTGATATTCCTCATAACTCTTTGGAGAGGAGATGGAAGAGGTCTTAATCGTGGTGATCTTAAATTTTATAGCATAATGAGCAGTTTTGAATTCTTTTTATGAGCACTAGATCAAAACCGACGTAGTCGCTGATGACTTTAAGAAAGACATGAGAAAAATTGAGTTCAAATGCGTATGACGTATGTGAACAATACATGATCATAAAACTTGACATGTTAACTTATAAATCATTTGGTCCAGCATTGACTCGTATTACAACTCATAAACAATCGCGTTGTAGACGCGTTTGATTGCATGTCAACTTTTCTTAAATTATTTATTAAACATATTTGAATCATTGAACATCGTAAATTTTTACATGTTAAGAAGAGTCCTAAAATAATTACGTGTTTCAACATCAATTTTAGTTGAAGTAAACGGCTACATAATCCGTGTAAAAGGTTCTCCAATCTACTAACGCCTTCTCTCTCTTTGGCTCGGGTTGATGGTCGGATTTTGCTTTCTCCGGTCAGCCGATCGGCTGTGGTGGACAGTGTTCCTATTCGGCTCTGGGACAAGATATGTCCATGGTCATGGTTTCTGGTGGAGGACAATGGTTGTCCAAGCTTTTTCTTGCTATGGGATCCTAGAAGGGTCGGCTTTGTGCCTTCTCTTCTGCTTTCATGGCTCTTGTTTATGGCATTTTTTAATACCGATAATCATTTTATGGTCATTAGGGTGGTCTTATGGGTGTCATGATTCTGTTTTGGTTGACATCGTGTTGGTTTTAGCTTGATGTTGGGTATTTAGTATTGTTCTGGATTTGTGATCAAATTGCTTGATGTGGTGTTAGGCTCGTTTCTGGATTTTGGTTATAGTTATGTGGTGTGGTGGGTTATGTTATTTATCAAGCTTCCATTCTCGCTGTTACCGTGGTATTTGGGTTTTATGGTTCACTAGGTCTTGTTGTTATGGGTTCGCTCTTGTGAAGGTTTATCATTGTGGAGGTATTTACTCTCTTTTCCCATTGTTTAGGCTAAGAGTAGTAGATATCAAGAGATGTAGTGGCATCGATCTTCAACTCTGCTCTTGCGAGGAGGTGGTTAGTTCTCAATTGTTAATGACTGAGGTTGGCTTGCAGAGTGTCCGCATGTTAGATGGGTTGAACTTCTTTGGCGTTTTGCCTTTCTGAGGCCAAGGTATATACCTTGCGTCTAGTGTTTTACATCTTTCCCAGTCAATTCGGTTTTGTTGGTATGGGTGTGAAGGTTGTGCTGTGATCTCTCCGTCTCCATTTTTCCTCTGTTCATACTGTTGTTGGTAGAGGTTTTGTGGCTCTTGCTCATCCATCTCTTGGTCTTCGATGCAGTTTGGCATCAAATACATCTTTGAGGAGATTGTTTATTTCGGTTTGGTTTCATGGTCGACGCTTGATTTAGTTCCTCTTCTTTCAATTTTCATTTATCTGCATCCCTTGATTTGCTCTATGTATTTGTGTCTTAATATGCTTGTAATATGGTTTTATGTTATCAATATAATTTATTCAACAAAAAAAAAAACAAATTCAATCCGTGTTATATATCTCTGATATTCTCCTTGGCTTTAACAACATTTACTTATACAGTGGATTATACATCAAAATTTACTTAAGAGAAACCAATTATTTATAGGAAAGTTTGCTAAAACAACATTCCCATGAGAAATTATATTTTTGAGAATTTTTACCCGTTTTACCCTTATTTGCCTTGATAACAAAAAAACGTATTTACAAAACTGCCATTAATGAATCGGCGGGAAAAGTTCCCGCCAAGGAAAATAAATCTACCATGCTGTCATGGTAGATTTATATACGAACGGTAGACTTATTTTTTGAGCGGTAGACTTATTTTTTGAGCGGTAGATTTATATATGAACGGTAGACTTATTTGTCCCCTTGATGGTAGAGATGTTTCCGAATGGTAGACTTATTAGAGTGATTGGTAGATTTATTATTTTCAGTGGTAGATTTATTTTGGAGTGGTAGATTTATTTTGTGATTGGTAGATTTATTTTCGAAGATTGGTAGATTTATTTTCTTTAGCGGTAGAGTTAAATTTTTGTGACAGATTTATTTTTGCGACTGGTAGACTTATTATAGTGGTGGTAGATTTATACTAGTTGACTGTAGTGGTAGACTTATTATAGTGGTGGTAGATTTAATATTTTTGACGGTAGACTTATTCAATCTTTTTCCCTTTTACTGGAAAATTTTCCCGAAAAACATTGGTAGAGTTATTTTTTCTGTTTACCTTATGGTAGATTTGTTTTTCGGATGGTAGACTTATTATCCAGAGATGGTTGTCATATAGTTGTGGTAGACTTATTATCCGACGATGGTTGTTCATATAGTTGTGGTAGACTTGTTTGCTGACATAGGTTCATATAGTTGTGGTAGACTTATTATCCAATGATGGTTTTTCATATAGTTGTGGTAGACTTGTTATCTGACATAGGTTCATATAGTTCTGGTAGAATTGTTATCTGATTTAGGTTCTTTAAACAACAATGCGGTGGTAGACTTATTATCTAACTTAGGTTCTTTGAATAATGTTGTGGTAGACTTATTATCTGACTTAAGTTCTTTAAATAATGTTGTGGTAGACTTATTATCTGACTTTGGCTCTTTAAACGATTTGGTGGTAGACTTATTATTTAACTTAGGTTCTTTAAACACTGTTGTGGTAGACTTGTTATCTGACTTAAGTTCTTTAAACAATGTGGCGGTAGACTTATTATTTAACTTAGGTTCTTTGAATAATGTTGTGGTAGACTTATTATCTGACTTATGTTCTTTAAATAATGTTGTGGTAGACTTATTATCTGACTTAGGTTCTTTAAATAATATTGTGGTAGACTTATTATCTGACTTAGGTTCTTTAAATAATATTGTGGTAGACTTCTTATCTGACTTTGGCTCTTTAAACAATGTGGCGGTAGACTTATTATTTAACTTAAGTTATTTGAATAATGTTGTGGTAGACTTATTATCTGACTTAGGTTCTTTAAATAATGTTGTGGTAGACTTATTATCTTTCTCATGGATAAAAGGTGCATTGGAGACAAATTATATAGCGAGCAAATTTCTAGAGTACTGATTCCAGAGGTTTTAACCCCAAAATAAATCCGCAAATGTACAGACAAAAGCAGTAGTATTTTAGGTATCGAATCCACAGAGACCAAGGTTACTCTATGAAGCTATGGATTTATATTTAAAGCTAAGACAAAATGGGAGTTGGTTTGCAGTGAAACAATGAACCGAACGACATTTAAAACGATGTAAATTCAATAAGATAAAGGCACTAGATCAGGATCATTCGCCGGTGAATTCGGATTTAGGACTGAGCATCTATTCAGGATTCAATTTAAGCACAATCTAGAACTCAAACATAAATGTAATATTGTCCCACTGTCGTGATGTATCAATATCTTTATCTAACACCCTAAATGCCTAAACTGTCGTTTGGATTCAGAGATGTTGATAAGCATTAACAAAATGGTTCGATTTGTTCACAATCGATGGCAACAATCAACTGTCGTTGGTTACACACCGATTGCTCGTCAATGGTTTATCTAGCAACCTAGAGCACTGTCGTGAATAAGTTAAACTTGAAACCATAGACTAGGTGATCAAATTAGCCTAAGCATTACGAATCCCGATTGATGAAGACAATGATATCATTTCCTATTTGGCTCAGTCAGTATCATCCTAATTCACCATTGAAATCCCCTAATCTAGCTATGAGACTACTCAACCATGGAGATCAAAAATGCAGCAATCAAATGAGAATGATTCATCATGAAAAAGCAAAGAGATAAGGGTTTAAGAAATCTTCTCAATAGAAAGTCGTGGATGATCCTCCAAATCTTACAAGCAAAATCCAAGGAAATGAAAACACTTGATGGATCTCAAGATTTTAGAACAAATGAGTCTCAGCCTTTTGAATGGGGAAAAAAATCAGAAAAAGTGAACTCTGTTTTAGAGAGTGGCTGGGTCTTATTTATAATAAAAAATTAGGGCAACCGGTTCTGGGTGATCGACCGGTCGGTCTGGATCTGGACCGGTCGGTCCATCTTCACAAAGTCTCGGGTCTTCAGGTCTGGAGACCAGTCGATCTACATCCGGACCGGTCGGTCCGGATTCCAGGGGCTTCGGCTCCTTGAGCTTCAAGAGTGGACCAGTCGGTCCACCTTTACGGACTGGTCGGTCCGGATTCCAGGGGCTTCGGCTCTTCGGGCGAGCAGGTGCTTGCTCCAAACCGAGCAGGTGCTCGGTTAGGAAAAATCGCATTTTTTCTCCGAATTTTTCTCTTTCGCTCCAATGACCCCAAATGACTCCAATCCATGCTTGAGAGCCTCCTAGAACCTGAAAAGACACGAGATGAACTAGAAAGAACCGAAAATAAATAGAAAACAATATGTAAAAGAGACCAAAATACTAATATATCTAGTACATAAATTCTGCCAATTCATTGCACTAAACAGAGAATAAATCTACCATCAAAGAAAAACAAATCTACCATAAAAGAAAAACAAATCTACCATACCATTGAACAGAGAATAAATCTACAATCAAACATAAATTTGTAAGTTATCCACGACCTCTACCTTTTCCGCCACCACCTCTGAAGCCTCCATGCCTACCAAATGAATCACCATCAGCGGTGGTTCCTTGAATCGGAGTACCGTCTGATCTAGTGTGGTCCGTCTCGACATCGTAAAATGTCAAAATAAATCTACCATGGAACATAAATAACTCTACCATGAGACACAAATAAATCTACCATTACAGAACAATAAATCTACCATGTCACAAGTACCGTCTGACCTCCGCCTCTTCCGCCACCACCTGCAAAGTCTCCACGTCTACCAGAATAAATCTACCAACAAAGAAAAATAAATCTACCATCAAACTAGAATAAATCTACCATCAAAGAAAAACTTTCCATACCATTGAATATAGAATAAATCTACCATGACAGAACAAACTTCCTACCAAATTAAACTACAATTATCAACGCCGAATCCAATAGATCCACAAGCTTCCGCTTCTTTTGCCACCACCTCCGAAGCCTTCACGTCCACCAGAATAAATCTACAAACAAAGAAAAACAAATCTACCATCAAACTAGAATAAATCTGCCATCAAAGAAAAACTACCATACCATTGAACATAGAGTAAATCTATCATGACAGAACAAACTTCTTACCAAATTAAACTACACTTACGAACGCCGAATCCAATAGATCCTCGGCTTCCGCTTCTTTTGCCACCACCTCCGAAGCCTCCACGTCCACCAAAATAAATCTACCATCAAACTAGAATAAACCTACCATCAATGAAAAACTACCATACCATTAAACATAGAATAAATCTACCAAGGCATAACAAACTTCCTACCAAATTAAACTACCATTACCACCGCCGAATCCAATAGATCCACGGCTTCCGCTTCTTTTGCCACCACCTCTGCAGCCTCCATGTCCATCAGAATAAATCTACCATCAAAGAAAAATAAATCTACCATCAAAGAAAAACAAATCTACCTTCAAGAACATGAACCCAGAAATCGAATCGGAACAAAACCACCGATACGAAGCCGGAATTGTAATTACCTATTGCTGAATGCATCGAAACTTTCGAAAAGTGCACGAGAACAAGAACAAACCCAAAAATCGCCGGAAGCACAAGAACACGGTTGAGAGAAGAGAAACGAAGAGAAGAAAAGAAGAAACGAAGAGAAGAGAAGTTGAGAGAAGCCCGAAACTTACCTTTGGAGTCGCCGGAGACGAGGAAATCGCCGGAGAAGACGAAGAAACACGGTTGTGTCGTCGTCGGAGTCGCTCACGATTTTTTTTTCGTCGTTGAAAATAACAAAAAGAAACGTGAGAAATTTTTTTATACAAAATCTTTTTTTTCGATGGCATTTCTGTAATAAAAAGAACATCACAATGTTTAAAAAACTTTTCATGTGGTGATTTCTCTACAAGGTTGTTTTAGTTATTAATAGATTTTTCAAAATTGTTTTAATTATTATCTTTTATATATTTACATTTGAGAAAAGTATCTTTATAATAATATAGGATTTAGAGGGTAAATAAATTTTAAAAACTTTTAAAGGAAGTGAAATATACAGTGGATTTATGAAAAAGGTAGCAGAAGAGGCACAAAGGTCAAACTGTACATTAATGTATGATGGGACTTTGCTCGTGATTTTTCCCTTCTCATCGCTCACACCACCGACACTCTCTGTCTCCTATTATTTCTTTAAACATATCCCAATTACTGTATTCTTAAATTGTACTCATTTTTTGAGTTTTTCATAATAAATATTGAAAAACTAATAGTATTTAAAACTTTTTTTTAAAAAGTATAATTTTTTATGAAAATTTATCTTCATAAACAAACTAAAAAACTCAAAAAATCTATCTTCATGAAACTGAGGGAGTATTTAACTTCGTGGACCATTTTTTAATTAATAAATTGGCATTATAATTTTGTTGACATTGTGATTTATGGAAATACATTTAAATAAGCAACTCGCGGTTGACGTTATTTCTTGGTTTATTGCTATTTCTGCAAGAACATATATTTTCTCAAAACGCATTTCTTTTCTCAAGATGTTTACGTTCTTATTTGTGCATTATTTTCCAGTATCCATTTGGAAAGGAGCTTTTACTATGGTATTATCCTGTTATTTTTTTGTTTTTCTACGAGTTGGTAGTTTCAAATGGAATAGCAAAACTCAAGACACGTGATTTTGTTGTAAAGACGGCTAAGAACATGTACATTGGAGATAATGTGGATGTGTCTCATAATATAAAATTATTAAAATTTGAGTAAAAGGAAGAAAGAGAGTGTTTTTATTGAAATAGTATGGTGTATTGAAATATAAAATTAATAAAAATTGAGTAAAGAGAGGAGATAGTGGATTTAGTTGGAGAGATTGTGTTTTGGGGAAGATATAAGAGAGAGAATATTAATGTGTGTTTAAATATAAAATTAATAAAAATTGAGTAAAAGGATAAAAAAAAAGGTATAAAGTTGAGTAAAAAAATAAAAAAAAAATGTATAAAGTTGAGTAAAAAGAAGAGAGAGTGTGTTTTTAATATTTTTTATTGTGAGACATCCACGTTGGGTCTCCAATGTTGATGCTCTAATAGAAATTCGAATAATTGGGACAACACATGTGCTCTTTAACCTACGAATTGCCTACACATAGAATTGAACATCATGTACCTTGCCTTCTTTTACAATAATAGATTTTCATGGTTAAGAATAAAAAAATTCCATTTCCAAAAATCCCATTTCCAAAAATCCCATTTGTTCTATTTACTCTCATCTCATATTCCCATATGAAACGCGCAATAATTCAAAACGCCTCCATTTCTCATATTCATGTAAAACAAAAACTTACAGCGTTTTGCAGCTTCCATTATACTATTGACCTATGCTTTACTCCGGAAAAGCCGATTAAAATAACAACACGAACCAAAACAAAATGATTTTTTTCCCGTATGAATCAATTTACATTAAAAACAAAAAATTCACCTGTATAATATATGTATGTATGTACCGGTTTAAACAAAGTAAACCGATCGGTCAAGAATCCAAAGCAAAAGGGGTTTGTAAAAGATCATACGGAGACCAAAGCGCATCTAACGGACAAGGCCGACCAGCATCAAGCCTAGCCCATGGCTTACCTTTCCCACTCCAATGCAACAAACTCACCGGACCAGGATGCAAATCCCTACACAATCCCCTGAAGTTATCACCACCTAAACCATGCTGGTTCCACCTATGATTAACCGGTTTAATCAAACCGGCAAAAACCAATAAAAACGGCGGTAACGAACCGAGCTCGTAAATCCTCATTCGCTTCTGCATCATCATCCATTCCTCGATGCGTGAAGTGTACGCGCCTTCTCGCCACCGCGACAGATCGATTACCATTACTCCGGTGTTAAAGTAACAAGCTTTTCGATCGGAGAACGTTAAAGATACCGTCGGGTTCGACCAAAACGTCGTCGTAAAATAGGATGTGAAATTTGCGTTGCAGTATTCCGGTGCGGCGAGGACGGAGTCTCTTCCGAGATCTGTTGCAGCGAGTTTGGCGATGTCGTCGACGAGGATCAGATCGGAGTCGAGGTAGACGACACGACGGACGCACGGCGGAAGGAGATCGGCGAGGTAGCTTCTTGCGTAGTTTAAAGGACAGTCTAAAGCAGAGCGGATCGAGGAGGAGATTAGGCGGGAAACAGAGGAGACGTTGAAGACGTAGACGGCGAAGTCGAGGTAAGGGAAGGAGGAGGAGATGGTGGCGCGTAGGGATGACGCGTCGGCGGAAGCGGAGGCGACGAAGTGGAAGACGATGTTTTCAGGGCAAGAAGAGTGTTGGAGGACAGAGAGAACGGCAGCGATTGAGCCGCGAATGTAGGCGGCGTCGAGGGTCATTGCCACGTGGACAGATCGACGGGAGCAGAGTATTGGTTTCGCCGCCACGTCATCGTCGTCTCTGGGATCGATTAGGGGGCAATCTGCCGAATTGTAAAATTGTGGGGCTTCTTTGAATTTTTGGATAATTGGAGTGGCGGAAATGGGATTATGAAGAACGAGTAGAAGACATGAGAGGAGAATGAGAGGAAGAAGAAGAAGATGATTTTGTGATGACATTGTTTTTTCTTTCTTTCTCAGACTCTGATTTGTTTTTGAAGGTTTTGTTCTTTTTTAACTGTGAAGAGCTGTCTCCGGAGACTTTTTATCATGTGTTTGTGTTTCTGTTTGTGCTTATGCGAGAGAGAGATAAAAAGGGTTTTGCTTAGATTTTGGGTTTCTTCTCTCCTAAAATTTATAATATAAATTAGATTCCAAGCCCTTTTCATCGTTTTTATTTTTATTTTTGTTCTTCTTGAAAATGATTAGTTGATGTAAACCATATTATTGTGTCAGTGAAAAAGAAAATAAAAGTTTTGGTCAAATACTATCATTTACTGAGTTTTAGAATTTTCGACTTAAATGTATTTTAGAGAATTGATAGAATAAGTTTGGGGAATTTATTACATCCACATGATTACCAAAATCCATTGTAGATCCACGTTATAGGCTTATAATCTAATATTAATAGGGGACTGAACTGTTTATTAATGAGATTTGAGTCTTTGTGATTTGAGTCTTCTTACAAAATCCAAAACAAAGAGAGGCATGGAAGTTGATTTAATGTGATATTGATAAGTACTTATCAAAATCAAATTTACACACGTAATATACTTATATTTGACATATTTGTATGTACATACAATACAAACAAATAGTTTTTGGAATTCGATTTTTTTCGGATAAATATATCTCGAGGAATTATAGAAAACCACTATGTGGCTATCAACTCAGTACGAATCACAAAGTGCACAAGAATAGGGGGAAGATAAATTAAAACGTGAAATGAATGTTTTAAGAATAGTTTAACGATCTATAAAAAAAGCAATGAAAAATTAATATATATATATATGTCTATAGTAGATGACTTGGTCAATAATTCTTTATGGTTGAGATGTTATATTTAGCTTCAAACTTTATAGTAAATCTACTCCTTTTTTTATATAAGTTTTCGTTTAGTTTTTCTTTGAAGTTTCTATTATGGTCCTTTGTCACTTTCCATGACTACGAAATTTGTAGGTGAAACAAATTATATATACTATATATTTGTTTTTAAAGGTGTCCATATGAGATTTTAATCAACCAATAATGTTATGCCATATCAAATATTAAAACTAAGAAAATACACTAATCATAAAATAGTGGTGTGAAATAGGAAATATTTTGTTAGATAAATAAAAGTTGAACATCTTGGGTTCACCTCTCTCGTTCTCCACCTTTTTATTAACCAATCAAAATTAAGTTATAGGAACCACATATTTAATTAAATAATTTACTACATTAAAAAAAAATAAAACAATTAATACTCTAATATCAAACTAATCAAATTAGATAGTTCATGAACCTCAAACTCAAATCCTAAACCCCAAAGCTATATCATAATTTGGTAATAGTTAACCCAAAATAAATCATAAACCCCAAACTCAAACCCTAAACTCCAAAGATATACCCCAATTTGGAAATAGTTAACCCAAAATAAATCTTAAACCTCAAACTCAAACTCTAAACCCTAAAACTATACCATAATTTGGGAATAGTTAACCTAAAACTAAAAATTTAAACTACAAATCCATTGAAAATCAATTTTTGTATTTAAAATTTTTGGGTTTGGGTTGACTATTCCCAAATCAGAGTATAGTTTTAGGGGGTAAGATTTGGATTTAGAGTTTAGGGTTTAACTATTTAGGGTTTAATTATTTTTATTTGTTTAGTTAGACAATAGAGTATTAATTGTTTTAATTTGTTTGATGTAGTAAATGATTTAATTAAAATGATGGTCCCTACAACTCAATTTTGATTGGTTAATAAAAAAGGGTGAATGAAAGAGGTTCACCCCTAGGGATGAACTCAAGAATTGTTTTTTACTTCTCTTACATAATTAAACCCTAAATAGTTAAACCCTAAACACTAAACCCTAAATAAAAAATGACCGGGTGAACCTCCCTCATTCACCCCTCTTTTATTAACCAATCAAAATTGAGTTGTAGGGACCACCAATTTAATTAAATTATTTAGTACATTAAACAAATTAAAACAATTAATACTCTATTATCCAACTAAACAAATAAAAATAATTAATATTAGAGGAATTCTCTAAACCCTAAATCCAAATATTACCCCCTAAAACTATACCCTAATTTGGTATTAGATAACCTAAACCCAAAAATTTTAACTACAAAAATTGATTATCAATGGGTTTGTAGTTTAAACTCTTAGGTTTGAGTTAACTATTCTCAAATTAGAGTATAGTTTTGGGGGTTAGAGTTTGAGTTTGGGGTTTAAAATTTATTTTGAGTTAACTATTCCCAAATTAAATTATAGTTTTGGGGTTTAGGGTTTGAGTTTGGGTTAACTATTCTCAAATTAAAATATAGATTTGGGGTTTAGGGTTTGAGTTTGGGGTTTAGAATCAATCTAATTTGTTTAGTTAGATAACATAGTATTAATTTTTTTAATTTGTTTGATGTAGTAAATGATTTAATTAAATTGGTGGTGCCTACAACTTAATTTTGATTGGTTAATAAAAAATGAGTGAATGAGAGAGATTCGCCTTTAGAATTGTTCAAACAAAAACTACCAAATTTTGTTTGACTCACGTTTGAATAAAAAAAATCTAGCTTAGCCAATGACAATTATCGAAGATTTGTATTCATTTAACACCCATTTTTTGTTCTCATTATATCGTTTATTTGGTTGCACACAGATTGGTATAGCCTACTTTATTTTCTTGAACATATTGGTACTCTCTATTCAATTTATTGTTTTTGAAACTATTATATCCATATACTTAGTCTCTATATTTGTAACCGATAGTTTTACAAATTCCAATATTAGATTCATATTGTTTGCCTTTAAAAATACAATACGATATGTTTATAATTTTTTTGCAGCTTTAAGTTATCGTATCTAAATCATAATATTTTGTCTATTTAAATTGGTAGGATGACAAGCTACACGACACCGTGACTCTCTATTGAATTTTTTGATTTTTTAAAGGACAATGAAGATTTCTGCAAAATCTCTCTTTCACGATCAAGAATAATCAAAGATGGACAGGTAAAATAAGAACTTCAAAATAATATGAGCATCCATACAATACATTTAATTTTTTCATTCCATATGTTATACAAACTAAGATTATGTGTAAGTTTTAGCTACAAGTTCCATGACAAAAACAATGCAAAACAACAAGGAAGGACAATATTGAAGACAATATGCCGATGGATTGTAAATTTGTTGTTTTATTATTTAGCAATTTTATGAATCCGTTCCTCTTATTATCAGCACGTGTTGTGCTTAGGGAGAATTGCCAAAATACCCTATATTTAGTGGCAAAATGTCCCAATATACCTTTAAGAATTTTTTCCCATACCTTTAATATAATTGAATATAATTTAAATATTGATATTTTAAATTATAAAAATTCTGATAATTATAAACATATGAAGCATAATACTTTTTGTGAAAACATTTCTTTTAAAAAAATTAAACATCATGTTTTATAAATTATTTGAGTTTTTTCTTCTACCAATGGCAGATATTAGATTCTGCCAATTATTATTAATATACGAGGCGTAGAACGTTATTTCTACATAATTGTCAGTCTTCTACAAGAGCTAAAATCTGAATTATACCTTTTTACAGCTATCTACCGCTCGCAGATTCTAAATTCTACAGTTTTACTAAGTTCTGCCGCTGCCTGTTTGCCGATTGTACCGCCTCTCTCTACCAATATAGCTTATATCTGCCAATTTGTAGAACATACATTCTACCAAGTGGTTACCATTCCCATTAATCGTAAATCACAAAATATTTCTATACAGATTAATAGTAAATTTGAATATATACAAATGAGTCTTATATTTAGTAGAATATTTTTTATGCAATAGTGATGATTTTTTAAAAATTAGAAATACAATGATTTTATTCTATAATTATCCTAGTTATATGTATTAGGAAATTATTTTATTGAGAAAGTAGGAAAATAATTGTAGTATACTTTATTCGATAAGGAAATATACAACAATTACCATGAAAAAACATTTAAAAGGAAATATACGTATTATGAAAAAAATGAGATGTAATTCTCAAAAATACCAATTTTTTCAAAAGTTCCAAAAATACCAAAAAATAAAATTAATTTTAAATATTTAAAACTAAACTCTAAATCCTAAAACCTACACTATGCCCCCTAAAAATATACTCTAATTGTACAATAGTTAATCCAAATCCAAAAATTTAAATACTAAATTTTTAAAAATCAATTTTTGTGTTTGTGACATTTTTGGAACTATTAATTTGTTTTTTTGAAAAAGTGGGATTTTTAGAATTTTTAAAAATTGGTGGTATGTTTGGAAACAAAACTTCAAATTGTGATATTTTAATTAATTTCTCTATTAACTAGGTTAAAGCTCACGTTAACACGCGGGCAAGTACTAAAAAGTTTTAATAGAAATATTTAAGTTTTTAATTAGTGATCCATTGAATTACCATTATATTTTGAAATACTATTTAAAACACGAGTCTTAAAATTAAAATATCAATTTATATATGTATTATCATGTCCTAATTGATATCATGTGGATCCAATATAAGCAAAATCCAAATTATATATTATTATATAAATTAATTTTCACAAATCATATCTTCTTTATATCATATCGTTTTTTTTTCTTTTTTATTGATATTTATATCCTCTTTATTTTTTTTACGGTTTCTATTCTCTTCATTTTCTATACTTTTTTTTTTATAATATGTTGGATTATTATAAATTTTCTTTTTCTTCTAATTAGTTCGGACTAGTACAAAAATTTCTCTTTTTTTCCTAATTACGTTTTTGTTTATGATTTTTCTCTTTTGTGATTTTTTATTTACAATTTGGGGTTTATGATTAAATCTAAAATTTGCTTCAGTTTTAATAGTTTTTGACTAGTATTCGTAGAGTTTCTATGTCTATGCAATTCTAATAATTTTCATGAAGGCAGATTCATATTTTGTTTTCTCTTTTCATATCATTAATTTTTGGGAACTTTGTTCTGGTCCAAATTGTATGTTTCTAATTAATTTTTTTGTTTGCGTTGTGAGTATGTTTCTAATTCTTTTTGTTTATGTTTTTGTGTTGTTTGTTTGTATGGTGAAGCATGGCTGGAATTACTCTGATGAATGACGTAACTAAGTATATAAAGGTTTTCTATTCTTTAATAACTATTGTTGAAACCAATTATATCCTTGAATTTCATATTCTTTAAGTTTTATATTAGTAAAATCAAATTCTTGGTCTTAATATGTTAGGAAATTACATTGAGTTTGAAAAATATTCTAATTTTGACTCAGTGTCACAAGTCCGAGCAAGATTTTTGCAAATTTGCCTTTATATATCTTTTGATATTTTGATATTGGGACATTGTAGATTGCTAATTCGATAGTATTAAAGCAGAAAGCATTCATAGAGCCAATTACCGGAAACACTAGTCTCTTATATGGCTGCAACTAAAAGCTACAAGCTTATAGTGATAATATAATGACAATGTCAACTTCTATGTTGGAAGCAGTATGCTCTTACTTTCATTAAGAGCATAAATTATGTTAACCAGACAAATGTATCAAAGGTGCTTTGGATTAAACCAAAAAGATTATTCAGAAAACAAATAATGCAAATATTTTTCAACTCAACTTCAAGGTTCAAAGGTAAGAAATTATTTAGCTTTTACGCTCTTATTTGAAGTTTCGCTTGCGTAGCCTAATAAGATGTTTTACTTTTGGTTTTGTTTTGGTAAGATACACTTTGAAACTACAGAACCAGAGAACTAAGAAAATATAGTGGGTAATATCAATATATTTGTCCTCTTTCTCTGTTTTCTAGTATAACCTAATAATTTCTTTAATCCGAAACATCCTAAAAACATTAGAAACCAACAGAAAGGTGTGGTTTCTAAAAATGGTTATGCATCTTACACAAGCTACACTACACGTTAGCAATCACCTAATAAACAATTAACCTTTTGAAAACAATATAACTTTCGAAAAAATGAAAGAAGATCATTCAAAATACTATAGGTTAGCAACAAGGAAGCGATTGAGATGGCGAGGAGGCTAGCTTTAGAGGAAGGTCGATTGCTAGTATATACACTAATCTCTTATTTTTCTCGCTTCCTTCTTTTTCATAACATTGGATTTACACCTTTGCAGAGGATAAATAAAAATTATGATTTTGTTTATCCTATCAATCTCAAAATTGGTGATTAAGTAGTAATTGGTATATTTTAAATATTTTTGCTATAAATGGTTTTATTTTTTTATATGCTTCCAGTCTTACAATTATATTTAAAATTCAGATGAAAATTTTGGTGATGGTACTAATTGTTCTTAATAATATAATGGATTACTTTGATATTATGTATGTTTAAAAATCTTGGTATTCATGAGAAAAGAGATCAAGGCAAATGCTTATTACGTTCTTTTTTATTGTTTTATTCTTCATTAGTTTAAGGTAATCACAGTCTTAATTATGAGAAAACCATTTACAACTACAACATACCAAATACCAAATACTTTTGTTATCCTATATATTATTTGAGAAGTATTTTGAGAGCACTTTGCTTAGGTGTCATTACCACAATTATTCTCTTTTTTATTTTTATTTATTTATTTAATTTTCTTATACTCATTACCAAACACATTTATTTTCAAATATATTTATTTTGATTACTATAACTCTAATTTCCAAACACATTTAAATCTTCTTAAGCTTACCAAAATTAAAATATTAGGAAATCTTAAACTTGCCAAAATTAAAATATTTCAAAAATTATAGATTTATATAATAGAATTAAATGTGAACAAAATTTTAACATATACACCAAAAAGAAAATTTGACTTTAAATAGAAAAAACAATTGATTATATTTTGAAAATATATGAGCATGTAAAAAAAAAATTCATATATATTTTTACATGTATTGTTTTGTTTGACAAGTAGATGTTTTAAATTTTTCATAAATACACCTTCCTACAAGTAAAATAATTATTAATAAAATTTGTTACTTTAATCATTTCACAGGTGAAACACATTTGTATATAAAATAATCGTAAAATTTAAAATATATAAAATAGGTCTTAGATTATGTATAATAATTTACCGTAATTGTTTTTCCAACTAAAATTATTGATTTTATTTGATAATTAATTTATCCAGCGTATAACGCGGGTAATTTTCTAGTTTTTGTTTAAAGTGGTATGTGAAAAAAAAAATTGTATGAAAAACATTTGTTTACACAATTACACAATTACTTATCTAATAGCTTTAATTTGAAGGTCGTGGGAAAGTAATTTTTTTAGTATCATCGGTATAGTACATATGTTTGAAATGTTTCTTAAAACAAATATTTGGAAAACTACAAAATTAGATAAATATTGAAAACTTATAGATTTTAACAAAAGTTCATTAGCGTTTTCAAAGACATACATATATATAATTCTCTACACGTGTAGAAAATTACAGATATAGATTTATATGGTAAATTAAATATATAGTTCTCTACAATTACTTTATATTTTTACCATTAAATATATAGTTCTCTACAATTACTTTATATTTTTACCATTATACTTTTGCATCGTATATGTCAACTACTAGCTAATTTAAAATTAGCAAATTCAAAGATTCATTAAACCCATCGATAAAATAAATCAACACGTAACGTGGCTATAAAACCTAGTTTATATATCAAAATTGGATCCATTTAAATATTATATTATAACGCCGATTTGCATTTTACATTTTGCTGCCACGCTTCTTTTTATTGCCTTATTAGTACTAGTCTTTTATTTTTCAATGATTGAAATTATTCTTTTTATTTCTTTATTTTCCTGATAAACTTTTTTTTTTGGCTCATGATCATGGGCACATGGTCATGAAGTGGGTTTCCCTTTTTTCCTTCCGAATTTCAATTGTATAATAATTGTGTATATATATTAATTTGAAACGAAAATGTAGAATAGTCCTTGCATAACTACATCGTTTAAGGGGGAAAATGTCATACGAACTTCATTATAAGAATATAACATTTGACATCTTATTAACTAATATTCGTAGTCATCGTTACACATTGGCTTCAAAATTATATTAAGGAGGAAATTATGTCCATAATTTGAACCTCAAAAGGTCATTTTAATTAGTAATGATAGTAATTATGTTTGAAAAACAAGATTCAATATCATAATAACAATAATAAAAGTTTTCCGATCCAAATAAAATATGGAAAAGTTTTCACTATATAAACATTACTAACCATCATAAAGATAAACGTAGAAAAGGCAAGACGAGTGGGCCAATCGTCGACATGGTATTAATTTTAGGGAAAATTACTCAATTCCCATGGAACTATTGTTATATGACTAGAATACCATATATCTTTCAAAAATTACTCAAATCTTTTCACACTCCTAGTAAATTACGATAAACACCTTTGATTAGTTTTTCTTAATTAAAATTATTGTTAATTAAAAAATGAAAAACAAATCCACTTCAGTAAGAAATAATTGTGATCAGAAAAGAGGGAAGTTTCAAAAGCAGAAACGTTTAAGTGTGTCTTCTAAAAGAAAAAAAAGAAAAAAACCACAAACTTTCTCAACTATCTTCTCCGTTTAAGTTTCTCCACATTGTTTCTTTCGAAATTATCTTCCCCGAAAATCGTCTTCGTCTTGAAACGTCTCGTCTTCGCCAAAATCGTTTTCGCCGAAATCGTATCGTCTTCTCCGCAGTCGTCTGTAATCGTATTCTCCGGTATGTTGTTGCTGAGTTAGTTTTTTTTTATTGCGGCTGAGTTATAAATTACGGCTGAGTTATCAATTATATTGTGGCTGAATTAGGGTTTAGGGTTTTTGAGTTATAAATTATGTTGTGGCTGAGTTATTAATTGTGGCTGAGTTATCAATTATATTGTGGCCGAATTAGGGTTTTTCGGCTGAGTTATGGTTATATTGCGGCTGAGTTATATATTATGTTTTGGCTGAGTTAGTTTTCTATTGCGGCTGAGTTATTTAAGTCTTTTGTGATCAGATGGAACAACATCAAGCACCTGATTACCCTAGAAGATCAAGACGCACTGCTAATCTAGAAAATAAAGTGCTTAATCACTATTCCTATATGGGAGATTTCGGTTTTGTTAAAGAACAATTAGGACTTGAGGTGTGGGAAGAACTGAAGAATTTTCCTGTTGGAATAATTGCTAAGCTATTTGATGGAAAATGAGGGTGGTCTGCTAGGACTGTATACTATCTACTGTGTAGACAGCTGAAAGTAGAGAAGAATGAGATTTGGAGTGTGGTTGGTGATCAACCTATCAGGTTTCGCTTACTCGAGTTTGGTGAGATCACTGGGTTAAACACATATCCAGTGCCAACAGAAAGTATTGAACTTGACCAATACAGAAAGTTCTGGGAGGAGTTGAATGTGCCGCATGGGTTTGGACCCAAGCCTGATGAACTGAGGGCAGCAGTAAGAGGCTGTCGGGCCTGGAGTTTTGAAAAGCGTAAATGGTTAGGGCTGTTAGTTCTTCAAGCCATGGGAATTTATGCTTGGCATCATAATTCTAGGACACCGTTTGAAACTACAAAAAGAGTATTCGATGATGAAGCCATGATGACTTATCCATGGGGCCGGGCTGCATTTGAAGCTCTTGTTGGTAGTATTAAGTCGTTGAATCCAGTAGGAAAGACATACTACATCAACGACATGAGTTACGCTTTATTGGCTTTGTCATATGAATCTGTCAGTTGCTTTCGAGAGCGTTTTGGCAAACTAGTCGGTGAGGAAGAAGTTTCGCTTCTTCGATGGGATGCAACGCGAACACGTGCAAGTTTTGATAGTGTCCTGAAGAAGGAGATTAAAGACCATGGTCATGTAAAGTTTTAGGCTGAGTTATTCTTTATTTGATGGCTGAGTTATTGTTTATTTGATGGCTGCGTTATTATTTATTCTACGGCTGAGTTATTATTTATGTGATGGCTGAGTTATGGTAATTTGATGGTTGAGTTATGATTTGTTTGATGGCTGAGTTATGATTTCTTTGTTTGATGGCTGAGTTATTCTTTTTACGGCTGAGTTATAATTATTCGATGGCTGAGTTATGAGTTACTGTTGTAGGTGCGTGTGAGGCATATGGTTTCAAAGGAGTTTGTAGAAGACATGTATCCTCTGTGGCCGGGTCAAGACGATGACCCACAACTGAATAACCTGATAAAAGACCTACATTCTGGTAGGTATGTACCATGTGATTATTGGGATGTGCAGAGGAAGGAAGAGAAGAAAAAAACCAAGTTGACTTTAGTTCCTTATGACTCTGAGTCTGAGCCACCCAAAAAGAAGCAGAAGAAAGATAAGAAACACGAGGGTGAAGCTGCTGAGGAGAATGAAGCTGCTGATATAGAGAAGAAGGAGGATGCAAAGGGAAAGGGTTTAAGCAAGGATGTGGCGACTCTGAATACCATAGTCGCTACGCTGGACCAAATTGCGAGTAAGTTTGAGATCCATGACTCTATGTTTCGGAAGGTTGACTCTATGTTTGAGAAGTTTGGGTCGAAGTTTGAGGCCATTGATTCCAACGTTGGAGAGTTAACCCAAAAATTTGCTGATATGGAGAAGAAAATTGGTGATTATGCCAAAGATGCAGTGGATGAGCGTCTGAAAGTTCTGGGTTTATCGGAAAGTGCCCAAAACTATGTTCCCAGCCCAAAAACGCAAACATTACCACGGCATAAGTCAGTTAATAGTCCAACGGTCCTTAACACGGAATCTAAGACCCCTGATAATGTTGTGTGGGCGAAAAACACTTCGGTTGATGAGCCGGCTAAGGCCGAAAGTCGAACTCCGCAGCAGTATTTTCCAAAATTAAAGGCCGAAATTCCTAAGGGTACCCTTGATGAGCTTGGTAAGGCCGAAGAGAAAGCTGCGGGGTCGAAATTGAAGGCTGAAATTCCTAAGGGTACTCTTGAGGCGAGAAAGAATTTGTTTGGTAGTGGTCTGGCAGATTTCGTTTCTATTTCTCCTACTAAGTCTCCTGCTAAGCAACCAGATTTACGACGCCGCTCCAGGAGGCAAAAACCAATAGAAAATGAGGTTGATTTGAAAAAGAAGGCTGATGATGCTGCTAAGAAGAAGACTGAGGCTGCTGCTAAAAGGAAGGAGAACGCTGCTAAGAAGAAGGAAGAGAAGGCAGCGACTGAGTTTAAGAAGAAGGAAGAGAAGGCAGCGGCTGAGTTAAAGAAGAAGGAAGAGAAGGCAGCGGTTGAGTTAAAGAATAAGCCGGTTGAGTTAAAGAAGGAGGTCCAAACAAAGGGTTTACGTGACGGTGTAATAAGAATACCTATTATTCCACCTACTCTTGGGAAGAAGAAGGGGAAGACTGGAGGTGAAACTGATCTTGAGGATGTGACCGAGGAAGCGATCACAAAAGGAAATAAATTATTACCGGAGTCTGATGAGGACGAAGATGAAAGGCTTAGGTTAGCGAGAATTAAGAATTATCGGGCGAAGGTTGTTCAATTAGCTACAATTGGGTTAGCAGCGAAGTCAAGTGCTCCTCCTTCAGGAGTTTTTCCTTATGTTTTTGGAGACAAAGGGACGACGTGCATGAGGAAGGATTTTGAACCTTCATCAGCAATCTATGATCCTCTCTCACCTGTTGACCCGAATAAATTGGATAAACTTATGCAACATCTAAGGCCATTCGAGTATGGACTTTTACACCATTTTATTTTATTTTATACAGCCATTAGCAATATTTGCCTAAACTGACTTGTGTTTGATTGTTAGGGACATTCCACTGACATATGGTAGTAACGAGGAAGTTAATTTCTACAGAATACTCATCAGTGAAAGAGCGCAGTGGCCGAAGCCTGATTATGGATGGTTGTTTGACACTGTATGTATAAGTTACGGCTCAATTATGATTATTTATGGCTGATTTATTAGTTATTTAATGGTTGGGTTATGATTATTTATGGCTGAGTTATGGTTGTTTGATGGCTGAGTTATGGTTATTTGATGGCTGGGTTATTAGTTATTTAATGGTTGGGTTATGATTATTTATGGATGAGTTATGGTTGTTTGATGGCTGAGTTATGGTTGTTTGATGGCTGACTTAATATTCTGTGTACAGCATGTTGCTTCGTATATCAGAGTCCTCATCAAAAGGTCCATGGAAGATCCCACCCATTTTGTTCCAAGTGCATTGCCTTTGTGGACCAATGGTTCCTAGGATCATGGATTCGGGATTTCAATCAGTTCAAGATGAAGCCAAAGATGTTCAAATTCAAAGACTCAGGTTATGAGTTACTCATAAACGGTGCGATTCCCTCAGACCTTCAGACAAACAAAAAGTGGTTAGAAGATGTCGATCACTTGTACAGAGTTCTTCATACTGGAGGCGATCATTGGGTGGCGTTTCACGTGGATCTTTTGAAGGAGAAGATTGATGCCTAAGACCCCATCATTGGACAGGTAACTCCTGAAAGTCAACAAAAAATGCTAGATGCATTTAGGCCGCTGATGCAAATGATCCCTGCAATGATCAATGCTGTAATTCCTGGTAAAATAACCGTTTGCAAAAAACAATTTGCGTTCAGATGGAAAAGCGGCCAAAACATTCCCCAAAACACCCAAGTTGGCGATTGTGGGGTGTATTCACTGAAGTTTATTGAATGTCTAGTGCTTGGTGTAACTTTTGATGGGATATGCGATGTAAATATTCAGGGTTTACGGATGAAGATGGCAGCAGAGATCTTCGATGAAGAAGGACATAATATGTATGCGTAGTTCAACTGATTTACCAATTATGAACCTTCTATTTGTTTTTTTTATTATTAGGATTTGACTGTAAATGGTATGTTTTTAGTGTATAACTTATGGTTTTTATGATATATTACTCATCCATTTCGTTTAGATAACTCAACCATACCCTAAAATCGGAAATGTAATTTGAAGACTTATGGTATGTTTAGATAACTCAGCCGTGTCATTTAGATAACTCAGCCACACCCTAAAACCATTTATATAAGATTTAAGACTTACAAAATTATAATTAAGCTCATTTTATTAATATAAAATGAATATAAATCAACTGAATGTGTATAGTTTCTTCAATTTATACAACTGAATGTGTATGAAATCAAAAATGTGATCGAACTTGATTTTGAGATATATGTTGTCTTACAGGTACTTCAAACATTACCTATAGATAATTAAGACCCAAAATCATATCAATAAACCATATACAATTTTTTCAATTGAATGTGTATAATTTGATTCAGTTGAGACTCTAAATCATATACTTTTTAAATGTTATACATTAAACCCTAAACCATGAACCGTAAACCCTAAACCCTAAATCCATAACTCAGCCATGAAGTTCCTATAACTCAGCCGTCAAGTGTAAAATTTTAAGTTGCGACGTTTCGTCTTCTTATCTCTCCCTATTGCGACGTTTCGTCTTCCTCTCTCTCTCTCTCTCTCTCTCTCTCTCTCTCTCTCTCTCTCTCTCTCTCTCTCTCTATATATATATATATATATATATATATATAGCCCTTCTCATCAAAACCTAAGAAAAAAAAACCTAAGAAAACATATGAAAAAAAAACCTAATCTCATCAAAACATACATCATGTCGATTGTCCCTGCATATACATCCAAGTTCGAGAGCATGGTCAATGCCATACACAACATGCAAGATCGGGATAACCTTCCTCTTCTAAACCCTGGTGCGGGTGTCTGGTGTGACAAAACCACTGTTACGTGGTTTAAGTTTTTACACGATCTCTCGCAGGCGATCCCGTATATTCTTCGAGAGGGATGGGTTCAGCCGTGGCCGACTTACCGCTTCATTCCCGATGATGTTAAGGGACAGTGGTTTCTTAAACTAACTCTAAGCATAACCGATAATGTATTCTTATTAGATTTAACTTTTTGTTTCTTAAACACTAATACTTTCTGTTTCTTTTTATAGCAAAAATACAGATGGGATCCGAGGCATAATTTGACAGTTTGGACACAGTTTAATCTGCTGGCTAGAGTTTGGCTTGCTCTCGTCGAAATGTTTGATGCGTTAGGCCCTGATAATTTTCAGTATGGACAATGTAACTTTCATTAAATGTTTTGTTTGTGTTTATATAAATGTATCAGCCGTTTACAACAATTTTTGTATCAAAAACGACTTTTCCCGTCGTTAGATTCCGAGATCATCTATCTTTGCCCATGAATCCGCCGTATCGTAATACCATAACTCAACAATTTTTGGGTTAAACATAACTCAGCCGTCTTAACTATAACTCAGCCGTCTTAACCATAACTCAGCCGTCTTAACCATAACTCAAAAATTTTTGGTTTAAACATAACTCAACCATCTTAACCATAACTAAGCCGTCTTAACCATAACTCAGCCATATCGTGATGTTTCGTCTTTCTATACCATAACTCAACCGTGTCACGACGTTTCGTGTTTCTATTTTGGACGGGAAAAATCCCGCCAAAAATCCATAACTCAGCCATAATAATGAATCCACAATTTAGCCGTAATGTAATACCATAACTCAGCCATAACATACAACAGTAAATGTTGAACAGTTACATGTTGCAAGTTGACCGGTCAACAGTGTCGTTGAATAGTAAATGGCCCGGATTAAATGTTGCAAGTTTCATTTGAGCCTATATATACTTGTTATATGGCTCATTTGTATGTATCTAATTATCAAATAAAAATCAGAAAAGTCTTTGTTCTTCTTTTATATCAGAGCAATGCTCTTGGGTTTGTGATTTAGAGTATTCGGTTTTCAAAAAATTTTTGAAAATTTTATTTTAAACTTGTTAAGATTAAATCGTTATAAGTGTGGTTTCCATTCCCCTTGTGCGCTTAATCTAACACATATTTGGGTGATTTCTCTTGCAAGCGAATGATTGCCTCAATTATGGTGTTAAATCCCACAAGTTCTCATACATGGTTGAAGTTACACCGGAACCCATTGGAGAAGATTTGGGGTTTCACCATCCGTAGCCAAACTTGAAGAATACCAGAACAATTGGCTGGGTTATAATGTAATGGTTGATTTATATGCGTTTTAAGTAGGAATAGGTTATAAATGTAATTGGTTGGGTTATAATGTAATGGCTGATTTATAATGATTAAGTTATACTGTAATGGCTGATTTACGAATATGATGGCTGATTTATGAATGTATGATGGCTGATTTATATAGATAAGATAATACTGATATTACTGATTTATAATGCAATGTCTTAAAGAGTACAAAGTGAACAACTAGATAACACGGTTAAAATTCAATGTTTTAAAGCGTGGTTAGCTGCGATCTAGCATCCTCTCTTCGTAACTCAGCCATAATAATGAATCCATAAGTCAGCCGTATCGTGAGGTTTTGTCTATCTATACCATAACTCAGCTGTATCACGACGTTTCGTGATTCTATTTTGGGGCCCAAAATCCGTAACTCAGCCATAATAATGATTCCATAACTCAGCCGTATCGTGATGTTTTGTCTTTCTATACCATAACTTAGCCGTATCACGACATTTCGTGATTCTATTTTGGGGCCCAAAATCCGTAACTCAGCCATAATAATGATTCCATAACTCAGCCGTATCGTGATATTTCGTCTTTCTATACCATAACTCAGCCGTATCACGACGTTTCGTGATTCTATTTTGGGATCCAAAATCTGTAACTCAGCCATAATAATGAATCCATAACTCAGCCGTATCGTGACCTTTCATCTTTCTATACCATAACTCAGCCGTATCATGACGTTTCGTGTTTCTATTTTGGGCGGGAAAAATCCCGCCAAAAATCCCGAATCTATGTATTTAATGCGCCGATTTGACAATGACCTATACACTCGCCGAAGAGCCACTACACCTAGCGTAGGTGTGCAGTGACCTATACACTCGTCGAAGAGCCGCTACACCTAGCGTAGGTGTGCAGTGACCTATACACTCTCCGAAGAGCCGCCCAAAATCCCGCCCAAATGTCTTAAAGAGTACAAAGTGAACAATCAAACCAAAATCCATCCAAAATCTCTATTTGTTTTGTTAATCGGGTTCTTAACTATCAAATAATATGGATTTGGGGAGGGGTATACCTAGAAGGTGTGGATGTGGGTCGGTTACAATTATGCTAATGTCTAAGACAAAATCTAACCCGGGACGAAAGTTTTATCGTTGCGCCATGGGATCTGGGCCAAATCACGTATTTAAGTGGGTCGACGAAGCTCACGATGAAGAATTGGAGATTATCGCTGAGAAGCATACGACTATGTCCGACGAAATTAGTGAACTTAAGGAGGACATCGCCGATATGAAGGCTGACATAAAGGAGATAGTCCAGATGCTGCAGTCTATGCTTTCTAAGTAGGAATAGGTTATAAATGTAATTGGCTGAGTTATAATGTAATGGCTGATTTATAATGATTAAGTAATTATGTAATGGCTGATTTATAATGGACTGACTAAATTAAGTAATTCTGTAATGGCTGATTTATAATGCACTGGCTGAATTAAGTAATTCTGAAATGTTACGGCTGACTTATGAAATGTTACGGCTGACTTATGCAATGTTACGGCTGACTTATGCAATGTTACGATGCATTTTCTTTAGAACTGTTAATCAAATTGGGCATGAATCCATAACTCAGCCCGTAATGTAAACAAAATCCATAACTCAGCCGTAATACAACAAAAAATTAAAGCCATAACTCCGCCTTAATACAACCAAAAATTTATACAAACTTTCTACATTGGACAAGTTCTTGCATTATGTCCAACCTGTTTACAAAGAGAACATGTGTGTTCTTTCCTAGGACGTTTCTTCTCAAGTGCAACTTCTAGAGCAGATTTTATCCTACCTTTCTTAGGCCTTCCTGGTGGTTAACGAACAACCAGGGGAAAACACGGTTGGTTAGCTACGTTATCTGGAACTTGGAGCGCTGAATCTTTCGGCATGATCGACTCAGCGTATGCGTTTACTAAATTATTATTGTGATAGTAAGGACTGCACAGGGATATACAACATTTATCCCTGTACTCGGCAGCTGCTATTGCATGCACACATGGTAATTTTTCCCTTTCGAAACGCCGGCATGTGCATGTTTTTCCGTCCAAATTTCAACATGCAAAGAATCCCCAGAAGATCCATATATAACTTCAGTGTAATAATCATCAATCCTTTGTGCCGTCATAAGTCTGGCGGCAATAACACGACCCTATTATAAATACAGAATAAAAAAATGTTATGGTTGACTTATGAAATGTTACGGCTGACTTATGCAATGTTACGGCTGGCTTATGAAATGTTACAGCTGACTTATGCAATGTTACGGCTGACTTATGCAACCTGTTTACGGCTGACTTATGAAATGTTACGGTTGACTTATGAAATGTTACGGCTGACTTACATGTAGTTGTTTCTCGACACCACGCGAAAGCGTGGTTAGCTGCGATCTAGCATCTTCTCTCCGTTCAATAAACTAACTGGTCATCATAACCCATATCGATTCTAATAGTCGAACAATGTTAAGACTTCTAGCATTTGACAGTGCATGGTTCGTTGATTCCGCTATGTTCGTAGTCATCAAATTGTACCTTTCGTCGGGAAATGAACACGCGCCCACAGTCGGACATCAGCTCTTTCGAGGTAGGCATGGAGTTCATGATTAATCGCTTGAATCTCCTCGTATATCGCTGTAAAATCAGCCATCCTACAACATCTTGCCGCTTTCTTCACCAGACGAAAGACATCTTTTCCGTTGAACGTTCCCAAAATGTTCTTATATAAATGATAAGTGCAAATTCCCCGAGAAGTATTGACTAAGAGAGGCGATCCCAGAAGCGGAAAAATGTGGCGCCACCTACGGCCACAACCTCTCAAGTAAGGGCCAAGGAGAAAGTTGTTGAGCAACCGGCCCAAGAAGATGATTCGGCAAAAGATGTGGCGCACAAGGAGATTGGTTCTAACTCAGGAACACACCCAGCTGCTGTTCTGATCAATCTGGAGAAAACACCCCAGCGAGCACCTGCTCCCTCGACCGAGCACCTGCTCGCTCAGAATGCTCCCGCGAAAATCCCAGAAACTCCACCGGAGCGAGTCTATGTGCCTAGGGTGCCTTACCCAGTGCCTCCCAAGAAATCTAAGAAGGATTTGGAGGATGCTAAGTGTAAGGAAATGATTAAGGGTTTGGAAGTAAAGCTTCCTTTGGTTGATGCGGTTCAAATGGTACCTTCTCTCAAACGGTACATGAAGGAGCTGATTTCTGGAAAAGTTGTGCAAGAGGAGAATGTGATGATGGTTTCCAAAGAATGTAGTGCCATACTTCAGAGTAAAGTATTGACTAAGAGAGGCGATCCCGGAAGGTTTGTTATATCGGTAAAGATTGGGTCGTGCACGTTTGCATGCTCATTGGTAGACTTGGGTTCAAGTGTTAATTTAATGCCTTATTCTGTTGCTAAACGTTTAGGTTTTACCGATTTCAAACCAACTAAGATCTCCTTGATTTTTGCAGATAGATCCACTAAACTTCCTGTAGGCATAATCGAGGATCTACACGTCCGCATAGGGGACACTCTAATCCCAGCCGATTTCGTGGTTCTAGAGCTCGATGAAGAACCAAAGGACCCACTGATTTTGGGGAGAGCATTCCTAAACACGGCGCGTGCAATCATCGATGTTGAACAAGGTATAGTAGACCTCCGTCTCGGAGATATGGTGGTGCGTTTTGAGATGAGTAAGATGCTCAAGAAGCCGATGATTGATGGGAAAACATTCGTAATCCATGATGATCCCGAGATGTCGGAAGATGTAGTTGAGGAGATCCTAGCTAAGGACTCACTTGAAGTTGCGTTGACAAAAGCCGAAGGTGAACACGGTTTTCTGAGTGAAGACACCCAAGGGTTTGCCAAGTGTCTAGATTCCAACGTCAGAATAGAAAAAGAAGATAAATTCCTGAGTCTGACCGAGGACACAGAGATCGATGTTCTGTCAGACTCCCAGCGAGCACCTGCTCGTTCAGACCGAGCACCTGCTCGGACCAAAAATCAGAACATCACCGGATCTTGGAGCGAGCTGAAAGCTCCAAAGGTAGAGTTGAAAACCCTCCCAGCAGGGCTCAGGTATGCATTTCTCGGTCCTAACTCTACATATCATGTTATAGTGAATGCGGAATTGAATAATGTAGAGATTACCTTGTTGCTATGTGAATTGAGGAAGTATAGAAAGGCTCTAGGATATTCACTTGATGATATCACTTGAATATCTCCTGACTTGTGCATGCACAGAATAAATCTAGAGGATGAATCAATGACTTCTGTCGAACATCAGAGACGGTTAAATCCGAGTCTCAAGGATGTCGTCAAGAAAGAGATAATGAAACTTCTAGATGCTGGTGTAATTTATGCTATATCTAACAGTAAGTGGGTAAGCCCTGTGCATATTGTGCCCAAGAAAGGAGGTATTACGGTAATTAGGAATGAGAAAAATGAATTGATTCCAACTAGAACGGTAACCGGTCATAGAATGTGCATAGACTATAGGAAATTGAATACTGCTACTCGCAAAGATCATTTTCCTTTGCCATTTATTGATCAAATGCTTGAATGTCTTGCTAATCACCCTTACTACTATTTTCTAGATGGTTACTCAGGATTTTTTCAGATACCTATCCATCCCGACGATCAGGAAAAGACGACGTTCACATGTCCGTATGGCACATTCGCATACCGTCGGATGCCATTTGGTTTGTGCAACGCCCCAGCTACATTCCAACGTTGTATGATGTCCATTTTTACCGATTTAATTGAAGATATTATGGAAGTATTTATGGATGACTTCTCTGTATATGGGAGTTCTTTTGCTGTTTGTTTGTCCAATTTGTGCAGGGTATTACAGAGATGCGAGGAGAAACATCTAGTTCTCAATTGGGAGAAGTGCCATTTTATGGTCCGAGATGGGATAGTACTTGGGCACCGAATTTCAGAGAAAGGAATAGAAGTTGACAAGGCTAAGATAGAAGTCATGATGGGTTTACAACCACCTACTACGGTCAAGGGAATCCGAAGCTTTCTAGGCCACGCCGGGTTCTACCGTCGCTTCATCAAGGATTTCTCCAACATTGCCAGGCCTCTCACTAGATTGTTGTGAAAGGAGGTCAAGTTCAACTTTGATAGAGAGTGTTTGGCTGTATTTCACACTATCAAGGGTGCCTTGGTTAGTGCACCGATAGTTCAACCACCGGATTGGGACTTACCGTTTGAGATCATGACGGATGCGAGTGATTTTGCTGTAGGAGCTGTGCCTGGTCAAAGGAAGGACAAGAAGCTCCATGTGATATATTATGCTAGCCGGACAATGGATGATGCTCAATGTCGGTATGCTACTACCGAGAAGGAGTTATTGGCGATTGTTTTCGCATTTGAGAAGTTTAGATCATACCTCGTCGGTTCTAAGGTAATTGTTCACACCGATCATGCTGCGTTGAAATACCTGCTGACCAAGAAGGATGCCAAGCCTAGGCTATTGAGATGGATCCTTTTGCTTCAAGAATTTGATTTAGAGATCAAGGACAAGAAAGGGTCCAAGAATGGGGTTGCTGATCATTTGAGCAGGCTGCAAGTTGAAGATGAAACACCCATGGAGGATAGTCTGCCAGATGAGCACATTTATTCGATCTGCGAAAAATTTCCAGAAGTTGAGCGAGCACCTGCTCGGCCCGACCGAGCACCTGCTCGGGAGAGTTTTTGTGGATCAATTCAGACAGTCCAATCTTCGAGTTTCCCTTGGTTTGGAGAGTTTGCTAACTACTTGGCTGCTGACAAGATTCCGGAAAACCTAACGGGAAGCCAAAGGAAGAAGTTCTTTCGAGATGTTAGGCGATACTATTGGGATGAGCCGTACTTGTACAAGCAATGTTCGGATGGGCTGTATAGAAGATGTGTATCGGAGGAAGAGATCCCTGGGATTTTGCACCATTGTCACGGTTCATCGTATGCCGGACACTTTGCCACATTCAAGACGGTTACGAAGGTGCTTCAAGCCGGTCTTTGGTGGCCAACGATTTTCAAGGATGCGAATAGGTTTGTTGCTCGATGTAACGCATGTCAAAGGCAAGGGAACATCAGTAAGCGCAATGAGATGCCTCAAAATTTCATCTTGGAAGTAGAGGTTTTTGATGTCTGGGGTATAGACTTCATGGGACCGTTCCCTTCCTCCTATACGAACAAGTACATACTTGTAGCCGTTGACTATGTTTCCAAGTGGGTCGAAGCACAGGCTAGCCCGACTTGTGATGCTGCGGTAGTTACTAAGATGCTCAAGACGGTGATTTTCCCTAGATTCGGAATTCCAAGGGTTGTGATAAGTGATGGAGGTTCACATTTCATTAACAGGGTTTTTGAGAACTTGTTAAGAAAGAATGGAGTCACACATAAGGTTGCTTCTCCTTATCACCCTCAAACTAGTGGACAAGTTGAGGTCTCCAACAGAGAAATAAAGAGTATCCTGCAGAAAACGGTCGGTACGACGCGTAAGGATTGGGCAAATAAGCTAGATGACGCTTTGTGGGCATATAGGACAGCATATAAGACTCCGTTGGGGACAACGCCTTTTCATTTGGTGTATGGGAAGGCATGTCATTTACCGGTAGAGTTGGAATACAAAGCGGCATGGGCTGTCAAGCGGCTTAACTATGACATCCTTAGTGCGTCCGAGAGGAGATCCATGCAGCTGCATGAGTTAGAAGAGATTAGGCATCTCGCCTATGACAATTCCCGAATCTACAAGGAACGGACCAAAGCTTACCACGACAAGAAAATTATCCCTCGAAACTTTGCTCCTAACGATCAAGTCTTATTGTTTAACTCTCGTTTTAAGTTGTTTCCAGGGAAGCTAAAGTCGAGATGGTCCGGTCCGTTCACTATAAAAGAAGTGAAACCACATGGAGCCATAGTATTGTGGAACACTAAAGGAGGTGATTTTGTTGTTAATGGTCAACGTCTCAAGCCATACCTTGCGGATACATACATAGGAAAAGTTGATTCAGTCACTTTTAGTGACCCTCCTCGAGCCTAAAAGGTTCCAAAGTCGAGCTAACGACTTAAACCAAGCGCTTGGTGGGAGGCAACCCACCGGTAAGATTTCTTGTACATAATTTGATTTTCAATTCCTTTTATTACTGACATTCAACTTGTGTTTTCAGTACTTATGTTCTGCGAAAAAGGGTAAAAATTAGCCGAGCACCTGCTCGGACCGACCGAGCACCTGCTCGTCCAGCACATCGAGGCAACCTCCAATTGACTCCGAGGATGCTGGTCCTTCGGTTCCTCGCCTTGCTCTTCCTTACCATGACACACCATCACAAGGTGAGTTTGATCTTCCTCCGATTAATGATGATGCTAACGATGTTGAGTACAGGAGGTGGATGATCTAATCCACTAGGAAGAACAACAGCCTCCTTCAAAGGCTCATGCAGGCACTGTCCAGAGGCTGCTGCTAAGTTCCAGAAACTGAAACCCAGCGAGCACCTGCTCGTTCAGAGCGAGCACCTGCTCCCTCACATTCAGACTCGGACCAGCCTGCACGACGAAGGAGGAGGACAGATGATGATGGAGACAACGCTACTTCCAGGTGATATCCACTTTCACCCTTCTATTTTCATTGTTTATACCATTTTCGTTTTATTTTGATTTTTATTTGAACTTGTTTTAATCTACTCTTTTGGCACTTTTCTTTCATCGAGACGGTGAAACTTAAGTCCGGGGGAGTGGATTAACGTTTAATTGGTTTGTTTTGCTTTGAGTCTTTTGTTCTTGATAAAAAAAAAAAAAAAAAAAAAAAAAAAAAAAAAAAAAAAATGCATATAGTTTCTCATGGCATTACCATTTTTATTATCTTTTTCATGCTAGGATTGAGTTTAGAGCATCTTAGGATTGCATTTGCATAGGGAGCAATGATGAAATTTCCTTGTAAAGACTCATCTTAGGATTCCATGATATGCCCTCATTATAACTTTTTCGATGCATTAGCAATCATGAAGTAGAGGCTCATCCATACTTGAATCTTATTTCTTTGAAAATCCCAACTCATTTGAAACTTGCATGATCTAGATTCAACTCTATCAACTTGAACTTAATCTTGATTAATTTTTTCTCACTTTTGGACTTTGGATCATAACTATGGATAAACACTTGACATTCAAATCATGTTTGCCTTATTTTTACCACTCTTATCTTGATTTGAATGGCTATCTCGATCTAAGTTCATCTTTTAGATGAGGATAGTACCACACCTTTTAAACCCGACCATTTTGTTCAAGCCCTTGCATATGTTCTTTGAGTGAGGCCTTTTTCTTTGTGTTGCATTGGCAAAATCTTGCAAGCATTAGAGACGACAAGGCAAAGTTTCCAATAGACTAGTTTCTTGTGTCTAAGACTAGTCTTAGGTGGGGAATGGAACCGAATTGGTTAAATGCTTTATTGAATATCTTTGGGTTTGTGGTTGAGTATGAAAAGAAAGAAAAGAAAAGGAGAAGAAAGAATAAGTTCTAGGGAAGGAAATTAAGAAGAAAAATATATAGCTCTAAGTGTTTGAAACGGGAAACGATGGCTTAGCATGCTCTTAGAATAAAATCAAAAGAGAAGAAAATATGTTAGAGAATGCTAAGATAGAAAGAGCTAGTGCAAAGAAAAGAGTATTCCCTAGGATTCGGAAATTTAAAGAAAAGATAAGAGGAAGTTTGAAGGGTTTAGCCGAAAATGGCTAGTGTTTAAACGATTGGGTAGTGAGAAAAGAGAGATGAAAGATTGCAACAATGGGATTATGGGTAGAAATTTGGATTCCTAGCCTTGTATGCATCAATTGTCTCTTTTCTTTCTTGCTTTTGCTAAATGTGACACTTGCATTTGAGAGTTAGCCACCAAAAGGAATATGAACCGCCTCTTTACCTCACTTAAAAGCCTTCTTCGACCTAGCCAAATGGAATTGATTCAATTTCCAATTGTGAGACCGCACCAAACACATTAATGAATGTTAAAGATTTGAGTTTTTGATGATTGCATGATTTCTTTTGAGTCTAAGGATTTGGAGTAACGTTTTGATAAGAGATGAGTATGGCGAAAGCTTCTTGAGTAAGATTTGTTGTGCATCGCATTAGTTCTTGTTAGGACATGTTGTTGAATCCTTCGATGCCTCTTTTGGATTTGAGCTCCCACTTTCAAACCCCTTCTCCGGATTTAACTTTTCTGGTTTGCTTGCAGACAAGCAAAAGGCAAGTCCGGGGGAGTTGATGTATTAGGTTTTTAGCCTAATTCACCCATGGTTTTGTGTTGTTTTTCTTGTCTTTTTGTTTCCTTTTGATGTCTTTTCAGGTCCTACAATGCTTTGGAGCATAATTTGGGGCTGCTGGAGCTCTATGAAGAAAAGGAGAAGAATTGGAGCAAAAAGAAGAGTTTTCACTCCACCGAGCACCTGCTCGGTCCGAGCGAGCACCTGCTCGCACCAAGACACCAGAACCTAAACCTAATAAAGCTGTGGCCGCCAAGTTCATCTGATGGCCCACACGATCCCCAGGAGTTAATGAGTCAACATCAATCCCTTTTCATTAGGGAGATGATTGATTTTAATCATAAATGAGATTTCTACTTACTTTCCTTCTTTTGCTTAAAAAGATATCTTTTGTTTTTTTAATGTTTTTCCTTGTATTTAAAAGAATGACTTCTGATTCAGAAGAGGCAGCCTTGTATCACGAAATATTGAGAAAAACTTAGAGTTCCTTCTCACGTTTTTTAATAAAAAGTAATTTGTTCTTCATTTGTTCTTCATCATCCGAATCATCACTTCCACCATTGAAGTCTCTTGTTCATTTCCGAATCATCATCCAATAATCATCTAGAGAAGAATTCTAAACCCCCTTTCATTCTCCATTTTCCATTATGAATTCTTATCTATTGATTGTTGCATTTGATTTGACCATGTCCGAGTAGTTTCATAACTAAGTTGGGGTGATTTCAATGGTGATTTAGGATCTTAGATGGTTGAGCCAAATAGGGTAATCTTATGTCTTCATCTCTAGGAAATCTTAACGCTTAGGCTAACTTGATCACTTAGTCTATGATCTCTAGGTTTAATCTATTCACCGAAAATGATATAGGTTGCTAGAATTACCATTGATGAGCATTCGGTGGTAACCAAAACGCCATTGATCGTTGCCATCGAGTGTGAACATATCGAACCATTGCATTAAGGCTTGTTTACTTCATTACTAAATCCACTCGGAAGTTTAGGTATTTAGGTTGTAGACAAAGATATTGATACACCGCCGAAAGCGGGGCAATATTACATTCATGTTTGAATTCTAGACCGTGTTCAATTAAACCCTGAATAGATGCTCAACCTAAGTATCCGAAATCACCGGAGAATCATCTCGGCTTAGTGCTTTTATCATCTGTTTTTAATCCGATTTTTATTCCAAGCACCTGCTCTATTGCATTGAGCACCTGCTCGTACCATTTCCAACTATTTAATTTATCTTAGCTTTATTTTAGAACCTATAAATTCATAGTGTAACTTTGGTCTCTGTGGATTCGATACCTCTTATACTACTGCTCTTGTCTGTACACTTGCAGTTTATTTTGGGTTAAAACTCGAGACATCCGTCACAACGTAATAAAAGAGCACGCTGGGTATTAAAAAAAATGCATGTAATGAAAAAAAATTTTATATGATTCTAGTCATTTTACCTAATTTCTGTGGGATTTGAGCAAAAAACCCTTAATTTTATGTCTGTAATAAAAACAAAACATACGTAGAAAGAAAAGGTTGAACAATCTCGGTCGAGGACCATAAGGTCCATACCTTTATTCTTACAATTCACTTTACATATTCATCAGAACTCATCCCTACAAACATAACTTAGTTATCCTGTTAAAACCTCTTATTTAATTGGTAACTAAATGAACTCGGCTCTAAAACAATTTTTTTTTTTGTATATATAGTGACCAATCAAATCCTACTTCCACATTGTTTTATCAATAGTATCATCGAGTAAATGTTTAAAGCTAATGTCAAACTTAATTACGAGAGAAAGAATAATTAATTACGAAGCCAAATTGATTTTTTTTTTTTTTTAAATTGATTTGTTGAGCCATCGTTTTTTCTTTAAAACCCCTTCACTTATTTCATAAGGGATCGGAGCTGGGTGCTAAAACTCAAAGCATTGCGGGAATGCGAGGTTCCCTTCTTTTGTTTACTAAACAAAGTATTTCAATTTTTTTTTTTGTTAAACAAGTATTTCAATTTTTTTAATTACAATTTTCACAGTATTATACTACTAGTAGTATGTTTCCACAAACAGACCTAATTGATTCATTAAGGAGTTCGAAATCATGAAACTAAAAAAAACGATGACTAATACATTACTAAAACAAATTTATAACTAATACATACATAATATTGAGTGACAAAATTTTTAGAGGGTCTTATTTCAAACTTCATATGGGTATCTAACTCTGTTAAATCTTCAGGTTATGTGAATGTGATCGATGAAGGCATATGGTTTCATATGGCACATTAAATAAAACCATACAAATGAAAGTAGTAATAAATAAGCATGTGTCATGTGTGCATGCATGAAGGTTAGGCTCTTAATTAAGGCATGTTCAAGTATGTATAGGCAATATAAATATGTAATTTATTACTATAGTATATTTTTAAAATTAAAATAAACTTTGGTTAGAAACAAATGGAGTGGAGATTGTGCATGTGTGTGTGAACTCTCTGACATTTTTTTTTAGTTACGATGAGACTGAAAGGTAGATTTCGAATAAGCATTTATGTATACAGTATACACATTCACTTCCATGAATCCAAAAGCCATAACTTTTTTATATACTCTCTCCATTTCCCAAATAAACCTCCATTTCCCAAATAAACTTCTTGTATAGTATAATAATAAAGCCATAACTTTAGTCTCTTCTTGATCTTCTTCTTCTTCTTCTTTCCACTTCCTAATTATTAAGAAAAACTTGGATGTTTGATTGCATGTGACTTAAGTCTTTGTATACATATTCAAGTCCATACTTATTTTACACGCATATGTAAAAACAAAGGTAATTAATACCGTAAAAGTATACAATTTGAAGTGCATGGTTTTGATAGATAAAGCCACAAAGGTCAAAGTATAATTGAGAAAAGCTTGAAATAGTGCTTAATATATGCATATTCTATTTCCATTTCATAATAAGTGTCAAAACATTATTTTTGCTTCATAAATAGTATCAACTTTATTTTATTACATAAAAATTACCGTTAGGCATTTTTAACGCAAACTTAAATGAGAAACCAAAATTACTAATTTATTAGCAAATGTATAATGTAATCAGGGCTTGAAGAAACTTAAAAGGACATTTATTAGCAAATTACTAATTTACTAATAATATTATTATTCTTAATATACACAAAAAATTAAACGACACTCCTAAAAAGGATGGAGTATATATACAAATTAAAATTTTTAATAGTAACTTAGATTTAGCAATTTACTAATTTATGACAATAAAGATCATATCATTAGTAAGTTTGGGATAAGTTTCTATCCCCACGGCAGATAATTCTGCTGGTAGCTAGCTACCAGCACTACAAGTAATAGGGAGCATCTTATGTCTTGCCTTCCAAAGCTAACACTAGACTACAGAATATGTATTTCCTGCAAAAACTAGGCCAAACTTAGACAAAGTAAAGACAATCCCTTAACCAAACAAACAAACACAGTGCAGGCAGTGATATAGTTTGATCCAGCACACTATCTATTGTATCCCAATTCAATACTATTAAGAAAGTGTTTGCAGGACAACCCTACCAAGAAAAATTCAGACAAAGGCAACTCCATGATGGTGAATAATGAACAACTAACAATACATTATGACAAGAGCCTAAACACGTGTCTTTAAGACTCTCCAAGCAAATCTTGAAGAAACATCAGAATGAAAATCTGGCAGGTTAATTACATATGAACAACGCCAAATCACAGTATGTTTTTCCCTGATTTTATGCAATCAGATATCGAATAAAAAGTCAAGGAAAGCTAGCTAATCGATTTCCTCACTAGCTTAACAAGAGGGAAAACACAACAACGAAGAAAAGAAAGCAAAGCAATCCCCTCAAGAGATAATCTTGTTGTCCTTGTCTTCCCGTGTGCCGATGATAACTATGCATATGCGAATGTCCTCCGTGGAACGGGTTTGAGAACCCGTGAGGGAAGCCACCCGAAGCAGCAGCTCCATACATGGCTGCGTCAGGGAATCCATGGAAATGGAGGTTGAGCAAAGAAGGAATCAGACCGCCAAACGCTGCAGACAATGTCACATTCCCAAACCGAGCACTCGCCACTGGAGCTGCAAAGCCTCCCATGAACCCTCCAAACCCATGATGATGAGCAAACCCATGGTTTGGCTCAGGAGGTTGTGCTGTTTCGGGTCTCTGCCCCGATGGACGGTTTGGCACTTGGAGCCCTGGAATGGACTTGGCTCTAGGGTCAGTAGAAGATTTCCCTCTACCGTACAAAGGAACCAATCTGTCTTCTTCAATGACGGCTTTGCAAACCGGACATTCATTCGATTGTGAATGAAGATGGAGCCATTTGTATAAGCAAGGCCAACAGAACAAATGACCACAAAGAGTGACAATGGGATCTTGAGCCAAGTCTAAGCAAATGTTACATTCGAAATTACTCGAATCGTTGTTGTTTGTATTATTGCCGCTAGAACAAGAAGGAATATCAGACATGATTCACCCCAAAACTCTCCTACATAAGCATTAACACAACAAGTAAGAAATGAATTAAGCAAACGAACACTTAAAAAAATTCTACAAAAGACGATTACCTTTTATGGACAAAAAAGGAAATTACATTAAATCAACATTTATAACTGATTCCAATTTCCCCAATTTGTTTGCAGTTTTCAGGAAAAAAAAAACACAAACGGAATCATAAATCTTCAAAGAAGCAAATCGGAATCATAAACCTCCAGATCTCTCCATTAAACCACTACAATCACCAGATCATGATTTCCGGAGATTACGTAACGAAATCCGATAATCAAAACAGGAAAACAAAAGAAGAAGTAAAAAACGAACCAAAAGTGAAGTAATGAACGGAGTATATACCGATTAAACAGTTGGATCTTCCGATGAACGAATCGAAGATCGATCGCAATCGGCGAGGAACACCGTTTCGCTAAAGGGCTAAGATTGGCCGGAGAAAAAATCTTTGAGAATAATAATATTATTAATTGAATTTTAAAAATGGTCTATCTACCTTCGAATATGACGTGTCTCTACTGGTCCCCACATTCACGTGGGCACATGTGTGCACGTGAGTGGCTTGTCCAAGTCAACTGTTTCTTATTGACCGTTGGATGAGTAGAATTAGATTCTAGTAGATCTAATGGCCGTAGATTAAATTAATATAATTTACAGTCGTCGAGGCGGCTTGATAGGCTTTTCGAAGTCAATTTGTTTGACTTTTTTTATGCCCTCAAGTGCAAACCACATCCCTGATGGCTGATTTCACTGCACCCTCATCTGGTTCGAGTAGATTCTATTAGAGCATCCAAATAAGCCCAATTAGTGATCCATGACAAATTCATAAGCCCATGTGTTTAGATTAGTATAAATAGAAATGGTATGAGATCTTTGTCTACAATTTTTGAGAGTTGAAAAACAACTTTCCTAACTTTATCATTTACTAGAGTAGGATCCGCGTAACGGGAATTTTTTTTAAGAATTATTATTATAAATATTTAAGTTTTAGTCAGTATCCCGTTGAACTATAAAAATATTTTAAAATATTACTTCAACACATATTTTTAAATCATTAAAAATCAATCTATATACTAATTTTCATGTACTAATTAAAAAGGTATATTTCTATCCACAAACATTTTAAAGAAATCAATTAGAACAATAGATAGACTTATAAGAATCACTTACTTTGTTCAAACTAATTAAAATATTTCTACTCTCATTAGTATATTGTATGTTTTTAGATTTATAGTTTTCTATTTCCGAAGAACACGTCCAACAATACGATGATAAGTACGATATCAATATAACGGATTTTTAAATAACTTTTATCGGCTTGTGGAACATTTGAGTTTATAACTTGCTTGATTTATATTTGATTGAAAAATTATAAATATTAAGCACAAAACTAACTAAGATTTTGATGTTATTATATAGGTTGATGAGCCAATTCATAGAATATAAATGCATATATAATATATTCCTTTATGTATATTAGGAAACTTCTCATTAAGCCTCTAACGGCTATATTATACATCACTTTATATATAACCCTTAGTGAATATGTCAAGCCAGTCATATGCATTCCTATTCTATAACCAATAACATATTTGTAATGTGCATTTTTTCATCAAGTAATAAGATTTTTTTTTTTGGTTTTTGTATTCGTAGCCACTAATGAAATAGACTTTTCTTTTTTAAATCAAATATGTTTTGGCATTTTTGCATGTTTTTGATTAACGTAGTGGAAAATTTCGGTTTTTATAGTATGAATTATTTTTCGTTAACAACACTTTTTCCATTTTTCATTCGTTTTTTTTTTATTTTTATTTCGTTTCATTACTTTTTATTTTTTAAATGATTTACCTTTTGGCAAGTTATATTGTTTCTTTTAATTTTTTTTGGAAATTTTTGTGTTTTGTCATGACACCTTTTTTAGAATTTGTTTGTTTTATGTCATGCAAAAAAAATTTAAAATAATTTCTTTTCCAGTTTTTTTTTTTGTTAACCGTGCTATGTTTACATTTTTTTAAATGGAATTTTCTTATTTATTATTTGTCTTGTTTTTTTCCTTTTAATTGTTATGACATTTATTTTCCTTTTGTACATAATTATTATGACACTTATTTTTCTTTTATACAATAAGATAAAATATATTGACACGTGTCATCATCCAATTAATATTAGGCACATGTCATGATCTCGTAAATTACAATTTTGCTTACGTGTCGCGTTCTCGTTGACTGATATGCTCAAATTTACCCTGAGCTACTCTCTCAAATTAAGAGATCGTAGTAGTACTTAGGGATCGAATCCACATGGAATCATAATTACACAACAGACTTTGAATTCGAATTAAGCTAAGCAATACCGATATTAAGTAAATTGCAAAACAAGTAAACAATGATGGTTATAAGAAACAAGCGCTAGGTCTTAGGGAATTCGCAGGAATGATTACAAATTGAAGAATAAATTTACTATCGGGATATTAATGAAGTGCAATCCTAGAACTCGAAACACTAATGTAAAATAAATCAACTGTCGTTGCAAATATTATCTATGTCTAAACCCTAGAAAGCCAATTGTCGTTGCGAATTCAGATTGATTTAAACAAGAATAAAATTCAGGTTCGATTGTTCACAATGATCCAAAGCCAACTGTCGTTGCGAATCGAATCTTTGCTCACCTATGATTCAGTTCCGGTAATTCAATAATGTTGTCGCATCTACTAAAAAACCTAATATTTCTAATATAAGGTGATCAAGCTTAAATCAGAGTTAATGCAATCAAGGTGAAGAATAATAAATTTGAATGCAAAATCCCATAAGTAATCAAACTCTACAACTCTTCATTAAACCATTGAAAAATCCCTAAAACCTAACTAGGGAATTACTCAGACATAGACATGAATAATAAATCCCTAGTATAAAAATCTCTAAGTAAAATCAAGCATAGCCTAAACAATGGCTTAAAAGTACTATATATAGGGTACAAACACGTCTGGGCCCAATTGCAAACATCTGGGCTTTATAGCGCAGAAACGGAAATCTTCTGAAACTTGGATTCTGGTCTGATCTGTAGATCGTGTCGAGCGACACAATGATTATGTCGATCGACACTTACAAAATCTTGGTGTCGAGCGACACTGATTTCTCCGTCGCTCGACACAATATCTAAATCTTGACTCCGAACTTGCCACTTTGACTGCTCATTCCGTTATGCTCCAAAATGCTCCAGTAAACACCAATTAAGCTCCAAACGTCCTTGTACCTAAGATAAACACCAAAAGACTCTATAAAACGGACATATATCATGGTATAAAAACCAGTAAAAACCATGATATATCATTGACCGACTTCTCTTTTATATAATAAGATGAGAATAATCGAGCATGGAACTATGAATTGCCACGGATTATCCAGCTTGGGTAGCTTCGTTAGCGACGGTTGAGCAGGCTTCTTCACTATCTTTGACTCTAGAGTAATGTCTCTGGATTCAGCTACTAGAGAATACTTTTTAGAAACTCTTGGATATGGCAGTGGTGGCTTGTAGACTCGTTCGATAGCATTGACAGAAGATTTCAAAACTCTTGGATATGGCAAGCTGGATATCTGAAAGCATCTGTAAACTCTTCCGTTGCTCGACACGTGTTCTGTATTCTCAAAAATTGCGACGAACTCGTCGAAATAATCTTCTTCAGATTTTGCATGCTCCGGCTCAGACATTCTCTCTACTCCAGTCTTCAATCTGATCATATTGGAGTGATGCCTTTTCACCGATTTGCTTGTCTGAGCTACTTGCGTATCCAGCTTCTTCACATGAATGTTTAAAGTTTGATCTTCCCATTCAAATCCTTGTAGATTAAATCCAACTTGCCATTCAAATCCACCGTCATCTTCTGCTGTCCTTCAAGCATTCGCTCAACCATGGACTCCATCTTGCTCTCTACAGATGGCGGAGGTGGTTTCTGATAGGACGATGAACCGTAGTCTCTCTGATAGCTGCTCTGGAAGGGCTTTTGATATGAAGAACTATAGCCCTGCTGATTGCCAAATCTCTGATATCCAGACCCATTCACATAGTTCACATCTTCTGGCTCGAAAGTTTCAACTTCCTTCGCAAACTGAACCATCTTCTTCCCTGCTAGAAGATCGTGCATTGAATCAAGCTTCTTAGTGACCTCTGCAAACTGATTACCACCGACGTTCTTCCCTTGGCTTCTCTCGAAATCGACGCTTTTGGTATTGTTGCTGCTAGCTAAGTTCTCAATGTGTCTCAAAGCTGTCTCTTGAGAATTCATGTTGAAATTCCCGTTACTCGCAGCTTCTAGACTAATAGCATATCGAGTAGCAATCCCTCTGTAGAAAATATTCAACAACTGAACATCCGTGAAGCCGTGGTAAGGGTAGTCTCTGAGATATCCTTTGAATCTATGCCACGCAGCCTTGAATGCCTCGAAATCACCTTGTCTGAATGTAGCAATCTTTGCTCTGAGATCTTCAGATTTTGCATCATCGAAGAAATTGCTTAAGAAAGCATTCTTCGTATCCTCCCAGTTAGTTAGCGAGCCTGGAGGTAGCATCCTCAACCAATGCTTTGCTTCCCCATGTAGAGAGTATGGGAAAAGCTTGCAGAACATATAATCTTCAGAGACTCCATTAGCCTTGATGCTAGATGCCAAATCTTCGAACCTCTCTATGTGATCCATAAGATTCTCATGAGGAAGACCGTAGAAAGGGTCCTCAGCTACTAAACTGAAGTAAGCAGGCTTTAGCTCGAAATCGTTCCTCTGGAACGGCGGTGGACGAATTGTAGAACGATTGGCATAGAACTGCTCGGGTCTGTTGAAGTCAGCAAGCGTACGTCTTGCTGCAGCATTCACGTCGTTTCTCAGCCCAGCTGGCTGAATCTGGCCTCCTTGTCGAGCGACAGCATTATCGTGTCGATCGACACGTTCATTCTGACCTTGTCGAGCAATAAGCTCTATCTGCCGCTCGACATGACGCAATTCCACGTGTCGAGCGATCTCTTCCTCGTGTCGCTCGACACGATCCTGTTCTTCACGAGCGAGTCTGATTTCTTCGTCGCATCTCTGCTCCTTGTCGTTCCTCTACTCGATGATTTCTTTGATGATGACAGTACCATCGTCGTTGATCCTTTGTCCCTCTTTGTTGTACTTCAATCCTGCCGGATCACGCAGGATTCCATCTTCTCCCGGTCTCAGTATGATATATCTTTGAGCAACCATCTTTGCTGCTCTTCTGTTCTCACGCTCTAGACGTGCAAGTTCCTGAAGACCGTAGTTGACTAGCTCTTTGTCTTTGCATCTCCTTGTATCAGGCATACACCTGAAACTCAAAAAAAAAAAAAAAACGAAAGAACTAGTTAGTAAAGTAAAAATAAAAAAAAAACAAAACTTAGACAAAATCCTAGTAATAGAAATCTAATGGCGTGATTCTCCGGCAACGGCGCCAAAATTTGATATGCTCAAATTTACCCTGAGCTACTCTCTCAAATTAAGAGGTCGTAGTAGTACTTAGAGATCGAATCCACAGGGAATCATAATTACACAACAGACTTTGAATTCGAATTAAGCTAAGCAATAACGATATTAAGTAAATTGCAAAACAAGTAAACAATGATGGTTATAAGAAACAAGCGCTAGGTCTTAGGGAATTCGCAAGAATGATTACAAATTGAAGAATAAATTTACTATCGGGATATTAATGAAGTGCAATTCTAGAACTCGAAACACTAATGTAAAATAAATCAATTGTCGTTGCAAATATTATCTATGTCTAAACCCTAGAAAGCCAACTGTCGTTGCGAATTCATATTGATTTAAACAAGCATTAAATTCAAGTTCGATTGTTCACAAAGATCCAAAGCCAACTGTTGTTGCGAATCGAATCTTTGCTCACCTATTATTCAGTTCCGGTAATTCAATAATGTTGTCGCATCTACTAAACAACCTAATATTTCTAATCTAAGGTGATAAAGCTTAAATCAGAGTTAATGCAATCAAGGTGAAGAATAATAAATATGAATGCAAAATCCCATAAGTAATCGAACTCTACAACTCTTCCTTAAACCATTGAAAAATCCCTAAAACCTAACTAGGGAATTACTCAGACATAGACATGAATAATAAATCCCTGGTATAAAAATCTCTAAGTAAAATCAAGCATAGCCTAAACAATGGCTTAAAAGTACTATATATAGGGTACAAACACGTCTGGGCCCAATTGCAAACATCTTGGCTTTATAGCGCAGAAACGGAAATCTTCTGAAACTTGGATTCTGGTCTGATCTGTAGATCGTGTCGAGCGACACAATGATTATGTCGATCGACACTTACAAAATCTTGGTGTCGAGCGACACTGATTTCTCCGTCGCTCGACACAGTATCTAAATCTTGACTCCGAACTTGCTACTTTGACTGCTCATTCCGTTATGCTCCAAAATGCTCCAGTAAACACCAATTAAACTCCAAACGTCCTTGTACCTAAGATAAACACCAAAAGACTAGAAAACACCAAAAAATTCTATAAAACGGACATATATCATGGTATAAAAACCAGTAAAAACCATGATATATCATTGACCGGCTTCTCTTTTATATAATAAGATGAGAATAATCTAAATATTTGTGTTTTTGAAGACAATCTTAAAGCTTTCCCCTTTTCTTTACATTTCTTGTTCTTAGTAAAGCTCAATGAGCTATTTCTATTTCTAGTCTAGATTTCTATCTCAATGAGCTGATAAAGCAATGATTCTACTCTAAGTTTGATTCTACTCACAGATTCGACCCGGCCCGGTACGGATCCTTGATTGACTATCGCTTGAGATTTCTCTCTCGTAATTAGGGTGTTTCAGAGGAAGCTTCACAATATGAAAGCAGGACAAATCCGAATACAATCACACTTAGCATTAAAATCTTATTCGGTTTTTTCGAATCCATTTCTTTGTATGCTTACTCTTTCTCTATGTGACTCGAGTATATTTGTCTTGATACATTATCTTGTCTGTTATCATTTGCTTTTCTTTTGTCCAATATTCAATTTGTTGTATATGCAAAGACCAAACGGTTCCCTTAAACCAAATTTATATCCAAATCTTGATAGTAGATTTTCATACACCAACAATTAGGGTCTCGTTGTCTTTTGGGTCAGTGTCTAATAAATTGTTTTTTTTTATATTGGATGTGATATTGGAGAGTAATCGCACATAGGAAATATGCTAGGACCTAGACTAATACAATACAAACATAGGTTAACACACTTATACCAATAAGTTTTTAGTTTGAAAAAATTATTATGACATTAATAGGTGCTAATCTTAACAATTTCTATGTTTATTTTTAAACATAAAAGTGAAATCTTTATTTATAGTCTTATACCAATTTAAGCATGTTTTCAAGGAAAAGAGAACACAATGTAGCGAGGGAGGGTTAGGGTTTAAGAGCATCCTCATCAATGGGTTTCAAGAAAGATTCTCAAATTATGCTAAAATAATAAATAATAATTAAATATTGATGGGTATCTCAAAATGTTGTGAACCCCAAACAAAAGTTTCTCAAATGAGAACTTTGAAAACCTTTTGGACAACATTTTAAGAAACTCATTAATTTTTTAATATATATACAGTAGAAACTCTATAAATTAATACTCGATAAATTAATAAACTCTCTAAATTAATAAATTTGGTCGGTTCCGAGTCGGGCCGGTGTAAAATATAACATAATTCGATAAGATAATAAGATAATAATTTTTTTAGAAATCTTATGTAAATATATGGTCCCAATAATATCATAAATTAATATATGCTATATAAACATGACTAAAATATATTTATATATCATTTTAGTGTTGTTTGTTTTTCTTCTTAGGACTGAAATTTGTTTATAACTCTTATCATTTTGATATAGTATAAACAAACAAAGAGAATAAACTAATTTCATAAAAATATAGCATAATATGAATTAAAATTTTCAAAATAAAAATTATTTTTAAAAGATTATCAAAAGTTTCCATTTTCGGTAAATTAATAACTCTATAAATTAATAAAATATCGTGGTCCCAATATTATTAATTATAGAGTTTTCACTGTATATTTTTCAACCTAAGTTGAAAACTCCTATAAGAACTCATTGATGGAATTGCTCTAAATCAATCCAAGAAGCAAATGTGGTGAGTGTTTTGAAGCTTATATGGCGGCTTGTGTCAGGCCAAAAATCTTTATGGGCTACTTGGATCCAAAAGATGTTGCTTGGGAAGCATTGTTTTTGGTCAGTGGGGGAGAACAAGACGAAGGGTTCATGGATGTGGCGCAAAATACTGAAATATCAAGAACTAGCTAAGACTTTACACAGAGTCGTAGTATGTAATGGTCAAAATATATCTTTTTGGTTTGATGATTGGTTTACATTGAGGAAATTGTGAGACTTGACAAGGCTTCGTGGACCCACTGATATGAGAATTTATCTATCTACTACAATAGCCGAGATATTGAGGAGACGGCGATGACATCATAGAGTTACAACATTGAGTGCTATCGAGGACACAATCACTACAAAAAAAAAGAATATTGTGACAGAAGATTGTATCATTCTTTTTTCACAATATTGTGACGATTTACATACAAAATGGTGACGAACTTGTTTAGTCATAAATTCGTTAGTATTTGGTCACAATTTTGTGACAGAGTTGAAAGTAACAAGCTTTCGTCACAAATTGTGTTGAACTTGTTACAAAATATGGACTCACAAAAATTGTTACGAATCTGTAACATAATTAGTAACTAAATTATACTATTTTGTGACTAAACTTACGTCACTTATAGTTACAATTTTTATTGTGACTAGATCGGCACAGTTAATGACTATTCAGTGACTTTTGCTCTTGGTCATAAAAACGTGACATAATTGTGACTATTTTGCCACAAAAATAAAATGACACATGAAATTAAAAATATTTTGTAAAATAAAAGAATTGTTTTCGTTCATAAAAAAAAATAGTATAATGCCATGATAAAAATAATACTATGACTTCATTAGCTATTAAATATTATAATAACTAGAAAATAGTATAATAACATAATGAAAAGTACTATTCGGCAGAGAAGGCTCGTAAGGACGAGAGCGAGCGAGTGTCCAAATTTGAGCGAGGAGGGTAATAAATTTAGTTGTACCTTGTAAATATCATTCTCTATATATATCATACATAAAAGACTACAAATAATTACATCAGTGATTATATAAAATTATTTTTATTTTCTCAATAAGTAAAAATAAGTAAAGCAAAGCTAAAATCAGAGCTTAGACTTTTTTCGAAAGAACAAATTTGATTAGCCAGAAGCTTCAATTGTCGTGTAGGTTAGATTTTGATGATTTTTCTACTTTTCCAAATTTTCTAAGGGGGGTTTATTTGTTTCGGTATTTTGATGGATTTGAAAATTCTAACCAAATCATATGTTATTCAATTAATCATTTTAAAACCCTCATTAAAATCATCTTTTATTCAATTTGTAATTTTCAAATACAAATCAAAATCACCTCTTATTCAATCCGACGTATTTACTTATGGATTTGATTTTAAAATAGATTTTAGTGAATTTGGAAGAAATTCTATGTTTTCGCTTCTCTGCTTTACCGATCACTCTCCGCAACCTGATTGGAACCGAGAAAATTCCTTCCTCCCTCTGAGGCCACTTACTCGCTGAGATATCGAGACAAAATCTACCCACTTACTCGCTGAGATATTCAAAAATCTACCAAGAGCCGTGGTAGCCTTCTTACCCACGCTTTGGTCTACTTCCGGTACACTGGTAGGACGAGAACTAGGCTCGGACAAGTTCCAATTCCGATTCTCCTCAGAAGAAGATCTACATATTGTCCTAAAGAGAGCCTCTTTCCTCTACAAAAGAATGATGCTCATCTTACAACGCTGGAAACCAATCCTTGACAACTCTTTTCCCTCCCAAATAATGGATTTCTGGGTTTGTAATTCTAATTGGTTATACTTTTTACCTTATGTTAGGAGATTGAGTAATTTATTCAAGGTTATGTTATAACTTCTTCTGTTTGGGGCCATTACGTAAGTAGTTTCATGTGCTTGTAGTGTACATATGGAAGAGCCATATGTTGATCGTACAAGTTTACCCATGCTGCATCCTTCTCGGAGAAACGGAGCGAAATGGTATGTATTTTTTTCCTAAATACCACTGAATTTTTTCACAGATTTGTAAGTCATTAAGTGATTTATTTTAATGAAACAAGTATCAATGGTTTTCCGAAAGGTCATTCAAAGCTGTTTCAAAGGACCATGGTACTCTTGGAAAAAAGTGCCACCTTACTACAAACAAACATGGTTTACTCTCTTTAAGGTATTCTTTATGTTATATCTCATCTCAGTATTTACACAATTATTTCTTATATTATTCACCATGTTTGCGATGCTCTGTTTTTTCAGCAAAGATTTAACTAGCATGTTTCTATCAATCATCAAGTTTAAAGAGAGTTTAGCAAACTTGATGCTTCTTCAAGTGCACCACAACCTTCTGAAGGAGTAAAGATGATAACGTATCGGCTCAAAGAGATTGAAACATAACTAAAACACAGCCGTGAAGACAATCAGAAAATGCATGAAATACTTCACCGCCAAAACCGTCTGCTGCCCATGGAATCTAGTAATTCTATTTACTACTAATCTTTAGTATTGTTTAGTTTATATTTTGTTAAGAATATTTCTTTGAAATTGCTACAACTTTGTTCTAGATGCTAGTTTGTTAATAAATGTTATCATTTGGTTCTTTTTTTTTTTTCTTTTCTTTTTAATGTTTTGTTTTCTTTTGATGGTTTTTAGAACGATGGGAACTAAAATTAATTAAATAAATAAATGGAAACAACTTGTGGCTAAAATTTTATGGTACGTGTACACATTTTTTGTCATAAAATCCAATGCAAATGTCACAAAAAAAACCAAATTATGATATTTTGCAACTAAAATTTAGTCACTAATTGTGACGAATTGAGACATCCGTTCGGTAACATTTTGTGACGGCTAGGTGACTATTATAACTTGCGACAAATAAGTGACCATTATTTGTTACAGTTTGTGGCGTATTTGTGACACTATTTTTCGTCACGCTTTTGTAAATTTTTATTGTCACAAATAGTGACGATTTGTTACCGGTTTCAACATTTTGTGATATTTTTGAGACTTTAATAGCTTGTAACCATCCTATTGTGACTTTTTAAAATTCGTATCAATTTTGTCATAATAAAAATTTTGTGACGAAATATTTATATATTGTGACAAAATAAATTGTAACAATATTGACATTTTCTAGTAGTGAATTGAAAAAGGTTCGGAGTAAAATGCAAGAAATTTTATATCATGTTTATTAGAATCGTTTTACAAAAAACACACTTGGAACCTCACTCGGAAAAAGTATGCCACTATCAATTGGTATAAAGGAGTGTGATTTACACATGCAACTCCTAAGTACTTGTTTATTATGTGGCTGGCCATTCAAAATAGAAACAACATGAGGTATGATGAAGCATTGGAGCGTGGAATTAGGTACAATATGCTCTTTCTGTGGGAACGAGGACGAAACACGCAATCATATTTTCTTTAGTTGCAATAGCACATATGAGATTTGGTGAGGTATTGCGCGCAAGCTCCTTGGTCCCGAGTACACAACGGACTGGGAGCAGCTCATCACCTACATCACAGCCTCTTAGACGAAATTCAGGTCATTACTCTTTCGGTATGTTCTCCAGTCAAATCTACCATCCTTGGGAAGAACGGAACTAACGAAGACATGGCAAAGTTGCGTTGTCCTCAAGCTTCCTGGATAAACAAATCGATAAGAACATTATGAATCGGATCAATGTGATTCGAAGCAAGGAAGATATGGCTTTCCATTCGTTAAAAGATAATCCGACATCGAACCGCATCCTCCTTAGTTTCTTGAGAAACATGCTCTTTTTAAAAATCTTTATGCCTCTGCAATTTAATCTTTACAAACTATCAAAAGGAGGACTCATTCTTTGTACAAAAGTTTTTTTTTGTTTGAATTAAATTTTACATTCAATTAAAAAAAAAAGACGAGAACTCTATGTGTACGACGATAAAAAAGTAGAGAATTGCAACTTTTTTTCTTCGATATCCATAATAAAAAATGTCAGAGTTCAATAATGCTACTATTCAAAAAAATTTAATATCATTTATGTTTGTGTTAATTGTGTTATATTAAAGTTTAGTTTTTAGGGTTTAAGGTTTGTTAGGGATCAAAACTATTTTTAAAATTGTTGAAGGGTGAAATCAACTTGGAATTAGATTAAAATTGATTAAGGGCTCCAAGGGAGAAGATTCCAACCTTTGAATCTTCGATATAGAGAAGAATTCTAAACCATTCTTCTTTCTTTATGCTTTTATGAATATGATTGCTTATCTATATTTTTGTTTGTTCTTAATCATGATTGAGTAACTTCCTTGTTAGGTTTAAGAGTTTTCAAAGGAGATTCATGGGTTGATCGTTAGGTTGCTAGATTAGGGTTTATCAAAAGAGTTTTTTTTTAAAATCCAAATTTGTGTTTAATGCTTATTGCTTGATTGATCATCTAGCTACTGCACCCTAGGATAATAAATTCACTGAAAATATTATTAAATTATCTTAACTATTTTAGATGAGCAAAGAGCCATAGCCTACATAGTAGAACTATGAAACTTTGTGTATCTATCGAGCTAGGGTTTCTTATGCATGTTAAACTACTTGATTACTTGTGAGAGTTATGTGATTTAGATTGTTGGACATATGAATTGGTGATGCAGAAGTATATTAATTTTATATAATCGTTGTTTGAGTTCTAGAACATATATATCGTACTTCTCTCGTCTAATTTATATGATTTAATTGATCCATGATATCTTGCGAATTCTCTAATGCCCAAGGCTTCACCTACAAATGTTTTCCTATTGTTTACTTGATTTTAAGTTTTATTATTGTTATTTTTGTCACTAATCACAACCATAAAAAAAACATTCATATTTTCCATCTCAGCTTAACTCAAATCTAATAAAGTCTAGTGTTATTTTTGGTCGTCCTGGATTCGATTCCTAAATACTACAATTATTTACACCATGTAGGGGTTGGTTTTCACCCCATGAAAATCAACACACGAAAATCATTAGTTTGAATATGAATAAATAGCCGCAGCTATCGAAGACCGACCACCCGAGTTAAGACATGAGAAACCACCCACGAAGAGGAAAACCAGTACGAGTCTCCACAACCCGCGATCATAAAATCAGATCCGATAACCTAACATGATGAATTACGGAGCAAAACTTAACGTGACTTATTTGGACAATGCCTAGAGCAAGATGGGCTGAGCCGAGCTACTAACGGGCCGGACTATCAATGTGCCGAGCTACAGATGGGCCAAACTATCAATGGGCTGAGCCAAAGAGTACATCTCAAGGAAAAACCCTAGCCGTCTTAGAACTTTATAAATATCATTGTATCTCCCCATTGAATAGGGATCAAAAAATTTACGCATAAACTATCTGTATTACTCTAAATAGCTTTCCAGCTAATAAAAATCTTCTTCTCATCTTTGTTCTTGTGTTTTCAAACCAGAAGCTTTCTACTCTTCCAAGATCCCTACAAATCTAATTGTGAGATCATCTCACACAATTTGACGCTAGAAGGAGGGGAATCCAAAACTTCATACACGAAGAAACCGCACGAATAAGTTGAAGAAGATGTCTGCCACTACCAAAACAACTCAAAGGAATCTGACATACATCAACACAGATCTGAAGGATACGAGCAGCAACAAAACTAGACAAAACAACATGTCGGACAGTGTATCTACTCCAGAGAAAATGACCGACGGTTCTGGAACAAATGATGCTCAAATATCTGCTATAGCTAGCCCAGAGGTGCTCAGCGAAGTCAAGGCGATACTGGAGCAGCTGCTAAAGATGTTAACCAGGAAAAGGAGTTAAACAATCTCAAAGCCTCTATGCGGCAAACCATCCTCAGCTTGAAGGAAATGCGATCCCAAGTTCATTGAACGATAAGTAAAGCACCAGAAATCGATCGAGTACTTATAGAGGCGCATACCACGTTATTTACTTATCGAATCACTAGAGCGCGGATATCCAATCCAGGAAAAATAAAGGTGCCAACCTACGACAAAAAATTGACCCGACTAAGCATATTATGGTGTTCTCAATCGCGATGAGCTGTGCTAGTTTTTGACCTGAAGAGAAGGACATCAACTACTGCCTCTTGTTTTTGAAACATCTCAAGGGATCGACTTTCCATGGTTTTTTTGGCATGGATAAAAACTCGATCAATAATTTCGGCCAGCTTTCCGAATCCTTCTTGAAGCAATGCGCCATTCTCATCGAACAACGACCTTCATAGGGTGATCTCTGTACCATGTCTCAAGAGCCCGCAGAAACTCCACGGAGCTTTGTAGATCGATTTAAGATGGTACTCACAAAGGTGAAGAGGATAGACGATCAATCCGCACTTCGTGCATTAAAGAAAATTTTGTGGTACGACTTTGACTTCCCAAAAGAGATGACTGTCAATGAGCTGTCAACGATTCTAGACGCCTTGCACTGAGTGACCTCATTCACCAAAAGCAAAGAAAAAGTGAATATCTTGGCTCAGAAGTATTCAAAGGCAAAACAAATTGGAGGCGCTCACATCAATCAAGTAGAAGAAGGCCAAGGTAAATTTGACACTTTTGATGAAGAGCCTTGTTGCGAGCTCAATCAGTTCTACGTACACTCTACGGCTAATTTTAGTGTCTTGGGTTCCATACTCGCAACAAAATTGGGGGCCGACAAACTTGAGAGGCCACAAACATTAAAGATTTTGAGCAGGAGTAGAACCTCTTCGTCATAAATGTCAGAATTATCTTGGCCATCTTCTACTTGATAGTTGTGCGCGCCTCCAGTTTGTTTCTTTCCAGTTGGGGCTGGTGTTGTTTTGGGGTTAGAGTTTTTGGATTTTCCATACTCTTGCGCCAAAGTTTTCACTACCTTTTTACTCTTGGCAAAGCCGATCGCCCGATATAGAGCGTCTTGAATGGTTGATGGTCATTGACAGTCATCTTCTTTAGGAAGTCAGAGTCGTACCATAGAGCTTTTTTTAAAGCACAAAGTGCGGACTTGACGTCTATACCCTTTACTTGAGTAAGCACCTGCTTGAAACGTTCGATGAAGTTCCAAACATTTTTGGTTGCCCCTTGAGACAAAGTCCAAAGGTTGGCTTCTGAAGATCTTCACTCGATTAGAATGGCGTATTGCTTTAAAAAGCCTTCAAAGAGATGTCCGAAGTAATTTATCGAGTTTATTTCCTTGCCAGAGAACCAATGGAGAGCTGTTTGTAACACACGGTTCATTGATTAGAAGTCAACGACCAAATATTAGTCAACTTAATACCATTTCATTGCTCTTAAAAGTTTTCTTACATTATATGGTAGATTACAACGTTTCTAGACTAAATCTTACACCGCCTTGGGAAAGTCTTCACCATTTGCGGTGTTCCATCCTTGCCATCCTCTGACCCACCTACTTGGTTACCGATCCTGCCACTTTGGTAAAGGGTGAATATTGAGTACTCAGTAAAATGGTCTTCTCTGTTCCACGACTAAACATATCCTAAACTACCCGTAACCATTATAATCCCCACATAGTACCCCGATATTATGTGTCGATGCACTTCACAAGTGACCATCACATTTATACGTTCAATTCTCAATTTTCCCTTCCGTAATTATTTCTGAGTACCCAGGATCATTCCTTTCAACTGGTTAAACAACTATCATTTCCCATAAGCAATCTCTCACGAGAATTATTGTTATTCGACCTGTCAACAAAATTTGTATTCTTTTTTCATCTAACAGGACCCATGGACAAGTTAGGTCTTCATGCCACTTTTTCACGCCAAACAAAAAAAATGCGGAACACATGCCCAATACATACGCCTTATGTAACATATAATTCTGGTGGCCTTTTGAACTGACTATCCTACATTATAATATGCATTCAACTCTAGACTCTTTCCTACAGTTCACAAGCAATGTTTCTACTTCCATTTTAACCTAGTCTTTAATACCTCGACGTTCACAAACAATAGCCAAAGCATTTCACACAATACCTTTGCCCCATATGGTCGGCCCCGAGTAAGCATGGTTATCCCTATATGTTACCAATGACAATATCTATGGCCATATGAAAGCCGTCTTTGCAGAAATTCCCACATAAAACTATATGTTAATTGTGGAAGATTTAGATACCAAATCATATTCTCATTCGATATATGTTCTTCCTCTAACCCCAGATCGTAAAAGTCTTAGCTTGAGTTCGCTTAAACCTCTCGAGCGCTTCTCAAATTAATCTTACCAATAGACCTATTGTCGGGTTGACTAAGGATCGACTGAGCAACATATAAAATTGCTCATCCCAATCATGTCTGGGTAATTTATCCTAATGGTAAGTGAACCCAGATGTAACGACCGCAACCAAGAATTAGTGAATTTTTAGGGGTGTCGATCGACACCAGCGTCAGTGTCGATCGACACCGGTTCTGCAGTCGCAGTTCATTTTGATTTTTAATCGCGTTCACGCGGTTCAAATTAAGGAAGGCCTAATGTCTCGTATAAAACCTTTCCTTCATGTGCAGTCGGGTGGCTAGAGGGAGAAATTGTGTGAGAAGTGAGAAAAAGGGGTTTTAGAGAGATTTATCTATTTGATCGTGTTCTTAGGCTAGATTGTTCGTTGGTGGTAAGAGGATCGTGGTTGGGTTCTCTCTTTGCATTTCCAGCACGAACCTGCGTCGTATTAGCCTTGTAGAGGCTGCATTTTTTGTTCCTCGCCGTTTTCTTTCGTTAATTCTTTTCTTAAGCAAAGGTGAGTGCGTGATCGTGGTTGTGCTAGGAGTAGCGGATATTTCTTGTTGCTAGATTGAGTGTTTATGTTTTTGATGTGATGTCTGCAGTATTCATTATTGTTTGTTGTGGATTTATGCGGCTCGTTATTTATTGATTATTTGTCGAACCCGAATAAGCCGAGTGAGGAAAGGCTCGAATTCTGGGTTCTGTAACAGAGTGTCGAGGATTGTGTTCGTGATTGGGGAGTGTCAATCGACACCTAGAGGCTGTGTCGAGCAACACCCCGTGGAGTTCTGGTTTTGTTATATTTGAGTGTCGATCGACACCGTGTGATGTGTCGATTGACACCTGCTATTTTGTGATGATTGATGTTGTGGTTATAAGTTGAGAATTGTTGATTGAGCTTGTAGTAGCTTGGCTTTCGTTATTCTATTTATAACTAGTTGGTGGGATGACCGCTCCACTAAGTATTTATGATAATACTTACGCAACTCTTTTTCCATGTGTTGCAAGTAAAGGAAAAATGTGATCGCGGAATCATGCCAGTAGGAGGAGGATGATAGGATGTTTTGTTGTTATTGCATTTTAGTAGAACCGTTAGGTTGCTAGAAATGCTAGTTGAATTATTGGTTTTCGAACTTGGGTATTATTTAAATTATTGAACCTTTGAATTGAGTTGTTTGATTATTGGAATTAAATTGCTTGTTGGATTAAAAGGATTTAATTGATTATTTGATTTTCCTCTGTTTGTTGGTCATTGCTGAATTAGCCGTTGAGAATTAATAATTATGGGATTATTAATTCGGGTTAATTAATTAAAAAAAAAATGTTGGTTGTTTCACCGACAAAAAATGAACCAACGGAAATAACATTTCTTCCGATTGAAGTCCTTATTTTAGTCATACCTATTCCTAAAATAAGCACTTTCTCAACTAAGACAATCCACACTCAATCGCCTATCATACCATAGCTCTATTTCCATGATTTAGTGATGATCAATCGAACCGCTTACCAGTGACCGCAATTGGGTCAACACTTGGCTCATGGTAGCTCCCTGAAAAAGGTATAGCTATGCCTATGCAAGACTCAATTCGGAAATGACAGTAAACCATCATTTCACACTTCCTAAACAATCCTAACAATATGAAATGTGATTAGGATTATACAACTCCCATAGCTCTTATCCTTCTCACCAAACAACTAGTCACTCTTGCCTTAACCTTAGCTAAGGCAACTTTCCTCGAGCATATGGTTGAAATGCCATGGCGTGTCCTCGGCGCATGTATTTAATCCATAGCCAACGTATTCATAGATCAAGTCTATATCTAGAGCATATACCATGAACACCTACGAGTCCTTAGCTGGGTCACCATGATCCAATTAGATGTTGTGTCATTGTGCCTATGGCTAAGCTTAAGCTTATCCTTACATCCTTGTGCTGGTTTCAGATTGAGGTCCTTATTGATCTTAGATCATGACCTTACCAATTTGCGGTCAACTGCTTTCTAGGTCAGCATTGATGCGATCTCTGCTCCTATACTGCCCTTATTGACCTTTTACCGAGGCAACTCTGAGGCCATACAAGTATCATCTTCAGATTGTTATGCTGAGGCAACCCTGAGGCCATACCAACATAGCTAATACATGAACACTTCACGTACGGACAATCATCCGTTCTATCATACTGCGTACGTACGGATTACATCTGTTCCATTGTCCTATACCCGTACAAACCACTATCCATCGTGGTCAGTCTTCGTGCCACGAACGTATCGAATCATCACCCATCATCGCACCACATACGTATGAACTAATGTCCGTTGTAATCCATCATCATACCACGACCGTATGAATAACCATCCATCCCATCATAAGCATACGTATGGATCCCTCATCCGTACATAACACTTATGTACAAGGATCAAGCCCTCAACCGGTTCTCTTAACCACGCCGAGTTTCTACTCTACCCATACTACTAAACTACTATATGAAAACTGCAATGGAGAAAAGAAGAAAATGAATATATTAAGTACGGATTGCGCATTACCTTGGCTCTTGACTGCTCTCCTAAGGACTTAGGGCATTGAGGTCCTTCTCAAGCTCCTCCTTATTCTTTTGCTTCTAAGCGTTTCCCTTTGGCTCTGGAGCTTAGAATATTTTTTGGTGGTGTGAATAATGTGCTCTCTTTGCTCACTATTAATATGCCACCAAATTGCCCTAGGAGAATATTCACTTTCCTAAATTTTCTCCACCTCCTTACTGTAAGGGCCAAACCCATAAGTTTCATTCTTTCTTAAGTCGACGCCATCTTCTTTTGTTTCTAGGGTTTTTCGTCCACTTTAATTATGGCAACCCATTTTCCTTTCATAGGCCTTAATTAGGTTTTCTTTCCCTAAAAACCCATAACTAATTTAAACCCTATTTAATTAATTGCCAAATTTCTCCCTAAATATTTCTAAGTTACAAAGAGGTCCTTATTTTTGAATATGGGATGTTACACTGTTCCTTTGAGATGTTCTACAAACAGGAAATAATAGCCGATGTGTTTTTCTTTGGGTCAAAAGTTTGCGCAGTCCATCACGATCGAGAATGTTGTGATGTGCTAAGTTGGGTCGGCTTTTCCATCATAATCGGCACTTTGATTTTTCCAGGGTTGGAGATCCGCGCCATAGTGATCTGCTCTGTGAATGTGGTGGGGTGGTTTGCACCTCTTCGAGTACTCGATCAATTTTTGGAGCTTTGCTTATCGTTTGATGGACTTGGGATCGCATCTCCCTCAAGTCGAGGGCGGTCTGCCGTAGAGAAGGTTTGAGCTTGTCCATTTTATTTTGCTGGTTATCGGCAACCGTCTTCCGTGCGTTTGGAGCTTCAACTTGTTCTACCCATTGAAGGTTTTCTTCCGTTTCGGCGAGCTCCCACTCATGCCGAATTGGCTTCTTCTTTGAGCAGCTCGTCCAACACCTGCCAATCTAGAGTCGTCAGTGTTGATTTTCTCTTCGGTGTTGTTGATGGTTTTGACGATCCAGGTCATTCCATTCGCGGCTAGCACGTTATTCTTCAGTTTGTGGAGTAGTCTGCTCGTCATGAGATCCGTGAGTCTTATGCGCGCCAGCGGACGTTGAAAAAAGAATTGTCAGAGTGACATGAATGGCAGGTCGTCGGAAGATTCCTGCTCTGCGTACTCGGCTAGTCGTAGACAAGGCTTTCAATTCTGTTGTCATGGCGCTGTTGAGTGTCTCCTGCTCTCTTGATTTTTTTTAGCAGATTTTCAAGCATCCCCTTAACTTTGCTGGGGACCTTTGGGGTAGCTGTAGCGGCTCTTTGAGTCTCTTTTGCAGCAGATCTGTCAGCCGTCTGCTCCAAAGTAGATCTGTTGTCCGTCGTGTTGTTATGTCTGGTTCCATCGCCTATTGTTTTCCTCAGATCCGTGCTGCTGTCCATTTTATTTTGTTGAGTTGTTTTGTTGGTTCCACTCATCTACATGAACTTATATAAGCGGTTTCTTCGTGTGTGAAGCTTTGACATCCCCTCTTTCGTGTATCGTTAATCCTAGGTTCTGGAGTTAGAATAATTCGGTGACGTGCTTTTAGAGAATTTTGGAGAAGTGAAGATTGTGAGAAAAAGAAAGACGAATTCGACTTATATAGATTTTTTAAGGCAGTTCATGACATAATCACACCTCGAAACCCACGGCTCGTCAACGTGTTACAACATTATCACCCTCGGGTCCTCGTCTCTGGTTATCGCGTTGGCATCATCGATGCATTGGATTGTTAATTGTGCACCATGTCACGCACGAGACACGACGATTGGTCGCAGCTCCTTGGATCGACATCATGACTCGAAGATCAATTGGGAATCATGGCTTGTTGTCTTCGTTTTATTTTAACGTTATCACATTAATAACATTGTTAATGGTTCAGCACGATTGTGTCGACGGATCGGCATGTGTGTGACGTTGGATCGGCATCGACGCGACGATAAACTTAAAAATTTGATGAAGTACCAAAATTTGAAGATCCATGAACTATTTTATCACAGATCGTCATTTTTACATGTCGGGTCGTCATCATCATTATACCTTGATCGCCATGCTTTATCTCCCTTCACTTTGTCATTCATTATGCCATGGATCGTCGTTTACCCTCCTTCTAGCGCTAAATTGTGGGAGTTGGATCTCAGAATTATATTTGTAAGGTTTTTTAGGGAGTAGAAAGCTTCCTAGGTTAAACACACAAAGATAAAGATCCAAAATTGGTTTAATTAACTAAAAAGCTGTAAGCAGAATAGTATCAAGTTTTGGTGCAAAATTTTGTGATCTCCTTATAATGAGGATGTACAAGAGTATTTATACTAGTCTAGATCGGTTGGGCTAAGCCCTAAACGAATAAGGAAGATTTCCTTATTTTTTCTAAGTTTTCCATATTTGCGGCGGCCGCTAGATCGGCTAGACTTTTAACATGCCTTAGTTTTCTGGATTTGATTTCTGAGTAGACATGAAATGGGCTGCCGGTTTTAGGTCCATAGGTTGTCGGTTTGGTTCGGTTCGTCGGTTAGCAGCTTAGTGTCCTTGTCTACTGATCTGATCACCTGTTAGCCGGTTCATCGGATCGTCAGTTCAACTTATGCTTAGTCGTTTTATGCCATTAATTATTCGTGGTGGAATTCGGCCACTACATATATATATATATATATATATATATATATATATATATATATATATATAATCAGTAAAGGAAATTGATGTATGAATTGATATCAATTGTTAATATTAAAGGAAACTAGCGTTAGAATATTAATTAGATGAGAGATTTTTACTTGGTTACATTTATATTTTTTTTTATTAATTAGATTTGATATAAATATTGAGAGAATTTAACAAAAAAGATTTTTTTAAAACATGTTCATGACAAAGCCATAAATAAAATTTATTCGAGTTTCACAATTTGCGGTCTTTAATCATTCAAGGCAAGATCTTAAGGTTCTTTCATGTTTTTATTTGTTTATTTACTTAGTGATATATTTTTATCATATTTCTACGTATATTATTCTTCAAGTTACAAACTCAAATTAAAGAAGATTTGACTTGATTTTTATTGTATGATCGCTAAGAACAATGATTTTGTTTGAATATAAATTATTAGGTTAAATTGTATAAATGAAACAATTTTGAGTAATAATTTTTTTTTTTTGTAGAAACTTAAGAAACAGAGTATTTATAATTATAAACTATTTATTTTGAGAATTTATAGGTAAAATAATATTTATGGTAATTAACGTTTAAAAAGTAATAATACGAAGAGCATACTTTTGATCTATGAACTGGACATCTACAAAGTTTGAGACGGTTCTGATCATATGTAAAACCTGCATTGGATATGAGCTAACAATATGAAGAATAACGTAGTGTACATGTATAATTTTGTAGAAAATTAAAAAATTTAATTATCTTTCTAACTCTGAAATGATTACATAATCTCGTTTGCCTTTCAGGGTTAGGTTTTATGTATTTCAATTTTAATGTCAGAATCGTCTAAGCTTTCACATATATTAGAATCCCCTTCACTCACAAGTTTGCCTGTAAAAAGGCAAGACTGAGATTTTTGTTTTAAAACAAGTCCATTCATTTAATGAAACGAGACTTTTTTACACAATTTTTTAAAAAAAATTAACAACAACAAAACGAAATTAATTTGTTTGTATTTTGGAAGATAAGAATTTACGAAAATGACATATACAAGTCTAGTTTTTTTTTTTTTTTGTCGACATATACAAGTCTAGGTCTAATCGACATGGTTAAACAATCAGTCTTAACATTTAACATACAAAATATTTTAAAGTATACACAACATAAATTAACACAACGAGAAATAAATTCGTTCAAAAGAATGTAAATTGTGTCGGTGTGTTTTTTGGATCTTTGAATAAATGTGTGATCATAATAGTAGGAGAGTTAATATTATGAAAAATAAAGTAGAATACTGAATACTTGACTTATAAACTAGATGGAGAGCAACAGAGGGGATACTAGGGTTTTGGCAGCTGGGGATCGAGATGCTACTATGATGGACGTCGGGGAGAAGGGACGGCCGCCGAGTGAGCCTCCTGATCGTCCGGTTTCGTGGGTTTAGAAGGTAATGGGGAGTGGTGATGGTGGGATGCCGAATCCGGAGGATGTGTTGGCTGAGGAGTTTGTGAAAGCACGTTTAAGCGTGGAGTTTCCTGATGGTGAGGAGGGAGAACCGGTGATAACGATAGGTGATGAAGTCTTGGCAGCAATGAATGGGCTATGGAAGCAATGTATGGTGGTGAAAGTCCTAGGCCGGAATGTTTCGGTTGATGTTTTGACCAAAAGATTGAAGGAGTTGTGGAAGCCCTCGGGGGCAATGTATGTTATGGACTTACCGCGTCAATTTTTTGTGGTTCAATTTGCGGCAGAAGAAGAGTATTTAACGGCGTTAATGAGAGGCCCTTGGAAAGTGTTTGGGAGTTATCTCATGATTCAAGCTTGCTCGCCGAATTTTGATCCGCTTAGCCACGAGATTAACACTATACCGATTTGGGTTCGTCTATCAAACGTTCCAGTGAACTTTTACCATAAGACAATTTTGATGGGAATTGCTCGGGGGATAGGAAAACCGGTTAGAGTGGATTCAATGACGTTAAAGTTTGAGAGGACAAGATTTGCTCGAGTTTGTGTGGAGGTAAACCTTCGTAAATCGCTAAAAGGGTCAGTGATAGTGAATGGTGAACAGTATTATGTGGCGTACAAAGGTCTAAGAAATATTTGCTCTCGGTGTGGGATGTACGGGCACCTTGTTCATGCTTGTTTGCAGAAGGTGAAGGAGAAGGAGGTGGAATTGGTTGAAAACATGTCAACCCAAAGTAAGAACAATTCAGACATGAATGGAACTACTCAATCTAAGGGGATGACTCAGGGACCAAGTACCAAGAATGGGGGATATTCCCAAGAGAGTGTTCAGATGGACAATGGTTATACACCGGTTCGTGGATCTAGCCAGAGGGTAGGGGCACCGTGTCACAATCATCAAGGGTCGATCAAGCAGAAAGATACAGGTATTATTGTGGTATCTAATTGTTTTGGAAAGTTGAGTGAGAATAAGGAATCTACGGGGATTGGGGAGGATTTACAGGAGAGAGGTGAGGATATTCAGAATCAGCGGAGATTGGGGTAGAGGGATGAAAATAAGGAAAATGTGGAGATTTGCAATAATATGCGATTGGAGTTAAGTGTGGCACAAGGTAATAAGAAATCCTTTAGAGGATTTGCTGCACAAAGGAACGGTGTCATTAAGGATGGTAGTAAAGAAGTGAAGGCTGGATATCGTAGGAAGATGGAAGAGCATGGGCCGAGGCCCAAATTGATTAAACAATCTCAACCAGTGAGAGGATTAGTTTTCGGCCCGAGGAAGGGAGAAATAGAGTGGTCTCAAGCTGGGAAAAGATTACGCGTTGACAATGAGAGCTTAAGTCGTGATAGTGTGTCTATGGAGGATCATGAGAAGAATGCACTCGAGCCAACACAATATCGAGTGGCAGCACCTGGAGGTAACCTGGTGGTTGGTGTTGATGACAGTGCTCAGAACATGTCGTCGGAGAGCATAGTGTAGGTATGTGTGGATGGAGGAGCTCAATAATGGCTCGCCCTGACTTTTGTTCTTTATTATCATAGATTAGGTAGGAATTGTCTATTGTGGAATTGCCCGGGAGGCAAACAAACCTAGACGGTCAATATGGTACATTCTTAAGAAATACTCTACGGATGTTTAAGTGGTTTTTGAAACTCACGCGGGCGAGGATTAAGCGAGGCGTATTTGTCAAGGGTTGGGGTTTGAGAATTCGTTTCGGGTGGATGCATTAGGTCAACGTGGAGGTTTGTGGTTGTTATGGATAACAGGGATTGGAGATGTTGAAATTGTGGAGTCTTCAGATCAATACATTTATGCTAAGATAACACAACGAATAGAGGTACTACATCTAATTGTAGTTTATGCGGCTCCATCGGCTAGAAGAAGGAGTAGTTTATGGGGTAAGCTTACCGACTTAGTTCAAACAATATCGGGTCCTTTGCTTATTGGTGGTGATTTTAACACAATAGTGCGATTAGACAAAAAAATGGGGGATAATGGAAAGTTGTCATCGGATTCTCTCGCTTTTGGAGATTTGATTAATGAATTATCATTTTATGTGGAGGGGAACCAGTTTATGTGGAGAAGGGGGCGAAGTGGTAACTTCTTTGTTGCTAAGAGATTGGATAGGGTGTTGTGCGCAGCGCAGACAAGACTACAATGGCAGGAGGCGAGAGTAACTCGTCTTCCATTATTGGCCTCAGATTATGTCCCTCTCTATGTACAACTTGCTTCAGAGGTGGGGGTTAACGCAACTCAGAGACCGTTTCGTTTTGAAGCAGCATGGATGGAACACGCTGGTTTTAAAGAGTTGTTAAATATGTCTTGAAACCGAAATATGAGCACGCCAATTGCATTGTACAAGCTTTGGGTAGTTCTACGAAAGTGGAACAAGGAGATCTTTGGGGATATTCAAAAAAGGAAGGATATGTTGTTGAAGAAGATTACAGAGGTCCAAGTTTTGATTGATCAAAATCAGTCAGATTTACTCGTACAGGAAAATGAGTTTCTTAAGGAGTTGGACAAAGTGTTGGAACAAGAGTAAATCGTGTGGTTTCAGAAGTCACGAGAAAGATGGGTGGCTCATGGAGATCGGAACACAATTTTTTTCCCACTTATCAACAGTTATAAGGAGAAGACGCAACCAAATTGATATGTTGTAAGATGACACAGGAGCATGGGTTTCAAGTGCTCAAGAGTTGGAGACTTTGGCCATTGAATACTTTAAGACATTATATTCTCTTGCAGATGTTGATCCGTGTGTGGAGACATTACCATGGAGGGTAGTTTCAAAGCCCTTGGGCCCGATGGATTCCAACCTGTCTTTTATCAAAGAAATTGGGAATTGGTAGGTGAGTCTATTAACCGGTTTGTTCTTGGTTTCTTTGAATCGGGAACTCTACCTCCAGAGACGAATGACACTTTAGTGGTCCTAATAGCCAAAGTCTTGAAATCGGAGAAGATTACGCAATTTCGACCTAGAAGTTTGTGTAACATGCTCTTTAAAATCATTACCAAGACTATGGTGGGGCGTTTAAAGAGAGTAATGACAAAGATGGTTGGCCCAGCTCAATCAAGTTTTATCCCCAGGAGGTTGAGTACGGATAATATTATCGTGGTCCAGGAAGTGGTTCATTCGATGAGACGAAAGCAAGGGAAGCGAGGATGGATGTTATTAAAGCTGGATCTTGAGAAAGCTTATCATCGCATTCGATGGGATTATTTGGAGGATACGCTGAGAGCGGCAGGGTTTTCCAACGAGTGGGTTCAATGGATTATGAGATGTGTGACGAGACCTTCTATGAATCTTCTTTGGAATGGAGAAAGGACGGAAGAGTTTAAGCCTTTACGCGGTTTGCGCCAAGAGGATCTTTTATCCCCATATTTATTTGTCTTGTGTATGGAGAGACTATGTCATTTAATCGAGGATGCCGTGAATGATAAAAAATGGAAACCGATAAGTTTGGTTAGCGGAGGACCGAAGTTATCCCATATGTGTTTTGCGGATGATTTGATTCTATTTGCAGAAGCTTTCGTCGCTCAAATTCGCGTTATTAGAGGAATTCTGGAACGGTTTTGTAAAGCGTCTGGGCAAAAGGTGAGCTTAGATAAATCTAAGATCTTTTGTTTCTAAAAATGTCTCGCGGGATCTCGGAGAACGGATCAATGAGGAGAGTGGTATTGCATCTACGCAAGACTTGAGAAAATATTTTGGAATGCCAATTTTGCATAAACGAGTCAATAAGGAGACATTTGTTGGTGTTTTGGAGAGAGTTGCCTCCAAGCTTGCTGGATGGAAAGGGAGAACGCAAAGCTTTGTTGGGCGAATAACACTAGCAAAAGCGGTTTTATCTTCAATACCTATTCACTCTATGGGCATTATAAAACTCACGGAGTCTACGCAAACTAAGTTAGATCAGCTAACTCGTGATTTTATTTAGGGAAGTGAGACGGGTGCTAGGAGGCAACATCTATTGGCTTGGGACAGAGTTTGTTTGTCAAAGAAGGAAGGAGGATTGGGAGTACGCAAGGCAAGTGATATGAATAAAGCTCTGGTTGCCATGATTGGTTGGCGTTTGTTGAACGATCAGGCGAGTTTATGGGCATGTGTCCTTCGTAATAAGTATCATCTTGGGAAGTTTCGGTCGTATGATTGGCTTGACAAAAAGAATACTTGGTCGGCTGTGTGGCGGAGTGTGGTGTTGGGTATTAGAGAAGTTGTGTTAAAGGGGTACCGGTGAATAATTGGGGATGGGAGGTAAATACGGATGGAGCGTTTCCTGAACCCAGGTTTGGTCGCTGCGGGAGGAGTATTACGTAGAAGTAATGGAGAATGGTTTGGTGGATTTGCGCTTAACATTGGTAGATGCTCGGCACCTTTGGCAGAGTTATGGGGAGTCTATTATGGTTTATGTATCGCCTGGGAGAAACGAGTTGAGCATTTGGAGCTGGAGGTGGATTCCAAGATGGTAGTTGAGTTTTTGACGACATGGATTAGGGATTCACATCCACTGTCTTTCCTGGTATGCTTGTGTCATGGCTTTTTACGAAAGGACTAGAATGTCCGGATTTCGCATGTGTATAGGGAGGCTAACCGTCTCGCCGACGGGTTAGCAAACTATGCATTCAATTTAGAGTTAGGATTGCATACTTTTGACTCTGTTCCGATTGTTGTTGATTGTATTATGCGAGAGGATGCTCTTGGGACTTCGTTTCTGAGACAGATCCGGATGTAATTGTTTTTATGGTTGAATAAATATAAACTGGGGAATTTTCCCCGTGCACTACAAAAAAAAAAAAATACTTGACTTATAAAAGTCTTCTATTTATTTCGTTGATTTTCGTCAAAGCACTACTAGTCCAATTTAATTATGTCCGTACCTTGGCCAGGCAATTTAATTATTAGATATTTATTTCAACTTTTTTCTTAATACAATTTGATACAATTATTTTAGTACACTTAAAAAAGTTTGGATTGTTCCTATTATTATCTTCTTTAAACCAAATTGAATTGAAAATAGGGGCCAAAATCAATGTCAAAATATATGCCGGTTTGATATAGTTTCATAATGAATAATTAATTACTTTGTTTTAGTTCTTGATTCAGATTAAAATGTATCCTTGATGACGGCCCGGTTGCCATTGGTGGGGATTTCAATACGATTGTTCGAATAGAAGAACGAACGGGGGGTAATGGTAGTTTGCCAACGGATTCTCTAGCATTTGGTGACTGGATTAATGATTTATCACTAATTGACATGGAATTTTAAGGGAATTAATTCACATGGAAGCGAGGCCGTTATGAGCATTTGTTTGTTGCTAAACGATTGGATAGGGTTTTGTGTTGTCCTCATGCTCGTTTGAAATAGCAAGAGGCGACAGTGAAACATCTTCCTTTCCTCGTGTCGGATCACGCCCTATTATATGTATAGCTTAATCTGGAACCAGGAAGGAAAAGGCGGAAGAGATCCTTTCCAGTTTGAAGCGGCTTGGTTGAGCCATCCGGCTTTTGCAGAGTTGATATCTAACTCCTGGAATAGATTGATGACCACTCCATTAGCGTTGGAGGGATTACAGGTGGCTTTGAGGAGATGGAATAAGGAGGTGTTTGGTGATTTGTTACAAAGAGAAGTGGTTTTACTTAAGGAATTTGATGTTATTTTAGAACAAAAAGAGGTTCTCTAATTTCAGAAGTCCCGTGAGAAATACATTTTGCAAGGGGATCGTAATACAAATTTTTTTTACACTTCGACGATCATTCGGAGAAGAAGAAATAGGATTGAGATGCCAAAGAATGATGAGGGGAGTTGGAATTCAGATATGCAGGAGCTAGAGAATTTAGCGCTTAAATATTATAAGCGGCTCTATTCGATGATTGATATTGGTCAGGAGGTAGAGAAGTTACCAGCCGGTGGTTTCATGCCCTTGTCATTAGAGGATTGTGTTCAGTTGGATAAACAGTTTGTAGCAGGAGAAGTTGGATAAACAGTTTGTAGCAGGAGAAGTCGGAAAGGCAGTTCAAAGTATGGGCAAGTTAAAGGATGAGCAACCAAGTTTTTTTTTTATTCCGGATTATTATTCCCATAAATAATATTCCTCAATGATTAATTCAAACAAAAATAACCAGAAGTATAAGGAACTTCATCTTATAAATCTCAAAAATAAAAATATAACCGCAACAACATAACGAAGAATACATTCAACACACGCCACTGTAGCACCAAGCTAACCCTGAAACCAGAACCACACCGAGAAAACAATGGAAACTTCGTCCGACTCAGCACCTTAACTCTCCTCTCAAGAATCCTCAAAGGTCTTACTGCCGCCGACAAATCTGGCTGAAGATCCTCTGGAATCTTAGCCACTATCTCCTCCAAAACACGCAGACACCTCCTCAACCTTGACGCATAAAACACCTTATGCAGTGCCTTCACATTTAGGGTAACTCTAACCGATACGCTACTGCCCCAACTCACTCTAACCCCAGAAACAGACCCCAACATAGCTATCGAGAGGTACACACGATCTCCAACCTCACTCCAATTCTTTTCTCCTCTTATCGGCATAACTCTCCTGCCGATCTTGGGCCTCCTTTATGTTCAGGTTTAAAACACGGATCATCTCCATCGTTTCCTGAACAAAAATCTGCACAAAAATGCTCTGCTCCCCCACTAGGGTCCATCATGATGGTATCCTGCACAGCCTCCCATACAAAGCCTCTAATGGAGCCATCCCGATACTCATCTGAGAGCGGTTATTATACGCAAATCCGTAAGGCACTTGTGTTCTATTAGCCGATATTACTTGGAATCACACACCTAATCCTTAAGGTCTATATCCCGTATCATGCTTATGCCACGATTAGACATTGATTACTCATACTCATCCCGACATCATCAAACAAACAGGACGTCTCCCTCAAGCTAATAATGTCGGTGCCACTCCACTCTCCGAGCGCCTCCCTCAAGCTCAGGTATACATGAAAAATGCTTCCATTAGAGTAATCTATTCATACGTGCATAAGCACTGAAGACTAGGACTACCTTCCGTGTTACTAAGCCGCCATTCCATACTCCGACATATCATCTCCGCTCTGACTGAACCCTAGACAGCAAAACTAAACCTCCTCGAGATCTACTCAAGACCAATGAAGCTCATCACTAATCTTATGCTTATACGCACATTATAGACATTTATTACTCCTAACTCATTACCACACCCCCTCTTACTCGCAGGAACGCCTCCTTTGAGCTTAGGGTATCCAGGGAAACCACCGTCCCCTCGAGATAACCACTGTCTCTCAGTACTGATACTGGAAACCTCTATCCCCAAATAAGTAAAACTAGGAACCACCATCCCCAAATACTTACATTGAGAACACTATCCCAAATAAGTATACATGAGAACACTATCTTCTAACTAATGATCTTTTCGGGGACACCTCGCCCCTAGAGCAATAAACTCCAAACGCATATAAACATCAAGTTTAGTACTGCCACAAGTGGTCCAAACAAACCCTGAAGCCTCAGCGTACCCATCCATAAGCATACACACCCGCCTACATACCTTAATTATCCTATTCAAAGAGACCTCAAAAACTAAACTAACAGCCTCGATGCATCCACCAACCTCTGATCACTCTCCTGATCCATACAAAACCTACTCAGAAGATCTACTTAATCAGGCGTCTCTGAACTAAAAGACTCTTACGAAATTGAACATAGCCGCAATGTGCTAATCCCGTTCCCTAACACCTCACATTCCGAGTCAGCTCTCTCTCGACTCAGATAATCTCATGCTAGCCTAACCTATATGGTATAATAATGCCTAGATCATAATCTGCCAACAATTCTACCCAATGCCTCAGCCTTACACTCCTAAGACCAGACTAAGGAAACATCCTTCCCTGTCATCTTCATCCTAAACTGCGCCATACTCGCAAACCACTTAACAAATCTCCTGCAATCCTGCCAACCCAAGACTCCTGATCTTGATGGCATTACTCGGTCTAAGCCAAACTTCGCCGGATCCATAGACACTCCCTCTGTAGAAATACAAAGGCCGAGAAACCTCATTTCTTTCTACAAGATGCCACTCTTACTCCCAAAACCTCTCCAGAACCAACCTTAAATGCCATGCATACTGTTGAGGACTCCCTGAATATAGCCAAATATCATCTATGAAGATGATCGCAAGGACATATAGATACTATTGAAACACGCCGTTCATCAACCTCAGGAACGCTGCTGGCGCATTCGTCAATCCAAACAACATCATTACCAACTCAAAATGACCGTATCGCGTCCTGATTGCCATCTTACAAACATCTCCCTCATCAATTCTTGAAATATAACTGGAAATTCACATCCTTCTTCTACACAAATAATACCGGCATTCTTCACGGTGAAGTACTCGGTTGAATAAATCCTTTTCTCAATAAAACCCGTAGCTGCTTCTTCAGCTCTGCCAACATTGCTGGAGTCATTCTATAAGGTACCTTACACATAGGCGTTGTCCCGGCTCTCGCTCAATTGTGAAAAGATCAGATCGAGATAGCGGTAGTCCCTTCGACAACCAAAAGACATCCTCGAAGTCCTGAACAACCCTGATATCACTCACATAAACCTTACCCACGGACTTCGGCACCACAGTCGCCGCTTTAGATAGGCCTCTTAATCCCGTTCAATCATCTGCTCTGCCTGAATAGCTGGGATCACGAGATTCTCCGAAGTCGGTCTCACTTCTAGATTAACCAACCTCGCCCCCTCATGTTCAACCACTACGCGACCTCGATAACGATTCAGATGGACCTTGTAACACTCTAGCCAATCCATACTTAGAATGACATCGTATAACTCCACACGGCTAATCACTAAGTCCACCACAAGCCAAAACATATAAAAAAAAACTCATCTTATATTTCAAATTGCAATAATCTTTTCAACACCAAGCGAAAATACAAAATTCAAAAATATCATAGCCAAAGCTAAAATTCTGAAACTGAAAAACAAACAAAAACACAACTCAATCATCGATCTGCTCTCTCAGAAGCTCCTCGACCGCTACAGCTACCTGCACTACTGGCTACACTGCTGCTACTGGATGCACTGCTACTACTAGCTGCACTGCTGCTACTGGCATCCTCGACAACTTAGGACACCTAGGCCTGATATGCCCCGACTCCTTGCAATGAAAATAAACTTGAACCTCCTGAGACTCTCCTATCCTAGGACAACTAGCCAATCGGTGCTCCCTACTCCTACACCCAAAGCATCTACGACCACTCTGACTCGATCTAGAAACATCGTCCCATCTCCTCTTATGACCCTGCGCAGGCTTACCGCCCTTGATGGAACCAGAACCACCATGTTGTTGCTAACTCCTCTGCTGAAAAGAAAGAGCAAACATTTGCGGTACAACCAATGTTACCGCCACATACTCCACATAATCTCTGCTCGAACAAAAAACACGCTCCTCCCTCATCCACCACTCATTGGCTCCCTCATATCCAACTCTGCCTGAGGAAACCACTGTACTAGAAAACTGCATTTAACTCATCATCACCCAATAAGTCAACCACTCCTCTGATACCACAACCCTCGGTTGTACCTCTACCACCGGAGGCTCTACAGGAGCCTGCACTGGAGCCATCACCGGTAACTGCTCTGGTATCTGCGTCAGCAAACCTACGAGACGATCCTCTCAGCCCTGAGTTGCTGCAGTACCCACACATGGGCCAGGTACACCACTAGCTACCCCGACACCACCAACACTCCCACTGGCATTCAAACTGGTCCCTCCCATGGACCCCACATGATATGTCTGTGATTCTGCCACCTGCGAAGTACTATACGCAGCACTCGCAACCACGCCATCGGATGACTCAAACATGCGCCCTTGGCCATGACTTTGGCCTTACCACGACCTTTACCTCTACCAAGACCTCTAGCTCAAGTATCCATCACTATGCATTCCCCAAAAATACAGACAAAGATATTGTAACTACAGAGAATAGAAGTCACAAACAATTACAATACTTACCGCAAAATCTCTTTAAAACCCAAAGAGGATGATCTAAGACTCTATAACTCCTAGAATTGACTAAATACACAATATCAATTCTAACACACATAATCTAAAATAATTCAATTTATTGCCCTAAAACAGTAAGGGCTCTAATACCAAAATAAAACAGCCAAGCCCTTTGTTTTTTTTTTTTAATCCGGATTATTATTCCCATAAATAATAATCCTCAACGATTAATTTAAATAACAATAACCACCGGAAAAAGGCAAATCAATTAAACCAATTAATCCATAATAACTATCAAACCAATATCAATTCCATAGAAATTCAACAAACAACTTTTCAATTCTAGCAATCTTAACACCAGGTTCTACTAAAAATGATAACTCAATTACATCTAAATCATCCTCTTCATACACCATGATTCCGCGATCACACAATCCTTTAACTTTAGCCTAGGAACGATTGAAAACATATTGTGACATGAAGAACGCAGCCTCTACAAGGCCAAAACATCACTATTTCGATCCTCACCGCGATGAACAAGATAAACGAACAATTCCACGCTCAAAAACCTCATAAACTCTTTTTTATGGATATTCAACAATCATAACACTTAATCTCTACCTTTTCTCTCTAAATTTTTATTAAAGACTTTGATTTTCGCAACACCACGCGGCTGCTCGCCCTTATAAACCCAAGCCTAGGGTTAACACCCTTAAATAGAGCCAAAACCATGATTAAAACTTAATCCGGTTCTACTCACAATTACTCGTGTCGATCGACACACACATGGTATCGATCAACGCGACACCACATCTAGTTGTGTTGACCGACACAATCCTTGTGTCGCTCGACAAGACCACCAAAAGTCCAATTTTTGGTTTGCGGATGTTACAAAGGTTCCGGGACTGGATGGATTTCAACCGATTTTACAAAGATTGTTGGAATGTGGTCGGAGAATCGGTAGTCTGGTTTCTTTGGAGTTTTTTTGGACATGTAGTTTACCAAAAGAAACGAATGATGCAATCGTGGTTCTCACTCTAAAGTGTTAAAACCGGAGAAGTTATCAAAGTTTAGACCAATTAGTGTCTGTAATGTGATGTTTAAAACAATTACTAAGATTATGGTCGGGAGACTTAAGGGGATTATTACAAAGCTAATTGGTCCTGCGCAAGTATGTTTTATTCTTGGGATATTAAGTACGGATAACATAGTGGTGGTGTAGGAAGCGGTGCACTCTATGAGACGTAAAAAAGGTCGAAAGGGATGGATGTTACTTAAGCTAGATTTGGAAAAAGCTTATGATCGGATTTGATGAGACTTCCTGGAGGATATGGTTAAAGCGGCTGATTTATTAGAGATGTAAGTACAGTGGATAATGCAGTGTGTCACAGAGCCGTCAATGAGCTCGTTATGGAATGGAGAGAGATCATATTTGTTTACACTTTTGAAGGTTAACCCCAAGGTGACCCATTGTCCCCATATCTATATGTATTATGTCTAGAGAGGTTATCCCATTTGATTCAAGATTTAATTTATGATAAGAGGTGGAAACCTATAAGATTGTCTCGGGCGGGTCCTATGTTATCGCACATTTGCTTTGCAGATGATTTAATCCTATTTGCAGAAACTTCTGTAGCTTAAGTTTGTGTGATCCGCAGTGTGTTGGAACAGTTCTATGTGGCATCTGGTCAAAAAGTTAGGCTAAAAAAGTCTAAGACACTCTTTTCAGAAATGTTTCCAGGGACTTGGGCAAATTGATTAGCGATGAGAGCAAGATCAAACCTACAAGAGAGTGTGAAAAATATTTGGGAATGCCTATCCTTCAGAAGCGGATTAATAAGACCTTTGGTGAGGTGCTTGAGAGAGTCTCCTCGAGATTAGCTGGTTGGAAAGGATGAATGTTGAGTTTTGCAGGTAGACTCACTCTTGCTAAGGCGGCGTTGTCCTCTTTACATGTGCATACCATGAGCAAAATCATGTTGCCCCAATCGACTTTGGAATCGCTTGATAAGCTAGCTAGATCGTTTTTGTGGGGAGATACACCTGAGAAGAAATGAAAACATCTAATCGCATGGAGTAGAGTGTACTCGCCGAAATGTGATGGTGGGTAGGTGTTTGATCAGCGAAAGAGATGAATAATGCATTGGTTGTTAAGGTAGGATGGCGAGTTATTCATGTTCAGACGAGCTCATGGGCACGAGTTTTACAGAGTAAGTATAAAGTGGGGGATATTCATGGTCAGTCTTGGACTATAATTAAGAGTAGTTGGTCATCGGCTTGGCGAAGTATAAGGATTGGTTTGCGCGAGGTGGTGTTGATTGAACATAGTTGGGTTCTTGGAGATGGGCGACAAGTGAAGTTTTTGACGGACAAATGTTTGATTGATAGACCACTGGATGAGGAGGTGAGGGGTCTAATGCCAAATGGATATGAGGGTTTGACAGTAAGAGATCTTTGTGTTGATGGACAAGGTTGGGATCTTCAATGAATTTTACCATTTTTGGATGCAAGTCGTCGGTTGGATTTTTTGAGCAGTAGTTGTGGACACAATGCCTAGTGCGCGAGATAGATTATCATGAGGAGAACCTCGGATCGACGATTTACAGTTAAGACTGCAAATACGATATTAACGAATGGAATGATCTCGAGACAGAACATGGCAAGCCTATTTAATCATGTATGGCGAGTGATTGCTCCTGAAAGGGTCCCAATTTTTATTTGTTTTGTTATGGATCAGATGATTATAACGAACTCGGAAAGGAAGCGTCGACATATTTGAGAAGGGTAAATATGATTATGCATGTGCTTCGATATTGTCCAGCTATGGCAGGGATTTGGAATTAGATTGTACCTGTTCGAGAACGATGAGATTTTTTTACTAGTTCTCTTCTGGAATGGGCTTATGAGTATCTACGTGAGGAGTAATGTCAGAATACGGGGAGTGGGCCACAATGTTCGAAAGAACTGTATTGTGAGGTTGAAAGTGGAGGTGTGGGAATGTGTTTGGCGAGAACCGGAGATATCGGGACAGGGTTCGGTTCATTAATAACATTACGAGAGAAGTCATGATGGTGAATTTGAGAGAGTGAATTGGTTCTTCTCCGTCAAATCGGATTGAGAAGATGATTGGTTGGGTAGCTCCACTTATGGATTGGGTTAAGCTGAATACGGATGGAGCGTCACATGGCAATCCAGGTTTGGCTACAGCGGGGGGAATATTATGGAATAGCCAGGGGGTTGGTGTGGAGGTTTTGTGATGAATATTGGTCGGTGTTCGGCTCTTTTGGCAGAGTTGTGGGAGGTGTACTATGATCTTTATTTGGCGTGGGAGAAGAAAGTCCTGCAGTTGGAGTTGGAAGTGGATTCAGAGTTGATGGTTGGGTTTTTTACGACAAATATTGGGGATTCTCATCCGTTGTCTTTCCTGCTACGTTTGTGCCATGACTATATTGGAAAGGGCTGGACAGTCTGAATTACTCATGTGTATAGGAAGCTAATTGTCTAGCGGATGGATTAACAAACTATGCATTTTCGTTAAATTTAGGATTTCATACTTTTGATTCAGTTTCGAATGTTGTTGATTCAATTATGTCCGAGGATATTATGGGGATGGAGTGTCCTCGAACACTTGCATGTAATTGGATTTCTAGTTTTTATTACTAAACTTTCTTGGGAGTTTTCCCCGGTGATTCACCAAAAAAAATATACATCTTGTAGAAGCTAAATTCCGCACTAATAGTTTATATGTGAATTCGGAAAAGAAACTTTAGCTCTAAGAAATGTCGATAAATCTAACTAGAATCGAGACCAAGATAACGGATTATAGATTTATATTGATATTGGATCAAGTATACAAAGAACTTTTAGCTAGAGCAAGTGTGATGAGTTAAAGTGTGATTGAGTGTAAAACGTATGGAAATAGTTTCGCAAATCCCTCCTCGTCACCGGAGATCTCATGCACGTTCTGATGTGTCCTCTGGAAATATCGGGATCTCTTCATAAACCGTTGAGTGGCGCTGACTTGGTCTATCCCCGCTGATTTGCTTGGTCAAAGGATCTTCAACTCCGGCGGTTATTGGATCGATTATTCGGGGCCAACAAAACCGAAGGATATGCTGGCATTTCTCTAAGTGTTAACGCCATTCTGGGTCTGAGCCTCAACATAGAGTATAATCTAATCTGATTATATTTTAAAATGTTGAAATTCAACTCCAACACATCTTTAATTATCTCCAAAGAAAAATTACTTTGTTTTAGATTTTTTTTTCTTATTTTTAGATTAGTAGTTATCATTCGTGTATATAACAAAAGTAACTACCACTAATCTTATCAACTACACTAACTTTAATCGTATAAAATCTTATAAGTTGTAAATCGATTCTCTTGGTCTTGTAACGTCCCCTTTTTTAAAAAATTGGCCGTTATGATCGAAGTTTTCTCACTACTCCGACCATCTCCACGGCGAGCCAGAACTCACGAGTCATCATGCCTGGTCGGAGCACTGAGCACCATCGGGAAGAGCCTTGTCATGCTCTTCTCTTCAGAATGTTTGAGGCCTTTCTCCCAAGCTCAAGTCATTGCTAGGAACATTTGGACTATGCTATGGTATATTCTATCAGCGGTAACCAGTCAAAGATGGATTCGATTCAACACCAATCTACAAGCTTCAAGACAGGGATTTAGTATCAGATCAAATCTTGCAAATAACATAAAAATCCCAATCTTTAAAGTAGGGATTTGTTTTAAACGAAATTCTCGCTGGCAAGGGAAGGAGATTTTCTTACCAATAAACATGTATTCATGGTCAAAGACCCTAATTTTGATCCCGCTCAACACAATGACTACAGATCAGGGCTCCCATCCCCGATTACCCGCAATCAACACCATTTTTGCTATCAATTTGAAAAGAAATGAATCTGACCAGATCTTCTCTAAATGGTCAATGAAGACGATGATTAAGGGATTGCGTTTTAAACATACATACCTTATAAACCACTCACAGTGGATACCCTGGTTTCATCGACTTGACTCAGAATCTCATTTCCTCCTGAGCTTACAGTTTATACACTATCACAACCTTTCATCTCTCACCATGTCTCAATTTGGCAAACTCATTGCTTCCAATCGCGGAAAAAACAAGAGAGGAGGAAGCAAGATCCGATCAAAATGCCAGCGTTTGACACAGCGGCAATGCTCAAGAAATTCGAACTCACCTTAGCTGGCCGTGTTCTCAACCCTGAGGCGCAAGCTCATCGCGTGAAGAACCTGGTGACCATCCTCCCCGGTGTCTGGAGGTGTGAAGACATAGTGCTAGGGCTGGATATGGGAAGAGGAAGATTCCAATTCAGATTTAAGGAAGAGGCAGACTTATTGCGGGTTATGGAGAACCGACCATATTATTTCGACGGATGGAGTTTCGCCTTGGAACGATGGGTTCCGTCGACCCGAGAGGATTTCCCGTCAACAATCCCCTTCTGGATCTCTATCCATGGGATCCCAGAGTTCTACTGTTATGAGCAAGGAATCAAAGCGATTGGTGAGAAACTTGGAGAATTATTGCGATGGGATTGGCAATCAAACCCACCGAGAGTTCAGGTGGTCCTTGAAGGGTCTCGACCCTTAATCAGAGATAGAGAGCTTGATTTTGGAGGAGGGGTAATGCTTATAGTTACCTTTAAGTACGAGAACTTAGTTAAATCTTGCAAACTCTGTGACCGCATCACTCACGACCGCTTCCATTGCCCACTCCAAAGATTCGGTCGCCACCGCCAAGCTCTATCCCGAAACTATGGAGAAGACGTCGATAGGAGAGCCGATGTTAAACCAGCTACCAGAGATAATGGAAAGAGACCGGAAAGCTTCCCACCTAGCCCTAACTCAATCGCCCCGGAGAAGAAACCACTCCGCCGCAATCTCTTGTCGGAAATTGAGGAGACTAGATCCGAGGCAAAAGCTCCGACTGTGATTCAAGCTCAATTAATGACGAAGGAGTGGGTGAAGAAAAGCTTTCATTCAAACGGGAAAGGCGAATCCTCGGGTAAAAATCAATATCGCATTCAAGACATCGATGAGAAGAAGACTGGAGCAGAAGCCTCGGTATCTCAACCGCCGAGAAAGGAACCGAGAGTTTCTTCGGAGGAGACCACAGAGACGCAGCCGGCGTGGATGAATTGCCGTGCTTCTTGGTATAGAGAGACGGGAGAGGAAGCAAAGAGCGATGATCTCATCATCACCCAACACAGGCAATGGAAACAAGCGGCCAAGGAAATCAGAGAGCAAAACTTGGCGATGGAGGCAGAGAAAGCCAAGTCGGAAGGATCTAAGACAACTACTCTCACGGTGGAGGAATTTGATGAGCTCATTTCCCCGTTAAAGGAACTAATCCGATTTGGGAATGCAGGATTGCCATTGGGCCCAAGAAGGTCTTCCCCAAAGCTTAACTCATCTCTCTTAGTTAATTTCAAGAAGGCTTTGGGTGTTAAAAAGAAAATCAGACAGAGCCCATTTCGCGGGGAAAAAATCCACAAACAAGTCGCTTTCGCAGTAGCTGACCTACTTAGAGGGGAAAAAACTCTTTGTGGAAAGCTACCTCCGTCATCTTCGGGGATGGCCCCTTCCAGGGGAAAGAGCCCGAAGAAACCTCAAGATCCGGTGGTTGGAGAGAAACCACCGACGGTTGAATAAATGATCCTAAGTTGAAACTGTCAGGGAGTCGGTGGTTTTCTGACAGTTCGGAGATTGCGTGAGTTCCGTAGAAGACTATTCCCGGGAATAATTTTTCTTATGGAAACAAAACGCGAGAAGAGTTACTTGCAAGAGTTACAATCAGAATTTGGTTACGATTTTCTTTTTACTGTTGACCCTTGTGGTCTTAGTGGAGGTCTAGCCCTTATGGCTTTACCCGAATTTCAAATTCAAGTCCTTTTTTCCAATAAGAATATTATCGATGTATTGGCTACAATTCATGGTAATAAAGTTTTTATCTCTTTTGTTTACGGAGATCCTGTAATATCCCATTGTAACAACGTGTGGGACTTACTAAGCCAGATAGGATCCTCTCGCACCGGTCCCTGGCTAATGACAAGGGATTTTAATGAAATCACGGGACACCACAAGAAAACCGGAGGCCGAAAGAGACGAGAGAGCACTTTCTTGGACTTTCGCCTTATGAGGAATAATTGTGGTATGATCGATTTCGCTTTCTCAGGGAACCCCCTTTCTTGGGTGGGAAGAAGAGGACACCATGTCATCTGATGCCGGCTAGACAGAGCAATGGGTAACGAGGATTGGCACGACAAATTTTCTCACACCAAATCAGAATACCTAAGATTTATGGGTTCAGACCATCGGCCGATACTTACTCGAGTCACGGATAAAGATTTTCAAGGAACAAAAAAGTTCAGATTCGACAAAAGGTGGTTATCAAAACCCAATTTTGAGAACATAATAAAGGAAGGATGGAACCAAGATGACTCTGATCCCAATATCGAGATCAGTGAACGTATCTCATTTTGCCAAAAACTTATTTCTCGATGGCGAAAAAAGGAACAACAAACCTCTGATGAGACAATTAAAAACCTGAAGGTGATTTTGGACAAGCTCCAAAGCGACGATACGACATCCCAAGAAGACATAAAGGAAGCGCAAGAGAAACTTCGGATCGCCTTGGCGGGTGAGGAGATCTTCTGGCAACAAAAACGTAGGGTGTTGTGGCTGGTCGCCGGTGACCATAATACCCAGTTTTTCCATGCGTCTACGAAACAGAGAAGGGCAAGGAACCGGATCATAGGCATTTTAAACTCCAACGGGATATGGACCGAACAAGAGGCGGAAATAAAGCAGATAGCGATTTCATATTTCAATGACATTTTTACAACATCAGGCATATCGGTACCAAGTACCAAGTACGGTAACACGAGAGATGAACGCCAATCTCACTCGACCAATCTCTGCAGCAGAAGTCAAATCTGCAGTTTTCTCCATCCACCCAGAAAAGGCCCCGGGATCTGATGGGATGACGGCTCTCTTTTACCAGAAGTTTTGGCATATTCTGGGAACGCAAGTTATCGCTATGGTTCAGGAGTTTATGGCATCTGGGACTATCGAAACCAGCATGAATGAAGTCAACATCTGCCTTATACCCAAATCTGAGCAGCCACGAGCAATGAAGGAATTCCGTCCGATCAGTCTGTGTAATGTTAGCTATAAGATTATCTCAAAAATCTTATGCAAACGTCTAAAAAGACTCCTCCCGAAACTAGTGTCAGAGACACAATCAGCATTTATATAAGGACGGGTGATATCAGATAACATTCTGGTGGCACAAGAGGCTTTCCATGCTTTGGTTACCAATGCAAAATACCGCAAGGAATTTATGGCGGTTAAAACAGACATGAGTAAAGCATACGATCGCATTGATTGTGGCTTCCTAGAATGTCTGCTTCGAAAGATAGGCTTCTCGGAAAAATGGATATCATGGATTATGCCATGCGTGAACTCGGTGACCTACCACCTTCTTCTTAATGGAGAACCGCGTGGTTCAATTACTCCATCCAGGGGACTTCGGCAGGGAGATCCTCTCTCACCGTACCTATTTATTCTCTGCACGGAAGTCTTAATCTCCAACCTAAAGGCAGCAGAATCCACCAAAATACTCACAGGCCTCAAAGTAGCCTATGATAGCCCCCCAGTATCCCACCTCTTGTTTGCAGATGACAGTCTGTTCTTTTGTAAAGCAAACGAAGAACAGTGTGATAAGATTCTGCAGATTCTTACACAATACGAGAATGCCTCAGGACAACGAATCAACTTTGATAAGTCTACTATCACCTTCGGCAAGGAGGTCTCTCCTCAGACTAGGTCGACCATACATCAACGGCTAGGAATTATGAACGAGGGAGGTTCCGGCAGGTACTTAGGTATTCCGGAACAACTACAGGGGTCCAAAACACAAATATTTGCCTACGTCCACGATCGACTTAATAGCCGGATCAAAGGTTGGTCTGCAAAATTCTTATCAAAGGGCGGTAAAGAAGTTATGATTAAGTCGGTAGCCCAAGCCATCCCAACATATGTAATGTCAAGTTTTCTCCCTCCTAAAGGCCTTTTCAGGAAGTTGACCAGTGCGGTCTCCCAGTTTTGGTGGCGGTCGAAACCCCAATCAAGAGGTCTACACTGGGTAGCGTGGAAAAAACTCTGTTTACCTAAGAATCAGGGCGGACTTGGATTTAAGTCTCTCGATGACTTTAATCAGGCCCTCTTGGCGAAACAGATGTGGAGATTACACCAGTACCCAAATTCCCTGGCAGCCAGGGTCATGAAAGGTAGGTACTTCCGGAATATGCACCCTTTCCAGGCGCCAAAACCATACCGCCTATCCTTTGGGTGGTGAAGCGTATGGTCTTCAAAGAAATTAGTGCTTCAGGGAACTCGCAAAACTATAGGGAGTGGGTACGGTACGGCTGTCTAGAAAGACAATTGGATACCAGATACGAACCCACGACCGGCAGTTAGTCGAGGAGATATAATCAACCCTCAACTCCGAGTATCGGACCTCATTCACCATCAGAGTCGAAAGTGGAATACCCATGCAATACGTGTAAACGTTCACCCCAAGGATGTTCCAAGAATTCTAAGCATGAGACTCCCCTCAAGAGTGTCGGAGGATAATTATTGTTGGCACTACACTAAATCTGGACTCTACTCAGTTAGATCAGGATATGATCTTGCCAGAGTTTACAAGGATGAGGACATTCAGTTTTCCCTCCAACTACCGTCCGATAATCCCCTAAAGGCCCACGTTTGGAAACTGCAAACTCCTAACAAACTACGATATTTTATCTGGCAGTGTCTAACCGGGGCGGTGGTGACAAATGAGAGATTAAGATTTAGACGCATCAGGGAGCTTGCGACCTGCACAAGATGTACGGACCCAGTTGAATTGATCAACCATGCAATCTTTACTTGTCCAACCGCAAAGGAAGTTTGGGCCCTTTCCGGCCTTTTCGCCGATAACCAAACCTTTCCGTCAGAGAACCTTAGAACTAATTTTGACCTCCTCTTCTGGCGTATCCCTCAGTCGAGGGATACAGACGAAGCCAAGAAGGCCTTTCCGTGGATCATATGGTATATCTGGAAAGCGCGAAATGACAAGAAGTTTAATGCAGTAAACCGCGAAGCGAATGCGACTCTAGCAATGGCAATCAAGGAGGCACGAGAATGGACCGAGGCAAACATCTCGGATCAAGTGCTACCATTTCAACCCCCTCTCATACCAGACACGCACGCAGCCACTTTCACCTGCTTCGTTGATGGCTCATGGAAAAGAGAGGACAATACAAGTGGAGTGGGGTGGGTTTTGCAATTACAAGATGGGACGACATATTTGCTGGGCCTACAAGGAAGCATTCAGAGTATCTCCCCCCTACACTCAGAGATGCATGGGCTACTATGGGCAATGCAATCTCTGATTCAAAAGGAACGTTTTTGCTCCTCCTTCGTCAGAGATTCAAGAGATCTGGTGTTGATGGTAGAAGCGCCAAACGAGTGGCTCGGGTTTGAACCAGAGTTACGTGAATTGGCACGCCTTCGGGAATCCTACCCCGAATTCGATCTCATCTACCGTCAACGGGAGAACAATAAGAGAGCAGATTTGTTAGCAAGGCATGCACGCACGAGGAACAAGATCTTCTCAGTTATTAGCACTTTTGTTCCCTATTGGCTCACTGATACAGAGAATGTATTCGCTAGTTAATAGAGAAGTGTGTTTTGTGAAAAAAAAAAAAAAAAAATCAAATCTAGATTTTGTAACTTTATCCCAAAAAATAAAATATGCATATTCACGTATCAGCCCATAATAAATATATACATAAAAAACAAATACGTTAAAAAAGATGATAAAATTCAATCTGAGTAGAAGTAATTAACAATGTTGCCAAACCAAAAAAGTAGAAGTAGCCGACCAAAATAAAACTATAAATAGAGGAACAATGGCGAGAAATTACATTCATACATTCAATACTTTGAACTTGAGAAATTAATAAAAATGGCGACTTTCTCCGGATTACACCTTCTCTTCTTCTCCTTCTTCATAGCTTCAGGTATAGACGCATTCATTTTCCTCTTTTAACATTTTTTAACAAAATTTTTACATGCAGAGAATGAAATATTGTAATGATATAATGTTAACTAATTTCGATTTGTATATATTTTGGAAGGCGCAATCTCCGTCGTCTCCGGGACCGTCTTCACCATAAGGAATAGCTGTAGCTTCACTGTGTGGCCGGGAATTCTTACCGGACAAGGCGCACAACTCAGCGACGGTGGATTCATCTTATCCCCAGGGGCATCCGTCACCGTAACTGCACCGGCAGGTTGGTCAGGCCGATTCTGGGGACGAACAGGCTGCAATTTCGATGGCTCCGGCGCTGGATCATGCAAAACCGGAGACTGCGGTAACAAGTTAAAATGAGCCGGCGCCGGAGGCGCACCACCGGCAACACTCGCGGAGTTCACGATTGGAACCGGCGGGGCCAAAGATTTTTACGACGTGAGCCTCGTCGATGGTTACAACGTCAAGATGGGAATCACAACGCAAGGCGGTTCAGGCGATTGTCAAAACGTTGGATGCGTTTCGGACTTGAACGCGATTTGTCCCAACGAGTTACGCGTTTTGGACTCGAGCAATGTTGTGGCGTGTAAGAGTGCTTGCGCGGCGTTTAACAAACCGGAGTATTGTTGTACCAGTTCGTTTAGTACACCCCAGACTTGTCCGCCAACGAATTATTCGAGGATCTTCAAAAGTGCTTGTCCGAAAGCGTATAGTTACGCGTACGACGATGCTTCGAGCACTTTTACTTATGCTAATGCTAATTACGCTATCGTTTTTTGTCCCTAACTAATAGATCTGTATTAAAACCGCAGAATTGTGGAATCGCGGAAAGTAAATGATTTTTTTGCGAGATGTAAACAAATTCCTTAGATTGATATTACTATGAATAAAACTTTCAGAATGAAATTACTGAAAAAATGTGTGATTAGTTAATTTTGCGTAATGGAACCTAGAATATATTACAAAATTATCAGTAGATATGTTTAAAATTCAATATTTTGTTTGTTATACATGAATAATCTTACATTCTTACTCACTCAAAAAATGCAAAATATTTATAAAAAAAACATATTACAAAATTTGTTTGTTTAATATTCAATATTTTTATTAACATGAATAATTGTACTCATTCTTTTTCTTTAAACGTCTGAATTATTATAGATATTACAATCATCATTAGACTAATTTGATCTAGTTCTATTATGATGATATTCATCTATCTCTTGTCTATACGATTAAGATGAATAACTTCCACATTCGCCTCCATGATGCAGCTCTCCATGTACGACATCTGCTCTGATGCAATTCTCTATGTGTGACATCCCCATGATGGACAAACTCTCCTTGACGAACAGTTATGCATGTATGACATCTTCCATGAAGGACAGACTCTTCCTGACGATCGGCTTAGCATGTACGACATCTCCAGTGATGGACATAGTCTCTCTGCACTCTAGAACCTCCGAGAAGCGTTTCCTCCATTAATCTGCAATAAACTGTATTATCTGAAATTTGAACCTCATACCTGATGTAGAAGCTTTTAAACTTTTGACCATTGAGCTCATTCAATAAATGTAAAACGTTTATAAAATATATTACAAAATTTTCCACTATAGACATATGTTTAATATGCAATATTTTGACTAACATGAATAATTTTACTCAATCAATAAATGGAAAATATTTATACAAAAAAAAAAAATCGTAGCTAAAAAGCCTAAAATTGTTTAAAAGATGGTACGTATATACATTAGCTCTCGTCTTACACAGTTATTAGAATGTTTTAGAAGCTACAGTTGTATTTCAGATGATGGAAATCTTCATCCATGATACTATGTGAGTATCATAAGATAAAAAAATAATAAATCTCCTCTTTTTACTCAATTTTACTCAAAAAAATACTCTTTCTCTTTATTTTACTCAACTTTTATTAATTTTATATTTAAAAACACTCACTTCCTCCTATTGATACCCACTTTTGAGTATTAAAAGTATCAACCCATTAATACCCTCTCTCCAATAATAACAACAATCTCCTCTTTTTACTCAAATTTTATTAATTTATATTTAAAAACACATCATCTTTTTTACTAAAAAACACTCGCTTTTCTCCTATTCCTCAAATTTTAATAATTTTATATACCCACAAAGTATGCTCTTATGATGGTTTCCGGCAAATTGGGATAGAAAACCGACCGGTTCAATGTAAAAGCGCATGAACCAGTAAATGACGGAAATACTCTTATTATACAAAGGAAACATGTTTTTTGACAAAACACAGAGGATGAAAATAAGAGAATAAGAGTAAGAAGTTGTTAGGGATCGAGATCGAATCTGATTATTATAGCAAGCAAAGAGAGAATCTTGATGTGTTGTTCATTGCGCAGTGAAGAAGAAGATAAGTGCATGGCGAGAAACGAAGAGAAATTTTGGTTATATGACTTCTTCTTGTACATGCAATTGCAATATCAATAAGTTGAGTTTCAATATGGCTGATAAATGGTGTTGTCAACAGCTTTAGTCCTGATCACAGTGAAAAATCACTTGTGCTTGAAATCAAAGCTCTGAGTAATTACAAATTGTGTTTCAACTTCACTTTTGTATCTCCATGTTGATTTTCAAATTAATGCTATTATCCATCTTACTCTCATTTGCATTTAAATTTGTACCATTAAGTTAAGAAAATGAAACAGAAAAAAAAAAAAGAGCTAGAGAAGTCATATCAAAGCATATTTACATTCTAAGATACCCCAATATTGGATCAGAACAGGTAGTTTCAACTGGGAGCTTTAGAGAGTCATTTGGTTTCTTGATTGGGGGTAATTACATGGCTAAACAAGAGAAGCAAGAAGAAACAACATTATACGCTTTAGCCATATATCTCCAGAAAGAAGAAAAAACTTAGCAGCAAACTATAAATGGTTAAACAAGTCGGCATACTGTATCTTTTAGCTGATGCAGTTAAGATCAGTGTTTCGAGCTTGTTTTGATTGGAACTTGCAAGCCTTCTTCATCCTCTTTGCAGCTTGGACAAACCCCATTATAACTTGAAGCTCGTCCATTTGCTGTAATCACATCATCACAGTTTACACAACATTTATTTTATCATTTGAACACAGAAGAGGATTTAGATGTACCTGAGAGATGAAGTGCCTCTGAACAATGTCAATTAGTTGCTCCTTTGATGGATTAGGAATTGCATCCACCTACAAAAAGAGCTTATTCAGAAGAAAGCACAAAGGAAATAGAGTTCTTGAATGAACAAAGAAGACAAGTTCTTCTTACGAGGTTAAAATGTCGCCAATATTTCAGTAACGCAGGCATTTCCAATTTGCTAAGATCAACCTTCTGCGTGATTGAAAGCATATTGTATCAGCAAAATTACGATTAGTCGCATTATGGTAAATAAATGGAATAAATTTTCAAAATTGTGAAAAGCATACCATGTTTTCAGGGGGAGTAAAACCGGAGCTTTTGGATTGCGAGTCAGATGATAGGGACCTGCTCATCGTCTTATGAGATGACCGCGCTGATCTTTGCGCTCTTGGCTTCGACTTATGAGGCTTCAGTGTGTCCTCAGATGCTGGAAAAGAAACAACTTGTCATAGAAACATGACCAAATAAATCAGTTAAAAAGGTTACCACTCTCATGCCACTTAGTAACTCATTTGGAGTGGCTAAACAAAGTTTAGGGAGATCTCTCTATCAAAGGTTTTGAACAATTGGCAAAATCCTTTAAAAATTATTTTTTAAAGAGAATAAGGAACCAAACTTACTTATATCGGAGCCATTCCTTTGTGTGTTTTCGAAATCAAGATCATCGTCTTCTTCGTTTCCACTTGGAGCCTCAATCACACTAAGCGCGTTCCTCTGCAACTTTACTTCTATTCCGTTTGTCAACACCTAAAAGCTCAACAATGATTCAGATTATATACTTTACTCTATAAAAGTACGGACAAATAAGCTCCAGAAGAAGAAGAATATGATATGTTTTTTTTTTTTTTTTATAATTAACTTCCACAGGAATTTTGGGAGACAAACTGGTGGAATGTGATAGTAAAATATATTCGTAATAGTAAAGAAAACCATGTATATTATTTAGATTATTCTTTAGAGCCAGAAAATGGTCAAGTAACTTCATTTTTAGGTCACAGAGACACTATCAAAAAGATCTTGCAGAACAATTTATAATAATATAAACTAAACCAATCAAAACAAAAAAAATCTGATAATATAAAATCAACAGAATTGACACTGTTTGAGGACGAAATTGACTCAACTAAAAAAAGAAAGAACAAAGAAGAAAAACACACTAAAGCAAATTATTATCATTAATCAAGGCTAACCCAATTTCAATAGCCAGCTTGAATCCATAAGGTGGAGAAAAAAGAAAAGGATAAAATTGTCAAGAAACATGATGTAGAATCAGATGATGTTTTTTTTTTAAACAGGCGCGAAATTAAAGTTGCCTTTTTTTTTTTTTTTTGCCTAACTTATTAATGTTACAATCCCAAAATTTTACTTATCTCCTATAGATGATTCCTGAAATTGAGCCTGATTCTCAACAAGAAAGATCTATAGAGAAAACTTTATCAGATGCAAAAAAACTGTTAATGAGAAAAAAAATCGTATTTGAGGAAATTTAATCAATGAAGGCTTCATGAATAACCTAACTACTTAAGAACACTAAATGCAATGCAAAATCAAACAATAATGGCAACTTAGATGCTTAACATGCATGCAAGAATCTCAATCGCCAGATTTCGAAAATTACAAATGTTAACATAAGAATTGATTAGTGAAATCTATAATTAGTAAACCGAAGCTCATTGATGATTAAATATCATTTAATGAAGCCATTAACCCAGAACTATAAAACTTTCCAGAAATTCAAGAAAGGAGAAGAAAAAACACCCAAATTTTGAAATTCAAAATTCAAAAACCCCCAAATTCTCTTCATCGATTCAATAGATTGAATCCCAAACTCCACAAACCCAAGATTTAGATCGAAATCACATATGGAAAAAAAAAAAAAAACGGAAAAGATAACATTATTTACCAAAAAGGGCAAATTTTTATACATAAATCAGCTTTATTTTTTTTAAATTAAATTATCCGACTTACAAGCCAATGCCAACCACCAAGACCGACGGCTTTTTTGACAACACCTTGAAGACCAACAAGCACCGATTTAGTACGGTTGTTTCCGGTGACCACAACTTTTGTATGACGTGGCAAAACCGATAACTCTTCTTCGCTACTGCTCTCTCCTCCACAAAATCTGCTTTGAAATCCTCCATTCACGATCCCTGAGCTATCTGCACTTTCCAGCATTCTTCTTCTTCTCCGGTCCTGTTTCCGATTTTGACCTCGAAATTCTCACCGAAGATCATGCATTGCCTGAGAGAGACGGAAAAACGAAGACGATTGGAGCGAAATCGCTGGAGATTATTAGGGTTTGGAGAAGACGAGAGGAGAGTAATAGAAAAGAGAAGAAAAGAGTGTAGAGAGAGAGAGAGAGAAGCAGAGTAATAATACTAGTAGTAAAGAGAAGGGAGGGAGGGAGGGAGGGAAAGAGAGGAGAGAGAAAGATGAAAGCGACAGGTTTTTTTGCCACGTTGACAAGTAATGATCAGCCACGTAAGCATTGTACTGAGACTATATGCGTTATGCAGAAACAGAACCGGTGTTTTGGATTTTAACCGGAGAAGGGTATTTTTGGTAATTTTTGAACACGCGATTGACCTGAATGGTTTGACTGGTGTTAAATAAAGACAGGGATGTATGGGACCCATTTAGGCATCGAATGACGATTGTACCCTTCTTTAAGTCACTCTTTTTCCATTGTTTGAAAATTGTATCTCCCCTTTTGTCCTTATCTTATTTTTCTTTCTCTACATTGCATAGATGAAAAATGATTTAGCTTTTTGACGCAAGTAAAGAAACAAGAGCAAATGAGTACATCATAATAAACATTGAAGAGAAATTTAAAGTCATATATTAATGTTTTCATTTCCAGAAATACCATAGAAGGAATTCATTTGATGTTGGGGGTTAATGGCGAATTATTACTAATCAAAATAGTACAGAATTATTACTAGTGAAATTACAGGGTTTGGATCAATTATTTGTGCCATAACTTGTATTGGTGTCATTGTCATAGTCAGAGTTTACAAAGCCCACCCACAAATAAAACCGTCCCCATATTTGGGGAAACTATCAAAGCGCCCTCACCAAACCTCTGTTTCAATTATTTACAACTTTTAATGCTTATACACCATTTCCCTCCCTTCAAAATCAAAATTTTATACTACCTTTTTTCTAAGTAAGCCAGAATTGGTTTTTGCTTTATTTGGAGTAGACGAAAAAAAATCCATTGAATGATATTGGAGTTGCTTGTAACATTGAAAATTAGAGGGGCTAATTGTGGTTAATCATGAAAATATAAGGGGTTAGTGAGAAAGTTGTTTAGAAGTCTTTCGTTTTTGGAACTTGGAAGGGTTCGTTTGAGCAGAGTAGAGAGATAGAGCAGCCGTTAATGGCGAAAACTGATCGACTAGCTTCGTTCTCTGATTCGGGTATCTACGAATCCGAAGACTCAAATTGGTTCTTCTTAGACCCAGTTTGTATAATCAACCGTTCTTATACTCGATTTAGGGTTTCACCTTCTGCTTACTACTCTCGTTACTTCAATTCGAAACAACCCAGCGAATCTAATCCGAAAAAGCGGAAACGCAAGCAGAAAAACCCTAACCCTAATCTCCCAAACGCAGGAGAGCAAGCTTCTAATCTTCGTCATCAGGTCATACATATAACTCGTCGTGTTGATTTTACTTTCTCTGAGGAATTGAAATTGATTTTGGGATGGTTTCGGATTCCAGGAAGTGAGGCTGTTCTTATCGGAAGCGCACGATTCGCTTCTACGGGAAATCGAGCTTTTGCGTTTAACGAAATGTCTAAGTGATGATGATGATTCTGCTTTGTTGACTAAGTGTTGTGACGACGATCTCTCTTTTGTTGAGCTTGGAGGAGTGTGGCAAGCTCCTTTGTACGAGATAACACTGAATTTGAATCTGCATTGCGATAATGAAGGTTTTATTTCTTCTCTAGTTCATTTGCTAAATTTGATAGTGTGGTAAGATTGACCTTATGGATTCTTCTGCTCTTGATAGGTTACAATGAACAGACAATGTTTCAAGTGTTTAATAACTTTGTGGTGAACGAGACCAGAGAAGAAGTTGAAGCTGAGTTTTCCAACCGGAGATATATAATGCCTAGAAAGAGTTGCTTCTACATGGTGAGTTTTCCCTTATGATACTATATAAAGATTAGCTGACCTAGTTCATGTGTGACATGGTTCTTCTGATTTTACCCGTCTCGCGTTTCTTTTTTCCATGTTGCCTTGAAGTCTGATATACAGCACATCCGAAACCTTGTTCCTGGTAACTATTGTGCTACAAGTCTATATAGATAGTTTTGCTAAATCCTGATGCTTTGTTTAATTGTTCCCCCCGTTTGTTGAAAGATCAGCCATGATCATATGGTTTTTTGCGTAATTGAAGCGATGTATTGATCTTGTTGATGTCATATTTGCAGCTAAACCCGAAGAAGGCTTCAATCTTATAGTTATTGATCCGCCCTGGGAAAATGCAAGCGCTCATCAGAAGTCAAAGTTCGTTCCTGCATCTGTTAATATTGCTTAAAGTGTGTATGTGGATTAGCAGTTTTCGTATCTAAAAGTTTGTGCGCCCATGTTTCTTGGTTTGTTTTTTAGGTATCCTACTTTACCAAACCGATACTTCTTATCCCTCCCGATCAAGCAGCTTGCTCATGCTGAAGGAGCTCTCGTGGCTTTATGGGTGACAAATAGAGAGAAATTACTTAACTTTGTTGAGAAAGAGCTATTCCCTGCGTGGGGAATCAAGTATGTTGCTACAATATATTGGTTAAAGGTGAGTTCATCTTGGTTTTTGAGTTTGCTTACATGACTTGAAATTTCACATGCTGGCTATGTTAATGTTTCAGGTAAAACCAGATGGTACAATGATTTGCGATCTCGACCTGGTCCATCATAAACCTTATGAGTACCTTCTACTAGGCTACCGCTTTACCCTAGTAAGTCAATTATCGTCTTTGTTACTTGAATAATCCGTGAAAGGAAGTTCTGCTTGAACAGCCATCTGTATGTATGTCAACAGCTTGCAGGATCAGAAAACAGCTTAGATTTTAAACCCTTAGATAAGAACAAGATAATCATAAGCATTCCTGGAGATTTTTCGAGGAAACCCCCAATTGGAGGTATTCTTATCTTTATTCTTACAACAGCTTTGTTCAAGAGCTAATGAACAATTTGCTCAATTTTATTTTGTATAGGTATACTAATGAAACACATTCCCGGGTCTCAGCCTGCTCGGTGCCTTGAGCTGTTTGCTAGGGAAATGGCTGCTGGATGGACCTCTTGGGGAAACGAACCACTTCACTTCCAAGACTCGAGATACTTCTTCAAAGAACTAGTGGGCGTATCAAGAGGTTGTAGTAATAAGGAGAATACTGGCTTGGGCCAAACTCCATGAATGTTTCTCTATGACTCTTTCTGAGGACAGTGAGGAGAAGAAGACCTTTAGGTAGAGTTAGAAGGTTGTTTTTGTAAAACGATACCGTTTTGAAAGCAAGGAGAAGACAACTACTATTTACTTAGATTATTGTATCAGAAGAACTGTACCATCAATTTGTTTTTAAAGTATAATCTGTAACAACAATTTTGTAAGCTTTTTCATCTCTTGTCACTACAGATGTTTCAGAAACAAAATATATACTATATATATTACCAGTACAATAAGATAACATACAATATTAATATCACTATTTCATTAGATTTCATTAGATTTCATTTCTTTTTAACAAAATATATTAATAGACTAAAGGCAAAAGCGTGTTAAATGAATTCAATAAGTGACTGACTTCTCGTTGGATGATCATATCTGTGTTGATGGGTCAATGTGTGGGGCAAATCCACTATCCCATTTTTCCTATTGTGTTCAATGAACTATACAATTTAATAAAAAAAACATGAAAGTGAAAGAAAATCATGACCAATGAAAGGGAAGGGCCCAACAATAATTCCGAATACTATAGCTGATTGTTATAGCATTGAAATAATAATATGCCCACAAATCACAAAACAAATTAACGTGATTCCAAGAAATTAAAACGGATTCAATATATCTGGAGGTGACCTTTCTAAGTTTCACAAGTTTAATACTCCTACTAACCAAGATATAATCTTGCAAATCAATCTATCAGTCCGGTTTACAAATACAAGCATCTTAATTAATTTGTTAAAATGCAAACAAAAGAAGAAAGACTAACAAGTAAAGGATAGACACATGATACATCCTGCTAATCAGGACAAACTGAGCATTTATTTTATTTATTATTGTCACTTTAGTGAAATTGCATACTGTAGTGGTGACAATTTAATAATAATCATTAATGTTATGAGGCTTAGAATAATTTGTTTTCTATTAACATGTCCCAAAAACCAATCAGATGGGGTGTTTTTCCCGGAAGGGACCCACTTCAAACTAAAAGGGCCCCACATGTCTCTCATAGTTTTCTTCTTTTTATAAAATGAGGTCTCATTTTACACAGATTGAGAGAAACACGAATAACGTACTCGTTACGCAAAACCATACGGTAAGTTACGTACGCCTCACCATTCGTCAAAACTAAACCGACACGTGGCTGATTTCTGTCAAATTCTTTAGTAAATTCTTTAATGTGAACCTGCGCGTACTCGAACATTCACCCACATTTTTCCCTTTTTGTTTTTTTTGTTTTTTTTAACAAATAAAAGAAGAAGAAAAAAGATTCTTCTATAAGGAAAAAAAAAGCGATATTCCTCGTGAGCACTAACTTCTCACTCCTCTCCTTCTTCTTCTTGAGCTGATTCAATTCTGTGTGCAGAATCCGTTTTAAAACCGGGTTCGGATCTGTAGTTGGGGTGTTTTGAGGGTGGAAGTGGAAGAAGATGACGTCTGACGGTGCGACGTCGACGTCAGCAGCAGCGATGGCGGCGAGGCGGAAACCGTCGTGGAGAGAGAGGGAGAACAATCGGAGGAGAGAGAGACGGAGAAGAGCTGTAGCGGCGAAGATATATACCGGACTTAGAGCTCAAGGTAAATACAATCTTCCCAAACACTGCGATAATAATGAAGTGCTTAAAGCTCTTTGTTCTGAAGCTGGTTGGATTGTTGAAGAAGACGGAACCACTTATCGCAAGGTCAGTATTTCACGCATTTGGTTTAGATCTGTACTTATTGATGTTTTTAGCTGTTGAATCTGAAGCTTTTGTGATTCCTGGATTTAAATTGCATAAGAATTTGAGTTTATCCAACAAAATATAGCTGAATTTCTAAAAATGGATCTAGTTAGTTTCTGATTTGACTTGGAGAAAGTGAATCTAGGGTTTTTTTTTTACTAATTTCAGAGCAGATCTTAAAAATCCCCAAATTAGGACCTTCTTTTAACATTTGCTTTCTCTGAGTTACTATATTTAGATCTCTCCCTAATTAGCATTTGAAAATCTCAGTCATTGCTTGTTTTTGTCATATAAACCTTATTGGAGGAAAAGGATCCAAAAGGCATTACATAATTGTTGTTTGACCATCTCAGGGACACAAGCCTCTTCCTGGCGACATGGCTGGATCATCATCTAGAGCAACTCCTTACTCTTCTTATAACCAAAGCCCTCTTTCTTCCACCTTTGAAAGTCCAATCCTTTCTTACCAAGTCAGTCCTTCGTCTTCTTCGTTCCCGAGTCCTTCCCGTGGTGGCGACACACACAGCATCTCCACAATCTTCCCTTTCCTCAGGAACGGCGGAATTCCTTCATCGCTCCCTCCGCTTAGAATCTCAAACAGTGCTCCTGTCACCCCACCTGTCTCATCCCCAACTTCTAAAAACCCTAAACCATTGCCTACTTGGGAATCTTTTACCAAACAATCCATGGCCATTGCTGCTAAACAATCAATGACATCTTTAAACTACCCTTTTTACGCAGTTTCTGCACCCGCGAGTCCCACTCATCATCGCCAGTTCCATGCCCCGGCTACTATACCTGAATGTGATGAGTCTGACTCTTCCACTGTCGATTCGGGTCATTGGATTAGCTTTCAAAAGTTCTCACAACATTCGCCATTCCATGGCGGCTCTGTAGTGCCAGCCTCTCCTACCTTCAATCTAGTGAAACCCCCCACACCTCAGCAGTTGTCTCCAAACACTGGAGCAACCCAAGAGATTGGTCAAAGCTCGGACTTTAAATTTGAGAATCGTCAAGTTAAGCCATGGGAAGGAGAGAGGATCCATGATGTGGCTATGGAGGATCTAGAGCTCACACTTGGAAATGGTAAAGCTCATTAGCTGAGATGAAGAACGCAGGAACTACCCGTGTTATGGCATGTTGAAAAGAAGGATTTGAGTCTTAGTGTGTTGTTGAGTTCATGGTTTTGGTTCTTGTTGTACTAGAATTGTTATTCATTGTACCAGTGAGTTTGTTTCATAACGCATTATTTGTAGATAGAATATTTATGTTGTATGTTACTATTATCATCCCTTTTAGGTCTTGGAAAACAATACAAATTTTACATTATTAAAAGTTTAAAACATGAAAGGCTGAAACAGAACCCATTAAGCCATGAACAACAATAGTTCTTAATTTTGTGTTCTTAACAATTTTTTATATTAAATCTTCTAAAAATTTCGAGCTGATCCAAAAGTGCTTAAATAAGAAATGATCTTTAACAGTTCTTACCAAAATCAATTTTTTAATATTTTTTATTTACTTAAAGAACATCTATTGTTGATTATGCTCTTGGAGACAGAGAGCAAGAGAGCAACCTGTAAGAAAAGGACTTCAGATATATATGAAACTAAAGGAGAAAATGGTAATAAAAACAGAAGTTTTTTTTAGGAAAAGCCTTGAGATTTTTTGCCATAAGATCCACAAAATTCATAATACAAAAAAGAAAACAAAAGACATGAAGCATTAAACAGAGAAACAATCAAGGAAAAATAAAATTAGGATCACAAATGTCAAGAAACTGTGAAAATTTTAGCCTAGCTGCTTATCAGGTGAATCATTCAGAGCCATCTGGGAAGCTATCAAGCGCGTCTTGCTTGCCGTTTACATAGAACTCAACCACGGCTCGCATTCTATTAAGCTTATCCGGATGGTAATTCACATGAACAATCACCGGTTTCACCTTCTTTTTCAGGTCCTGATTCTTTCTTACAGTCTTGAATAAGACCTTACTGTTCATAAACTCGTACATATCCATAACTCTTTTGGATGCGTGTAGCCCAGTGTAATCAGGATGTGAAGGATAAAACAGTTCCTCGTTGAAAACAGCTTGGTCCCACAATTTTGCCTTGGATAGTCTATCCGCTACGCGATCCAGCAGCTCAATTGATGGAATCGTAGGCCTTAGATAGAAAAACCCGGAATTGAAAACCCATATCCTCATCGTGTGAGCATACCGAGCCCATCCCATGGCTGGTTCATCAGACACATCGTCGAATCCATAAGCCGTTAAATTGCTATGGCCATCACTCATTGACTCCACATCAGAGTCTCTGTATAAATGACTAAACGGGTTCTGCACGAAGACAATGTCCACATCCGAGAGAAGAACACCATAACCGAGTTGCAAGAACTCTCTTAATACACGGAATTTCAATCCAGATACGGCGTGGTTACCTCCAGTTTTCCCAACCGTGTCCACGTTCTTGTCTGGATCTCTCTTGTAGTAAGCAACATCGTTTGATTTACAGAAATTCTCTATGTAATCGTCCAATGCGACAACAAGGTAGTTTGTTATACCCACTTTCTTTACGCTAGCTATCTGAACCTCTAACATTGCCTTGACATTCGAGTTTGCAAGAGCCACAATCACCTCTTTATCGACAGCAATCTTCTCTAGGATCTTTGCCAATCTCGGGTTTACTGATTCATCGGAGAGGATAGTAGGATTAGTCCTCAGACTCTTGACGGTTCCAAAAGGACCCGCCTTGATCTGTGATCCCAAAGCTAGAACCTGTTTTCGTGCATTGTCCGATCCTTGTTCCGCTAAGCGTAGCTTTTGTGTCAGCTCTCTGACCTGCTTCTTTAACTCTGCATTCTTCTCTGAGAGTGATACAAAGTCTGATTTTAGCATTTTGATTCGTACGGACGATTCACATGACGATGATCCAACCTGAACAAAAGACAAAGAATTCATGAAATTTCACCAATTCAAATCTTCAAACCTCAAGAATCCATAAACCACTCAACTTAATCTCCAACAAACACATCACCAAGAAGAATTTCCATGTTATAGACACATTCCACTCAAAACCTATAATGGTTGTCGAGACTAGCCTAAGGAATTCTCAATTCAGGATTCAGGTCAATATTCAATCTAAGTAACTCGATCACAAAACCCAAAAGAAGAGGTTTATAGATTTAAGGCGTAAGATCCAGTACCTGGTCGCTGGATTTGGAAAGGTCGTTTACTCTAAGCGACGACTTGGAGTTGAAGAAACCACTTGGGAACATAAAGGCGCAAACGCAGCCGATAATGATACCGATGAGGATAGCGATCGCAATTCGAGATCCACGGATTTGTTGGCTTCTATCTCTACGACCCGCCATGGCCGTTGACTAAGCGAAATCAAAAGAGAAGACCCAGAAGCTAAAATTATGAGGAAAGACTCCTTTTTCTGATTAGCCCGACAAGGCAAAGAGAAGAAGTTGCACAATGTGCTGGATCAGAGGAAACCCTAGAAATGTGCTGAGTTTCTTCGGTGGTCTTTGGTCAGACCTCTCCGCTTTTGAATTTTGTAGAGAGAGAGAGAGCTTGTTTGGCCTCTTCTGCGAAGACGAAGATGAATCAAATCAAAGTTCAGAGTTCTTTTCGTCTACTTCGCGGCGTATTCGTTTCTCGTAGTCCTTTAGTTTAAGATGAAGTTGCAGCCGTTCGATGAGATGACTATTTCGCTGACTCATTTGACGGTCAACCCAACAAATTATGAATCGAGATTAAGAGAAATATGGTCACACACACCAATAATCCACTTGCTAGCACGATCACACACATGATAGACCAAAACATTATGATTGAGATTAGTTAAGCTGTCAAACCTTGAATCGCATCTTTACCAAACGTTTATAATTTAAATTCAGCCATCAAAAAACGCGAGTTTAGGCTTGTGCTAATCTTTTCGGTAAACTTGATCGATAGAAATCGAGGGAAAGAGACTCAAAAGGGATAACCAACCTCTAGCGGGTTTTGCTAATCAAACCATCTTTACAGTCAAAAATATTAAACACCGGCCAAATTGGTTAGACTCTCGCGATTTTAGGCTGTGATTGAAATCCATTAGATTTTTTTCGTATTCTTCTCGCTAAATCGGCGGAGAGTGGATGTCGAACAAATCTTTAATCTAATCGGTGGCAAAGAAAAATGGGTCTTCAAATAGCAAAAGTTCATGAAAAAAATCTCCCGACGAAGATAAAGTGGGATGTGAAAAACACTCCACCTCCGCCAAACGAGTCTACTTCAATGAGGGACCATCAAACCAGTACAACCTTTGTTCGGAATAGAGTTTTTGTTGAAAAATGTATTTTTGATATATGTCTAAAGTTATTATCTAAAGATGTGTCAAGATTTTTTTTTCCCGTTAGAGCATATTTAATTTAAATTAATAATAAACTTAAGAAAAGTAGATCCAAAATAAACTAAAATGTCTTAAATTGGAGCTTTTTTGAGACTTTAGACACCTTCTTAAGACACTAAAATGAAGGTTTGTGATTAAATTAAATTTAAAACTACTTTAGACACTCAACTAAAATGTCAGCATTAAACATGCTCATATTGTCTACAGTGTGTCAAACTTCTCTTCCAAGTCACCTCGAAAGTTTTTTAGAATTTTTAAAGATGGCCACATACCAAACTTTTTCCTGAGTTTTGAAAGCCATTGAAGACTAAATATCGCATGGACTTTACAGAGTCGATACCTCTCTTCCAAGTCACCTCGAAAGTTTTTTAGAATTTTAAAGATGACCACATACCAAACTTTTCCTGAGTTTTAAAAGCCATTGAATACTAAATATCGCATGGACTTTGCAGAGTCGATACCTCTTGGTACATTTTCTAGACATTATACATTAATTATGCCTCAACTTGTGCTTCAAACTTTAAAGTTATCTTTACTTTGGCAGGTAAAAGTGCGAAAACAAATTAGAAAAATGAGAATATGCAGTTAAGATCATCCCACTGAAGAACAACGAAAAGAGGCTTATTATCAAGGAGGCAATATGGTAAGTAATCTACTAAGAGATGGATGTTATCTACTTATAATATATTATTAAGATTATTTTTGCATTTGCTAGGAGCAATTAAGCACGCAGAGAAGCTAAAACACATGTCAATAACTTTGGTCGGAATAGAGAACTATCGGACCAGTTTGTTCATTAAACTCATTTCAATCGTGTCCCTCATTGAAATAGTCAACCCCGGCGGAGGTAGAATGTTTTCCACATCCCACTTATCCTCCGTTGGGAGTTTTTTTTCATGAATTTTTGCTTTTTCAAGATCAATTTTTTTGTTCTAAAATACGCTATCGCTAGCCGTACGGTAGATCACCGTATAGTGTATAGACATATATATAAACGTTTATACGGAGTATATACGGTAGATTTTTCTTAATAATATATATATATATATATATATATATATATGCAAATTATTGTCACATATAACCTAATACTAACATATATTCAAAAGTCAAAACCACTAATTCATCTAAATCGTTCAATATATTTTGACTTTATAGTACTTTATAGCGAGAAACAAAAATATTATATGTTAGAGTAAATCAAATTCAAACTGAATAAAAAACAAAGCAACATTAAGATAAAGTAATTTAGAAAGATGATTATTTCAAACCAAAAGAAACGATGGTGGCTTGCGGAGAGGTAGACGAACTGATCTTGTGAAGTTGCAGAGACTGAACGTGTGATTACTTTAGGGTTTTTGTTTCTATTTTTCTTCTACAGTTGTATATTTTTTAAAATATAACAAAATACATAAACTAAAATAGTAAAACTATAAATTTTGGTCAATTTTTTTTTGATATATATATGTTGCCGTATATATGCCATAAACGGTACGGTGTTTATGGTAGGGTGTTTTAATTTTTGTAGATATTGTTGAGCTTTTTATTAAAAATTTAATGAATTCCAATCACCGCCTAATCAGCGGTCAAAACCAAAATTTCATTTTGCAAAGCATAATCATTCTTTGACCGAAGTTTACATTATCTATGAACATTTAAAAGAACCGGTCGGTAAAAAACAACGAACAAGTAACTTTTAATTCGTTACAAAGACATGTAAGTGTATAACTTTATTCAAGTAACCGTTTGATTACATGTCAAAATTCAAACTAATCTTGGAAAATTTGCAAGTAATCCAAAGATTTTCTTCTTAACTTTCGTCGTCCAAAACTTTGTTGTTACCAAACAAATGATCTCTTCTATTACCAAACCCGTTTGAATCAAGACCTGACCCGCCACGGTAATTGTTATGATCCTGTGCGGTTGTTCTATAGCCTCCATCCACCGGAGCTCTCGAACTCTGATCATTAGGCCCAACTGACCGGTACGATCCACCAACGTACCTTCTCCGTAAATCCATGAGCTCGTCTTCTCTCCTCAAAGGTTCAGTAAATGACGGCTCTTTCGCCGAACTGTTTTGTCCGGCGGTAGGAGTGAAAGGATCATCGGGTCCCCACGCAGTGAGCGATTCTTTCTTCTTGGCGAAAAAATGCCAAGCTCCGAATAGAAACAGTATGAAGAAGAACACAGGACTGCTCCATAGCATTGTATTGAAGTCTCCTTTGAGAATTGGAAGCTTTGATTTATAAACCGCGAAATACCCGTCTCCTAAACCAATCACGAGAAGGTTTTCTCGGTCGCTAGCTATCAAAGGTCTCGCTTTCACTGCTACGGTCCGTGAAGTTGATTGGCGATGGCTCAACAACGCGGATCTGATCTCTTCTAAACCTGCAGAGAACAAAAGCCGAGGACCAGCGGTTCGGACATAATGCTGAGTCGATACGTTGAAAACGAAAACCTTTTCTTCGTCGATAACAAGAAGATAGCCTTTGATTGATTGTAAAGCTACTGGCTCTTCCATTTGAAACTTTTTCTTGGATCGAACTCTACATTTGAAGTTCATTATATCTCCGTGAAGCAACACGTGAATGATTTCGCCCTCGGATGTGAATCCATAAGCTTTAGACCGTTCCATCACATCGAAAACATAAGTTCTCGCAAGCGAATGGTTTAGTCCTTCGCACTCGGTTTCTCTTATCTTCATAGTCCTCAAGTCCAACGAACCAGCACCAGACTCAGTAAGAAACAACAATCTCTGCTTCAAGAACACGAGAGGCCTACTCGATGGCGTAACCGACCCATAAACCGTCCTGTTCTCAGTTAAAACCGTGAGCTTACCGCTTAAATCCGTCACCAATATATACCTAACCCAACCCACATGATGCACTTCCAGTAGAGTCACAGGATCAGCCGAATCATCCACATCAAACTTCCCAATGTTTTCCATCGAAACCGAATTCGAGTTCCAATCTTCGCCATTCGATCCCTCGTGGATCCGGTGAAACAAAACCGCACCGTTCTGATGACCAGTAACCACGAAACTCGAGTTCATAAACACCGAAAGATATGAAACCATAGCTGTGATCGGAGAATCAACAGTGGTGAAAAACTCAATCAAAACATCACCATTTCTCAAGAACACATAAACCCTACCTCTAGAATCACCAATAGCAAAGTATTTGCTGGATCCTTGGAAATCCCTAAACGGTAACACATTGATACAAGTCGCATCGGAATCGAGTTTCACAGCTGATGTGAACAAAAACCTCTCCGACCAAAACGGACTGTATTTAGTCACCGAAAACGCCTTTGCTCTTCCTCTCTCCTTCTCATTTTCGATTCCATTACTCATCTCGTTCTTCTCCATTAATGGCGATTCATGAGTTTCAGATAACCTAGCATCTAGATTAGCGACTAATTCGGTCAGATTCTTAACGAGTTCCTCTAGTATATGGAACAGAACATCTTCTCGATTAGATTCAGCAACCGAAACAGCTACATCGGAAGAAATATCTTCGGTTTCAACGATGACCGGAGACTCATCGGTGTACGACGGCGAAATGAAAAGCAGAGTGAGGAAGATTATAAAGGAGAAGCAGAAAAAGAAAGACTTGCCGTTTCGAGGATCCGCCATTAAAGTTTTTTAAGCAGAGAGTTTTGTCCTTTTTTTCCTTTGCGGGTGTCTGAATCAGTGAGTAACCGCCATTTACGTAGATCTGTAGGAAATAGGAGATTTAGGATCTGAAAAGAGAAGAAAATCTGGTCTTTTTGGAGTGAAAGTGAGATTTTTGTTTTTGGGGTGATGTAGAAAATTAATTAAGTGTCAAGATTTGAGAGCTTTGATGAGTCCGGGATTCTCTCCGGTCATCTTCAGTCACGGTGAACCTTTAGCGCTAAGCAAAGAGCAGTATATATCTTTACATCTTTTTATCTTTGAGATTATTATTTATATAGTAGTATCTTTATCCATATATTTTTTTTTTTTTGTCAACCAAACATTATATCAAAAAAAAAAAACTCAAAAGTTTATTATCCAACTTGGGGACGTTGTTTACAAAGAAAAATTCAAAATACAAGAATGAGCTACACGGATCAAGCATTCCACCTGTAAATTAGGTGAGCATGAAGTCTTAGCGAGAAGTTAGAGGCAAACGCCGGCAAGTCTTCTGGATTTCTTACAATATCTACCAGATCAAAACTATTTGTTTCAAACACATGGTGATATGAGGCGACTCACCGTACCTTTCTTGAATGCAAAACGCAAAAAATCTCTCATGGTAATCTTTGTTCGCTTTCGGCCATTTACATCGAGAAAACCGATATCTATACCTAACCTGAATCCATCTTCTCCGTAGGGGAATAAGAGTGGGTATTGCAATGCAAGATATGCTGGATGGAGCTCCCTAATTCGATATAAATAACCACGATGCGTCTCAAGGATGATATCACGTGGATCCGTAGCCATATCAAAATCACCTTCAATTAGTCCAACCACTTCATTTTCGGTTGGAAGGTTATGAGTCCGTCCATCACCAGATCGTGCAGCCGCTAACCTCAATTTAAATTTGCTGTCGACATCTGGTTGAGTAAAGCCCTGACCCACAGTCTTGAATGCTTTGACATGACGATTATGCTTATCTAGCATCGTCTTAAGCATACCAACAATTTGATCTTTACAATTCTCACTGCAACCAATATATAAAACATACATTAAGTCAATAACTAATTACGAAAATTGTAGATATACAATGTAAAATATGATTAATACCCGCTTGCATTGATCCTATTTGGAATCTCGTTCATTGTATCGTGAATATATAGTTGAAGAAAAGTGAGTGGTGTGTCAGGTCGAGGTAATAGATCACCAATCTGATGGTAATTTTCTCTACTTAACTGGAATACATATGGTCCTTTACCACTGTTGATCTTTTTGTTAGTGATACCTCCCAACGATGTAAATGAGAACATCATGTTATAAGCTCTTATATACTGACGGAAATGTTTAGACCGAGTATCTTCATTATACATCAAAGCCATCATAGTCTTAGGTGGAGTCTGGAGTAAAGGAAGACGAACTCTTCCTTTGTGACAGCATAGTGTGAAGACAGGACGGGCCTTAACGTTTCGTTTAACAATACGTTCACCCAACCACATATAAGCATTACAATTTATGCACATAAATTTAGGATCTCCATCGTCCACATACCCTAGAAATGATTGAGTGGAACTAATTAAGTTTTGCAAATATATAATAGATATGAAATGTGGAATACATTATAAGCATCCATGTAGATTCCTATACCATTATCTTCTTCAACTTGGGATACGGTATCAATGACCTTCTTGGGCCTTTTTTTTACGATCTCTCATACTTGGCCCAGCACGCACGACGGGGCCTCCTTCATCTTCAGATTCAGAATCAGTAGCCACGAAACACACAAAAATCATCAACTTCAGCGGATTGTTGTAATTGCTCTGAATAAGTTTCAAAAAGAAAACATAAATCAACATATGAATAGAAACTGGCGTATATAAAGCATAAGCATGATACAAGTTTAGGGGTAGAAACTTTCCACATGGTTCATTATGTAATCTATTCCTCTTTTTCCTTAAAATTTGCATCCTCTTCTTCCTAGCATCCCGGAAAGGACATCGTATAATATCATCAAGACTACGTAAATCATGACACATGTGTGAGATGTAATGTTCTCTCCTGGTAGTGTCACCTGTTACAGTTCAAGATGTACTAACAAACATTAAAAACATGTAAACACATAGAAAAATACAATAGATGGGTATATTGTTTAAATTATACGTTTCTCATAGACAGACAACTTCTTGTAAATAGATCTCTTATCTTTAACACCATTTTTTTTCATTGTCAAAATACTTGAGAGACAATAACACGATGAAAGAGATAGCTAATACGAAGACATAACTATATATATATATATATATATATATATATATATATATATATATACACAAATATAGGTTCAATAATCATATCTAATGAATATTTAATATATACATTTGACAATTATCTCAGTTAGACTGCTATAAAACAGGATTTACAACTTATCATAATGTTAAACTGACATATCCGTAACTTAAACAAATTATAAATCTAACAAATATAATGACAAAGCTAAATCTAGTATATTTAGCATATCAACAATAATTTTTATGATATAGCTATCTATAAAAATAGTATATATTATTTTTATAATTTTCTTTAATTCTTACGAAACCAAGGAAGGTAGGTGATTTATTTTAAAGAAGCTATGGTCAATTTTAAATTAGATTACACAATATATAGTAAAACATACAATACACAATTATGAATTGCTAAAACCCTTCAACGTATCAACTATAAGACGTGTCACATAATCGAATTTTGAACTATATATTAACATTTTGAATATGCTTAAACAATATTGGCACCACCAACTTACTAATACACAACAAACATTTACTTAAAAATAAGTTTATATCATTGGACAATTCTAAGTATAAATATACAACGACATCCAAACTTTACTACAAAGTTAAGAGCATCACAGCTCCCTAACCGAACTTTAGTTATATTATATTCTTTCCAAAGTCAACTCATTATCCAGCCAAACGTGAATCATTATATAAAAATAATAAATTGTAGTTATTAATGTTAAATGTAAAGTGTAAACATTCCAAAAGACGATCTTAAAATCATAAGAAATAATTAGTAGGAAAACACAAAACCCATAGAGAAAAGAATAAAACCGATAAAACCAAATACAAAAACAGCCTAACAGGGATTATCAGTCCTGAGCTTCTTATCGTTAGGATCAAGGCCTTGCAAATTTTGACCTCCAGTACGGCGGGTTCTCTTCAGAGGAATCCTAACAGGAGGCGTTACAGAAGCATCCATCTTCTCAACTTTAATGTTCTTAATGGGCGTGGTCAACGTATTCGACCCATGTACTGCGGGAACATCATGAGATGTCATAACAATCACATCCGACCCAGATTTGATATCGTTGTCACTGACGGACAACATTTTAGAATCGTGCAGATGGTTAGCACCTCCGTTGTTGTCGACACACACGCATGAACACGAATTGAATTAATCAGAATAATCAATAGCGAAAAACTATCTTGAATGTTGATATCAACCGACACTATAAAACATAATACCTTGGAAGATAGTTGAGTCTCAAAAGCTTCCACCATGTCTGGCTTATTCCAATATTTTTCAATTTTGTAAGGTAGATTCTGATTCTTAATATTATCAGCACTAATCTTCAGTTTGAAAAGCATCTTCTGTCCTATAAGGGCTTTAATATCTTCCGGAAGAACATCATCACCACTCTAACAAATAAGTAAGATAAATTACGAAGGGCACATACGAATTAATCCATATACAAACAAACACAAAACAACATAAATACCTCAACGACTTCCGTAGCCAACTCAACTGCACCACGTTCTAATAAATATTTTGCTATGCCAGCGAAAAACACTACTTTTATAGGGCCTTTCTTATCATCACCGATGTTAATCACGAATCGATAGCTAACAATCAAAATTACATCCAATAACCATTAATACAAAATACACGTTCTATCCATATAAGAACCACGTTAACACAAGTATATACCTCGCATCAACATCGGATATCTGATCACATTTTGGACAGTCAAACATTGGAATATCCCCTTTATCAGGATATGGGTGGACACTGACTTTGCAAGTGTCGCAAACAATATAATACCACGGCGTATCAACATTCTTAATCTCTCCAACAGTAACACATATGGACTCCTGAACGTATAATTAAGAGTGTGAATGTTAGAGCATTTTTTAGATATTCTCAATAAATTTAATCAAATACATTAAAAATAATAATAATAATAATACAATAACAATACCTCATAGGAGCAGATGATATCATAGAGAGACTTTTTTGGATTTAAGACGAAAAATTCATCATACAACGGGACCGGAGTAACAATACTATCGTCAGTGAGAGCAAGGTCATCCAAATGATCCCTTGAAAAAATATTAACAAATGTCATATGTAATAAGCATTCCATATGCAACACTGACAATCAATGCATAAAACATTTACATACATTGCGTTTAACTGTTCTGCTTCGGGAATATCAGGATTGAACAAAGCTTGGGTGACGTCATAAGAACTTGATATATTCCAAACACCTTAAAAATTTTCAAAATTATTAAACAACGTGTAATCGCACCAAAAAACAAATACGCCAATGATAAGTATGAGTAATGGTCCCACAACAACCTTTATATTCCCTGACGGCAACAAATCGGAAAAGACATATAGTCTTCTTGTCAACATATTGGCGCTTAGAAGCCCAGAAATGTTTAGCATACTCTCCCCACAAAGTACAACTTAAAGTCGAGCCACTACAACATCAATCTAAATCATATAACATATAACAATTTAAACCACTTATACTTACAATGCATCCACAAGTTGAACTTCTGATTTGATCAATCTGTTTCCTTTAGAAGTTAATTCTCCCAAAGGCTGAATTTCTACAATCAGGCCGAGAACATCTACACGTAATTAAAAATTATACAATTAGAAACTCTGGTGATCTAATATATTACTATAAAATTCAAAGATAGTATCTTATATTTGGCTACCAACCTATCAAACGTTCCGATCAAGGAGACCAGTAGATATATCAGCAAAATTAGTGATATATCTTTCAGGTAAAGTATGCCGGAAATCAATACAGTCTAAAATATCCGTCGTTCTATAGAAGGATATTTTGTACGTATGATTATTGGTTCTATATTCTCCAGTATAAAGACTAACTTTAAACGTATCCAAAATCATAGTCTGCCCTTCAACCAAATGGTGAGAGAACGTATTAACGTGTTCCTTTTCAACAGTTGCATGAATACGCATACCCTAATAGATAGATAAAACATATATATAAGGTGATATAATAAGTTTGCAGCAGTGAATTATATGAAATATGAGTTCAGAGAAGAGATTTTATACCTGAGGATCAACTAATACCATCTCAATAGGTCCACCACCTTTAAACTGTCGCTTCCACAATCTCATGATCTTAACTTTCACCTTAGTTTGGGTCATAGAAGGTTTAATTTTTTCAACTGAAACAATATCAGCTGTTTTCTTTTTGATGAAAGACATAGTGTTTAATGCTGAAGATCAAATACGTGAACACTTCAAAGAAAACACACGCATATATATACACAAAACCATATGGCGGTAAATATATTCTCTAAATATTCGATTTATATCGATGATAATGTAAAATCTCCTTTTGTATATATCATCCACGACGACGATGTTAAATATCCTTTTGGATATATCATAAATTTAAATTATAGCTGTATTTAATATATTTTTAATAAATCGATCGTGATTATAATATCTTCTATATTTTTGATCTAGCAATACAATAAAACACACATAAAGATTCCGTGAGTTATATTTCAACTCTGATAGGATCCATATATTTCATCGAGATCAATAATGTAAAATTTGTTGTAGTGTATGTTGTATGTATATCCAATAAATATACATCAATATAAAAGCTTATTAATTACAAAACCATATGGTAGTAAATATACTCTCTAAATATTGGATTTATATCGACGATAATGTAAAATCTCCTTCTGTATATATCATCCACGACGATGATGTTAAATTTCCTTTTGCATATTTCATAAATTGAAATTATACCTGTATTTAATAATATTTAATAAATTGATCGTGATTATAATATATTTTATATTTTTGATTTAGCAATACCAAATAAAACACATATAAAGATTCCGTTACTTATATTTCATTCTGATAAGATCCATATATTTCATCGAAATCGATAATGTAAAATTTGCTGTAGTGTATGTTGAATGTATATCCAATAAATATACATCAATATAAAGTTTTTGTACATATTATAAAAGCCTTTATTATTTTTTTAGCATCTTACAAAAGCTAATTAATCCACATCTACAATTTATACTATATAAATTAATTTGTTTAAGGAGTTCCGAAAACATATAAACAAAATATTGTACACTCATATCCAATTCCAATAAGATCGTTTACGCAAAATTAACCATCATTAATATTCCTCAATAACTTCTCCATTGTAAATGTAAACTATGACCTTACGATAATAACGTAAGAATTGTTTAGTATTTATCACACAGATTGTGAATATTCGTCCTAGATGAATTTCAAAAATGTTAGCAAATGTTTTAAAATTGTAAGCAAATTTATACTCAAACAAAACAAAAGGTAAATATAACATAACGATAAATATCATTATAAATATAAGACAAATCTTTACAAATATATGGAAAATATATTATTATAAATATCGCTAAGGTATAAAATGCTTGTAGAAAAACTGAATTTATATATATATATATATATATATATATATATATTGAACGACCGTGGAAATATTCAAAGTAATTAAATAGGGTATTATTAATTGATCCATAAATATCTCGTAAAGAATACGATACGATAAAGTGCAATTAAGAAACCCAAAATTAAGTAAAATATAATAACAAAAGACCAATTAAATGAAAAAATTGCTCAAATAAAATCTATGAATCAGAGTGGCTTAACTCATCTTCTTCTTCATCAATATCCTCGATTCTATCGTATCCATCTCTACTATCTTCAGATTCAGTGGTACAGTCATCGTCTTTCTCATCTTCAGATTCCTCGATCCATCATAATCATCTCCACTATCTTGATATTCAGTGATATAGCCAACTTCATCTTCACTTTGTAAACCATCTACGTCCATACATGATCGTTCCAATCGCTTCGTTGGAAATTTGAAGAAATGATAAATAAGTAATGAGAAAATGTTCAGTATACGACAACAAAGACAAAGTAACATAAAAACAACAAAAATAAATTACTTTGATCTGAAAAGTTCAAGCTCTGAAACACATGGATTCATCATAATTTGTGTGCATCTCGTGGTACAAATGCTATATTCACCTATAAAATAGGAAGTAAAATATTAGAATTGGAACGAATAAGCACCTTTTGGAACACAAAAAAATTAAACAATGAACGCTCATCAAACCTCTGCATATATCGAGAATCCCCCATCGTATGATACAAAAAACATCACAATCTTTCAACATCAACCACCTCTTGTAAAACTTTGTAGCCATCAACCCGTTAAGTTTAACACAAATACGAATTTTGCTGGAATGGAATTCAACATTTAAATTAAAAACACGTACCACATGTCGGAAACAGTAACTATAAATAAACATACCTATTATTAGCAAGACCGAAAGAAATAATTTCGTTAAAACCATGTTCATCAGGGTAATCTTCGTCGATAATGAAACCTTTCAAATTTTTAGGTAAAGAACAACACTCAAACGGTTGCACATGGACAATTTTCCCAATAATGTCTAAAAAAATAAACATAGACGCATTAACAAAGTTACCATAACCAAAAATTTACTAATAAAAATTTCGTTAGACATATATAGAAATAATTGAACTTACCAATCAAGTAATCTTCATCAACCAATCCATGCATGATACGATGGAAGGCAACGAAATTAAAATAATTTTGTCCACAATCAGATGATATGTAAGTAACCTTCGTAGAACATAAGAAAATTATTTTATAATTATGGCGAGTTGGTCTGAAACTTCCGAATTCTCCGACGACCTTAAATTTTCGAATGGAATACCATGTACTCTTGGCAATCATACCAATAAACTGGTCATAGACATTACCATGTAATATGGCCTGTATTTTGATACCCTAACAATACACATGACATGATGGAGATTAGTCATAAATTTATAAAATCTAAGAAATTAATAATGCATGTTAAGGGCCACAAATTGAAAATAATAAATCAACATTCTAGAATGTATTTCATACTTACTTGTTTATCAACCAAAATTAGATTTAGCTCTTTGCCAGCTGTAGACGAAATAGTAGTCCATAGACACAAAACCTTGAAATTTATATGCCCTTCATAAGTGGAAGAATTAACACAAGAGAGACTCATAGCAGTGAAATAAACAATTGGGTATGGTAGCGAATTCAGATAAACAATTAGTTCTCAATATTCTATATTTTTTTATAAGAGAAAATATTCATAGGTTCCCATTTAAGTCGGATTAAAATCTATTATTTCTAATAAGACAGATTTATAACTCAGGGAAATATTACATTTGTTTGGAACAACCAATGAGGTAATAATGCACACGTGTATAAAGCATAAATTGAATAAAATGGAATAATTCATCTCATGTACATCTCGGTACACCTTAATCTCATGTATATCCCACTACACTTAAATATATAACCTTTGTGTACTCTATATATATCACAGAAAATTACTCTTATCTTATATAATCAATCAACGTAACTAACATGCTTTCCATTTTTACCACGTATAAATAAAACTATGATTCCACATATAAATAAAGATATGGTTTACAATAGAATTATTTTTACTATTGATCTGAAATATAAAACGAGTAACGGAAAATATATATATAATATCAAGTTAAAGATACCATTTTATTTTGCAATGTGAGGTCACGATGAAAATTTACCATCTATACTCAAATTATTTATACACAAACTATACACTTCCGGAATATTCCCTTTATGCATCTTCCTAAATATCTCACCGAGATTTGTAAATCTATTTTGACAAATCACCAACACATTGTCCATTCATAATACTAAAATAAAATCGTGGTTTAAGTAAACATGATTTTGTAAAGTACGTCAATAGAAAATGTTAAAAGCGCAAGCTCAATACTAATTATAATCAAAACATAATTACAATCGGAGGAGGGACAAATTTATCATCATTGCTTTCATAAGCCATAATTAAATCTTTAATAACCCCAAGTATGGGTGCTATCCTATCAAACCCAAGCTCAATCCATTTTGTATAAGAAGACTCTAGACACATAATCTTTAACTCGATTGCATACTCTTCAAACTCAAGGCGATCAGACTCACTTAAGAGGCGTTTTTTCTTTTCAACAATCTTCTCATGAGTGAGACATGCGTTACCATACTTTTTCTGCAACTAAAATATAACAACGTATTAGATTTAAAAAGAAACTTAATTTAGATTCTTAAATTAAACCATGTAACAACGGACGGATACCTTATCGAGAAAATAAGCACTACGCCGGGAATGAGCAGCCCGTATAATCAAAGGTTGCGGGATCTGTAATCCAGTAGGTACAAAAGGTATAGGGGATGGATAAATATTACCTGATTCCTCAGACATGCTCTAATTGAGAAGTTGTAGAAATAACTATAAAAGATCAGAGACAAAGATAGAAAACACACAACGTGTCAACTAATAAATAGACACACCATCTATTTTATAAAATGGGAATACTTTGTATTCAACGAAATCAATAATATTAAGTAAAAATAACGTACATTGAGAGTCAAAATAAACTATACACTGGAATAGACTGCTCAATGCATGCAACACTAAAACGCAGGAATCAAACATCATTCTATGATGCCTTTTTGTGATACCAATACACAGTATCTAACACGTGAACGCATGCCCTTTTGTTTAAATCTTAGCAATATACATATACATAAGAGCAGGATATTTATTTCTTTAACGAAATCAGTACATGGGAAAACAAACTAATTTATAATATATTTATTAAACACAACACATAACATTGTATGAATTATTATCGAATGAACTCCGAGAATAAGTTGAAATCAATACATATATCACAATTTTTGCATTTAAAAGACAATGACGATTTTAGGATCGAAGATTGAATCCGTTGTAGAGAGACGGATCAAACCCCATAGAATCGGTGGAAAGGGTGATATCCTCTCAAAACCAAGAATTTCCCATTTTGTGAAAGGCGATTCTAGTTCCCTTATCCTATTCTGGACCGATATTTGCCTTCATTCGAGATGCCGCGTTTGAGATGGAAATCTCACTTTATCAAGCAATATATCGGCATGTAGATTGCATAGTTCCCGATATTGAACAATTAACTAAAACCTGATCAAACTTATTAATCAGAGTGTTTAATTTGCAATCGAATAAAGAAAACTATATGATACATACCTTGTCAAGCAACGTCTTTGCAACTTCCTAACGTGTAGATGAGAGTGCCAAAATAAATGGTATTTTTAATCATTTTGGTCTAAACCGACCATATGAATCTGGAGCAGAATTTAGAGACATTCTAGACTGATGAAATATATAAATAACTTGTTATATTACTACCGTTTCTTGTGAAAAACCGTAACTAATAGGATGTTATAATTTTGGCATCTCTTTTTGCATTTATATAGAATACACAACATTGTAAACAATGAAAATTACAGTTATGGTTTATAGAACCAATACATGTTCTGAATTACGACAGAAACTTTTCCAAGACATTTCAAAGTTTCATTCACATGTGCGACGACTTTTTTGTCGCCATAAAGTGTGTACAGGACATAACAATACTGATTAATCATCTGATTCATGACTTCACACTGGAGTAAAATAATATGTACATGACATACTAATAGTTTAGAATTAGTATAGAGATCGGTGTGGTGATTTGTACATACCATACAACGAAATAATATGTACTTTTTTTTTTTGATAACTCAGGGCATCCTAGACCTATGGAGGGGTTCGGACTAATCCTTTGGGAAGGTGCAACCCATGGATAGACCCTCTCTCCGGATATTCAAATGGGTCGAAAGCAAAGATCCATATCCGTGTGGCTAGGAGTTGAACCCAGGTGGCAGAACTCACAGCCGTAAACCCATTACCACCAAGCCACAACCACCTCGTTAAACTAACACATTACTAATCAACAATTGCCTAACTAAGACTTGTGATAGGTAACCGAATGAAACATAAACCTTTCATACGGATTATTCTCTTATATATTCAAACGGATTAAAATTGGATGAAAGAAGCAATGTTTTTCATATAGGATTAGAAAGAACAATTGCTGGTCAGCGACAAGATCCATAGACTCTCCACGTGAAGTTTCTTGGTCACAATGAAGCAAAGCCCTCGATTTTTCAAAAAACATTGTCCCCATGCTTTTATAAATGGACAAAGTCCACCCAAAAATCTCACATAAGATCCCGAGGTATTTGTTGTTGTTTAATAGGATTATAGATGCAGATAAATACACGTATCCAATACGTTTACTATATTGAATAGATAACAAAAAAGAGATACAACTGAAATACAATTATTATAAACAGAAACTAACTCGTATCAGTCACACTAAAACAACGATAATTTTCTACCCGTACTTTAGAAAGATACAAATTTGATGTCTCTGAAAAACTGAGAGTCGGGGCTTTCCAACAGTACGCTGATTATCTTCTGGTTCCCTATATAACGATGAGAAATAGGCCGCAAGTTCATTGCTCGAATTTGATGACTTCTTCTTCTTTCTTGAATGATTGGATAATGTTTGATAGAGGTTCGTGAATCGCAATCTCCTAAGACAGAATTTCGTCCCTACTGGTGTAAGTAGTTGCGAGGACGTCTATCTTGCATGATACAACTATCGATCTTCGGATTACACACCTTCCGAAAGATCCTAACAAAACTATTTTGAGATTCTCAGAAAGTGTTTTAGGGAGAAGGAGAATAGAAGAGAAGATAAGAGTAATTGGGATCAATCCCTTCTCTTGAATCACAACCCACGTTCTCTTTATATATACCTTCAAAGGGTGTATTGATTTAGCCATTTCTATTCTCATAGGTGCGACCACGACACCACTCTCATATATGTACCGTTAATTAAGGACAATATATTTTATCCCACTTTAGAAAAGATATTAAAGTTATTAAGAATAAATATTCATCCCTTAATAGTCAAGGAAAACACATTTTACTTCATAGGAATAAGAAATGTGTATTTCTCCCTTGAGTTTTCTTTAGTTAGTTTGCCTCTTGAACTTAGACCATGGGATCTCCAATGTTGCTAAGTAAGGGTTCCACCAAGTGGTGACTCATTGTGTTGGCTTTAAACCCATTCCCCTCGAAGTGAATACAACTTTTCTTTCTGTAGGCCTTTAGTCAAATGATCAACCAAGTTTTCATTTGATCTAATATAATCTAATGCTATCACCCCATTGGAAAGCAATTGTCGTATTATAGCATATCTCTGGCGAATATGCATTGACTTGCCATTGTAAATTTTATTTTTCCCTCTATATAAAGAAGTCATACTATCATAGTGAATGCATAGTGTAGTTACTGGCTTTAACCATAGTGGAATATCTTCAATAAAATTTCTAAGCCACTCGGCTTCTTCCGCAACTTCATTTAATGCGATAAATTCGAATTCCATAGTCGAACATGCAATACACGTTTGTTTAGATGATTTCCAAGACACATCACCACCACCAAGTGTAAACACATAATCACTTGTGGATTTAGGTACCGTACTGTCAGAGATCCAAATGGCATCACTATATCCTTCTATCACAAGAGGAAATTTCGTGAAATATACCATAATTAATGACATGCTTTAAGTATCTCAATACTCTAACCAAAGCATTTCAATGTTCTCTTTTTGGATTACTTGAATATAGACTTAGCCGACTCAAAGAATAAGCCAAATCCTATCAAATCCTATCTCGTACAATTTGTAATGTATATGATGCTTCCAAGTATTTGTGTGTATTCCAACTGAGATACACTTTCACCTTCATTCTACCGGTCTATCATTAAAGTGACCAAATTTCTTTAAAACTTTCTTTATGTAATGGGATTGAGTAAGTGAATGCTCATTTGGCTCTCGTCTAATTTTAATACCAAGAATTACATCAGCCAATCCCATGTCTTTTAATTCGAAATTTTCACTTAACAGTTTCTTTGTGATATTGATAATGTCTTTACTTGTTCCCATTATCAACATATCATCCACATATAGATAGATAATGATCGTATCAATTTTGATTTATCTTAATGTACACACAATTGTCACATTCATTTATTGTAAAACTATATGACCTTATCGTGTTGTCAAATTTCTCATGCCACTGTTTTGGCGGTTGCTTAAGTCCATACAAGGATTTTATAAGCTTACAAATTTTCTTCTCTTTCCCTTTGACTATAAATCCTTTGGGTTGTTCCATATAAAATTCTTCATCTAGTTCACCATTTAAGAATGCCGTTTTAACATCCATTTGATAAATTTCTAGATCATATATGGATGAAATTACTATTAATCTGATTGAAGTAATTCTACTCACCAGAGAATAAGTATCAAAGAAATCAATACCTTCCTTTTGACGAAATCCTTTCGCCACTAGTCTAGCTTTATATTTCTCACTTGAACCATCTAGTCGTAACTTCTTTGTGAATATCCATTTATGTCCAATCGATTTATTACCAGTAAATCAACCAATTCTCATGTATGATTACTAAAAATGGATTCCACTTCACTTTGAATTGCCTTTTTCCAAAAAAGAGCTTCCGAAGATTCAGTTGCAGCTTTATAGGTTTGAGGTTCGTATTCACTTAGATACATCATAAAGTCTGTACCAAAATCTTTAGCAATTCTTCCTCTTTTTCTTCTTCTTGATTCATTTTCATCTTTTTGAACCTTTGAGGCACCGACCGCGTTCTCACGTATTCGTTTTGTACTTGTTTCTCTAGGCTCTTTGTACAAAAAATTATCCTCGAAGAAATCGGCCTCATTTAATTCAATGATTGTATTTACTTTTATCTCATCATTATCTATAAGCTTCACTGTTCTCCGCATGACCGATGTAAAATCAATCCACCGTCTTTGGTCCGAAAACAGTTCTCTTAGGTAAAGGTACTTGAACCTCTGCGAGACAACCTCACACTTTCATATTTTTATGTGAAGGAGTCTTTTCTTTCTCCATCTCATATGGAGTTTTATCATTCTTCTTATGAGGAATTTTATTCAAGATAGAATTGGCCGTGAGAATTGCTTCACCCCATAAATTATGTGGTGCACCGAAATCGTTTAACATAGAATTCATCATCTCCTTAAGCGTTCTACTCTTCCTTTCGGCCACTCCATTTTGCATTGGAGTATAAGGAGCTGTCGTTTGATGAATGATTCCATGTGTAGAACAAAATTCCTAGAATTCGTCCGATGTTTATTCTCCACCACGATCTGATTGTAGAACATTTATTCTCTTATCTAATTGATTTTCAACTTCTGCTTTGAATTTCTTAAACATATTCAAAGCCTCATCTTTCATTTCATTCAAATAGATATGAAAAAACTTACTATAATCTTCGATGAAAGAAATATAATAATTCTTTCTACCACAACTTGAAATTGAATGAAATCACATAAATCACTATGGATTAAACCAAGTAAGTTGTTGACTTTTCCACAGATTTGTAAGAGTGTCATGAATACTTTGATTCTACACAAACTTCACATTTGCTTCTATTATTATTAGTATTAAGATTGTGTTTTGGTAACAATCCTAAATTCACTATTCTACGTAATGAGTGATAATTAACATGTCTTATTCTTGCATGCCATAAATCATGTGAACCAAGCAAGTAAATAGAAACAGAGCTATTGCTTGCATTTTTATTAACGATCGATACAACATTTAGTTTGAAAAGACCATCACATAGATAGCCTTTTCCGACATACATACCACCTTTAGTCAGTACAATTTTAAAGCCTTTGTTGCTAAGAACAGAACCCGAAATCAGATTCTTTCAAATCTCATGGACATGGAGCATGTTAGTAAGTGCAAGTTCCTTCCCGGAAGTGAGATTTAACACCACGTTTCTTTTCCCTTCAATCACTGTAGTGCTCGCATTTCCCATGTAAAGATGCTCTCTACAAGAGTCTTGCTCATACGTTAAAAAATACTCCGATCCGAACACACATGTTTCGTTGCACCGGTGTCAATCCACCAATCATTGGAATTTGTCACCATATTTGCCTCAGAAACAACCGCATCAAACTAATTTTCGGTAAGGTTAACATTGTTAGCGTCTCCACCCGATGTCCCTTCCTTCTTATGGTGACAGTCCTTGGCTCTATGTGCAGGCTTTCCACACACCCAATATGAACCTTGTGGTTTCTTCTTGAAGTGGTTAAAAGTTTCTTCACCTTCTTGTTATTCTTAAAGCCTTTGAATTTGGTATTTTTTTCCCCTCAACTACATTGGCCCTTGCTTCCATTGAAGAATTCAGATTTATCGTTCTTACGATTCGCTTCTTCGACACGAAGTTTAAGAATTAACTACTCGAGACTCATATATTCATGAATGTGCTTCAAGTGGGTCTTGAAATTTTTCAAAGGTGGATGCAACTTCTCGATAATAGATCCAACGAGAAATGTTTCATTCAGCCCCAAACCCTCATCTTTTAATTCATGAGTAATCACTTGAACTTCTTCAACTTGTTTCACCATGGAGAAGGTGTCATTCATCTTAAAATTCAGAAATTTTCCCACGATGAATTTCTTAGTACTTGAGACTTCGGAATTGTATTTCTTCTCCAAGGATTCCCATAACTCTCTTGGAGGTTTAAATGTTAGATAAACATCATAGAAAAAACCGTCCAAGGCGTTAAGAATATAATTCTTACACAAAAACTTGTTTTGCGCCCACGCCTCTGATGCTTTGATGACTTCGTCAGAACAAATCGCCTTCAACAGGCAAATCTGGTCCGTCAAACGTAAAGCATTGTGCTAAGTTCGATGTCGTGAGACTGAACAACATCTTTTGCTGCCATCTTCTGAAATCCACTCCTCGGAACACAAAAATTTTCTCGATGTGATTCTTCACACTCGCAACAGATTGATGATCCATCTCATCAATTCCAAAACAACAAATAAAATTATGTCCTCGATTGTTGTTTAATGGGATTATAGATGCAGATCAATACACTTATCCAATACATTTACTATACTGAATAGATAAGAAAGATGAAATACAATTGAAATACAATTGTTACAGACATAAACTAACTCTTATCAGTCACACTAAAACATCGATAACTTTCTACTCGTACTTCATAATGATACAAAATTGATGTCTCTTATAAACTGAGAGTCGGGGCTTTCCAACGGTATGCTAATCGTGTTTTGGGTCTTTATATACCAATGGGAAATCAGCCCGTAAGTTCACTGCTCGAATTTGATGACTTCTTCTTCTTCCTTGAATGATCGGAGAACAAGATGTGTTCTTTCACTACAAGATGCGTCATTTCATTAATATTATCAGAAATTAAGTAAATTTCCAACTTTTGGTTCTTTTTTACTACAACATCAAATTAGACCAACCAAAAAGAAAATGGTTTAGTACTACCAAACAAAATCGACTCTCTACGAATCTTTGAAAAAGGGAAATGTGAAATGAGGAGAAAGAGAATTGTCTGAATAGCCGAGGAGACTGCCTGGTGACTAACCAACTCAAAGACTATCGATCAAAGTCTTTGATAGATACATGGTTTAAGACGCAGGCAAGTCATCCTTGGCTACCACACCACTTCTCATTCTTCATGTCACCGTTTTCTCTTTGCCTGGTTTTATCTATTTGTTATGAGGAGTGCATTCTCAATACCACGTGTATATATAAGCATGACCACATGAAGATGGAGTGGACAAAATATGTTTGACCCAACAATTTGTTTTTTTTTATAACTCAGGGAATCTCAGATTTATGGAAGGCGCTAGACTAATCTATGGGGGATGTGCAGTCCATGGATATACCCTTTTTCCGGATATTCAAATGGGTCAAAAACAAGGGTCTATATCCGTATGGCCAAATGAGAATTGTAAATAATTTTACGCTTGAAGGAAATCGATCCTTGGCCTAGACCAACATGGTAACTCCTCTTCAAATGGAACTAATTGACCCTACTTGTGTGCATGACAATGTTTGGAATATGTTCTTAAAAGATTTGGAAATGGGACGGTCTTAGTATAATCAACAAGTTGGTGAACCTTATTAAAATTCGTAAATTAAGTTAGCTATGTATGTTAATTCGAACATGGAAGAATGTCCTCTGGTGTTAGAGATCTATATTTTTCGCACTATTTTATAAATATGCATTATAGTGTTTAATTAGATGAACGAAAGCAATTCAAAGTGACATTATGACAATGATCATAAGCGTACAAAATATTAAATACAATACAAACTGATATTGTTTCAGTCATCGTCCCTATAAGTGTTTAATCATCTAGATAGATGGACAACATGTGACCCCGATTTGTTATCTTTACTAACTTCGTCTTTCTTTTGTTCGTGGACCACCTGTTATTTATTCGCAAATTCGGTATCATAAATTTTCTGGTTATGAATGGAACCCCTTTTTATACATAAACTACCACTACACAAAAATACGATGCATGCATGAACTACCTTTCAAAAAAAGATGTAGTTTCTCTTATTTTTGATATCAAAAGTTCAAAACCATAAATTGTTTCGGTAGTCTTGGTTATATAACAAAGTATTTTTTCGGTATTCTTTTTTTTGAAAAAAGAATATGATGCATGAACCACCTTTAAAACATGAAGATGTAATTTCTCTTATTTTTGATACTACCATAAAATGTTTTTGGTAGTCTTGGTTATATAACAAAGTATTTTTTCAGTATTCTTGAAATCAACGTACTACTATACTAGTATGTCACAATATAACGTTAGTCTCTTCATATGTTGTTTTCCAGTCTTCTTCCACAAGTTTTATTAATACTCAAATGGCAAGAAATATGCTTTGAAACCTAATCATCTGTGTCTGGTAAATACCCTTTCGTCTTACTAGTTGACTACTAGTCTATATTGGGACCATAAAGGAAAGAACATTTACAAAAGTCATGATGCCTTATGAATTTGTGTAGTAAACATGGAATATATGGAGCTTTGTGTGAGTATTTATATAAAAAATATAACTTCTAGAATTATTCTTATTTCTATTCAGAGTTAGCTACAAATAATGTACCATCACGACACGAGAAATGTAGGGAACGAAAGCTGTCCTCCATATTCGAATTTTGTATATATAGGCTAACTAATTAATTTTTTCCTCAATAAGAATGTTGATATGCTCAAATTTACCCTGAGCTACTCTCTCAAATTAAGAGATCAGTTGCAGCACTTAGGGATCGAATCCACATGGAATCAGAGACACAATAGATTATATACTTTCAGATTAAGCTAGGCAAAATATAATATAAGAAAGCAAGTAAAATAAAAGCAAGATAGAAGATGATAAGCTTTAAAACAATGAAGATAAAAGCTAGGTTCAGAGAAATCTCAAGAGAATCAGAATTGCAGACAAATCAATAATTAGGAATATTAAAGCTCTATTCCTAAACATGAACACGAATGTAAAACAAACCAACTGTCGTTGCGGATGTTATCTATGCTTAAACCCTAGATAACCAACTGTCATTGCGAAATCAGATTGATCTAAACAAGCATTAAATGTTCAAGTTCAATTGTTCACAAAACCCTAAACCAAATGTCTTTACGAATAGGAATTTTGCTCATCAAAGACTAGTTCAAGCAATCAATAATACTGTCGTGTCCATCAATTAACCTAAAATCAGATTCTAGTTCATGACGCTAAAATCAGCAATAAACACAAGTCAAGATGAAGAACTCTAATGATTTTATCCTGTTAAATAAGAACAGCCCTAGCAATTCTTCAAAACCTTTGAATAACCCTAAACCTAACAGAGAAACTACTCAGACATATTCAATGAAGCACAAAACATCTTTATTAGAGATATCTCTTAAGAGTAGGTTCTAAAACAAAGTAAAATAAAGCTTAATTCTAAACAATGGCTGTAAAAACGTATATATAGCCATTGTAAACATAAACCGTCTTAAACAAAATTGTAAACATCTGAAACTTTTGGGCTTTGAACAGACATCTTTAAATTCGGGCTTTTAGCTTGGTCGAGCAGGGTGCCATTCGACACCCAGAGGTGGTGTCGATCGACACCATCTTCAGATTTTGACTCTTCACTTCGATCTTCGCCACTTCGTTCCGCAATGCTCCAAAACTTCCAATAAACATCAATTATGCCTCAAACATCTAAGTACCTGCAAAGACTCTAAAACATACTAGAAAACACTATAAAGACTCTAGATAATGGACTTATATCATTGCTTAAAAAGGTAAAAACCATGATATATCAACTCCCCCAGACTTAGCTTTTTGCTTGTCCCTAAGCAAAACAGAGTTCTCACTCCTTTAGGACCCACATACCTTGCAAAGTCATCCAGTGATACTTTGATGTTTCCCTAGAAGTATAGCAGTCCACCAGATTGATTCCAAATTCCTTAGAGAAACTAAGACTTTCAGTTGCAAACCTCTTTAGTAAATTAGGTGCGGTCTCATCGAGAGAATATCGATCGCTGGACCTTCTAGATTTTTTCGCTTCCTTGAACACTTTCCTGCGTTTCACCCTCTCTCTTCCCTCTGAAATTGTATCCAATTAAGGATATCATAGAGATGCCTTGCCCATTTTTGAACTTTTTCTTCAGGATTTTTCTGATTTTGGACTTGCACTTTTCTATAGAATTTTTATTAGATCCTTGGCATCTCTATGACTCACTAGATCAACACTCACTACTAGTGTTCTTGTGGAGACAAGGTCATGAGGCTTTTTCTTTTTGATCGAGGACAGTTGTATTTGTCATTTGGGAAGAAGTTTCAAGAGTGGTCCATCCTCGCTTTCAAGTATTTGAAAGCTGAATCAAGTCTTGCGATTTCCAACGCCATTGACAAGAAATTAGAAATTCATTAGGGCGGGGTCTGCAACGTCTTTCTGGCATTCTCCAAAAATATGAACTCGCTCCGTTAAACCGATCCACCTCCAGTTACCCACCTCAGTAAAACCAACCAACTTGCATCGGTAATGGTCCTTGAGTGTTGTTCAAAGCAAGTTTAAAGGAGAGTTTTTGACTCAATTTTTTTAAAAATTGACTCAAAAACTCAAAATAAAACACCATAATTAGCAACTACCTCCCCCAGACTTAAACAACACTGTTCCTAGTGTTATCAAGCCTGAAGAAGGTGAATAAAATAGATATAAAACAAAATAAACTGAAAAAAACGACGGATGTTGTTACCTGATAGGGCGGTGTCGATCGACACTTGATAAGGGTGTCGATCGACACCCATGATTTTCACCCGATCGACCAGATGGTCGATCCACTGTTCATCCGCAATTTTTTTTTTTAGAAGAATAAATCTAAAACACTTAAACTAAAAATAAAAGTTAGTAATAAAAGAAATTTAAAACAAAAATAAAATGCGTACCAGTGGGTTGCCTCCCACTCAGCGCTTGTTTTTAGTCTGTTAGCTTGACTGTTTTGAGGAATTAGATGTCCGGAGGATCTGCACTTTTCCATGGAATGATTCCAGGAAAGAGTTTCTGCGTCTTTTGCAGCATCTCTTGAATGACCACCTCGCCTTTATCCTTTAGTTCAGCAGAAATGATGATTCGCATTTTAGCGAAAGGCTTTGAAGTCCTTGTACGCTCCTTAGGAATTCATGAAAAATCATGCAAAGAAAAACCAAGCTTTCGAGGAACTCGTTGCTTGCATGAGCGCGTAACAGCCTTGGGAAATTTTAAATCATGATTTAAATCAGGAGATTGAGTAATAAGTTCAGGAAGCCCGTACCTTTCTTCTTTGGGAGGATTGTGGGCGGGGAGTTGTGGAATTATCTGTTTAGCAACAGATGAAGGACCGGATTCTAACTCCTGAATTGAAGCTTCATCCTCTAGAATTTCCACAGAGAAAGTTTGACCATCGATGGTTGATTTCCTCCTTGTATTCTCCATATCAAAGTCCATGATCACATCGCCTAGATCAAGCTTTATCTTCCCTTTCCTCACATCGATTTGCGCACCAGCAGTAGCTAATAAAGATCTTCCTAGAATCAAAGGATCTTCAGGTTCATCGTCATACTCCAAAACCACAAAATCCGCAGGAATGATGCAGTCTTGAATCTTAATAGGCACATCCTCTAGAATTCTTTTTGGAATCTCCTGGATCGATCAGCTAGAAGAAGAGACATCCTAGTTGCCCTGAAATCAGTCATCCCAAGATCAATAGCAACAGACAATGACATTAAGTTGATACCAGATCCCAAATCGCATAAAAAGTGAGGAAACTGCCCTGTCGAGATTGAACAATGAAGCACAAAGTTTCCTGGATCTGGTAGCTTGACATAAATTCTGCTTTGAATCATAGCACTCACTTCTTCAGATACCACTACGTCCTTCTTCTTCTTCTTAGTCACTGGAGCAGTGTTTAAGAGAATCGATCTTATATCTCTAGTTAGCAAGGCTCCTTCCTCATGACTAATTCCATTCGCTGTAAGTCGCTTGACATATCTTCTAAGCGCGGGAGAAAGTTTAAATGCATCAATAAGAGGCATTTCCACAATGATCTTGTCAATAATCCACTTGCAAATCTCCTCCTCAACCTCTTACTTAGACCTTCTAGCTCTGGGAAAAGGGACTGGAGGTTTATAGACGTTCTTCTCTGAAGAAATCGCGATCGACGCAAAATCTGGCTCTGTCTGGACGTGGTGTCGATCAACACTCTCCGTAGTGTCGATCGACACTAGCTCTGTTTTCGCGATCCAAGTTAATGATTCGAAAGGTGTCGATCGATTCTCAGCTGTAGTGTCGATTGACACTTGCTCTGCAGTTCCAAAAATTTCGTCAAACTCTACGAAATAATCCTCCGTTTCAGTTTGAATAGCATTGTAAGCGCTCCTCGGGTTTGCATCAGTCTTTGCAGGGAGGAAACCCTCTTGGCGCTTGATCGAATTAGTAGTTTGAGCGACCTGAACATCCAATTTCTTGACATGCGCTCTCAATGTTCCAATCTTACCATCCAAGTCCTGGTACATTGCATCCATCTTCCCATTGAAACTCACAGTCATCTTCTGTTGGCCCTCTAGGAGTTGTTCCAGCATAATCTTCACCTCATTGTCCTGCTCAGGAGGCTTCTGGTAGGATGAAGAACAATAACTTCTATTGAAGTTGTTGCTCTGATATGGCTTTGAACCATAGCCTTGTTGATTGCCATACTTCTGAAATCCGGCTTGGTTGTTGTAGTTGACATTAGTCTCAACTTTCTGAGCGAACTGAACGGACTTCTTGCCCACAAGGATATTTTTCATAAAATCCAGCTTCGTGATATATCGTGGTTTTTACCCAGTTTAGACCACGATATAAGTCCATGTTTTAGAGTCTTTTTAGTGTTTTCGAGTGTTTTGGTAGTAATCTTAGGTACAAAGGCGTTTTGGACTCAATTGGTGTTTACTGGAACTTTTTGGAGCATAAAGGAATGAGCAGTCAAAGTGGCGAGTTCGGAGTCAACATTTTAGACCACCGTCGATCGACACAACTATGCATGTCGATCGACACATGTTATTTCGAGACGAGAAGATTACACAGAGAGTGTCGTGTCGATCGACAGACATCTGTATCGATCGACGCGACTACCGGACCAGCCCAAGATCAAGTTTTCAGAAGATTTCCTTTTTGCGTCAGAAAGCCCAGATGTTTGCAATTGGGCCCATGACGGTTTTGTAACTCTATATATATGTTTTCTAAGTCATTGTTTAGAGGGATGCTTTTATTTTACTTAACTCTTTGATATATCTTTAATAAAACCATGCTTTCATCTTTTGATATGTCTGAGTAGTTTCCTTTGTTAGGTTTAGGGATTATTCGAAAGTGTTTGATGAATTGCTGATCTGATCTGTTTATTAGCATAATATGCTTAGAATGTTCTTCATCTTGACTTGCTGTTATTGCTGATTCTTGATTAGCTACCTTGAATCTGATCTTAGGATAATTAATAGAAACGAGAGTTTGATTGATTTCCTGATCTAGTCTTTGACGAGCAAAATTCCTATTCGCAAAGGGATTTGGTTTAGGGTTTTGTGAACAATTGAACCTGAGATTAATGCTTGTTTAGATTCATAGGATTCGCAAAGGAATTTGGTTTTCTTGGATTTATTCATAGATAATATTCGCAGCGAGAGCTGGTTTGTTTTACTTTCGTGTTCATGTTCAGGAACTGTGCTTTAATATTCCTAATAACTGATTTGTCTGCAATTTTGATTCACTGGAGATTTCCCTGTGCCTAGCTATTTCTCTAATTGATTTACAACTCGTTTTAATTGCTTTGATTTACTTGCTTTCATATTATTTGCCTAGCTTAATCTAAATCCTGAAATCTATTGTGTTTCCCTTGACTTCCTGTGGATCGATAACCCTAAGTGCTGCAACTGATCTCTTAATTTGAGAGAGTTTAGGTCTAGGGTAAATTTGACCGTATCAAATTTTGGCGCCGTTGCCGGGGAGTCAATAGGCCATTAGATTTTATTATTAGGATTTTGTCTAGGTCTTTTTATTTCTTGTTTTTAGTTTTTGTTTTTGTTTTTCTTTCTTTGTTTTGCGTTTCAGGTACATGCGAAATCGCAATACCAGGAGCAGCAAGGACAAAGAACTTTTGGAACTAGGACTTGAGGATCTAGCTCGTTTAGAACGCACCAACAGAAAAGCGACGAAAGAAGCTAAGAAGATGGTTGCGCCGGTGATGATCTTTCAGAGAGACGGTGGGTTCTTCGACAGAGAAGGAAACCCATACAATGAGGATGGACATAGACTGGACGAAGCTGGGAACATCATCATTGACGAAGATGAAGAACAACGAGCTCGCGATGAAGAAGAAGCGAGGTTGGCTCGTGAGGAACAGATTCGTGTCGATCGACACAGAGAGGACGTCGATCGACACGAACAAAACTTGCAGATCGAGCCACAAGCAGGTGTCTTTCGACACCATAACGGCATCGCTCGACACGGCAGAGAGCCTGGCGTCGATCGACACCAGGAGGGTGTCGATCGACACGCTATGCAGAATCGCACTCTGGCGGATTTCAACAGACCGGAGCAGTTCTATGCCAACCGAGCCGCGATTCGACCTCCTCCCTTCCAGCGCAATGACTTCGAGCTCAAGCCTGCGTATTTCTCTCTAGTTGCTCAAGACCCGTTCTGCGGACTTCCACATGAGAATCCTATGGACCATATAGAGCGATTCGAAGATTTGGCATCTGCTATCAAAGCCAATGGAGTCTCAGAGGATTACCTGTTCTGTAAGCTATTCCCATACTCTCTACATGGGGAAGCTAAATATTGGCTGAAGACGCTTCTACCGGGCTCGCTTACTAACTGGATGGATACAAAGAATGCTTTCTTAAGCAATTTCTTTGACGATGCGAGGACCGAGGATCTAAGAGTAAAGATAGCAACTTTCAGGCAGGGTGATCATGAAGCTTTCAAGGCTGCATGGTGCAGATTCAAGAGCTATCAGAGAGACTGTCCACACCATGGATTTAATGAGGTGCAGCTGCTTGGTATCTTCTATAGAGGGATTGTGCTGCAATATTCAGTGTCACTTGATGCTGCGAGCAATGGGAATTTCAATACCAATTCCCCAAGGACTGCCATCCAGCTTATCGAGAATATAGCCAACAGCACCAGTGCCAAGAACCTGGATTACAAAAGGAGCTTGCAGAAGCAAGACATCAGTGGAAATCAGCTGGCAGAGGTAACGAAGAAGCTTGATTCTGTGCATAGTCTTCTAACTAGGAAGAAGGCGGTTAGCTTTGCGCAAGAGGTTGAGACTGTAGATGAGGATGTTAATTACATCAATCAGACCGGATTTCAGAAGTATGGGAATCAGCAGGGTTATGGATCATCTTATCAAAGAAACTATGGTGTTTCATCTTACAAGCCTCCTGAGCAGAAAAGCAAGATGGAAGATATGTTTGAGCAGATTCTAGAGGGACAACAGAAGCTAACAGTGAACATCAACCAGAAGATCGATGCTGTCTATCAAGATCTCAATGGGAAGTTTGAAGCACTGAGCGCTCATGTCAAGAAGCTCGACGTCCAAGTGGCTCAATCGGCTAGTTCTAGCAAGAAGCAAAAAGGATTTCTTCCAGCAAAGATTGATGCCAACCCCAGGAACACTTGCAATGTCGTTGTAACTGAAGAGGAGGGGTATTTCGATGAATTCGAAGCGATTTTCGGAACAGTGGAGCCTCTGTCGATCGACACTGACTATGAGTGTCGATCGACACGTGAAGAAAAGTTTGATTCAGAAATTCTAGAAACTCAAGCGTCGATCGACAGGGACGATGAGTGTCAATCGACACTCTCAGAAAAACACGCTTCAGAATTTCCAGAGACGCGAGTGTCAATCGACACTCAGGATGGCGTCGATCGACACGTTGCCCAGACAGAGACTGTTCATCCGAAAACATCTCCGATCATCAAGGAATCCGTCTATAAGCCTAAGCTGCCATTCCCCAGAGTTAGAAGGAGTAAACAAGAGGCTGAGGAAGACATTTGCAAGAAGATGATTGAGAAAATCATTATAGAGATGCCTCTTGTGGATGCAGTTAAACTCTCACCTGCTATTCGAAGATACATCAAGCGATTGGTCGCTAATGGGATTAGTCCAGAGGAAGGAGCGCTACTGACTAGAGATCTCCAAGCCGTACTGCTTAACACAGTTCCAATCTCTAAGAAGAAGAAGAAGGATGTGGTGGTCTCAGCAGAAGTTAGTGCAATGATCCAGAGCAGGATTCCAGTCAAGCTGCCTGATCCGGGAAGCTTCGTTCTTAATTGTTCCATCTCCAATGAACAGTTCCCTCATTCGCTCTGTGACTCAGGATCTGGAGTTAATTTGATGCCGTTCTCTGTTGCCACCAGACTTGGGATGACAGACTTCATGCCAACAAGGATGTCTCTTCTTTTAGCTGATCGATCTAGGAGATTCCCAAAAGGAGTTCTAAAGGATGTATTGATCAAGATTCAGGAATACATGATTCCTGCGGATTTTGTGGTTTTGGAGTACGATGAAGAGCCTCAAGATCCTTTGATTCTGGGAAGATCTTTCTTGGCTACTGCGGGAGCAAACATTGACTGCAGAAGAGGGAAGATCAAGCTTGACCTTGGTGATATTGTCATGGAATTTGACATGGACGCTACAAGGAGAAGATCCACCATTGATGGTCAAGCTTTTTCTGTGGATACGTCATTAGAGGATGAGCTAATTCAGGAGCCTTCCAAGAATATCCCTACCACCATCGAACCATCTCCTACAAATCCTCAAGAGGAGCCAAGGTATGAGTCCCTTGCACTTAATTCTTCACCTCCTGTTGTCATCAAAAATTTAAACTGTGAAAAGCCTGTTACGCGCTTACGCAAGCATCGAGTTTCTCGAGGGCTTGGTTTTTCTGATGAGCTTGCAGGAAGGAAGAAAGAAGAGATGAAGCCGAAGAGGACTTCTAAGCCTTTCGCGCTAATGAGGATCCTTGTTCCCCAAGAGCTTAAGGAGAAGGGAGAATCAGTTATTCAGGAGATGATGGCTAGAACGATGAAGCTTTTCTCTGAGACTGTTTCTGATAAGTCTGGGGGAGCTGTCAAGAAGGTTCAATTCAAAGCTGCTGCTAGTATCGTTCAGGATGAAGGAAGTCCAAAAATTCCTAAAGATCCACATTAAAGTCCTCAAGTTCCAAAACAGTCAAGCTAAAGACTAAAAACAAGCGCTTAGTGGGAGGCAACCCACTTGTGAGTTTTATCTAATTATTTACTTAGATTTTTGTTTCTTTTTCAATTTTACGTTTTGGTGTTTGTTTTTGTGTTGATTTTCAGGAAAATAAACGTTCGAATGCAAGTAAGAATGCTCTTTAGCACTCGGTGTCGATCGACGAGCACATCAGTGTCGATCGACACGAGGAAAATCCATCAGTCGGAATCGGGACAGAAACGTGGGTGTCGATCGACGCTAATGTAGTGTCGATCGACACGTTACCCAGGTATGAATTCTCACTTGATTTTTCATTCGTTTCGATTCTTGTTTATCTTGTTTCACCAATCTTAGGCTTAATAACACTGGGGACAGTGTTGTTTAAGTCTGGGGGAGGTAGTTGCTAACACTTGTGTTTTCTTTTGAGTTTTTTTTTTTTTTTTGGTTAAATTTTAAAAATTTTGAGTCAAAACCTCTTCTTTAGACTTGCTTTGAACAGCACTCATGGACCATTATCAATGCAAGTTGGCTGGTTTTACAAGGTGGGTAACTGGAAGTGGATCGGTTTAACAGAGCGAGTTCAAATTTCTGGAGAACGCCAGAAAGGATGTCAAAGACCCCGCCCCTAATGAATCTCTAATCTCTTGTCAAGGGCGTTGGCTAATCGCAAGGCTTGATTCAGCTTCCAAACACTTGAAAGCGAGGAAGGACCGCTCTTGAAACTTCTTCCCGAATGACGGATACAACTGTCCTAGATCTGGTGGTAAAGGAGCCTCTGCTGAGGTAACCGCCATCACAAAAAGCCTTGTAGAACAACAGTAACGAGTGCTGATCTAGTGAAGACATAGAGATGCCAAGGAAATAAAAAAATCTGCAGAAAAGTGCAAGCCCGAATTCAAATAGGCATTCAGTGGTAAAGGACCCTCTGCTGAGGTACCCGCCATCATCAAAAAGAAAAAAAAAAAATCAGTCATCAAAAGGCATGCATCTCTATGATATCCTAAATTGGATAAACAGTTTCAGAGGGAAGAGAGAGGGTGAAACGCAGGATAGTGTTAAAGGAAGTGAAGGAATCTAGAAGGTCCAGCGATCGATATTCCCTCGATGAGACCGCACTTAAAATAACTGAAGGGGTCTGCGACTGAAAGTCTGAGTTTCTCTAAGGGGTTTGGGTTCAATTTGGAGGACTATTAAGCTTCTAGGGAAACATCAAAGTATCACCAGATGACTTTGCAAAGGTATGTGGTTTCTAAAGGAGTGATTATATCTGTTTTGCTTAGGGACAAGCAAAAAGCTAAGTCTGGGGGAGTTGATATATCGTGGTTTTTACCCAGTTTAGACCACGATATAAGTCCATGTTTTAGAGTCTTTTTAGTGTTTTCGAGTGTTTTGGTATTAATCTTAGGTACAAAGGCGTTTTGGACTCAATTGGTGTTTACTGGAACTTTTTGGAGCATAAAGGAATGAGCAGTCAAAGTGGCGAATTCGGAGTCAACATTTTAGACCACCGTCGATCGACACAACTATGCATGTCGATCGACACGGGTTATTTCGAGACGAGAAGATTACACGGAGAGTGTCGTGTCGATCGACAGACATCTGTATCGATCGACGCGACTACCGGACCAGCCCAAGATCAAGTTTTCAGAAGATTTCCTTTTTGCGTCAGAAAGCCCAGATGTTTGCAATTGGGCCCATGACGGTTTTGTAACTCTATATATATGTTTTCTAAGTCATTGTTTAGAGGGATGCTTTTATTTTACTTAACTCTTTGATATATCTTTAATAAAAACCATGCTTTCATCTTTTGATATGTCTGAGTAGTTTCCTTTGTTAGGTTTAGGGATTATTCGAAAGTGTTTGATGAATTGCTGATCTGATCTGTTTATTAGGATAATATGCTTAGAATGTTCTTCATCTTGACTTGCTGTTATTGCTGATTCTTGATTAGCTACCTTGAATCTGATCTTAGGATAATTAATAGAAACGAGAATTTGATTGATTTCCTGATTTAGTCTTTGACGAGCAAAATTCCTATTCGCAAAGGGATTTGGTTTAGGGTTTTGTGAACAATTGAACCTGAGATTAATACTTGTTTAGATTCATAGGATTCGCAAAGGAATTTGGTTTTCTTGGATTTATTCATAGATAATATTCGCAGCGAGAGCTGGTTTGTTTTACTTTCGTGTTCATGTTCAGGAACTGTGCTTTAATATTCCTAATAACTGATTTGTCTGCAATTTTGATTCACTGGAGATTTCCCTGTGCCTAGCTATTTCTCTAATTGATTTACAACTCGTTTTAATTGCTTTGATTTACTTGCTTTCATATTATTTGCCTAGCTTAATCTAAATCCTGAAATCTATTGTGTTTCCCTTGACTTCCTGTGGATCGATAACCCTAAGTGCTGCAACTGATCTCTTAATTTGAGAGAGTTTAGGTCTAGGGTAAATTTGACCGTATCACTTCGCGTTCATCTCAGCCAAGTGCTTCCCACCATCCTTGTTATCACTCATCTGCTTCCTCTCAAAGTCGGCGTTCTTCGTGCTGTTGCTAGAAGCCAAGTTCTCGATGAGAGTTACCGCGTCCTCTGGGTAGTTGGTATTGAAGTTACCATTATTTGCTGTATCCAGTGCCATCTGATATCACCAGTCCACTCCTCTGTAAAAGATGTCTAGTAACTGAACATCTGTGAAGCCATGGTGAGGACAATCTCTCTGATAAGACTTCAATCGCGTCCATACATCCTTGAAAGCTTCTGTCGGACCTTGCTTGAATGAAGTGATCTTTGTTCTTAAGTCCTCAGACTCGCATCGTCAAAGAAGTTGTTCAGGAATGCGTTCTTGGTGTCTTCCCAAGTAGTCAGCGATCCTAGTTCTAGCTGCTTCAGCCAATAGGAAGCATCCCCACTAAGAGAGTATGGGAATAACTTGCAGAAGAGATAATTACTGGACACACCATTGGCCTTGATGCTGGAAGCTAAGTCTTCAAATTTCTCGTTGTGGTCCATCGGATGCTCATGAGGAAGACCATGGTACGGGTTCTGGGCGACTAGGCTGAAGTAAGCAGGCTTCAGTTCAAAATCATTCCTCTGAAAAGGAGGTGGTCGAATCGCAGCTCGATTCGCGTAGAACTGATCTGGACGGTTGTAGTCCACAAGTGTTCTTCCTCGCGCAGCATTAATCTCATTCCCCAAAGCGTTTTGGCGATTCTGGAGCTTGTGTCGATCGACACCAGGCGGTTGGTGTCGAGCGACACCCAAATCTTGAATATGTCGAGCGACAGGAGCTCGGTGTCGCTCGCCACCTGCTTCGTCATGCTCAACAATTTCATCCCGAATCGCCTGATTCTCTTCGATGATCACCGTTCCATCGTCATTGATCCTCTGTCCTTGCGCATTGTACTTCAGTTTTGCCGGATCACGTAGAACTCCATCATCCCCCGGAGTCAATATAATCGGTGGTATAGAAGCCATCCTTTCTTCCCGGACTGCTCTCATGTTCTCACGTTCCAAACGTGCTAACTCCTCGAGATTGTATTTCACTAGTTCCTTGTCTTGGTTGCTTCTAGTATCAGGCATGTACCTGAAACGCAAAACGTAAAAGAGACGAACGAAACTAGCAAAATAAAACAAAAATAAAAAGCTAGACAAAATCCTAATAAAATAAATCTAATGGCGTGATTCCCCGGTAATGGCACCAAAATTTGATATGCTCAAATTTACCCTGAGCTACTCTCTCAAATTAAGAGATCAGTTGCAGCACTTAGGGATCGAATCCACAGGGAATCAGAGACACAATAAATTATATACTTTCAGATTAAGCTAGGCAAAATATAATATAAGAAAAAGCAAGTAAAATAAAAGCAAGATAGAAGATGATAAGCTTTAAAACAATGAAGATAAAAGCTAGGTTCAAGGAAATCTCAAGAGAATCAGAATTGCAGACAAATCAATAATTAGGAATATTAAAGCTTTGTTCCTAAACATGAACACGAATGTAAAAAAAACCAATTGTCGTTGCGGATGTTATCTATGCTTAAACCCTAGATAACCAACTGTCGTTGCGAAATCAGATTGATCTAAACAAGCGTTAAAGGTTCAAGTTCAATTGTTCACAAAACCCTAAACCAAATGTCTTTGCGAATAGGAATTTTGCTCATCAAAGACTAGTTCAAGCAATCCATAACACTGCCGTGTCCATCAATTAACCTAAAATCAGATTCTAGTTCATGACGCTAAAATCAGCAATAAACACAAATCAAGATGAAGAACTCTAATGATTTTATCCTATTAAATAAGAACAGCCCTACCAATTCTTCAAAACCTTTGAATAACCCTAAACCTAACAGAGAAACTACTCAGACATATTCAATGAAGCACAAAACATCTTTATTAGAGATATCTCTTAAGACTAGGTTCTAAAACAAAGTAAAATAAAGCTTAAGCCTAAAAAATGGCTGTAAAAACGTATATATAGGGTACATAAACCGTCTTAAACAAAATTGTAAACATCTGGAACTTTCGGGCTTTGAACGGACATCTTTAAATTCGGGCTTTTGGCTTGGTCGAGTAGGGTGTCGATCGACACCCAGAGGTGGTGTCGATCGACACCATCTTTAGATTTCGACTCTTCACTTCGATCTTCGCCACTTCGTTCCGCAATGCTCCAAAACTTCCAGTAAACATCAATTATGCCTCAAACGTCTAAGTACCTTCAAAGACTGTAAAACATACTAGAAAACACTATAAAGACTCTAGATAATGGACTTATATCATTGCTTAAACAGGTAAAAACCATGATATATCAAATGTTCCATCAGGTCTTTTTTTTTTTTATAGAAATTTCAAGAAATATTACTTTTGACATACTACTTTTCAAAAATGCCATTATCACTTTTACAAAAATTTTAAATTATTTATGTTTGGGTTAACTATGTTATATTAGGATTTAGTTTATTGGGTTTAACATTTGTTAGGGATCAAAACATTTTTTAAAATTGAAAATTTTGAGTTATGAGGTTAAACGGATTTATAAGTGCATGTTGGTAAGAAAGTAATTCAAGAGTGGCATATTTGTAAACTGACATGTCAAAAATGGCATTTTTGTAATTGTCCCTTTTTCATAAAAAGACTAATTAATTAATATAAATATAAATAACTTTAGCTAAAAAAATCTATATAAATAACTAATACGAGAAGAGCCATACAATACATAATTATTCATATAGTTAGCTGCTATAATTTTTTCTTTTTTTATATATATATATATATATATATTTTTTAACAGTGTAAACTTTTGTTTAGCTCGCTAACCACAACAATTACACATACAAAATATAATGAAGAAAATATTTCATTCACACATGTAGATACATTAATACTATTATATCCTGTAAATAACAAATTTAGATGTACATTTTCATTTTTATCTGATACAACATGTTACCGAAACGAATAACTAATATAAAAAAAAAGTTAACTAGCTAACAATTGAGTTAACGCGTTAGAAAAAAGGTTAGTGGTAAATTTATATATTTTCACATGTTACATAACACATTGTTAATGATTTCGCCGGATTTGCATCTGTTTTTCACCGGAAAAATGAAATTGTATAGCTTCAAAGTGTTGTCTGATAAAAGCCTACCGGGGAATTGACTTTGGAATGTCATTTAAGTTAACTCAAACTCCACCAATAAATCTTGTAGTCCATTATTGTTTCTTTCATTAGCAACTATAATTTGTTCAGCACAACTCATAAGTCAGTCTTGAGTGTGAACTTAACATATGGGACAGTTGTCAAAGTGTATACGTACCATTCGCACGTAGAGTTCTCCACAAATCTTTGGCATCTTTAAGTTAAAATAATGTTTAATGTGTTTTATTACTTGATTACAACCGGTATTTATTAATCGAAAAAACATCATAAGGGAGTTGATCACTAGTTTGGCAATATGGTTTGTTTAAAATGTGTTTGTATTTATAATCCAAATATCCATTTTCTCAACCAAAAAAAAATGTCCAACTTTTTTTAGAGTCCTGAATTGAATGTTGTATACGTTACACCAAAACGAAATCAATATATATGTCTATATGAAGGTTTTGTGGGTGACAATTGTCTACACAGTTTCTCTATGAGATCCAATCACCCGAAAAATGATAGTCTAAAGTTTTTCAGAGAAACAAAAACTAAATGGTCGATGATACACACTCAAAGCCGTGCTTATATAGTAATTTTTTAGACATTAGCTGAACCAACCAAGGTTTTTTTTTTTTTTTTAATCCTAAACAATTCTACTGCAGAAATAACATAAACATGTAACCAATAAAATAATCCATTAATTTCATAAATCAAATAAATAAAATTCCATAATTCCAATGAACAACTAGCATTTAACGCAACCTAGCAGGTTCTACTAAATGCAACATAAAACAACATCCTATCATCCTCTTCATACGCCATGATTCCGCGATCACGCACTCACCTCGATTACGCGATTCGAGGAAGGAACGGTTAAGAACCCAAAATCAGCAACCTCGCAGCCTATTTTCTCAACCGAAAACACCAAGGAGCCCTTCCTCAATTACCTAGAACACCAAACTTGGATTTTCCCAAAATCCTAAATCAGATTTCCAGAAAACAGAATAACGCACTAGATTAAAACGATCAAAAGGATCAGAGCTTACCTCCGAATTCAGATCGGAAACCCAATCTAAAAACTAGACCAACAGGGCTTTCTAATGGTACCTAGATCGTCCTCTGATTCCCTCTGAAACGCCGGGAAAACACTCCCTAAGGAGACTGATCGAATTCCGAAACTGCACAGACCACTTAAGGCAAAAGGATCATAACACAATATCTACAAATCGAAACGACAATCCAATTTTTCCTATAGACAGCTGAGAGACAGAAGAACATACTTACCAAAAATCACACTGATCCGGCAAGATATGGTCGACCGTTCCTCCTCTCCACCGAGACAGATGAATCTGTCTTCTCCTCCCTCTCAAATTTCTCACACAAAACTCTTTCTCTCTCTTTCTCTTCTCCCAAACTCTCTTCTTTCTCCACAAAAACGGCTCAGGATCGCAGCTCTCTTTAAATAGGATGACCTAGAGCTGCGCACCCTTAACCGAGTTAAACCGAGCGAAAATAAAATCAAACCAAAACCATCTCATAACTTGTGTCGATCGACACCCAAACCTGGTGTCGATCAACACCCCTTTCCAAATTCAACACTTTGGTTTCGGGATGTTACAATTCTCCCCCACTAATAATGGACTCGTCCTCGAATCCTCACAAAAATCGTCTATCAAAAACGCATACCTGACCCAAAACCGGTTAAACTAACCGAGATCATAACGCTCGATCTCCCAAGCTCTCATTCAGTCTCATGTTTATACGCCCGTTTTCAGACATCTATTACTCTTAACTCATTCCACACTCCTCCCACTCGCAGGACGCATCCCTTGAGCTATCGGTGCCACACCACTCCCACTCGTAGGATGCATCCTTTGAGCTATCGGTGTCTCGTGTCCCTTCCACTCTCAGGACGCATCCTTTGAGCTCCGGGTACAACGTGCCCCTTCCACTCTCAGGACGCATCCTTTGAGCTCCGGGTACACAGGGGAGACTAATCAACCCCTCGAGAAAACGCATTCTCTCAAAACAAAATGAATGAGTTGCTCGGGACCGCAACCCCTAGAGTAATAAATTCTAAACGTCTAGAAACATATATCGACTAAACTACTTCTCGTGACCTAAACACGATATTCCCAACCCAGGATATCATCACCAAGGACAAACCACTGGTCCACACCACCCAATAATGAGAACAAACGTCTCATCCCTCGAGCCAACGATGTCTGGGAACACATCCCCACACAAGAGAACACATCTCCCTCTACTTATACTGAGAAACACAATTCCCAAATAAGTAAGTCTGGGACCACTGTCCCCACACGAGAGAATACATCTTTCTCTAGAGCAATAAATTCTAAACACCTATAAACCTCAATATTAAAACTGGCTCAAGAAGTTTGAACCAGTTCCTGGAACCATAGGGTACACCGCAAAAAGCTTACTCCACCCAGATTCACCTGGAATAACCATAACGTAACGTTTCTTAATCTGAACTAGGTCTGCCAGATTAATCGCGCAATAATCAAACAAGAACATGCACGACTAACCATAGACCCAGAATTGGACCCATCGATCATTCAGTACCGAAACAGAAACATACACGACTATAAGATACTACATCAGTTACAAGGATCGTCTGAACCGAGTTTCTAAGTCACGATCAACTCTAGGCTTGACGCCCGCCAAATTGCCTATCAGAGACCAACACATGACCATAACCTGGTCACATAACCCGCCTAACATAGACCAACATCCTGACATTACCTGGCCAGTACCACCAGAGATCCTCGCCTGATCTCAGAGGTTCTCATCGAATCCTATGATTATACGCATATTTTCAGACACTTATTACATTTAACTCTCCCATACGCCACCCACACTCGCAGGAACAAATCCATTAAGGTGGCAATACCTCACACCACTTGTCTTCAGGAACAAATCCTGACAAGTACACGGTATCTAGGGATCCCACCATCCCTAATACATACTCTAGAAAACCACCGTTTTCCAGATAACGAGTTATTCGTAATAAATTCTAAAACACCTATAAACATCAGCGACTAGATTACCTCAAGTGGCTAAACTCAATACCCCCAATACAACTGCCCACTAAGATCATTTCACTGACCCTGCCCGGTCAACAATCCGAGATCAACTCCCGATCTCTGAGCCCCCATCCAGTCTCAAGCTTACCTACATTTTTAGACATTAATTACTCTTACTCGTTCACACCCTGACCTACACAGGACGCATCCTATGAATTATCCGAAAAAGATACGTCTCGCACTCTCAGGACACATCTTTCGAACCAATGGTATCTAGGGAACTAACATTCCCGCGAGAGGACTCACCTCCCCAACTACTTATTCTAGGAACTCACATCCCGAATAAGCTTATGGAAGAACTCACATTTCCTCTGGGAACTCACGTCCCAATAAGTATACAGGATAAACTCACGTCTCCTATGTATACAGGAGGAACCCACATCTCCTCTGGAGAACTCACATCTCCGACCATGAATGAGTTATTCATGACCTCTGTCCATAGAGTAATCAACTCTTAAACGCCTCTAAGCACCTATTGACCAGATCTACCTCATGTGGTCCAAGGCTTGATAATTCTTATTCTCAAATATCAGCAATAATAAGAACTACATATCTTATTAAACAAAGGAAAAAAAATAAGGAAATTCCATCTTATTAATTTCCAAAGCGTAGAATCGTTATAACACCAAACGAGACTACAATAACCAAAGCCACATAGCTGAAACCAAAATTTAAAACTAAAAAAAAATGGAAAGAAACAACGCTCGATCCCCGATCCACTCCCTCAGATCCTACTCGACCACTGCCTCGGCTTACCGCGGCAACTGGGGACACTCGGCCTTGATATGACCTGGCTCCCTATAGTGATGACAAACTCGAACTCTTCAAAACTCTGCTCTCACAGGACAGTTCGCAACACGGTGCTCCCTGCTCCCACACCCATAACAACTACGACCTTTTGATTTCAGCTTGGAAGTGCCTTCCCTCTTCCTCTTCTGCCCTTGCGCAGGCTTGCAGGCCTGGTTAGGAGCCTCATGACACTGTTGCTTCCTCGGCGAAGCATCTGGAAAAAACTCTGGCTGGACAACCCCTGTTGTCGCCGGATACTCCGCGAAAACTCTGCTTGAACGAGAGACACGCTCTTCCCTCACCATCCACTCCTCGGTTCCCACTTGACTTACACTACCTAAGAAACGCCCCAAACTCGGAACTTGCATCTGCCTCATCCTCACCTGATAAGCCGAATGTTCCTCAGATATTACAGCCCTTGGCTGCTCTGACGCTTGCACCGGAGCTACTGCCGGTAACCTCTCTATAATCTGCATCAATAAGCCCTCTAGACGATCCCAACGATCCTGAGTTAGAGCGACACCCATACCTGGGCCCACTCCATCACCAACTAACCCGGTACCCCTCCTGGCACCTACAACACCATCACTGGCATTCACGCTGGTCCCACTCACAGATCCTGCCTGATACGCCTGAGACTCTGACGCCTGCGAAGCACTCGCTGCTCCGCCACTGGACAACTCAAACACGCGCCCCTGACCCCGACCTATACCTCTACCAAGACCTCTACCTCCAGTATCCATTGCTCTACATTTCCCAAAAACACAACCAAAGATACTATAACCACAGAGGATAGGAGTCACAAACAAACATAGATACTTACCGCGAAATCTCTTTAAATGCTGAGGAGGATGATTCTAAGACTCTATTAAATTGACTAAACACAAAAAAATCAATTTAAACACATAGTCTTAGACATCCAATTCACCAGTCCTAAAACCGTCTAGGCTCTGATACCAAATTGAAACAACCAAGGTTTTTTTTTTTTTAATCCTAAACAATTCTACTGCAGAAATAACATAAACATGTAACCAATAAAATAATCCATTAATTTCATAAATCAAATAAATAAAATTCCATAATTCCAATGAACAACTAGCATTTAACGCAACCTAGCAGGTTCTACTAAATGCAACATAAAACAACATCCTATCATCCTCTTCATACGCCATGATTCCGCGATCACGCACTCACCTCGATTACGCGATTCGAGGAAGGAACGGTTAAGAACCGAAAATCAGCAACCTCGCAGCCTATTTTCTCAACCGAAAACACCAAGGAGCCCTTCCTCAATTACCTAGAACACCAAACTTGGATTTTCCCAAAATCCTAAATCAGATTTCCAGAAAAACAGAATAACGCACTAGATTAAAACGATAAAAGGGATCAGAGCTTACCTCCAAATTCAGATCGGAAACCCAATCTAAAAACTAGACCAACAGGGCTTTCTAATGGTACCTAGATCGTCCTCTGATTCCCTCTGAAACGCCGGGAAAACACTCCCTAAGGAGACTGATCGAATTCCGAAACTGCACAGACCACTTAAGGCAAAATGATCATAACTCAATATCTACAAATCGAAACGACAATACAATTTTTTCTATAGACAGCTGAGAGATAGAAGAACATACTTACCAAAAACCACACTGATCCGGCAAGATATGGTCAACCGTTCCTCCTCTCTACCGAGACAGACGAATCTGTCTTCTCCTCCCTCTCAAATTCCTCACACAAAACTCTTTCTCTCTCTTTCTCTTCTCCCAAACTCTTTTCTTTCTCCAGAAAAACGGCTTAGGATCGCAGCTCTCTTTAAATAGGATGACCTAGGGCTGCGCACCCTTAACCGAGTTAAACCGAGCGAAAATAAAATCAAACCAAAACCATCTCATAACTTGTGTCGATCAACACCCCTTTCCAAATTCAACACTTTGGTTTCGGGATGTTACAATTCTCCCCCACTAATAATGGATTCGTCCTCGAATCCTCACCAAAACCGTCTATCAAAAACGCATACCTGACCCAAAACCGGTTAAACTAACCGAGATCATAACGCTCGATCTCCCAAGCTCTCATTCAGTCTCATGTTTATATGCCCGTTTTCAGACATCTATTACTCTTAACTCATTCCACACTCCTCCCACTCGCATGACGCATCCCTTGAGCTATCGGTGTCACACCACTCCCACTCGCAAGACGCATCCTTTGAGCTATTGGTGTCTCGTGTCCCTTTCACTCTCAGGACACATCCTTTGAGCTCCGGGTACACCGTGCCCCTTCCACTCTCAGGACGCATCTTTTGAGCTCCGGGTACACAGGGGAGACTAATCAACCCCTCGAGAGAACGCATTCTCTCAAAAAAAAAATGAATGAGTTGCTCGGGACCGCAGCCCCTAAAGTAATAAATTCTAAACGTCTATAAACATCTATCGACTAAACTACTTCTCGTGACCTAAACACGATATTCCCAACCCGGGATATCATCACCAAGGACAAACCTCTGGTCCAAACCGACAAATACTAGTTCATCATCAATACCTTTATTTTCATTTTTTATATATTTTGGACGTTAACTTATTATTATTTTTTTTTTTTATGTTAACTAACATTTTGTCGTGTTTTTAGATTTTCGTGAACATAAAATTTATATAGTATTTTTATTTTTCATAAGTTGAATACAAAACTTAAAAATAAGACATTTAAATTATAAATGGTTTAAATTTTTTACTAATATTATTATCATATTTAGATTAAAAAAAAAGTTTTTTGTTTGTCTTGGGCCCTAAAAATGTGGACACGGCATTATACACACTTGGCAATTGGCATTATACACACTTGATGAATTTAACCGAATATGAATGATTCTTTATGGACTTTTTGGTTTTTATGTTAACTAACATTTTGTTGTGTTTTTTTCGTTAACATAAAATTTATATAGTATTTTTATTTTTCATAAGTTGAATACAAAACTTAAAAATAAGACATTTAAATTATAAATGGTTTAAAATTTTTACTAATATTATTATCATATTTAAATTAAAAAAAAAAAGGTTTTTGTTTGTCTTGGGCCCCAAAAATGTGGACACGGCATTATACACATTTGGCAATTGGCATTATACACACTTGATGAATTTAACCGAATATGAATGATTCTTTATGGACTTGTTTTTGTTAGTTTTCACTAACATTTTTTTTGGAGAAATTTCCTAATATGCTACCATTTTTTAAAAAAGTTCAAAAATACCATTTTTTCAATAGTTCCTAAAATACTATAAATACAAAAATTGATTTTTAATAGATTTGTAATTTATTTTTTTAGGTTTGGGTTAACTATTCTCAAAGTAAGGTATAGTTTTAGGGGTATGGTTTGAGTTTGGGGTTTATGATTGAAATTTCAAATGTTCAAATTTGATTTTTATTTTGTGGTATTTTTAGAATTTTGAACAAAAGTGATATTTTTGGAATTTTTCAAAATATGGTGGCATTTTGAGCATCATCTTTTTTTTTCCACCAACATGCATATAAGAAAATAACAATATTCGCACATTTGGGCCATGCTTTGGTCAAACATGTTGAGCTTTTCCAACTCCTACATCTACCCACACAGTTTCTCGAGAGCCATATATCACAAAATCAATACGAAGATAAACGTCCAAAACAGAACGTAATCTTTAAAAACAAATAAAGCTAAAGAAAAGAAGGAAATACATGAAGGTTAAAGATTTTTTTTATAGCCAAGAATGACTTGCTTTCATCTAAATATATACGCAGTGCCGGCTCTATTAGGAGACAAGAGATGCGACGATCCGGAGCCCCATCCTATGTCTCTCTAATTAAGAGATTCTAAAAAAAATATTGATTTTTTATGTAAAAAAGACATTGAAAAGGACTTTATAATTTTTTATAATGCATTTTTTCTTGTTTTCACAATACAATTTATAAAATAATTATCGAAAAAAGAACTTTAGCAAGAAAAATTCATTAAAAAAAATATTTGAGGGCCCAAAATTTTTCTCTTAGAGTCTATAAATTTGTTTTAGTCGACCCTACGCAATGTATATAGGAAATATTATAAAATCTACCATTTATTCCAAAATTTTTTATCAAATCTACCATAATTGAAATTATCTTGTATTGAGTATCATATTTTGGATTTTTGTGAATGACAATTGATACAATTGTCCTTTAGTTTCATCACCTATCTGTTATGTTTTCGTCCACAACTATATTTTTCCACATATTCTGTTCACACCCACCGCACCGTTTTTGTCTCCGACCACCGTTGTCTTGGTCCACGGCTACTGTTACATTTTTGTTCACGACCACCGCCTCTATTCACACCGTCGTTGTTCACGACCACCGTCACATTTTTGTCCACCATCACAATCTCTGTGTGCGTTTTTGTTCACAGTCTTTGTGTGCATTTTTGTCCACAGTCGCCGTCTCCTTCATTTTTTTTGTCCATCGTCGTTGCAGCCTCCATGTGTGTCCTTGTCATAGCCTCCATTTGCGTTTTTGTCCACCGTCGTTGCAGTCTTCGTCACCATTACAGCCTCCATCTGCGTTTTCGTCTACCGTCGTTGGTGTCTTTGTCACCGTTTTTTGTCCACCATCGTCGTAATCTTTTTCACTGTCACAACCTTTGTCTGCCTTTTCGTTCACCGTAGTTGCAATCTCCATCACTACTGTCGTCGTTACGAGAGAAGGAAAATGAAAAAGACATAGAAGAGAGAGGACAAAAAAGTGATTGAGAGGAGAGTTTCAGATTTTTCTAAGAGAAAGTGAAAAAGGAAGAAAATTGATAATGAGGTAGAATTGTCATTTTAAGTAGGTATGTGGTAGATTCCACAAATTGAAAATCTTGAGGTAGATTTCATAATTTTTTAGGAAAATGATAGATTTTATAATTTTCCCATGTATATATATATATATATATATATATATATATATATATATATATATATATATATATATCATCCGTCTTTTTTGACTTGGTTTGATTTCGCATAGCGATTGTACTCTATCGGACAGTTTCTTTGGCTATATCGGACAGTTATGTATTAAACTTTTTGTTGGTAATTTCTGGTGTTATTCGAATTATATGTTTGGCCAGAAATGTAATGTGTTTTTTGTGATTAATTTTTGATTGAATTTGTCTTCCTTTGGCTATTTTGTTGCTTTTTTTTATTTGTTTCTCTGTGTGTACTTTGTAAAATGAGATTATAGAGTGTTGGAAAATATGCGAGAAAGAGATTGTGAGTAAACGGATTTTTGGTCCTCAGTGGTATGGAGTTAGCAGATTTTGTGTTGTTTTGTTTGTTTAAACAATGTTGGTTAACCGAAACCCACTACTCAATTGTGAGCTGAACAACTATTTACTTTGACAACATGAATTAAGACGAAAACAATCAAAAACAAAAATTATCAAAGGATTCGAATATAAAGAAGCACATAATCCCTAATTTGTCTGAAACTAAAAAAACAGCTATGATCTTATGATTTATAATGATAACGAAAGTAAATTATTAAAGAAAGGAAACGAAAGATAGAGAATGATCATAATGATAACGACGATCACATAATAACACTAGAAGATCATGTGGAGGTAGGTTGAACCGTGAAAGCTGATGTTGCTATTAGAGAGTAGCTCAATCAGATCCATCTCTATTCTTTCATTTGTAAAGCTGGCTTAAGGCGCAATGAATTACATCATGAACTATGTTGCCCTACATATGGGACAATTATTCCTTCTATATAGCCATGTGACAATACATTGATGGTGGAATGTGTGATTGCATGGTAAATCGTTGACATCGCTTCTTCTGTTGAATGGTTGTAAGCAAATTGTGCATTTAGATGTTTCCTCTTCTGGAGTCGGAGTTCTTTGAGCATCTTGGAGTTCGGATATGAGGATATCAATGTCTAACCTCGTGCACGTTGTAATCCGTAATTTGACGAAGGCAGTAATTGTGGTTCCTCTATCACTTACACTTGCGTGGGTGACGTTAAAGAGCTCTAGAAAGGTTGTAGTTAATGTTCGTGCGGCGGTGTTGTCTATTTCGTGGTAGTTGAGCATATATTCGATGTTAAATCTCAAGCTTTGAAGACGGGTGGCAAATCTATTTGATGCGTATGATATTTTAATAAGGCTGTTAGTTTGTTGTGTTCGTGGTTTTTTTATGATGAAATGGATTTCGTTGTAAGATTGTGCATTAGGGAGGTGTGTTTGATATGAGAATGAGTAGGGTAGGTGTTGTGGTTCCCCCATGATGTTCGTGTGTTAAGTTTTTCTTTAGGGGTTAAGGGCATGGCTATTTTAGTGTTTATAAACTCTGATTACTTATATGTGAATTGAAAGGTAGTGTGCATTAAAACCATTTAGCTGCAATGAGTTAGTGGTGAATTAAAAGATGGAATTGTAACGATTATATAGAAGTTATGTTCGTAAGATGAATGGGTACTAATAACGGTATGGTAGATGTGGAATCAATATATGTGAACTCGATTAGTGAAGTAATAAATTTGAAGAGTAGTAAAGTTGACCGTTTTGGAAAGTGCTAATAGATGTGAGAAATGTATCAGCCCGTGTTCCATGTTTTACGACCGACAATGTTTGTCGAAAATCTCCTCCTAAAAGCACAGTCTTTACCCCAAATGGTTTCTCCTTTGCAGAAGGATCTTTCATAGAGATAAGGTTTCTAAGTGACCTGTCAAGTGCCTCAAAATTGTACCGATGTGACATCGGAGCTTCATCCCAGATTATTAAATTTGTTTTGTTAATTAGCTCTGATAGCATTGTGTTGGGCTTGATATCGCAAACTGAATCTTCAGTAAGTTTAAGAGGCAGTTTAAACCTTGAATGTGCAGTCCTTTCGCCAAGTAGAAGCAGCGCAACTATTCTAGAGGAAGCAACTGGTAATACAATTTTTTTCAGCCGATCGTAATTTAGAGATAATTGTCTTATAAACAAACGTTTTCCCGATTTTTCTAACACCGTAAAGAAAGAACAACTTCCCAAAATTATTTTCAACTGAATCCAAAATAGCTTTGTAGATATTTTCTTGCTCTTGATTGAGAGCAGAGTACATTTTCTCGTGCTTTTCCTTCTCTTCTCCAACGTTGTATCGCAACTCTTGTCTCCATAAACTTTTTTGCATTTCTTTCAAAATAGCCATGTTAGGCTTAGGCATATCGGTAAACTCAGTGAGCGACCTTTCATGCTGATGCAATATCGTCTCAATCTCCATCAAATTATATTGCCTTAGGTCATCTTTCTCTAACTGCAGGTTTGGGTGGCTAAACTCTCTGCGTTTTTTATCCAGCATGTCTTCAAATAGCGACTTCCAGGTATGTTCCCATAAATGTAATGGGCTAATGACTTCGCAATAGATGAGAAGGAGGACGAACAATTGCCGTAATTGATACGGTGTTGCCCATTGAATTGCTTCGTCCATTACATGATGCCATTCTTTGTCATCACCAAGCAAACCTCTCGCAAATGATGCTTCTTTAAATGTTTTTTTCTCTCCACCACCTATTAGTAGACCATCATAGATTGTTGGACCTCTGACCACATTTAGTAGAATTCTAAGGTAGTAAAGCTCTCCGGAGGTTGAGTGGATGTTTAATATTCTGCCGATCGAGGAACTGCGTTACCTTTTATGCCAGCTTTTGTCATCTTTGTCCCACACAAAGTACAACGGAAACTCTACATATGCCAATTCCCTTGCTTCTTGACAGTGTTTATTCATCTGTATCCATTCGGTGAACATGGTTTTGTCAATACCAAACCTCAAGAGGACACGTTCAAGATCATCCATGTCTTTGTAAGTGATAAACTGTTGACCTGGTAGATGAATAATAAACTTTTGAACTGATGGCTTTCTTTTATGAATGTGGAATGCAAACAAACGCCACATAGCTTCACATCCCGATAAGTACCCACAATCAAGATACTCTTGAATCTCATTCCTTGGCTTTACAACTTTCTCGGGTTCGTCGATTTCTGTTGTAGTTGTTGTACCCTTTTCAATTAAAATAGTAGCTTTATCCACTCCTTTCATAATATACTTGAAGAGATACTTGATAGCGTTTGATGTGTTGCACCATTCGATATTTATGTGGGCTTGATATTTTCAAAATCTGAAGATTATGAGGGATCGCAAATCGATTATCTAACCTTGTCGTTCCTTTAGTGACAGTGTTGCTTTCGTTTTGACGATGACGATAAAATATCCAGATTTATCTATTGTTGTGATCTCGGTATATGGACGTGGGTACTTCTTGATGCACATGTTTTTGTCCATGCAAGGTGATGATGGTTTGTCGATTCCACAAGGGCCGTTCATCATGTGTTTCTCAACAAACTCAAATCCTAGAGGGTCTTCGTTTTTATCTTGTAATTCGGCGGAGATGATTCATTTACCTCTGATGGCTATGGGATTTTAGGCGCTTTGTCTAGCCATTGAAGAATTTGTGCGTGCGGAAGACCTTGTTTTTGGAACTCAATTGTGTGCAACACTGTATTCAAATAAAATAGAGGTCTGTAAGTTTTTTTTATTTTTTTAGTATGGACCGATATATATGAAGAGGATATGTGTAATTTTTCTGTGTAATTAAAATTCCTAATTATTTTTATGAAACTGTTAAAAAATATATATATAGTTTTGGTTTTCACATTTTAGTTACCGATAAGAACAAAAATAATGTATGAATAAAATATGGAAAATACTCTAGTGATTGGTTGTTTATAATTTGAATGCGTAAATGTAGCATATTCAATTGGTTATGAAATTAGGGGACTGTTTTTAAAAATCTTAAATTACCTAAAAAGAATGGAACATTATGCAGAAGCTTCTTGGAACTAAATTGTGTGCAACACTATATTAATATAAAAAAGTGGTGCGTAAGAATTTTATATTTTTGATATAAACCGATATTTATGAAGGGGATATGAGAATTTTATTTTTCTTTTAATAAACTCAAATTATTTTTAAAAAAATTGGGGTAAACAAAATTGAATTCTTGGTGTCAATATTTTAGTTACGAATCAGAAGCAAAATAGTTTATTAATAAAATATGGAAAATAATTTAGCACTTGGTTGAATATAATTTAAGTTGGAAATTGTAGATTAATATATTAGTTATGAAATTAGGGAAATGTTTTTAAAAATCTTAAATTAATTAGAAGAGAATGGAACATACTTGCAAAAGCTGGACTGAAGAAAGTGCCTTTCTTTAGATCTTTTAGCAATTCATCAAGCTTCATTTTGAACACACGACTTTCAACATCAGGTCTATCATTGCCTGTTCCCTTCCCATAGGTTTCTAGATGGTCTTTGATTTCTTTCAAGTTGGGGTTTTCAGTCATTGTGATGAACAGAGTTGCATTCCCATATGTTTGACATATTTCCATTGCGTCATGATATTTTTCAATCATGTATCTTGGACCTCCTGTAAAACTTGATGGCAAAATAAACCTTTTCCCAACGTTCTTGCCTTCCAAATCACCTTTACCAACGACGTCAAAGACATTATTATACAAATCTTCTCTCAATTGGTCTTGATTATTCTTTGCCCCTCGTAGTCTATCTTGCTCAATCGCCATGTATGCATCCACGACATATTGGTGATATAACCGTCTCCCCTTTATAATTGTCATCCCTTCGGCGAGTCTAGTTTGAATCCGGTAAGCATAGAATCATTGTATAGTTATGAACGTCCTTTTTCTTTTGCCTTCTTGGGTCAGAGCGTGGGGAATCTCAGCATGGTAACCGTACTCGCCAAAGGGGAAAAGCAACGAATATTGTAAGCTCATGAACAGAGGGTGGTCATCGTTTATATGTTGCTTGTGTTTTGACTGCAACTCGAGTACAATATCTCTATATCCAGTGGAAGCTGTTAAATCACCGATGATTAACCCTGCAACCTCGTTTATTTCTGGTATATCATAAAGCTTCCCCTTTTTTATGCCTAACTAATCTAAAAGTTAGTTTGGCAATTTCGTTGGCTTTGTATCGATCTCGAGCTTTGCGAAAAAACTTACAGAGGCAGTTGTGTTCAACTAACATCTTTATGAGGCCCAACACTATTTTTTCTTGTAGTATCATTGTTGATTTTCACGTGACATACTTTTGATACGGTTTGAGGCCCAAAAACTTCGGTGTTTTTCCTAGCATGGGAAGTAAGAAACTAATTTTGTGGTAATTTTGACCTTGGGTCCTATAACCTGGTGGGCCACTTCCAGATGAGATACTATGATCTATTTTTGCTCCAATTGATGTGAATGCGAGGGTGGAGTTGTAGATTCGTATTAGGATACGAAATGGTGAATTGTTATCCAGTAAGTCTTGGAGGAAAGGAGGTGGCATCCGGAGCGGTGGGAGTTTGATACGTCCTTGTTAGCAATAGATTGTGAATGTGGGTGCTCCATGTCTGTCAGTTCCCGTTCTCTCTGAATACCAAACCAATGTAGTACAGTAAGTGCATGGGATGAGACGATTCTCTGCCATCATTGCATTTGTGGATAGGGAGGAAAAAAATATTAATTATAAAATGTGTGATTATGTTGAAATTTTTATAGTTGTAACATGGTGGTTTGTGGTTTCTATAAACCTTTAAGTTCTTTTTTCTCTTTTCTGGATAATTGTTGTGTAGATGGAGATGGCTTCGCTGTAATTTTTTTAACGTAGTCAACATATGCGTATGTTTGCCGTTGTTGATGTTGTGGGTGATGAGATGGATTGGGTTAACATTGAAAATACAAAAAGAAGGTGAGCTTGGTGTTTGTTTGACAATCTTTTTGATAAGATGATAGCTCGCCTCATCGCTTGTGCGTTTTTACGCCTTACTGCAAATATGTATAGTATTTTGTATGGTATAAGATTTTGAATATATGTATCTGAGAGAGATGATTTGAAAGCTTACTATATTTTGAACATCTTTCACATCCAACTAGTGAAATAAACTATCGTTTAATTAGAATTCCCGACATGAAATAGTATTTTGATGTTTATAATAGTATGAGGGACTTACAATCATGGTACGTGATATTCGGTGGTGGTGTTTTCTTCTTTGTTGATTTGGATGGACCTGGTTTGGAAATTTGTTAAGTACACTATGTAGAAGGCATATAATTTAAATGGACGTTAGGTTGTTTCGCAAAATCTGGGGGCGTAAGTGATTAATACCTTTTGATTTTTTTCTCATGTTTTGTCCCTTGTGTAATACTTTCGCCTTGCGAAGGTTCTTGGGTCGATGAGGTTGATGTTATCGTTGTGTTACCTCTTCGGACAGGACGGGTCCTCCATCTTTGTGAGAGCATTATGGTTTTTCGCATATACCGAGCTCTTTTTGCATGGACGGCACGCACTGCAAAAAATAAAAGTGGAGATTACGTGACGGAATAATCTAGCTTGAAGGCAATATGGAAATACTGCACATTACCGTATAAAGTGCATCTAGTACAACCACCTAAAATAGGAAAAATACATTTTATGTTAGTGTGTATATTTCTGTGTGACAATATGTGGTTGATTTCATTAGTCGGTATACTGGGGAATAAGTAACTCACAATGGTAGTATATGATATTGGAGTTTCGTTCTTTTCTTACTTCAGCATCTGTGTTGTTTGATTCATAGTATTGGGGTTTCATTAGTTGATTTTTCTCAGACATGTATATTATGTAATATAGATTTAGGGTGAAGAGTAGGACCTGTATTTTTTGTATTGTCTTCATGTCCACGTTTTCTCTTTCTCTGTTTACCTTCTCCCTTTTCCTTGGCTTGAGATGATTTTGTGCCTTGTAACATGGTTGTTTTGTATACCTAGACTATATAGTCACACACTTATGAGATGAAGTTACGACATTGTGATTTAGAGGATAAAATGAATCGTAGTGTGCAAGTTATGTTGTTTTGCAGGGAGGACAGAACATTGTGAAACAGAAGGAGAACAATTACTGGGCGTTCTGTACATGAGTTTTTACAGTAATTAAGATGAACAATTATGAGAATTAATAAGAAGCAAAGAATAGTCAAAATCATTATTGTTAACCACACTTGCTATATCTTGAAAGTGTAGAAAAAATGTTTTTTTTCCTCTGACAGATCTCGAAGATCATTCTCTATCAATGTACTTCTGAATTTATTTTATTTGTTTAAACCATGTTGGTTAATCGAAACCCACCATCTCAAGTTTGAATTGGATCTAATGATTTATAGAAATTTGAACGGAAATAAATTATGAAAGAAAGGAAAAGAAAGATAGAGAATTATCATAATGATAACGACGCTCACATAACAACATCAGAAGATCATGTAGAGGTAGGTAGAATCGTGGGAAACTGATTTTATGACATAAAGAGGAAAAAAACAATTGTTAAAATCATCGTAATTAACCTTAATGGAAGTCACTTGTAAGACTTCTATCTATTCGAGATTCTAAGAAGGAGGTCGCAAGCCGTGAAGAAACTGTAGGAATTGTGGATGTGTGTTTGACATTTTTGTTTCAGTAATATTTTTTGATCTTTGTGGTTTGGAAATATAGTGTGTTGTTCAGTGTAGCATATTGTTTTGGGAGATATCATTTATATTATTTGAGGAGCATTTTGGGAGAACTTTGATGATGTGTCACTCCCACAATTGTTTTTACTTTTTTTATTAAATAATTTAATGTCTCATATACTACTATCCAAACACTCCATTCTCCTACTATGCAAACTTCCAAACACTATATGATGACCTTAATCCAATCCCCAAACAACTCTAATTTAACAAAGGTAACTTGATTAATACTCTAATTTCCCAAACAAACTACAAATACTATAAATTTCTGAATTTTTTGCTTTCTTTTTTTAGGTCAAACATTTATATTTTTTTAGCCATCCCATTTTAATTGGTAATTACACTTTATAAATTCATTTTTCTCAAAATAAAAATGAACGTAACTTGATTAATAAAAATCCAACTACCTAACAAACTACAAATCTTTAATAAGAGAAATGCTTCTAAGTAATTTAGTTAAATATATTATGAATTTATTTTCTCTATTTTTTTGTACACTCATTACCAAACACATTTTTAAAACTTCTATTTTATTTTTCACACTAAAAGGGAAATGCTTCTAAGTAATTTACTTAAATCATATCGTCAATCACATTGTCAACACAATCAATATAATAAAATTATATTATCAGATTACAATCAAATTATCAAATTATTACAATCAAATTTATACAATAATTACCAAATCTTTGACCATCACAATCTTTAATCTTTTTTAACAACACATATTTTCACATTAATTTTCTAATTATCTTCTATATATTAAAGGAGAAGCATTGTAAGCTAATTTTGCTTAGGTGTCATCACCACAAATTTTCTTAGCATTTTTTTTTTTTACTTAACTAATTCTACTATACTCACTACCAAATACAATTATTTCCAAATATACTCTAAATCAAACACATTTGAATATTTGGATACTTGCCATAATTATTATTTCAAAATTAATACATTAAATAATAAATTTATAAACCTGCCATTAATAAATATATAATCAAACAAAAGTAAAAAAAATATATTTTCATTTTTTAAAATCTATAAAAGTAATTTACTTAAATCATATCGTCAATCACATTGTCAACACAATCAATATAATAAAATTATATTATCAGATTACAATCAAATTATCAAATTATTACAATCAAATTTATACAATAATTACCAAATCTTTGACCATCACAATCTTTAATCTTTTTTAACAACACATATTTTCACATTAATTTTCTAATTATCTTCTATATATTAAAGAAGAAGCATTGTAAGCTAATTTTGCTTAGGTGTCATCACCACAAATTTTCTTAGCATTTTTATTTTTTACTTAACTATTTCTATTATACTCACTACCAAACACAATTATTTCCAAATATACTCTAAATCAAACACATTTGAATATTTGGATACTTGCCATAATTATTATTTCAAAATTAATACATTAAATAATAAATTTATAAACCTGCCATTAATAAATATATAATCAAACAAAAGTAAAACAAATAAATTTTCATTTTTTTTAAATCTATAAAAGTAAAAGAAATTTTCAAACATATATTTTAACAATAATATAACTAGAAACATTTAATATTATTAAAATTTATTATTTGATTATATTTGAAAAAAATATGGGTTAAGGATTAAAAAATTTGGTACATACAGAAGATAATAAAGCTATGTGAGAAATACTACACCAAATATTGTGAGATAAAAATTCGCTAATTAATTCATAAAATATAAAATATAAAATTTAAGTTTTAGTAATTTTTGGTTGCTTTGGTTCACATTTTTATAATTATAACGTATAGGTAATTTAGTATATAACTTTTTGTATTCATTCGGATTATTATATGTTTTGGTTCGATTTCGAATGTTTAATTATGATTTGCTTCTGTTTATGCAGTTTTTCTTTTCCTAGATGGAACACATTCATACAAAATAATTATAAATTCAAATATACACAATAAATTTTTGATTTTCGTTTAGGCATATTCGATTAGTATGTATTGTATAGCAAACAAAATATTAGACAATTATAAAACTAATTAAAAGTACAAACCCACAATTCTTTCCATCCGATAATTTTGTTGCCTAATAATTAAAACAATCTTATAGCAGTATCTACGTTCATTTTAATATAATTAAATAATGTTAATATTATATTAATGGTTACAATTAAACCCGTTTACAACACGGGTATTAACCTAGTTGATGTTAATGTGTGTGCAATAGTTTGAATTCCGTAATTTTTGGGTATTTTTAATTTGAAACCATCGAATTAAGAAAGTCATTAAATTAGATATATTTAGCAATTATTAGCACAATTATTTTTTTGATTGGAAAGAGATCATATGTCTTTTTATTAGTATGAGGATATATTAGAGGATATGTATTTTCGATCTTAATCCAAGATATAGCAAGTTTAGTTAAGACTCTAAAGCACAAGCTTCCTGCTTCATGTATCTGCTGTAATCACTTTGTGACCAAAAATTGCAAACATTTGAATATTTAGGTATCGTTCCGAGATTGGGTTGCGAGACATCCAGCTCTTATTTTGGGTTTGGCGGTTTCTGCAGTGCTTCTACTTTGTGTGGGTCTAGTCCAATTCAAAGTGGAGACACAGCCTGATAAGGTAGCAATGTGGTAAAAATCCTCATGAGTATTGCTTTTTCATGGTAGACTATATTGAGGTTGAGGTGGAGTATTCATGATTTTGCGGTGAAAGTATGTAAATTTGAGTAAATTTTTATGAATTTTGTGCAATTGTGAAACAACCAACACGTTTTTTTTTAACCCAGATTTATTATTTCCATAAATAATAAATCCTCAACGGCTAAACCAGCAAAGTACCAAACAAACAGCGAAAAACAGTAATTCAAATAAATCATTTAAATCCAACATAAATAATTTAATTTAAATAAGACAACCACTTCAATTCCAGAATTCTAACAAAGAAAACTAGCAACCTAAACACCAATTTTACTAGATCACTAAACACATAATTAAATTCCTATCATCCTCTCCCTACTGCCATGATTCCGCGAACACATTTTTCCTTTACCTGCAATACATGGAAATAAGAGTTGCGTAAGTATTTCATAAATACTTAGTGAGCTGGTCATTCCGCCTACTGGCGTAACAAGCAGACTTAGATAAACGATCAAATCATAACAACATCCAAAACCAATCAACACTGAACGACAAATAACAATTTCTGAAACTGGACAACTCGTGTCGATCGACACCAGCAAGGTGTCGATCGACACTCCACTGTGTTGCACCGAAATTGTGTTCATCCTCTCGTATCATGATTTTGATGAACATGAGTCGCAACCCTGCAATTAAAATACTACAATAGCAAACATACAAGCCACATCAACCACAGCAATAATCACACGATTCCACAACACAATTCAATCACGAAACATAACCAAATTATCCAAATCAAACCACGGTCACAACTAACCTTGGCTTAATAGGAGCGAAGGGAAAACAGATTTGGACAAAAGGATGAACGATCAGATCCCCTAAACCACGAGTAATTCTGATCCGAACGGTTCTCACGAAGGAACGGCTATGGAACGATGAACACACGAACCAAACACCACAATTTAAGGCACTTTCTCAATCAACCTCTAAGAATTCTCAATTCTCTCTCAACTCTAAGGTTTTTCTGCGTTTTTCTCTCCTAAAAACGCAGCCACAAACTTCCTAAGGACTTATAAACACGAGCCCTAGGTCACTCGCCTAAACCGCAACCAAGCAGGTGTCGAGCGACACAACTACTGTGTCGATCGACACGCTCAAAACCGTCGCTCGACACGAAGACCAAAATCATACTATTTGGTTTTGGGATGTTACGATTCTCCCCTACTAATCTGGATTCGTCCTCGAATCCCAACAAAACTGTCTATCCAAGACAAAAACCTAACCCAAAAAGAGGTCAATACCACCCGAGATCATCTCACCTGATCCTCGAGGCCATCGTCCAGTCTCATGTTTATACGCTCGTTTTCAGACATTTATTGCTCTTAACTCATTCGACGCCCCTCCCACTCGTAGGACGTATCCCTTGAGCTATTGATGTCACGTGCCCCATCCACTCTCAGGACGCATCTTTTGAGCTCCGGGTACACATGAGAACTAATCATCTCCTCTGAGGAACTAATCATCCTCACTGGAGAACTAATCATCTCCAAAACAAAGTGAATGAGTTAGTCGGGACCGCAGCCCCTAGAGTAATAAATTCTAAAACGTCTATAAACATCTATCAACTTAAACTACCCCATGTGGCCAAACTCGATACCCCCCAACACGGAATATCATCACAAAACTATATAAGAACTACTCATCTTATATAAACAGATAAATAAGGAACAACTCCATCTTATAAATCTCCAAAAAGTATAATCGTTACAACAAAAAACGAAAATACAAAACAAAAGCATCAACATGCTACAAAACCGAGACTTGAACCACAAAGACAAGCAAAGCTCACTCCGCAACCTGCTTGTCAAACCACTTCTTGAACTTTAGCTTCATGTTTGCCTCTGGCTCCCAAGTCTCCTCAAAACCCGCACAATCCCACAAAACTCACAACAGAGGAATCCTCTTCCGACGCAACTCCTTGACTCTCTTCTCAAGAATCCGCACAGGAACCGCCGGAACCATCAAATCAGGCTTAGATCCTCCGGGATCGTAGCCACCAACTCCTCTTATTCATGCAAATACTTCCTCAACATCGACACATGACACACGTTGTGAAATGCCTTCATAATCGGAGGTGGCTCTAACTGGTACGCCACCGGTCCAACTCGCTCCACTACCGGAACGGACCCATAAATCTCGGACTCAGCTTGTTTTCAAAAATGGATCGGCTGGGGCCTCGCAACATGGCCATCTTGAGATACGCTCAATCCCCGACCGCGAACTCCAACTCTCTCCGCCTCTTATCAGCATAACTCCTCTGCCAATCCTGGGCCTCCTTCATGCTCAACTTTAAAACATGGATCTTCTCCGTCGTTTCCTGAACAAAAGTCGCACCATAAATGCTCCTCTCCCCCAGTTAGGTCTAGCATAAAGGTGCCTTGCACGGCCTCCCATACAATGCCTCAAATGGAGCCATCCCAATACTCGCCTGAAAGTTGTTGTTATATGCAAACTCAGCTAGGCACATATGATCAACCCAATGAGCACCCTAATCCAATACACACATCAGCAATAGATCCTTTAAAGTCTGAATAGTGTTTTCTAACTGCCCATCAGTCTGCGAATGATAAGTCATACTCATATGTACCTTAGTGCCCATCTCTGTCTGAAAGTCTCTCCAAAAATTCGATGCAAACTTAGGATCCCGATCTGATACTATACTGCATGGCACTCCATGCAGCCTCACAATCTCCTTCACAAACTTCTTAACCAAAACCGTAGGTCTATTGGTTTTCTTGATGACCAGAAATTGTACAGACTTAGTCAAACAGTTCACAATCACCCAAATAGCATCATAGGTCCGCGAGTTAGGTAATCCTACCACGAAATACATCGTAATCATATCTCAATTCTACTCCGGAATGGGTATACTCTGAAGTAACCCGCCTGGAACACGACGCTCAACCTTAACCAAAGAACACGTATCGCACTTCGCGACCCAACCAGCCACATCTCTCTTCATCCCGGCCCAGTGATAATACCTCTTAAGATCATGATACATCTTAGTCGCTCCTAGATGAATCGAAAACTTACTCGCATTAGTCTCTCGCATAATCTCCTCTCTCAACTCCTCTACCTTGGGTACACAAACCCGACCATGAACAAGAATCGTCCCATTCGAAGAGACCTGATACTCAGAAACCTCTGCCCTCGACGCATTAATCAAACTATGATCACTCTTCTGAGCCACTCGGATCCTACTCAAAAAATCTGCCTGATCAGCCGCCTCTAAACCCAACGGCTCCTGCAAAACAGTACACAAATGCAACGTGCTAATCTCATATCCTGCTCCCGAGCCGAATGTACTCGCCGACGACTCATAGCATCTGCCACCAGGTTCTCTTTACCCGGATGGTAAACAATATCCAGATCATAATTGATAGGCTCAAATTATCCCTTTGAACCACTCTCTCAAATTAAGAGATCGTGTAATACTTAGGGGTCGAATTCCACAGAGAATCAATTAACACAATAGACTTTTAATATTCAGATTATGTTAAACGATAAAGATGATAAGTAAAACAAGTGCAAAAATAGTAAATCAAGGTGAATGTGATGAATTAAACTCAATTAGAGACAATCGCTAGGCCCTAGGAAATTCGCAGGAATGATTCCAAATTAAAGGATAAACTTACAATCGGGATAATTAAGAAGTGCGATTTTAGAACTCGAACTAATGTAAAATAAATCAACTGTCGTTGCAAATATTATCTATGTTTAAACTCTAGAAGACCAACTGTCGTTGCGAAATCAAATTAATTTAAACAAGCATTAAAAACAGGTTTGATTTGTTCACAAAGATTCAAAGCTAACTGTCGTTCCGAATCGAATCTTTGCTCACCTATAATTTAGTTCCAGTTATTCAATAATATTGTCATATCTATTAAACAACCTAAAATATCTAACATGAGGTGATCAATCTTAATTCTTAAATCAGAGTTAATGCAATTAAGGTGAAGAATTAAATATGATGCAATCCCAATAGTAAATAAATCCTAACAGCTTTTTATCATCATTTGAAAACCCTAAAACCTAACTAGTAACCTACTCAGACATGATGAAAGATGCAAACATGATTTCTAAATAATACTTTATTAAAAGAAAGAGAATGATACAAAGATCTAAACCGATTGGAAATGAAGAATAAATCTCTGAAGTATCTCTTGCTAAAATCTCTAAAGCTTAGCCTAAACAATGGCTGAAAGTAAGTATTTATAGATTACAAAAACGTATTGGGCCTAACTGAAAACATATGGGCTTTTCTGGCGTAAAAATGGAAATCTTCCAAATTGATCTTCTGAATGAAAATTTGGTCGTGTCGAGCGACATGGTAAGTGCGTCGCTCGACAAGCCTGATTTTCTCATGTCGATCGACAGAAATAGCTTCGTCGCTCAACAGACTCCACATTTTTTCAATCCGAACTTTTATCTTTGACAGCTCATTCCGCATTGCTCCACATAGCTCCAGTAAACACCAATTAAGTTCAAACGTCCAAGTACCTAATAAGAAAACCAAAGACTCTAAAAACACTAGAAAGACTCTAGAAAACATACTTATATCATGGCTTAAAAACTGTAAAAACCATGATATATCAATAATCTGCCAACAGCTCAACCTAACGCCTTTGCCTTATATTCAATAAAGGCTGCGTAAAAATATGCTCCAGATTCTTGTGATCCGGGAAAATCTGAATCTTCCCACCATAAAGATAGGATCTCCAAATCTTCAACGCAAAAACAACAGTACCCAACTCTGGATCATGCGTAGGATAATTACGTTCAGCACCTCGTAACTGCCTCGAAGCATATGCAATCACTCTGCCTTCCTGCATCAGAACACATCCCAAACAAATTCCAGAAGCAACAGTGTACACTGCGTAAGGCTTACCCAGCTCAGGCAACGCCAACACAGGTGTACTCATCAACATCTCCTTCAGCCTCACAAAGTTGTCCTCGCACTCCTGAGACCAAACAAATGGGACATCCTTCCCGGTCAGCTTTGTCATAGATTGTGCCATACTCGCGAATCCCTTGACGAATCTCCGATAATAACCTGCTAAACCAAGAAAACTCATGATCTCGGTAGCATTAGACGGTCTAGGCCAATCCCTGATAGTCTCGATCTTAGCCGGATCCACAAAAACTCTATATGCAGAAACAACGTGGCCCAGAAATCCCATTTCTCTCTGCCAAAAAATGCACTTGCTCAACTTAGCAAAAAGCTTCTACTCTCGAAGCTTCCCCAGAACCAACCTCAAGTGCACCTCGTGCTCCTCAGGACTCTTTGAGTAGACCAGAATATCGTCGATAAAGATAATCACGAAGACATTGAGATACTTCTGAAATATGCCGTTTATCAACTTCATGAACGGTGCTGGCGCATTTGTCAAAACGAACGGCATCGCTACAAACTTGAAGTGACCATACCGTGTCCTGAAAGCAGTCTTCTGAACATCTACCTCATCAATAAGAATCTGATGTTATCCTGATGCCAAGTCTATCTTGGAGAACCAAGTAGCACCCCTCAACTGATCCAGCAACTCATCAATCCTCGAGGGAGGGTACTTGTTCTCCATAGTGACCCGCTTAAGTCCCCGATAACCGATAAATAGCCGGAAACTACCATCTTTCTTCTTTACAAACAACACCGGCGCTTCCCACAGTGAAGTACTCAGACGAATAAAACCCTTACTCACCAAATCCCCTAACTGCTTCTTTAGCTCAGCCAACTCTGTTGGAGCTATCCTGTAGGGTGCCATAGAGATAGGCACTGTCCTGGGCTTTAGCTCAATCGTAAATGGGTCAGAAGCTAGACGGCGGTAATCCCTGCAACGACTGAAAAATATCCTCGAACTCCCGTACAACCTAAATACCTCCTATAGCAACCTCATCTACGGACTCTATCATTGAAATTACCGCCAAATAAACCTAGCATCCATGCTCAATCATCTGCACTGCCTGAACCACAGAAATCATGAGACTTCTTGAAGTCGGGCTCACTCCCTGAAACACCAACCTCTCTGCATCATGCTCGAAGACCACTCTGCCTCAATAACAGTCTAGATGGACTCTGTAGAACAACAACTAATCCTTCCCCAGGATAACGTCGTACAACTCCACCGGACTAATCAACAAATCTGTTGGCATTGACTGCCCAGCAATTTAAACATCAACTGCTCTAGCGCAGCCCGAAGTAGCCAGGAATCCTCCTCCAGCCACCTTGACCAAACCCGAATGCTCACCAGCGCTGCTACAGATGCCACTGCTGGCTGGCACTCTGTAACATCCCGAAACCAAATAGTGTGATTTTGGTCTTCGTGTCAAGCGACACAAGTATTGCGTCGATCGACACGACATTTTTGAGAGTGTCGATCGACACGATAGTGGTGTCGCTCGACACCTACTTCAGTAATTCGAACCGAATTAAGTTTTTATCTCGGTTTGGTTGTGGTTTAGGGGAGTGACCTAGGGCTCGTGTTTATAAGTCCTTAGGAAGTTTATGGCCGCGTTTTTAGGAGAGAAAAACGCAGAGAAACCTTAGAGTTGAGAGAGAATTGAGAATTCTTAGAGGTTGATTGTAAAAGAACCTTAAATCGTGGTGTTTGGTTCATGTGTTCATCGTTCCAAAGCCGTTCCTTCGTGAGAACCGTTCGGATCAAAAGTACTCGTTGTTTAGGGGATCTGATCGTTCATCCTTGTGTCCAAATCCGTTTTCCCTTCGCTCCTATTAAGACTAGGTGAGTTGTGACCGCGGTTTCTAGGCGATGAGGATAATTCGATTATGTTTCGGGATTGAATTGTGTTGTGGAATCGTGTGATGATGATTGCTGTGATTGTTGTGGCTTGTATGTTTGTTGTGGCTTGTATGTTTGCTATTGTCGTATTGTAATTGCAGGCTTGCGACTCATGTTCATCGAAATCTTGATACGAGAGGATGAACACAATTTTGGTGCAACACAGAGGAGTGTCGATCGACACCAGGAGGGTGTTAAGCGAAACTAGTGCGGTAGTCGTGTCGATCGACAGCCTTCGTATGTCGCTCGACATGAGTTGTCCAGTTTTGGAAATTGTTACTTGTCGTTCTGTGTTGTTTGGTTTTGGATGTTATTATGATTTGATCGTTTATCTGAGCCTGCTTGTTACGCCAGTAGGCGGAATAACCAGCTCACTAAGTATTTATAAAATACTTACGCTACTCTTATTTCCATGTGTTGCACGTAAAGGAAAAATGTGATCGTCAGACATGGTGGGCCCACGGGCCTGTGAGTGGACAGGGGCGCATGGGAGGGGCGGTCGGGGCGTTACAAGTGGTATCAGAGCGAACCTTGACATCTGTGAAGAGTCATATTGTCGGGGGTAACGATCTTGGTATGCGCAACGAGGACGTTGCGATCTGTTAGTGGGGGTGATTGTGACACCCTGGTTTTCAGAGCATATATGGTATATGCGGTATTGCAGAGAGGCTTAAAATATTTGATTTGGCTGCCTATGTCACCAAAGTGCACTTATATTTTCGGTCACAGGTCTAGAGAGAACTCCAGAGTTAAGCGTGCTTGAGCTGGAGTAGTTTCAAGGTTGGTGACCTACTGGGAAGTCATTTCTAGTACCGTGTGAGTGAAGTCAAAGCACGCGGAAAGATCGCATGGTGGTTTGCAGGGTTAGTAAACATGGCTTCCGAGCCTCCCGGACTAACGCACCGATCGTCAGATATGGTGGGCCCACGGGCCTGTGAGTGGACAGGGGCCCATGGGAGGGGCGGTCGAAGCGTTACAAATTGAGTGGCATTCCATTATAAAAATTGAGGTAAACTTTCATAATGATATAAGTATATGTCCAATTTGGATTAACATCTTTTGTTGCTAATCTCTCTCTTGCTTTACTGTCTTTTCCATAAAATATAAGGAGTGGTAAATGCTTATTTTTGAGATTCCACACCACGTATCCTTATGCAAAGTCTGTGTAAACTTTCCATCAATGCTTTCAAAGCTGCATCTTCAAAGGAAAACACAGTGTTTGAAAGTTCAATTTAAACACAAATATGAAAGAGTTGGATTTATTGAATTTAAACTTTCCTTACATAATGCATGATGTTAAGGAGGAAATAAAAAAGGAAAACAAAAAAAATTTAGATGAGAAGTCTAATTCTAAACATGGTAATTAGATACACGCAAGCAAAGTGGATCAGTTTCCACAATCTCATTTAATCAATCATTTTACCAAGTTACATAGATGTTAAACCATATTTCTCAACAGGATAATGTTATGGTAAAATGGCAGAACATAGTTTGTATAAATGTCAACCATTTGCAAGAAAGAACAATATGCATAAGCAAATGTGGTAGGATTTGCTTACCGAAGAGGTCGGTCTCTGTGTCGGTAATTGGTCACTGAATGGTCGAACTCTGAATTTCTGGTGGCCTATATCGTTGGCTGCTTCAGGGACCTCCACCATAATAGTCTGGCCAGTGAACAAAATGCGGTGTTTGTGGTCGTTCGTCCTATACACTGGCTTGGACGGTTTGATCATGATTTTTTTCATTTTGTAGACAGAGTTCATTTTCAAGTCTTTCTCGTGAAGGAAGAGCCTATGGGCGGAGATAAATCTGAGAATTGTGCTGCCTTGTACATTCGAATCAGTAGGATTGTTTATAAGATGGAGGTATATTAATCGTCTACAATTTCCGACTGTATATAGGAAGGATTTGGTACTCTTACCTTTGAATTGATTAGGAGTAGTTCGTAGCCCATGAGCATGTTCCCCATTTTGAAATGTCTGGCTTCCCAGAAGTGAATCAAGCGGCATAAAATTTCTTGGTTACAGAACTTTCCTTCGATTGTGGCAAGGATGCTGAAAGTTTTTGCCATTCTTAGGTTTAGATTTTGGTTGTTGTATGTGGAGTGTGGAAGAGGCATTTGAGAAGTCTCTGTTTATATAAGAGAGAGATGTAAAGGTGATGGAGGAGTGCCTCATTGAAGATACGAAATTGAAATCAATGAGGATTGAAGATGAGGAAGCTGGAAAGAGGTAACGGCAGTGAAAGGATTCAATTTTCGGGAGACATAGAGTTTGCTTTAGACATTGGCGATGATTTTCTGTAACTGAGACCGGAGGTGGAGGAGAGGAAGACGTAGAGTTTGTTTACGTTTAGTGATTTGGGCCAATAATAATAATGGGCTTATAAGAATTAATTGATTTTAGTTAGTAGGATATGGATCTTTTGTTATAAGAAACAAATAATGGGCCTCGAAAGTTGTTATAAGAAAAACCTGTTCGGCAAGTCTCTATGTGAAGTTGCTGACGTGACTTGTTTTTAGAGAGGATTTGATTTGCTGATGTGGCTACCTTAAGAGGCCCCAATTAGTTCCTTTTAGTTAGTACTAGGTCTTTCCCCGCGTTACACGCGGGATTTGTGTTAAACTTTTGATTTTGTTTCTTAATTTTTTTTTTGTTTTTTTTGTGTGTATGTGTTGTTGGTTCATTAATTTGGAAGTTTATTATATTTTGAAATTTTGTTGATTTATTTTGTTTTTTGTTTTGTTTTGTAGTTATGTTTTTTTCTAATTTTTCAATTGTCATATGTTTTTGAGAAAGTAAATAGGTTATCATTAGATCAGTACTCTCATTATATTATCTTATGGTATAGTATCTTCGAACTTATTTTTGATTTTGCTATTCATGTTTGATTTTGAATGTAAATAGAATGGTAGATCATGACAATTTTATTCGAAAATTATTTTGCAATGAGAATTGTAAAGCATAAAAATTTAACTTGAAAATGAAACTAAGAAAGAGAATGTGTGAGCCCACAAATTAGGAAACATATAGGGGTAAAAGGTTGTTTGTTAATGAATGTGAATGACATAGTAAAGACTAATTTGTCACTAGTTGTGAATGTTGGGGATTCTCCTCTCCTGTTGTGCGGCGATTGTTTAGCAACCGTCATGTAAACTTTTGATGTATGTTCTGATATCTTTTATAGATTTGTCAAAGGAATGCTTGGTAGCGAGGCATTTGGTTGGGAGCTATGAAAGCTTGAATGATAGTGCCTTGGAGATGTATAAACCAAAACTTAGATAGTAAATAAGCGTGGAAAGAAATATAACATTGACACAATATAAATCGAATGGAAAGAAAAAGATTTAAGCTAAGAATTTGGCAAGTAAGCAAACATATGTAAAGTTCATAAAACTCATGATTCTGGTTTTGATGAAAGATTTAATTTGCGTTCAACCAGTGAGGTATCGAAGTTGAGCCATTAGATTTTGTGCTATGATTCGATCGAATACTAAGCTTGGTCCAGCAAGACATCGGTTATTACCTGCATATTTCTCTATCCTTAAATATAGCTATAAATCGACCTTTGATACATTTTCTCGTGAGACTCTCCAAGATTCTCAATAGCTGCTCCGAACAACAAAGCATTAAATTATCAAAAAGTTAGTTTCCTTTAGACTTTTACTGTATACTTGTGTTGCAAGAATCTTGACTTTGTTTCATGGTTTCTCCTCTACATCTAAATATCTCTCATAGTCAGTCTAGTTGTTGTTCTTGCAAATTCTCTCATATCTACCACTGAGACAATCGTATTGAATCATCATAATCCACATTAAAGAAACAGAGTAAGTTCTTGTTCAGATACTTTACGCTATTCTCTTTCCAAGATCTCGACTCTATTTCGTGTCTCCAATTAGACCTCCTCCATGATTCACTCGGATCGAAATGCGGAGGCATAGGTACTGAACCATTGATGTGACGAAATACACATTCCAAGCCGAACTCGCATATTCCTCTCCTAATATACTGCAACGAATTGCATACACAAAGAAAACAAATCAAGCAGAGACACTAAAGCCACAGAAGAGGTTCTTCTTTGTGATAAATGTATAATACTGCACCTTACGATTCGGCACACCAGTCCTCTCTCGAACCTCCTATTGACATGTTTCAAAGTAATATTAAGCCAAGGAGAATTGAAACTTAGACTAAAAGCCAAATTTTCTTTTTCACCTTTGGATGATTGAAACGCAGTTTCTTCCGAGGCGACACATACCAGTTTCTAGAAAAGAGTAACAATCTTTTTCACCCAAAAGATTCATACCCAACAACATATTGGATTGATATTATGGATCTCTCAAGATTAGAAAATATACCTTTGCTTTTATCGGAAGATGGAATCGACCCAATAGCTCTCGGTCTCTGTTCTTGACTATGAGCGTCTTCGTCTTCTCTATGCTGTGAAAATTCATGTTATATCATAAATTACCTTAGTCAATCAAAAAACAGAGCAAGATCTTGTTTAGTTTGTTTACCCTTTTTTGTGCATCAAGCCTCAATTCCGGATTTGGTCCCTGCGGAATCTCTACGCATGGATAGCTACCTATAAACCAACAAATTAAACCAGCATTATCAACTAGCAATCAAAAAGAGAAGGTTTGTTTGAATTGTACTCTTTGTCGGAGTTTCTGCATCCAGAGGTTGAATGGATAGTCTTGAGTCTAATTCTTTCAAAACCTTCAAATCAATTTCATTAAGCTAACAATGAAAATCAAGAATAATAGAAAACATAAACTATAAATCAGTAAACAGCAGGAAACACACATGAATGTAGAATTTTGCACGGTTCCAAACTGGATAAACATCCTATGAAATCTTATTCTTAATTGTGTGTCTAGACATAAAATGCGCTGATGGTAGAGACGAAACAACACATACATCATATATCAAATTTTCTTGAATGGGTCTCCGGATCAGAAATTGACTATCAAAACACACAACAGCAAAAATCTCGATCTATGACTGAAGGAAGACCAGATTAGCCCATGTAATTTATTGAACAACTTAAGTACCAAAGCCTTGGAGACTTTGCCAAACAAAAAAACAAAGCAAAGAAATTTAAAGGAAGTGGATACTGTGATATTGATCTCATCATTCTAAATTGATATCATAGGCTGGTAAAGATTATCATAGGCTAGTACAATAAGATTAGTAAGTGTTAACACCAAATGAGAGACCTACAAAGGGGACGTGGTGGCCGAGGCGACCACGAGCAATCTTATTAGAAGTTCCTAGAGACTCTTCTCTAGATCTTCTTTATCTCTCTTTTGATGAATCTTCTTTATCTCTCTTAAGAGACTATTTTGGTGTAATCTTTATGATTTATCATTAAAAACTATCTTGAACTATATGATCTCATCATCATCTCAATTTAATTGTTACCTTTGCATTTAAATTGAAGAGGTAATTAGGTAGATGGCATTACTATAGCATGTATTTAGGTAAGTATCATTGGGTTTTCGGATTTTAGTAAACGGAGTGGGGCCTTGTGCGTAAATGACGAAAAAGCCCTGCGGGAACTGAACATGTGAAACCGTGGGAACCGTGATAATCTTTTTAAATGCAGAGGAAATATCTTCACTCTCCTCTCCCTCTCTCCTTCCTCTCTCGTCTCTCTCCTTCTCCTTTTCTCCAACCCAGAATCAAGTTTATAAAACAGATATATGCTAAATAAAATTGGAGAATTAATACGGTAAACGTTCGGTGATGATTATGGTGTCGGCAACAATGACTCGCTGACGATTTTAGTTGTTTTTTTCTCTGAAACTCATTTCTACCAGTTTATCTATGTCATCATTCACATCTATTGAAATTTATTATCTCATCAGAGAAAATCCAACGAAAAATTTTGTCGGACATACCGAGTTGACTCACTGCATCGAGTTTGGCTGAAACTTTGTTGGTCTCTAATATTTTGTTTAATGCGAAAACTCAATTATTACATGTTAAATTTCATATTCTCTAGCATATTTATAATTGGTATCCGGCTAACAATTAAGATTACTCTTTAAATAGTTATACAATGCGTATATTGACTCTATTATCCATCTTATGATAATAAGATCATGTTACAAAGGTAGGGATGGGTTTCTGATATATTATATATTATCCGGATATTGCCATAATTATCCATATTGTGATAATATTATCCACCTTCCTAATAAAGTTTACGGCTATAGTTTTAGAAATGTATGGGTAAATTGATCGAACACATTCAACATACAAGTAAACCCTAATGAAGTAATTAACTCATTGAGTCGACTCAATATAACTCAATGAGTTAACTCAGTGAGTCACCTCAAACTAACTCATCGAGTTAACTCAGTGAGACGACTCAGTTCCATAAACTTCTTGAGTCGCTGCGATAGTGCAATTCAAACCTCGAAACAATTGTGGACGGCGGAGATTGGTCGGAGACGGAAGAGGAGGTGAAGATCCCGGAATGGAGGGAGACGGAGGAGGAGATGTGGAATAAAATCAATTATTCCATGTTAATTTTTGTATTCTTTGGCATATTTATAATTGGCATCCGGCTAACAATTAAACACTACTAGAAAACAGTCAATTTGTGACTACCGTTTGTGACTGCGAAAGTAGTCACTAAATTTTGTAACTGATTTGCGTCTGTTTTGTGACAGATTTGCTACTACAATAATGCAGTCGCAAATTCGACGGACATTTGTGACTGATAACGGTTGTCGCAAATGAGACGCAAATTTGTGACCGATTTGTAACTAATATGACTATGATTTATGGTCGTCGCAAACCAGTGACTTATTTGTGATGATTGAACGACGGAATTTGTCGTCACAAATTCGCGACAGTTTTGTGACGGAATATTAGTCACAGATTAGTGACTCGCCGTATGGAGTCACATAAGAGTGGCAAATTTTTGGTCGGTATAAGAAGAAAAATTATAACTATATGTCGGTAGAAAGAGGAGGGAAAAAAAAACGTGGTAGATAAAAAGTTTACCTAACTGAGATATTGTTTCCTACAGTTGTGGCAAAGTAGAGGGTAAAGCGTCACAAATTTGTAACTACCTAAAGTTAGTCACAAATCAGTGGGAAATGAAATTACCTATATATACGAGACATCCTCAATTCATTTTACTCATTCAATCATCTCTCTCCCTCTAAAACGTTTGTAGGAAAAAAAATATAAGAGAGGGAAAAAAAAATTAGAGAAAAAAAAAATACAAATTTTCATAGAAATAACAGAAAAAAATGTGGCCTTATTCATCGCGGTCTTGGATGTACAACCGATTCGATCTACGTACCAACAATATATCTGCCGAATTTTTGGCGGGAGTCGAACAATTCACGTCTTTTGCAGCATCCCAAGACTTTGCTCTCAGTAGTGGAGGTAAGATATACTGTCCTTGTGCCAACTGTAGAAATAAACGTAGACCGAAACCAATTAATACTGTTTCGACGCATTTGATTAGTAATGGTTTCATGGATGGATATTATGTTTGGACTCAACACGGGGAAGATTACAACGTAGTAGGAGTAGGTAGTAGTAGTAATTACGAGAATGTAGATTATAATAGCGGTAATCAAGATGTTAATTACGAAGGCGAAAATGTGTATGCCGGAATGGTACATGATGGATTTCATGGTTCTGTCCCGTTGAACGAGTATCAGCATGAACATGATCAAATTGGAAATGATTATGTACATGATGAACCTACCGACGAGGCGAAACACTTCTACGCGATGCTAGAGGCTGCTAATACGCCGTTGTACGAAGGTTGTCATGGTGGTCACTCACGGTTATCAGTAGCAGCTCGGGAAATGAACATCAAGTCAGACCACAATTTGGGGGAATATTGCATGGATTCGTGGACGGGATTAATTTCGGAGATTTTACCTCAACCTAATCAGGCAATCAGTTCATACTACGAGACCAAAAATTTGATACGGGAGCTTGGGTTGGCAGTCGAAACATATGATGTCTGTGAAGAGAATTGTATGCTTTATTGGAGAGAAGACAAGGGGTTGGAGAACTGCAAGTTTTGTGGAAAAGATAGATATAAGCCTAGTACTGGGGGGAGGAAAAGAGTTGCAATCAGTAAAATGTGGTATCTACCCATCGGAGACAGATTGAAGAGATTATATCAATCAAATAAGACTGCAGCGGCAATGAGATGGCATGCTGAACACGCGTTAGAAGCCGGAGTTATGTCTCATCTATCTGATGCAGCAGAGTGGAAAAATTTCAATCAAATCTATCCGGATTTTGCAGCAGAAACCCGAAACGTGTATTTGGGATTATGTACAGACGGGTTCAATCCCATTGTGGCCTGTGATCCTAAACCCCTATAACCTACCTCCGGAGATGTGCATGAATAGTGAGTATTTGTTTCTGACGGTATTGAATTCAGGACCTAAGCATCCACGAGCGAGTCTGGATGTTTTCCTCCAACCACTGATCGAGGAGCTAAAGAACTTATGGAACATTACTTTCATGCTTTTGCTACGAAAGAGGTATAGTTAACGGATTAGCAACATTTGCATCCATTTAAATATGCTAATCTAGAGAGCTCAATCTCTGCTATTGAGTCTACCAATGTTTTACTTAGAACTCTTCTAATTCATCACTCCTTTGATAAGGAAGCAGACAAATCCAGACTATGATCGTAAATCACTTTTATCTATCAGAAAACTGGCATATGTGTAACCACTCACAACAAGTTCTCACTTCCTCCATATACCAAGAACTTATCCTTAGTATTTCTCAAATACTTGAGGACGGTCTTGATTACTATCTAGTGACTCTCACCTAGATCTGATTGGTATCTACTCGTCATACTTAAACCACATGCAACATCTGGACGAGTGCATAACATGACATACCTGATAGAACCTATAACAGAAGCATAAGGGATTCTACTCATCCGCTCTAACTCATCATGTGTCGGAGGACACTGTGTCTTGCTGAGAGTTATGCCATGAGACATTGGAATAAACCCTTTCTTGGAATTATGCATACTTAACCTGTGTAAGATCTTATCTATATAAGTATCTTGACTTAGTCCAATGGTTTTGTTCAATCTATCTCTATAGATTCTTATTCCAAGAATATAAGCGACTTCTCCCATGTTTTTCATTGAGAAACAAGTACTTAGCCAAGTCTTAACAGACTAAAGCAAATGAATGTCATTTCTTATAAGTAGTATGTCATCTACATACAATACCAAAAAATGCAATTCCGCTCCCACTACTCTTCTTGTAAATGCATGGTTCTTCTTCGTTTCTAATAAAATCAAACTCTTTGATTGCTTCATTAAAACGAAGATTCCAACTCCGAGATGCTTGCTTCAAACCATAAATAGAACGATGAAGCTTGCATACTTTCCCAGCATTTCAGGATCTATGAAACCTTCAGGTTGTGTCATGTACACATCCTCTTCGAGATTTCCATTAAGGAAAGTTATTTTCACATCCACTTGCCATATCTCATAATCATATTAAGCGGCAGTTGAAAGGAGAATCCGAATGGGCTTAAGCATGGCGACTGGGGAATAGGTTTCATCATAATCAATACCATGAATTTGCTTGTAACCTTTAGCCACCAATCTAGCTTTATACATCTGGATATTACCATCCATGTCAATTTTCTTCTTGAAAACCCATTTACACTCAATGGCTTTAAAACCATCAGGTAAATCAACCAAAATCCATACTTGGTTTTCTGACATGGATTCCATTTCGGATTCTTCGGCCTTTAACCATTTATCGGAATCAGGGCCCATCATCTGTTCTTCGTGAGACGTAGGTTCATCACTCTCTATAATCAATATATCATGATGATCTGTCACCCAAACCCCATATCCATCAGGTTCGGGACGAATCCTTTCGGACCTACGTACCTCAGGTTCCACAGGTGTAGATTCTACGACTCATTGTAATTCTAGTTGATGCTCTTCCTGAGAAGTTAGAGCAATCTCCTGCGCCTATCGAACTTCTTCGAGTTGTACTTTACTCCCACTAGTTCCCTTTGAAAGAAATTCTCTTTCTAGAAAGGAACCATTCCGAGAAACAAACACTTTGTTTTCGGTGGAATTGTAAAAGTAGTAACCATTGGTTTCTTTAGGATAACCTATGAAGTATCATTTATCAGATGTGGGTCCAAGCTTATCTGTAAACATACGCTTAACATAAGCATCACTACCCCAAATTTTCAGAAAAGACAAATTCCGAACCTTTCCAGTCCATATCTCATATGGTGTTTTTCTACTAATTTTGATGGGATTCGTTTAAGCGTAAACGCAGCAGTTTCTAGAGCATATCCCTAAAAGGATAATGGAAGATCTGTGTGACTCATCATTGATCGAACCATATCTAATAAAGTTCGATTTCTCCTTTCGGACACACCATTCAATTGTGGTATTCCTGGAGGAGTGAGTTGTGAAACAATTCCACATTCTCAGAGATGATCACTAAAAGTTTGGTTCAAATATCCTCCACCTCGATCTGATCGAAGTGCTTTGATTGTCTTGCCAAACTGGTTATGCACTTCATTTTGAAATTCTTTGAACTTTTTGAAAGATTTAGACTTATGTTTCATCAGATAAACATAATCATATCTACTGTAATCTTCACTAAATGTGATGAAGTACTCATAGTTTCCTCTAGCATTTATACTCATTGGCCCACATACATCAGTATGTATAAGACCCAATAAGTCACTAGCCCGTTCACTGTGTCCAGTAAAAGGAGTCTTAGTCATTTTTCCCAATAAGCAAGAGTGACACTTCTCATATGATTCATAATCAAATGAGCTCAAAAGTCCATCACTATGAAGCTTTTGAATGTGTTTCTCGTTTATATGGCTCAAATGACAATACTAGAGAAAATTTTGATTTGAGTCATTAGACTTAAATCTCTTGGTACTCATGTTATAGACGGGCATCCTTTAGTTTAAAACATAAAGTTCATTCTCTAATGGAGAGCTACCATAGAACATATCATCACGATCAAATGAACAACACTTGTTCTTGATCAAAAATGGAAATCCTTCAAAATCCAAACAGGGATGATATTCTTGTTTACAGCTAGGACATAGTAGCAATTCTTTGTTTCTAAAGCCATGCCTAAGGGTAAAGACAATGTATATATTCCCACAAGTAATTCAACAACTTTTACTCGATTAGCCACACGTAGGTCCACTTGTCCTTCCTCCAAAATTCTACTATTTTTAAGACCTTGCACATTTACACAAATGTGAGCTCCACTGCCGGTATCCAATACCCAAGGAGTAGAACCATAAGTAGTAACATTTACTTCTATAACATAAATACCCTGAGAAAAAAAATCAAATGTCTTCTTCTCTTCTAGATCTTCCAAGCATTTAAGGAATTTTTATTCGTTCAATTTGTTCTTCTCAAGAACAAATCGCAATGAATAGTAAATTTGAGGGTTTGACATAATTGTCAGGAAATAAAAACTTAATATAATGTTCAAGATTGTGAGCATTCTCAACAATTTGAGGAAACTCATACTATACTCAACAAAATTTCCTCAATATGAGAATAGTATCCAAGATCCATATTTCACTAGGATTCAAGTGAGCTTTGGCTCAACCCCCAAATATCTAGTTGTTTAGGTAAGCAACGCCCTTGCTAATTATATCCAATATAACTCTTGGTCGTGGATGACATCTTATGTTTTATCCAACCCTATGTCTCTAAGCCTAAAACCGTTTTGATAGCCTAGTCAAGTAAACAAGTCTCAAATCATATGGTAATCGTTACCAATCTATCGCACCCTTAAACAATTGCGGACCGCTGCTTTGGCAGACCCGCCATACAACCATTTAAGTTTTAACAGTTGATGAGATTGGGGAGACATCAAAGTACTTGATATTAATTGAGGAATTAATTTTAATCCAATTTATAATTATATTATAAAATTATATCTGATATAAAATTTAGAATATAACTAAAATATATCTAATATGTATTTTAACTGGATTATACATAATTGAATACGAAAACTACCTAATTGAACCAATCTTAATCAAAATAGGATCGACCCAATTCTTTTTCTAGAATAATATCTTTCGCATAAGGAATAATTCCAAATCAAATAAGGAATGTTATGTTTATGCAAAACTTACATATTATATATATTCTAATTACCTTAATTAGAATAAACAAGGAAAGAATATCTCTATATACATAATAATATATTTAACTCATTAAATATTTGTTATTATTCTAGTTACCTCATGAGAAATATGCATGATTTGATCATATCAAAATTCACGCATGGCATTGATTGTTTTCCTTCTCTAGAAAGATAACTCACAAGCCAATATACATGTGCTCTTTATATTAACATAGAATAATGCATGTTACAATAACATAAACAGAGGCACGAAGTATCTTTTATATATATATATATATGAAACTATAATTATATATTCTAACAATTCATGAAACACTTTCACGTAGATATATTAACCAAGCATCGTAAACATCTATAATCGGATTATAGTTTTACATGCTAAAGGCTTATGCCCAATATTAGTCAACATGCTTTAAAAAATTCTCATATGTATCAACAAATCAAAGTTAATACGCAAACAGCTTAAATAAAATCAATTTCTTAAATCTGAACAAATTCAATTTAATCAGAATTATCATGTATATCATCTATATACATTAAACTAGATTAATTTCAATATTAAACATGTACTCTCTGATACCATTGTTGGAATTCGTATCCGGTTTATAACAGTTTATAAATTATTAATTACGAATTTAATTTCCAAGATGTGTGTCAATACTTGAATTAAATCTAGATCTTAGGGTTTCGAATATACCTGGATATTCTGCAGCGGAAAGATGAACCAAAACGATTCGAGGTTTTCTTAGCACTTCAAGTGTCGTGCCTCTATCGGTATCCACACGCACACAAACTAGATCAAACGGGATGCTAGTGCCGTAGAGATCTAATCTCAATTATCAAAACAAACTGTTTCGTCTTTACTTAGGATTTTTTTCCTCGGCTTCTTAGGATAATTATTATTATCAAAACGTCACACGTTTATATAAGATGCATAATTAGGCTAAGCCCATTCGTGAGAAACTTTGAGAACAAGTAATCCAATTACTTATTCTTGTGTCTCACGTGCATTCATCATATATACACTTACCATATATGTATATCTTATAACATATATTGTAAGTTCATTAATAACAATATGCATATATACATATATCACATATAATATATATATTACATTATTATTAAAACTCAATTTATTACTGATCTAGTTTGCTTAGGTGTGTGACCCTATAGGATCGAATAATATTAATAATTAGTTCTTTAACCCATAGATTATAAGTGGCCTCTAGCAAGACATCATAACCACCTAATATTATACGATTGCCAAACATCGACATTACAACTTTAACTAGAGAAGAGTACAGATGATTTCAGGACATTCCCAACAATATTATATATTCGGGTATTGACATAATTATCCATACTATGATAATATTATCCAGCTTCCTAATAAAGTTTACGGCTATAGTTTTAGAAATGTATAGGTAAATTGATCGAACCCATTCAACATACTAGTTAACCTCAATGTTAACCATTAAACAAGTATAATAGCCGATAATAAAGTAATTAACTTAGTGAGTCGACTCAATCTAACTTAATGAGTTAACTCAGTGAGTCAACTCAGTTTCATAAACTTTTTGAGCCACTGCGTTAGTGCAATTCAAACCTCGAAACGATGCTATTTGTGGACGGCGGAGATGGGGTGGTCGGAGACGGAAGAGGAGATGAAGATCTCGGAGTGGAAGGAGACGGAGGAGGAAGAGAAGGAGAAGGAAGAGGAGATGTGGAATTAGTGGAAGGCGGCGTTAGTGCAATTCAAACCTAGAACTATGCTATTTGTGGATAGCGATTTCTTCCCAGTAATTTTGTTGGGATCACTACAAGAAAACAGTCCAGAAGTGACTGCGGTTAGTGACTGCAAAAGTAGTCACTAATATTTGCGACGCTATTGCGACGAATTTGCGACTACTTTGCAACGCCATAAATAAGCGTCGCAAAATTGTCGCTAATTTGCGACGCCAAAACCTGGTCGTAAGAGAGTCGCAAATAAGTGACTAATTTGCGACACTTATTTGGAGGTTTTAGGCTAGTCACATATCAGTCACTAATTAGCGACTCTTTTACGACTACTTTATGGGGTCGCAAATATGCGACTACTTTGTGACTATCAAAGCAGTCACAGATTAGTGACTACCATAAGAGCGTAACAAAAGCGTCACAAAAATTGGTAGTGACGAATTTGTGACTCTTTAGTGACCATATAGGATTTAGGGTTTCAAAATAACATTTTTTAAAAAAAAATAATAGTGACGGATTTGTGACTCTTTAGTGACTATATAGGGTTTAGGGTTTTGGATTCTCAAACCTATACTAACGTCACAAAATAGTCATAAATATACCACTATTTTGCGACGCATAAGTAAATTTGCGACTGATTAGTGACTACTTTGCCACTCCATTTTACAATAATACACATTGAGGTATCTATGATTCATATTTGTAATTAGATTATGGTAAACTTTAAAGGCAAAGTATGAAAATGTGTTAGTAGTGGATAAATTAAAACAATATGAATTTTGAAATTTTCACTACAACTATAAATGTTAGAAGTTTATAAACTTACATAACTTTCATCCCATATTTGGTAAATTTGATGTTGAAACTAAATTAGCCTTGTTATGACGTTTTTAGTTAATATATCGGTAGATTTAGGGTATAGGGTATAAGGAATGGCAAGAGGATCATAGGTTGGGGTCTAATTGTTTAGGGTTTGGAGATTTCATTTGTGACTCCCTCTAAAGCGTCACAAATATGTCATAAATTAAAGACTACTTAGTGACGTTTTAGTGACGAATATATAGGCTTGTTGCTAAAATATTTGGGCGGGCTAATTTTCCCCCAAACCAAAATATTTGTGACTAATTTGCCTCGCATTAGCGCACAATAAGTAAATAAATTTCATTTATCAGAGCCCAAGAGTCATTTATCGAAACCCTTAAAATTTTTCACTTTCTCTTCTCTCTCGATTCAGAGGCTATTCCGAGGCATTTTTGCTAAAATCAACTTGATTCAAACCTCTAAATCTTCATTTCTTCATATAAATCGAACCTATAATCGAAGAAATCAATCCGATTCTTCGAATTCGAAACCCAGAAACTCTAAACTTTTCATCTTCTTCTTTCGCAAACCCTAAATCTAAATCTTTTCATCTTTTTCTTCTTCTCACTCTCAATCCTTCATCTGTCTCTCCTTCTCTCGCTCTTGATTGAAAACCCTAATTCTTTTTCTCTCGCTGTCGATTGAAAACCCTAATCAAAATGGTTGGTGGAAAGAAAGTTACTGCACGAGGAGGCAGTGTACGATGTACAGGTGGTCGTGGTGGTGGAAAATACACCCCTGGTGGTGATGTTGGTGGAAAATCCACGACTGGCGGTGACTCTAGTGGTGGTGGTGGTGGAAAATCGCAGTCTGGTGGTGGTGTTGGTGGAAAATCCACCATCGGTGGTGGTGGTGGTGGTGGTGGTGTTGGTGCAAGATCCACCGCTGGACTCGTCGGAATCCTTCGTCAGTTAGGCGATCTCGCCGAGTGAGTTCCCGTTTTGCTCTTTTCGATGAATTCGGATATTTGTAGCTATTTGTGGTTTCGAAGGTGTTTTCTGGTGATTTGGATGAGTATTAGCTCATGAATCGATTCCTGTAACAATTTATATTTGATTTTTGTCAGGGCTTAGGGCTTTTTTGGTTTGTTTGTTTGCAATAATTTGGAGTAAAGCTTAGTTAGTATAAAGTTGATTTGGTGAAAATTTGGTCTTATGATTTCTGGAAGTATATCATATTATAGCCTTATATGTGTAATTGATTAGATTTTCTCCTAGTGAGAGGTTTGAGTTTTGGTGGGATGCATAGAGAATGTTAACATGGTTAAGCTTGAGTTTAAGGACATGTGTATTGATAGTAGCAGCTAAAATGAAGTGAAAATGTCTCCTTCTTATGTGTACCAATATGTTAATGATGATGAGAAACATGTATATTCTCTTAATGGGAACAAGTAATAAAGATGGTTTGGTTGTTTACATGGGGAGGTTTTGCTAAAAGGCATCTTCTTTCTTTGATCTTCTGTATTTTTTCCCAGTGATGGGTCAAATCATTCTTGTCGCACAAAGACTTCCAAATCTGAAAGAATATAATTGCAGACAAAGAGAGAGAAAGAGCTGTTGAGTGTGAAATAGAGAAGAAGAAGAAGACAATGAGATGACTTTCACCATTATTTTGCAGCTCTTGCTTGGTATGTTCTTGTAATCATCCACAAGTCCAGTTTTGCTCAACCAAGGTACAATTCTGCAGCAATTTCGTCTTCTCACTTTCTTGTTTTTTGACTCAAACCCAACCATTTGCTCTTTCTTAGGAAGAGATTACTCGTCTTTGAAAAGAGTTTCGTCTATCTTATTGATTCTTACCGTATTCTGTGTGTTTTGATGATTAGGTGAAGAAGAAGAAGACGTAAAGAGACAAAATGAAGTACGTTTTGGTGACAGGAGGAGTTGTGAGTGGACTTGGGAAAGGAGTCACTGCAAGTAGCATTGGTCTTCTTCTTCAAGCATGTGGTCTTCGTGTTACTTCTATTAAGATTGGTGAGTTTATTTATTGTCCTGTGTGTCTTCTCACTCTGGATTATTACATGTATCATTCATATGCAACCAAGAAAGGCACCATTTTCTTGTGTTAGAACTTGTCAATTTTGAATGAACTTGATCCTTTCTCTATGCATATCCTTATCTTAATACTGATGGTGGAACAATGTCTCCGTTTGAGCATGGTGAAGTATTTGTGTTAGATGATGGTGAAGAGGTAATGTCATATTGTGTAATTACTTTTTCTCTAATTGATTGCATTGGCGTGTCTAACTAGTTGCATGTTTAGGTGGATTTGGACCTTGGAAACTATGAACGATTTCTAGACACTACATTGACTCGTGACAACAATTTAACAACTGGAAAGATTTACCAGGTACGGTGTCCTACTTAAGTTATTATAGCCTCATATTTAGAACAAGGTGCTAAATTTTGGTCATGTGTTCTGCAGGCAGTCATTGACAAGGAAAGGAGGGGGGACTACCTCGGAAGAACTGTACAGGTTCGTACATTATTATTAACTTCCTCTGGTTCTGAAATGATTTGAGTGTTTGAACAAAGTTTTTAACTTTTTTTTAAAGGTGGTTCCACATATTACTGATGCGATTCAAGAGTGGATTGAACGTGTGGCTAATGTTCCTGTTGATGGAAAGGACGATCCTCCTGATGTTTGTGTTATCGAATTAGGCGGGACTATAGGTACTGTGGTTTGTTAGCTGATCTTACCTTTCCTCACAATTGCTCAGGAGAGTGGCTTTTATTCATTTATGAATTATGTTTTGTGCAGGTGATATTGAATATATGCCCTTCATTGAGGCTCTTGGTCAATTCTCGTATAAAGTTGGTGAGCGATACTCTAAATTTGTATAAACTTTTTGAAGTTCCAGTTATTTTCTTAGGCTATTGCTTATCCGCTTCCTCATCTGATCTGTTTAGGTACGGTAGATGATGTGTACCATTCTTGATTTCGTATTGATGCCTAACCGAATGTGTCGTTTTAAAAGTTTGGGGTTTCTTTCTGATGGCATGAAGCGATCCTCTCCGATCCAATCTTCAAGAATTGGAGAAGGTTCTGCCTACTTCGATGAGAAAGACCCATGGAAAGGCTGAGCGGTCTGATGAGTTTGATTGCACTGTTTGCCTAAACCTGTTGTATGAACCAATTACAACTCCATGCGGGCATACATTCTGCCGATCATGCCTCTTTCAGTCAATGGACCGCGGTAGGTTTATATGGTTGATTGTTGTTTTGCTCCTGAAATTATATACTATTACCCTTTGATACAATGGCTGTAATATTTTTTAGTACACTAGCAAGCCTTTTGTACATTGGTACTAATTTTGACAAGCTATATGCTTGTTTTGTAATATAATTTTGCATTTCAAGTTTTTTTTTATTATTCACAGCATTTGGTAATTGAAAACAAAACAAACAAACAAAAATTAGTAGCATTTAAGTGACTGAAAAGAGATTCAATTCGGTCATTTGTAAAACAAAGGCGTCGCAAATCAGTGGCAAATTAGTGACCAAAATGTGACTAACCCAAAGTTGTAACAACAACAATGTAGTCTCTAATTAGTAGCTAATTTACGACGAACAAAGTTAGTCACAAATCAGTCGCAAAATCCGAAGTCGCTAATTAGTCGCTTATTTGCCACACCTTAGACAGTCTCAAATCAGTTGCTAATTAGTGACCACCAGTATGAGTCACAAATTCGTCGCTTATTTGCGACTAAAGTTTGGCGTCGCAAATCCGTAGCAAATTAGCGACGAAAATATAAAGTCACACAAGCGTCGCTAATTTGCGACGGATTTGCGACACCAAAAATTAGCGACGAGCGTTTTGTGACGCCGAGTTGGCGTCGCAAAGTAGTCGCAAAGGAGTCATTTGTGACGAATTTGTGACGCTTCTGGGAGTGGCAAATGACCTGTTTTCTTGTAGTGGATTGAGATAAAGAAATATTTGGGTTTGTGTGTGTATACACGTATCGTGTGTATGAGAGAGAGAGAGAGATGGAGAGAGAGAGAGAGAGAGAGAGAGAGAGAGAGAGAGAGAGAGAGAGAGAGAGAGTATCTACCTAAGGGATAACCTGTCAGCTACCTACGAAGTAGCTATAGGGGCATAAGCGGATTAGAAAAATGCTACAGGGGTTGGAACAGTATTTATGCCAATTACCTAAATACATGTTATAGTAGTCATTGCCCATGCAAATACTCTAAATTGAAAGCCCTTTATCAAAAAAAAAAAAAATCCTTAGCATGCACCATATACATCTGGAAGAAAAATCAGGCTTTCATGAACATTGAATATGTTTTAGTTATACAACCTGAAATCGTTTAAACATGGAAGTGGAACTTATCGACAAATGAAAATGGAAACATACCTCGACAAATTTGCCAAAATATATTTCAATATATCCATATATGGGGAAAGGGACATACTTCGATAAACTGGTGACCACGCTCATTCGCTGTTTTAGACAACGATTATGAGACCACTCTCCCTCCTCGCGAAATTCCATCAGCGCCGTCACCTTCGTCGTGAAGATCAATATCGCTGAAATTAAATATGTTACATAAACCTATAACCAAAATCGAATCTAAACAACCCAAATCTGAAATCCCTTTTCGAGGTTGAATTACCAAAAAAATTTAGACCCAATTACACATAAATCTCTCTCGCTGCGTTTCGCCATAAGAAGGAAGACGAAGATGAAAATGTTTGAAACGTCCGTTTTTAATTAACTGAGGGTTTAAAGGATGACTAAAATGCCTTCCTATTGAAGGTGAATCATGTTTTGTGTTTGCAGGTTTTGTAACGACGAACGGAGAAGTCGAAGTGTCAGATTAGAATTTTGGTTATTACAGGGAAGAAGAAAGGGGATTTGTATTTGGGTTGGGTTTAAGTTAATTCAACTTCACAAACCAAAAACGTAAAGGCTATATCTGATTCTGGGCTTTTATTTCTTTTGTAATTTTCGTATAATGAGTAAGAGATAAGAAATGACATGTCCTTTTATTGCAATGTGATTGGTTGATTATAATTCTAATTATTTTTGCCTATATGGCACGCTTTAGAAGCCACCAATTTTTGACTAGGGTTTCCCCACGCTACGCGTGGGTTGGGTGATAATTTTTGTAATTGATTTGTTGAAAAGTTATTGGTAACATATGATTCGTTTGATAGTGTTATATATCTGTTTTGTTTATGTTTTCCTTATCCGTTGTATTGTGTTGGTAAAAAGTATTGATTTTGCGGTGATGTGTTTTTGTTTTGTTGTCATTAAAGATGTGGTATATTGTTTGTGGTTGGAAACAAAGATTCAAATGGACTCAAATTGGCATTGGTCTCATATCCAGTATCCCCTTATGTATTTAACTCCGGAATAATGAGTATTTAGTATTTTTTTTATTTGTTAAATAATAATCGTCCCTCAAGCATGCTTACTTTGTAACGCACTCTGAGACCACATTTTCTATGAATGTGATCATTTAACAAAATGTGGAGGCTCTTCTTTGCTTGCTTCTTGTCGTCTCCTCTTTAGTCTTTGCAACGATTCTAACAACGGTTAAGTCACCATTTTCAAATGATAGGCTCATTGTGATATCTAATATCTACCTTAAATTTTTTCATTTCCCTCTAAATTTCTTAAATTTTTGGCTAAATTTTCCTCTAATATATTTTTGTATATATGTTGTGTCATATTTATTGAATGCATATCATAAGGAGAACCTAAAATTATGAGAAACTAAAACTTAGTAATATTTTAATGCTCAAAAGAATTATATATTTTTAATTTTTCACTTTTATGGACTAAAAATTTGGTAGTTATGGCAAATTGTACCGCACCCACCGACCCGTAGATTCATATCATTTTTACCAAAAAAAACATGTACATAAACTTACATACTCCTGCTTTTGAGTTTGCAATCAATATTTTAGTACAAATATAGACATTAAGCTTGAAGATATGTAATGTTAGCATTAAACTTAAAAATCGTTAATGTAACTAAGAATCAGGGCCGGCGCTGAGGGTGTGCTACCGGCGCAATTGCACAGGGCCCAAAAAATTCTATGGTTTTTTGAGGGCCAAATGCAAAATGATACTTTGGCAATGACTTATGAACTATAGATGGAAAACATATGTTTACATTCAGCCTCTGCAAGATAAATATGTACACTCCGGCTCAAATGAACAGAGTAATCCACCTTGTTCTATGAAGACGGGTGGTTGGCTTGACAACGATAACTATACTGGAAAAAAACTCAATGCTGATGTAATTTATAGATCGACTAATGTTAGTGTTGAGATGAACATGACCATAATCTAGAGAGCGCAAAAATTGAAGTTAACAAACTGAAAATATATTAATTATAGTCTGTAGAGCTTAACTGAACATGATAAAAACACACATACCATAACCAGATGCACACACTATCTTGATTCATTGGATATCATTAGAAAGGGTAGAATATACTTCATCGCAATAATCTGATAACAACACACGTGCGTAGCCTCCGAAAACCCAATTTGTATGTTTGACCCCTTTTTGGCTACATAGATCGACTCCTTCAGATAGATGGTAGTAACAAAGGCATGTGATTGTGAATGGTACCATTTATAATTGAAACTGTTCATTCTTGAGTTTTTGGTATGGCTTATTCTAACTTTCTGATAGATGATAGTAACATTAGGCATGGAAGTTACACACACGTATGTACTTTCTCTGTTGTTTGCAGTCAAAGAGAATCATCCAAATTTGTTTTTCTCTAAACATGTTCAAAAGATTATGGATTTGAAGAAAGTAAGTAGAATCCGTGAGATATGACTATATATATATATATATATATCTTGTTATTAAATCGTATAGCTCCTTTATTATATTTGAGAAGCCAATATTAAAGACAACCTTATTGTATTAATATCAATCCTCGTACCTAACATCTGAATCATTCATGTGTTACACTACTCAAAAACATTAAAGACAACCTTATATAGCTATGACTTTTGCAATAGACAACCTGGCTTATAGTTTTGATGGTGTCCTCGTTTGGTTCGTTGCAGCCTTACGGGACCAGCAGATTACCATCATCGTGCAACTGCAAATACATGTACTCTACAAAGAGGATTTCGAGCCTCCAAGCTCCTTTTCCATACCTCTTCCAGATTTGATAAGAGACAATTAAGTTCTGTTTCAGAAAAAGCTCCGCGGCATGGCTCCACTCCATCTTTTCACTCACTCGCCTCAGAGTTGGTGACTCTGAAGACCAATTCTTGCTTGCATACTACAGCATTCTTGCACCTTCCCTCGTATCACAAATCTCAGCAGCCCATTAACCCCAACGACGTTGCCTAATCTCTTGATATTGGTTTTCCTCTTCCTCTTTGTAGATTTCTCAGCTTCTCTATTAAAGTCACCAACTTTGTTGTCAAAACCCGAATCTGATAAGAACAAACACAAAAGAGTTCTTAGATTATGCATTGAAATCATTAAAATATCACTTATGATCATATTTAAACAGATGATTCCATAGAACAACGAATCAAGACTCATACAACAAATCGTAGACATAACATATAGGTATGTAAGAATATATGATTCCAAATATTAAGACTTTTAGAGAGAAACATAGAAGCTATGAATGATACTTTAGCTTATAAACAACAAAGTGAGACCTAAATCTCATCTTCTGATTTGCCAAGTCAAGGAAAATATTTGAACATAGGTAAATGGAATAGTTAAGTTGGACCCAAATCAATTGCTTGAAACTAAAACAAAATCCCAAATATTTACCTTGGAGGAGACGACGGGTTTAGCCATTGCAGTGAACACAAATGGTTTCACATCAAAGAAAACATCATCGATGTCGCAATCATCATCGAAATCGAAATCATGAGGATCACAATCAATAGACTAATTGTCTTAGAAACCCTAAGAAGAACCTTCGAACTCATCGTGAAGGATAAAAAAGAAACTCACCGTCTCAGATCAAATAACCTCTGATTGGTGTCTACTGGAGGAGTGATGTTCTATATATAAAGGATTTAGTGGTTGAGGCAATGGTGGAGTCATTACGATGACCGTTAAGAGTAATTAAGAGAGTGAAAGAGTTTTACGGTTTCTTAAGAGAAGTAAGTATGAGGGAGTTGAAACGTGGGTAGTGGTTGGTGTTTCTGTTATCGTAAACCCACCGGAAAGATAACGGAATAGAAATCTGAAAAATACGTTTTATATATATTCGACTCGCCGTTCATAAAACAACGAATCGCACCCAAATACCGATCCCTCCGAGACGGAGAAACGAACCAGTAAGATGGATCAAGTCCGATACAACTCTAACGGAAAAGAAAGAGAAAGACAGAGAAAATAGGAAGGTTTTCAAAAGTTGGAAAATTCCTCCATGAGCTAACAGATGCTCAGATGTATCTATAATCACTCTTTGCACTTTAATCCTTGTACTTCTCTTCAATAATAAATTCGCCACCATACTTTTGCATTGCTCCAACGGTTACTTAATAAGACTTCAAACTTCCAAATGTGCAAAATGAACCCCAGCATCCAATTACTGTAACAAAGCTCCCCTCCTTAGAAAACCTTGACCTCAAGGTTTGAAATGAGGATACTTCTTCAATAGATCAAAGAGAAATTCCCAAGTAGCTTCTTCAACTGGCAAGTGAGTCCATTTCACCAATACTTTAGTAGCAGCCTTACCATGTCTATGAACCATTTGCCTTTCCAAGATCAATTCTGGTTCCTTAGTAAGCACGTCAATAACCACAGAAGGAAGTTGTGTGGCAGTGGGAACATTGCCGACTAGGACTTTCAATTGAGAGACATGGAAGACGGGATGTACCTGAGAAGAAGACGGTAAGGCCAGTTTATAAGCCACTTCTCCACAACGTTCGATGATCTTGTAAGGGCCAAAGTACTTAGGAGATAACTTCTGAGTGGAACGCAAGACCACAGATTGTTGCCTATAAGGCTGAAGCTTCACATAGACATAATCACCAATGGCAAACTCCCTTTCAGTTCTGTGCTGATCGGCAAACACTTTCATCCTATGTTGAGCACGCATCAAATGAAACTTCAAGATCAAAAGCATACTTTCTCTTTCCTGAAGACACTGAGCTACCACAGCCACTTTAGATTCACCAGGTAAGTAAGGGAGGTGAATAGGAGGTGCTTGTCCATAAACAGCTTCAAAAGGAGTGATATTGATAGCTGAATGAAAGGTGGTATTGTACCAATACTCGGCCAGAGGAAGCCACTTACTCCACACCCCAGGACGGTCACTAGTCATACATCTCAAATAGGTCTCTACACACCTATTGACCACCTCAGTTTGCCCATCACTTTGAGGATGATAGGCACTTGAAAATTTGAGTTCAGCTCCTTGTAGAGAAAAGAGCTCTGTCCAAAACTCACTGAGAAACACCGAATCTCGATCACTCACAATACTCCTTGGACACCCATGAAGCTTGTAAATGTGATCCATAAAAGCTTGTGCCACTGTTATCGCCGAATAAGGGTGAGATAGAGCTATGAAATGAGCAGCCTTGCTGAGTCTATCCACTACCACCAAAATGACTGATTTTCCAAAGGAAAGAGGTAAGCCATCAATGAAGTCCATTGATAAATCAGTCCAATTACTTGCAGGAATAGGGAGAGGTTGAAGTAAACCAGGAGAAGCAGTTGTATCATACTTGCATCTCTGACAAACCTGACAACTCCTGAGGTAAGCTTGTATATCTTTGAGCATACCCTTCCAGTAAAATAGACCCTTGACCCTCTGGTAAGTTGCGTCTCTTCCAGAATGACCACCCACACCCGTACAATGGAGCCACTGCAGGATAGTGTTCTTTAATTTCACATCATTAGGGACAACAATTTTACTCTTCCTGCGCAAAATGTTCTGCATCCAACTGTAATGTTTCTTAGCTCCAGCATTATTCTTTAATTCTTCAATAAGAAGCTTAACTTCGACATCACTTTCATAGGCAGTTTGAATGTCCTGCAATAGATCACATTCCAACACAGTCATTGCCATATGTAACACTTCAGATCCTTCCACCCTTGACAAAGCATCAGCAACCACATTCTCTTTACCTTGTCGATACTGTATTTCATAATCAAATTCCAGGAGCTTAGGGAGCCATTGTTGCTGAATTGGTGTATTAAGCCTTTGCTCCAGTAAGTACTTAAGACTCCTCTGATCAGTCTTGATTAGAAAATGACTAGGCAAGAGATAATGTCTCCACTTTTGAACCGCAAATACCACTGCTAAGAGCTCCTTTTCATAAATAGAGAGAGTTAGCTGAGTACCTTTCAAATGCCGACTAATGTAGGATAAAGGGTGTCCCTCTTGCATCAATACGGCACCAATTCCCTGACCACAGGCATCCGTTTCCACCACAAACATCTTATCAAACTGAGGAAGGGCTAGGACTGGTGCGTGGCACAGTGCTTCCTTTAATTCTTCAAATGCCAATTGAGCTTCTTGAGACCACTCAAAAGAATTCTTCTTAGTTAAGGCAGTCAACGGTTTAGCAATCACTCCAAAACTCCTGACAAACCTTCTATAATAACCAGCAAGACCCAAAAAACCCCTCAACTGTTTAAGTGTAGCAGGTACTGGCCAGTCTTGCACAGCCTTGACTTTCTGAGGGTCTGTAGACACTCCTTCAGCTGCGATATAGTGTCCCAAGTATTCAACCTTGCTGGTGGCAAAAGCACATTTGCTTCGTTTAGCAAAGAGCTGATGCTGTCTCATGACATCAAATACCTGTTTCAAATGATCCACATGAGCCTCCACTGATGGGCTATATATGAGGATATCATCAAAGAATATCAAAACAAACTGCCGGAGAAAAGCCTTGAAAACTGAGTTCATCAAGCTTTGAAATGTAGCAGGGGCATTGGTCAAGCCAAAAGGCATTACCAAGTATTCATAGTGTCCACTGTGGGTTTTGAAAGCAGTCTTATGGATATCATGGGGATCCATCCTCACTTGGTGATAACCAGCCCTTAGATCAATCTTAGAATATATCTTAGATCCTCCTAACTCATCCATCAAATCCTCTATTAAAGGTATAGGGAACCTATCTTTGACGGTCAAGCCATTAAGTTTCCTGTAATCCACACATAACCTCCAAGTACCATCCTTCTTTTTTACCAATACCACTGGAGAAGCAAAAGGGCTGGAGCTAGGCTGTATAGTTCCATTGCTCAGCAGTTCTTCCACAATTTTATCAATCTCATCTTTCTGATATATAGCATACCTATAGGGACGCTGATTCACTGGGTCAACCCCTTCCACAAGTGGTATCTTATGATCAAAATGCTTCCTGAAGGGGGGTAGGTCCTTAGGCTCAGCAAATATATCTTCAAACTCCTTAATCACTTCTTCCACCACAGGGAGTGGTTCTTTTTCTTCCAATTCTGCAGAGCACAACACCACTTCCTCTCCCACTGGTGCAGTCTCAAAAAAACTGATCATAGATATTTGAGCCTCCTGTTCCTTGAATTTATTGAGCCGCTTAGCCTTAATCTCTCTCACTGAGCCCCTCTGTAAACCATGTAACAGCAACTTATTGCCATGGTACACAAATCTCATTTCAAGTTTAACAAAATCCCATGTGATTAGTCCTAGAGTTCTCAGCCATTGGACTCCTAAAACCACATCACAACCACCCAAAGGAATGACCAGCATATCAGAACGAAAAGGTACATATTGAAGAGTCCATTGGAAGTCTTTCACTAAAGCCTTGACTCCAATTTTTCCACCATCAGCAACAGAAACATTAGCTAGACCTGCACTGGTAGTTTTACACTTCAATCTTTCCACCAGATTCACATTCTTGAAGTTATGAGTAGAGCCTGAGTCAATGAGGATGTAGATGTCCTTCTGACCATGGACTCCTTTGACTTTCATGGTTCTGTAATCTGAAATACCTGAGACAGCACTCACAGAAACTTGTGGTAAATCCTGTTGTATTTCCCCTGAGTCATTGTTCACCACTACCTCCTGCAAACCTTCATCCTCATCATCCGATGCATCTGAGATAGTCTCCAAGCAATAGAGTTGTGTACGCTGTCTTTTGTGGACTTTGGAATGTTTTGGAGTGAACTTCTCATCACAATAAAAACAAAGCCCTTTAGCTCGTCTTTCGATCATCAAATCAGGAGTTAAAAAGGGTGCATACTGTTTTGTGGTGTCTCTTGGCTTCTCTTTAACTCTACCCACTTCATCAGAGAATTGTCTCCTAGGAGGGAAACTAGTCCTATTCGACTGAGACCCATCATATCCCTTATAAGATCCTCCTTGGTGTTCTACTGGTTTCTTAGGGTGAGCTTTCTCATACAGCCGACCCAAAAGCAAGCAGTGACGGATAGAATGTGGAGAGAACATCCTCACGTGCATCTGGGTATCCAATCTGAGACCGGCAAGATAGTTACTCAACAATTGCTCCTCCGTGAGATCAACTCGGATCTTGATGGCCTCAAACTTTTGATGATAATCCTCTATACCATTGGTTTCATGTAGTCTCTTCAACTCTGCAACCGGATCATCCATAATATCCTCAAAACGTTCCTTAATCATTCGTTTATATCGTGGCCAATCCGTCATGAGGTGATCATACCCTGATTGTAATAGTGATTGATGAAACTGAGAAGCCTCATCATCAAAATGCACAGAAGCTAGTTTCACCTTCATCACATCCGGGGTCAAATCCAGAGAAAAAAATTGCTCGACCTTAAACAACCAATCATTAATCTTTGTGCCACCAAAACGGGGAAAATCGATCTTACCCAGACGAGTTATACCGTTATATCCTGTATTAAGAGTTGCTCGAGCACCACAATTCGTCATCGGAGCATCGATTTGAAAATCCGGAGGTCGGGGAGCGCCACCACTATTGTCCGGTGGTTTACCCAGCACCGAATGATTCCGATCCCCTTGATTAGCATGACCCGTACCCCTGGATGAGCCCAACGGCGCCGATGACTGATTCATCTGAAGAGAATGAACCGTATCACACAGCGCGGCGATATTGTTTCCGATTTCGGTAAATCGCTGATTCAACCGCCTGTCTTGCTCAGCTAAAACCGCTTCGAGTTGTGCCTTCATCAGTTGTTCCATTTTTGAGCCCAGAGCTTCCTCTGTGTGAACCACCACGTCGCTGAAATTCTATTGAGATCGTGTTTCCACCATGGTCAAGGATCGATTGAGCTCTGATACCTTTGTTATCGTAAACCCACCGGAAAGATAACGGAATAGAAATCTGAAAATTACGTTTTATATATATTCGACTCGCCGTTCATAAAACAACGAATCGCACCCAAATACCGATCCCTCCGAGACGGAGAAACGAACCAGTAAGATGGATCAAGTCCGATACAACTCTAACGGAAAAGAAAGAGAAAGACAGAGAAAATAGGAAGGTTTTCAAAAGTTGGAAAATTCCTCCATGAGCTAACAGATGCTCAGATGTATCTATAATCACTCTTTGCACTTTAATCCTTGTACTTCTCTTCAATAATAAATTCGCCACCATACTTTTGCATTGCTCCAACGGTTACTTAATAAGACTTCAAACTTCCAAATGTGCAAAATGAACCCCAGCATCCAATTACTGTAACAGTTTCGTAACGACGATTTGAGAATTGCAGGAGGCTATACTGGCGGCGGTTGTTGCAGAAAGGCAAAAAAGTTTTGGCCGAATCATAGTTTTTGTTAATATATTGGGCTTATGTTAATTAATAAACTAAAAATGAGGCAGAGATATAAACCAAGAAACGGTGATGACATGTCCAAATTAAGGTAAATGATTGGTTGAATATAACTGAATATTTTTCCGATTTTAGGCTGATGTAGCATGCCTTAGGCTGATGCTAACCTAGGCTCTGAATAAAATCCCTGATCTTTTAAAAAAAAACAATTTTTGGGTTTACTCTCTAGGGGTGAAACTTCTCATTCACCCTTTCTTCACTAACGAATCACATCCTTCTTCACAAACCAATCACATTATAGTTGTGGGGCCACTAATCTAATTAAATCATTTAAAAAAATTAAATTAGATAAAATGTGGGACCATAAACAGAAACAAATTTAACTAAAATAAATAATTATTATCTAACTAAACAAATTAGGTATATTATAAACCCCAAACTCAAACCTTAAACCCCAAAACTATACCTACTTTGAGAATAGTTAACCCAAACTTAAACCCTAAACCTCAAAGCTATACCCTAATTTGGGAATAGTTGACCCAAAATAAATCATAAATTCCAAACTCAAACCCTAAACCTTAAAATTATACCTTAATTTGAGAATAGTTAACCCAAACCCAAAAACTTTAACTACAAAAAGTAATTTTCAACGGATTTGTATTTAAAATTTTTAGGTTTGGGTTAACTATTCCCAAATTAGGGCATAGTTTTGGAGTTTAGAGTTTGCGTTTGGGGTTTAGGATTTATTTTGAATTAACTATTCTCAAATTAGGATATAGCTTTGAGGTTTAAGGTTTGAGTTTGAGTTAAAGATTTATTTTGGGTTAACTATTCCCAAATTAGGGTATAGTTTTGGGGTTTGGGATTTATTTGGGTTAACTATTCTCAAATTAGGGTATAGCTTTGAGGTTTATGGTTTAAGTTTGTGTTGAAGATTTATTTTGGGTTAACTATTCACAAATTAAGGTATAGCTTTGGGATTTGGGGTTTAGGGTTTGAGTTTGGAGTTTAGTATTTATTTCAATATTTTCAAACGAATTAATGTTATTTTTTAATTAAATTATATTATTTATTTTCAATAGATTAAATAGCTTTAGTGGCCCCCACATCTTTATTTTGATTGGTTAGTGAAGAGAGGGTGAATGAGAAGGTTCACCCCTAGGGGTGAATCCAAGAATTGTTCTTTAAAAAATGGATGACATGTCAATTTCATTGGGTGTAAATATTCAGAGTTTTTTTTTGCCTATGTGGGCATGTATTAGCGCTCACTAATCCATTCCCTTTTATATAAAGGAGATAATGTTTTTCTCATCATGTCAAACTTTTTTTTTGGTTTTTGTGTTTATTCGAAGAAAAAACTTAAAGTTTTGTTTTTCCCACTAAAAATGTTTAAAATTGTAATATTACTTCAAAAATTATACTGTAAATATAAACAAAGATGTATTTTTTGTTGTTGAAGAAAACTTGTGTATCATTCTTTGTATTGACCTCTCACGAGCTCAAGGCTAGCCTCTTGGAGAATGTTAATAACCAAAACCTGTTGTTTTTGCTTTCTTCATGATGAAACAAGAGATCACCTTCTTTTGTGATGTGGCTTTAGCTCTGTGGTTTGGACTCTGGTACAACAAAGACTTCGTCTCACTCCTCTGATCTTCAGTTATTGGAACTAACTCACCACGTGGACAAGCATTGAGACTCCATCATCTCCTCTGACAATAGGGCGTCTCACTACAAGAAAACAACCACTATTCCGACGGCCAAAACCGTCGGAATTCGGTCGGAAAAGACCCATTTCCGACGTTTTTCTTGCGTCCGTCGGATCTATTACGTCGGAATTTTAATATCCGTCGGAATTCCGTCTGTTTGTTGCAACGGAACTCCGACGGAATACGGATATCCGTTTTCCGTTTGAGATCCGTCGTTATACCGTCGGAACATCATTAGACGACGGAATACCGACGGGTTCGGAGATCCGGTAGTTTCCGAAGGCTTTCCGACGGTAAGGTATTTCCGACGGTATACCGAGGGTAAAGTAACCGAGGGAAGTCCGACGGATAAACGGCACGACGGTGTTCCGACGGAATTATATACCGAGGGTATACCGACGGAATTCGTATATTTTAAAAAAAAATTAAAACTATTTAAATAATTTAAAATCATTAATAAATCATTAAAAATCATTAAAAATTAAAATTAAAATCTTAAAAAACCCAAATTAAATTAAAATTGTTTCAAAAGTACATTAAAGTTTTACAATAAATTTTAAAACTAATAAATGTCTATTCCGGCCTACGGGTACGGAAGAAGTCGGTCATCTGATCTTCCAACGCTTTAAAGCGTTTTTCCGACTCCGCCCTATCTCTGTCTCTCTCTTCCTGCATTTCCCTAAGCCGGTCGTGCAGCTCTCGGTTTTCCGCCTCCAACCTGCTAGCACCGCCATATCGAACCGTCGAAACAGACGAGCTACTATCTTCAGGGAGGCCGTAAACACGGCCTCTGGTCTTGGGAGTCACCTACGATAAAAAAAAAATTATATTTTATAACTTACTTGTATTAAAAGTAATGTTTAAATTTCTTTAAAAGTTAAACGGTTACTAACCTCGTACGTGAACTCGTTGATCTTCTCCACTGGAACTTCGGTTGGCGCCGGAGTTCCTTCCACGATAGGTTGCGATTGCAGGAACTCCTCCTGCAGCCTCTGCACGGCTTCCACGATTTCACGAGCAAGCGGGTCTTGAATTTCACCGGTCTTCTTGTTGGTGTGCGAAACCTTGACCAAATCAAGGTTGGAAGGATAGACACCGGTCTCCTGAAACTGTTAACATATACAATTTTGTTAGCGAATTTAAAATTTTTTTGAATTATTAAACTACTTACAATTTTCTGAGCAGCTGAAGCCTTGCTCGTTGCTCCGAGGTTGTGGGTCGCCTTTCCCTTCCCCTTCCGGGTGCTGTTGCGGTTAGTGGAGTGTTTCTCAGAGTCCGCCCGAGTTGCCTCTAGTTCCCAATGTCGAAGTAGTCCAGCCCACATCTCTTGTTTATATTTAAAAACTTTAGGCACCTTCCCGTATTTATACCACGAGTCTTTCCACTCGTTGATCTTCCACGAGAACTTCCTCGCAGCCTTTGTGTCGAATTCCTTTCGGACCATCGAGCGGTGGGTCCCACGTAAAATCTTGCTGCAAAAAAACACCACATTCCCGCATTAGTAATTAAAATGTGAGTCATATAGAAAATACATTTGAAAAAAATAAAATAAAATCATACCGCAAATTGTCGGAACCAAGTGTCCCGATCCTCCAATGGCATGTCGGTGTATGTGGGATATGGTTTAGTGAGCATGGAATTCATCATTTCGTTGATAGAACCCGTAATACCGTTTCCCGAGTATTGGAACCTATTAAAACATTTAGTTAAATATTTATCTAAAATTATTTAATCCACTACATGTTTAAATAAGACTTACCAGGTCGTGTTAGGTGCCGGGTCTGGATGTAGACGCGTCAACCTATCAAGTCCGGGTTGCACCACAAACTGCTCGATGGTCATCGAGGTGGGAGCTGAGTGGGCTGTAGGCGGGGGCTGACACATGGGTCTCCAAGTCGGGACTATCCTCGGGGATAACCGTCTCACTCGTAGTCCGACCTCCCCTACTGGAACTCCCACCTCCTCTAGAGTTATGAAACTGCCCATAATTCCTACGATTTCCATAATTCTAAGATTTAGAGATTTCGGGATTTATGGAATTTGGAATGTATAGGAATTTGTGATTTTGAAATTTTGGGATTTAGTTAATTGGAAATTTAGGATGATGGGAATTAAGGATATTGGGGATTGAAGAGTTTTGTAGTAAATGAATTTAATTCAATTGGGATTACATGGTTTTGTGAATTGCAATTTTTAAATTTAAGTAATCTGGGTTTTTTTTATATTGTATATTCAGAAACAGAAGTTCATGGATTTAAGTTTTAAATTTTAAAATTTTTTAATTCTTAAAAAATTTTATTAACATTAATTTTCCAAATTTTTTAAACTTGTAAAAAATGCTTTAAAGGTTTAAATTTGTTTAATGTTTGAATTGGTAAACATTTTTTATTAAAATTAATATGACAAATTTTTAAAAATTGTTAAAAAATTTGTAAATATGAAGGATTTAAGGGTTTAATTTGTTTAAAATTGTTTAAAATTCTGAACATTAATTTGACAAATTTTATTAACGTTAAAAATTATAAATTTAAAAGTTTAAATTGTTAACGTTATAAACTTTAAAATTTATAAAATAGTAAATTTGAAGGATTTAAAGATTTAAATTTTATTAATTTTAAATAGGTTTTAAATTTTATAGGTTTAAACTCTTTTATTAATGTTAAAAAAATTTTAATTTTGAAGGATTTAAAGGTTTAAAATTTTAAAGTTATAACTTTTAAATTTATAAAATTTTAAATTTAAAGGATTTAAAGTTTTAAAATTTATTATTTATAAATAGGTTTAAAATTTATCCTCATGAACCCTAAAATTTCTTAACAATCAAAAATCCTCATGAACCTTATTTCTTAACATTCTACAAACCTAATTTCTTAACATTCTATTAATCCTCAAGAACAATTCGGATTTCTTAACATTCTACAATCCTCATAAACAATTTCGGAAAAAATCTATAAAATTATGTAAAACTTACATAATTTTTGATTTGGTTGAAGATTGTGAGGATTGACCACGGAGGAGAAGTATTGGCGGAGAAACGGCGGAGAAACGGGAAGGAATCACCGGAGAAACGGGAAGGAATCGCCGGAGAAGTTTTGGAGAAAATTTTATTTTTCAGATCTGTCTTCGGGGAAGACGAAGACTGTGGATTTAATAGACTATCCGACGGCCTTCAGACGGCATTCCGACGGCTAGGCAATATTCCGACGGTAATTCCGACGGTTTTCCCGCGTTGACGAAGATTACGAAGTCTTTTGGCGGCTGGTCAAATTAGGGTTTCCGTCGGTAGACCGTCGGAATGTAAGACGAAATTCCGACGGAAATTCTTTTAAAATATAAAATTTTATGTTTTTTTAGATATTTTCCCGTCAAAATAAATCCCGTTCCATTCTATTCCCGATCCTATATTCCCGTTCCCTTTAGTTTTTTCTATGTTCAATTGCATTTTATTTATTTAGACATTAGTTTGTACGCCGAATTAATTGTTTACTTAATAAATTTGGAAAAAAAATCTTATAATTTTGAATCCCCGAATAAATACGTCTGATTTTTCGAATTGGTGATGTTATTTTGTAAACATTATCATATATTTAATACAAATCTTATAATTCCTTTACAAAAACCTTATAATCAAATTTAAAACCTTATTATATATTTTTTTTTTAAAAAAAAAATCAAACACCGTCGGAATTCCGTCTTAAAATTCAGACGGAATTCCGACGGATATAATTTATTTTTTAATTTTAATTTCTCGGAACAAATAAATATTAATTAAAAACATTAAACCGTCGGAATTCCGTCTTAAATTTAAGACGGTATTCCGACGGTGTTTGATTTTTTTTTTTTTTTTTTAAATATATGATAAGGTTTTAAATTTGATTATAAGGTTTTTGTAAAGGAATTATAAGATTTGTATAAAATATATGATAATGATTAAAAAATAACATTATCATATATTTTATATAATTAAATATATAAATTGATGTAACACCAATATTTCATAATTTTAGTTATTTTTGTTTTGTAATGATTTGCGTATCAATTTATGTAAATAAATATTTTGAACGGTATTTCACATATATAACATCAATATTTCATAATCATTAAAAGGAAATATAACACATGAAAACATTATACGATCGTAAAATAGATATTGGATCATTATTGAACATAAAAGCAACATAAAGTTGTTATCATTAAATTATTTTTATTTGTGGACGAGTTGGATGTTTAGTCTTCATCAGAGTATGGAACTGTTTCATACTCGTACCCAGTAGTTCCTCCATCTTCCGCCTCGATGGTAGATCCTTCCATTGGTTGGTATTCAGCAATAATCGAATTAGCACCGATTATCTGTTTCAAAAACGAATTTAGTTAAGCATTCCCATAAATATTTATAAATGTATATATGATGTATCTACCTTAACAATGTTCCGCTCTGTGATGTTCAGGTACTTTTGGTTTCTATCAAAACGGCAAACGGTAACATTCTTCAGGATTACCACCGCACCTACACCAGTGGTGAGTCTGTACTCGTCCTTCTTGAAGATGTTATGGTGCATGGTTCCCTCGATTTTTCCTGAAGGATCTTTTAAGGTTACAAGCAAATCTCCTTGGTCATTGGGGGTTAAACTAGAGAGCATAGCCACAATCTGATAATAAAATATATAGAATATACTTGTCAGGTAAATTGTATGTCTAAATGTTAATAAAATATATCGCAAAACGTAAACCTTTTTGACTTTAAAAAATTGTGAATGCGGGGATTTAATTTCTGCAACCTGGGTCCCGAATGGTGTGCTTCTTTTGTTAGAAGAACCTACATGAAAATGAACGGTAGATTTAGTATTTGTCAGCTACAATCATTATTGTAAAAGTAAAACCGGTAATTATATATATATATATATATATATATATATATATACCTTCACGGATTATGTAATCGATAGTAGAAGTCCACCGAGGACTACTAAAATCCTGGTCCTCCTGTGGTGCCTCATTCATGACCTCACGAATAAAATCTTGTGTTGGGCGTGGCTGAGAACTTTCACCTCGCATCACCTTTGCATCATGAGACCTCTTTCGAAACAGGCCTCGCCGTACAACTTGGCCAGGTCCCGGTATTACTGGCGTTTGGTTCTGGGATTGTTGAGTTGGATGGAGTGAAATACTCGGTTCAGCATTAGTAACATTTAAGTTATCGTAAGGAGGGCTTGAAGGAACAAGAGTTGTGGCTAGAGGGTTATGACCGGGGGATCGGTTTTGCATATAGTAATTCCACAGATCTTTGTTTGCCATTACGCAATTGAATTTTTTTGTGTTATGACTTGATGGTTATAATTTTGTTATGAATGCAATGAAAAAATGTGCAAACTTATGTAGAACGGATATCCGTCGGAAAACCGTCTAAACACTCCGACATAAGATCCCACCAATCCCTTCCGCCACTGCAGACGATTTATTAGCCACTCAAACTTTGCCAACATCGGAAACCGTCTACAATCCGTCGGAAAGCCGTTACATAATTGTCACGACATAGCTCCGTTAGAAATACGTCGGTACAGCTGACCAATCAAACTTTGCCGACATCAGAAACCGTCTGCAAGCTGTCGGAAATCCGTTAAATAATTCTGACGACATATATCCGTCGGAAATCCGTCAGTACAACTGACCAATCAAACATTGCCGACATCAGAAACAGCCCGCAATCCGATGGCATACGGACGGTTTATACAGTCAAGTACAACTATAAATAGACCTTATGGAGTGTATATCTTCTACACCTCTCCATAACCAAAAAATATGTCTTCTACCTCTCCTAATGAAGACGCAAAAACAACATCCGAGGCTAATTTTTTTTATGTCCCAAAATACTCTTGGGAAACCGAATCTCAATGCGACGAATTCACTCAAGAAATTCCCACTTACTCGTGGGAATTTGATACGTGCTCACCAATCCAAAAAGAAGATTCCACATCAACAGTAGTGCCTGACAGCCAGTGGTCGCCAAACATCCACCACGCCAATCCAATCGAAGTCGAACAACCATGTGACTTGGTGGAAAAGTCTGATACTTACGGTGCAAGTATTTCAAACGTATGTAAGGATCAGTCGTATGATTTTGAATTCGCCCAAAGCCCTGAAAAGCCAAACTTAAATTTAGATGTTGATGCAATCAAAAGTGAATTGTGCGGCGGATTTATAGATTGTGCACAAAAGGATCATTACTATGATTTTGAATTCGCCTAAAGCCCAGACAAGCCAAACCTAAATTTAGATGTTGATGCAATAAAAAGCGAATTGTGCGACGAATTTGTAGATTCTCAAGAAAAGAAAATAAAGGGAAAGCACATCAGGAAATGGTTCTAACAAATGGTAAGTTCGGAGTGGAAACCGACATATGATTGTAAAATGAGGAGTTTATTATGTACTTGTGTCGTAACGGTTGTGTGTTAAAAATTTCAAACTCTCTAATGTAACTGTTAATGTTTATTTCATCTGTTTTAAATTTTATGTTCTAATAAATGTAATGTTTCATTGGAATTGCAATAACATTAGTTATCTTTAATTACTCATCGTCCATGACTATATATATAGTATTAAATAATATGATATATGGAATACACAATTGTGAGAGAACAACATGCATTAATAAGCAAATTTTTATTCCCAAATAATTATTCTGAATCTTCGGAGAAACCTTCACTAGGGATGAAGTCTGAATCGTCGTCAAATTCTCCACGTGTTTCCTCTTCGTCCGAATGCACTTGATCATCCCCGACATAATTAGGATCAACGACAAGGTCGATGTTATCCATCTCCTCAACCGGTGACATTTGTACACTTCTCGATGGTTGTAGAGCATCATGTTCTGGAACTCCAAAGATTTTTCCTCTAGGGTTTATTGCAGTTACTGTGATCCATGGATCTGTACGGTAGGCAACTCGAGGATATGGAATGTAGCAAACCTAATAATAATTAGTGGTTATTGATAATATACATGAACAAGAAACCTTAACAATGAGTAAGTAGGTAAACATATTACTGTATTGATACCTGGTCTGCTTGAGACGCAAGGATAAATGGATCGTAATACTGTAGTTTCCGGCTTGAATTAATCGAAATAACACCAAGAGGGTCAACTCGAACCCCTCGACCATTGGATGGGTCATACCAATCGCACATAAACACAATGCACCGCAAATCCAACATTCCTGGATAGTGGATTTCCAAGATTTCTTTTAAAATCCCATAGTACATCGTATCACCGGATTACGCCGAAATACCACAGTCCGAAGTTGACCTTTTACGTCCTTCCTCACGGATCCTGAACGAATATCCCCTAGTACAAAACCCGCGATATGAAGTCGCGGTGCTGAGTAACCCATGAACAAACTCAACTAACCATGTCGGGACATCTTCACCACGTGCTATACAGTCAGACACCTACAAAATGATATAAGTAAGATATAAGTAACATATGAACGTGAAAACATGGAAAAGTAAGAGTAAGTAATTATCTTAAACTTACATAACATGGCAACCACCCCGAAATTCTTCATCTTTCAAGACAGCTAGTTCGGCATCTGTCTTATCAGAATGGTATTCACGGGCGAGAGACATGTAGATCCTGTAACATAACAGTAGTTAGTTGATGAAAGCATATATATATATTTCCATAAATTTGCCATAAAAACTTATATACCTTTCGTACTTCAAAATGTCGTCACAGTTTCTGAGGATATACGTATGCAAATGTGTGACCTCTTGTTGTGATAGTCTGCGTTTCTTTCCTTTTCCAATTGGTCGACCAACTTGGGCAAACAACTCAGGTACAACCACGGCATAGATAGCTTTCTCACCTCCATCATCATGTCTGGCAGGACGTCTCGCCTTAGTACGAGCTTCCGATGGAAAGTAAGTTTCGGCAAAGTGTGAGATTTCTTCGTTTAGGCTTTGTTGAACAATAGATCCCTCAACCCTGCTTAAATTTTTTACCTTTTTCTTCAGGTGGAACATATAACGCTCGAACGGATACATCCATTGGTATTGAACAGGGCCTCCTAAGGCTGCTTCTCGTGGGAGGTGAATAGTTAGATGTTCCATAACGTCAAAAAAGGACGGTGGAAATATCTTCTCAAGATTACAAAGGAGAGCCGGGATATTGTCCTCCAAGTTACGTATCCCGTGGACGGTAAGCGTTCTTGAACATAAATCTCGGAAGAATGCACCAACTCCTATGAACGAAAATTAAACAAGTTAGGTAGTACATATATAGTAATATTATGGTAGTAAGAAACTAATGGGAGTACGAAATATACCTCCAATTGCTTGGTGGATTGGTTGTGGAAGAAGATATGCAAATACAAATGGAAGAAGATGCTGCATCACGACATGACAATCATGACTCTTCATTCCTATAAACTTGCCTTCCGTCGAATCCACGCAATTACGTAGATTAGATGCGTAGCCATCTTGAAATTTGACAAATTTTTTGAACCATTCAAAAAATACTTCTTTCTGGCCTGCATCTAACCGGTACGCAGGCATCGGTAATCTATCGTTAGAAACATGAAGAGATTCCCTTGAACAAACCAATGGCAAGTCTAACCTAGACTTCCTGTTGTCTTTTGTCTTCCCAGGAACGTTTAAGATGGTGTTCATGATGTTGTCAAAGAAATTCTTTTCAACATGCATGACATCTACATTATGGCGCAGTAGATGGTCTTTCCAGTAAGGCAAATCCCAAAAAATACTCTTTTGTGCCAATTGTGATAATGTCCACAACCGTCGACGGGGTAATGGCCATTACCCCCACATTCAGGAGTTCGCTCTGCACCAAAATCTCGTAACTGTTCTAATATGCTGCGACCATCTATCTCAGGAGGTGGACCATGTAACACTTGTACATTCTTCTTGAAATGTCTTCTAGACCGACGATATGGATGGGTTGACGGTAAAAAACACTTATGGCAATCAAACCATGAAGTCTTCCTTCCGTGCTGCAATTGGAATGCTGAAGTATTGTCTTGGCAATAAGGACATGCCAATCTTCCATGCGTTGTCCATCCAGACAACATACCGTATGCCAGAAAATCGCTTATGGTCCACATAAGAACCGTTCGCATGTTGAAATTCTGCTTGATTGAAATGTCAAATACCTCGACACCATGCTCCCACAACATCTGCAACTCATATATCAATGGTTGGAGGAATATATCGAGTGACCGTCTTGGATGATCAGGCCTGGGAACTAGAATTGAGAGAAACAGGAACTCTTGCCGCATGCACATAGAAGGAGGCAAATTGTAAGGTGTTACGATGACCGACCACAATGAATATTTTCTTCCATGCTTTCCAAATGGGTTGAAACCATCGGTTGATAAGCCGAGGTATACATTCCGTCGTTCATATGCAAAATCTGGATATACAGATTGGAAGTGCTTCCACGCTTCTGCGTCTGAAGGATGCGTGATATCTCCATTTTGACTATGCTCTGCATGCCATCTCATAGCCCTAGCAGTGCGGTCTGATTCGTACAGCCTCTTCAACCTCTCCGTTAAGGGTAAATACCACATCCGTTTAAATGGAATCTTCGCCCTCCCACTTGTGTCCTGGAACCGTGGTTTGTGGCAAAATTTACATTTATTTCGGTTCTCGTCTTCTCTCCAGTATATCATACAGTTGTCGATGCACATATCTATAACCTCGTAGGGCAAACCAAAACCGGCAACAAGTTTTTGGATCTCGTAATATGATCCGGGGGACAGATTATCTTCTGGCAAAATATCTTTCACGAACTCGGCAAATGCATCAACACATTCTTCGGACAAATTGTAATCAGTCTTCAGGTTCATCATCCTACTAGCAGCAGATAGCAGTGAATGACCATCCCTACAACCGCTGTATAGTGGTTGCTTTGATGCGTCTAACATTTCGAAAAACCTTCGGGATTCTAAATTAGGTTCTTCAACCCTATCACCCTCATGATACCCACCCGACTGCAAATTCTCTCTAAACGCATCGTTAACCATCGCAACCGTACTTACCACAACATCTACTTCCGGTGTACGTTCTCCTACGCTATCCGGAAAATAAGGTGCATTACTACTACTACTACCATATTCATAATTGGTTTCTCCATGTAAAAACCAAACCTTATATCCCGCCCTAAATCCATATATATATAAGTGATTCCAAACTTTACTAACCGAACCACTAATTCTATTACAGCAATTAGAACAAGGACATTTGATATCCTGACCTTTCTTGGCCGCCTCTTAATTTCTAGGTAACTGCATGAACTCGCAAATACCTTGAGCGTATTCAGTCGTTAATAAGTTCGACCCCTCTTCCATCATTGGCGCGTCCATCCATGACCGAAAATATGAAGAACTCATCTCTCAAATTTTTTAAGTTTGGCTTTCAGATGTTGGTATAATGAACGTTGGAAGAAATGTGCAAACTTATGTAGAGGAGATTTATGTCGGAAATCCTTCGGAAATCCGTCAATACATCCGACATAACACCCCACCAATCACATCGGCCACCGCAGACGATATGTCAACCATTCAAACTCTGCCGACATCGATAACCGTCCGAATTCCGTTGGAATGCCGTCGGAATATACCGATTGAAACTGACCGTCGGAAAACCGTCGGTTCTTTCCGACGGCTGTCAGACGGAATGCCGACTGGAATGGCATTCCGTCTGAAAACCGTCGGTTATGTCTGACTGTTGTCCGAGGAAATCGTTTTGGTCGGCATGCTGTCTGACAACCGTCGGAAAGAACCGACGGTTTTCCGACGGAATAAAAATTTCCGTCGGAATTTACAGTGTTTTCTTGTAGTGTCTTGTGGCTCAAGCATCAGTGTACAATCTATGGAGACAACGAAACAACCTGATCCATAATTTGCAAAGTATTCCTCCAGAAACAATTTCCAAGAAAATCGATCGCTTGGTGCGCAACTCTATCTCAGCTCGAAGACACATAAAACGGTTTAAGTACCTAATGGCTCTTTGGCTTGAATGAAGATCATCATTCTTCCTTAACAATTTGTTCCCTTGTTTTTATACTTTTTTGCCAAGGCAAGTAAATAGGTTAAATTTTTGTAAAACCTCAAACATTTCATTCCATGATGATATTTACAATTTAGAAAAAAAAAAAAAAATTTCTTCGTACAATTTCACAAAAAGAGACATCAAACGAATTACATTATAGTCTTGTACCACATTACTGGAAATATGTACATAAGTTAATAGGCTCCAATTAAAAATAACCCATTGGGCCAATATAATATAAATAAGCCTGATACCAACTAATTCCTAGCTAGGTTGTTATATAAACTCAAATCTCCTCCACCGCTCAGTGCTTTTTCTTCAGTTCCTTCGAAATTGTTTGCTTTTTGTTTCGAGTTTCATGGATTTTGGGTTTTTGCATTCGTGGTTTAAGAAATTAGGGGTTTTAATGGCAAATGATGATTAGTATCTTATACTACACACAGATGAATCAGTGTTGACAACTAATCTCTCTTTATTATCTGATGCCATATGCTAACTTTTTTTTAGTCACAATATTTTTTTTTTTTTTTGCTGTTGGGTTTTGTCTAAGTTTGAATATCTTACATAAATTCAAGGGAGGCAATTGATGAGTTTATAAAATCAAAGATTCCAGAAATTGAATCCGTATTTGCTCTTTTTGAAACTATTTTCCTTATGAACTTGAAGAAGAAATACAATGATGAGATATTAGCAGACGGGCGGTCTGAAATTGATGTCATGTTGATTGTCTGCCTTTTGCTACATTAGCATCTCTGAGTTCTGATTCTTCATAATTATATACTTTCTGACCAATTTAGATTTGATTTATTCACCTATTTGAGGCGTGTGCAAAAGCTTTCGAGCTCTTACCAAAATCTATAACCTTGACTAAAATCTGAAACCTCACCGAACAGAATAAGGAAAACTACAACGAATATGTTTATCCAAGAATAATAATAATAATACTGATAATATTACCGACATTAGTTCTCTTATCTTTGGGAATAATTTGTTGAACTGCGGTGAATCAGTTGAAGTACATGCTCTTGTCAGCTCAAAACACCCAAGTTTGCTTGCTTGTTTGGTCTTTTGGTGACTGTTTGGACACAAAGACTTATTTATCCACCGTCTGGATTGGTTAAACAGTGAAATAGCAGCCAAAACAAGAGAACGCGTTACTAAAGTCAACACCAAGTCAACTTCATCGTGGCTTTAATCCCACCCCACTTCGTACTAAGCTAAATCCAGAACCGACATTTTTTTTTATAATTAACGTATTTGTTGATGCTCAGATTGAGATCGACACTAAATTTGTAATAGGTTCGGGGATTCTTTGATAAATAAAAAAAAAACTTTGATGAGAATGAAAAGGTATGCTCGGATGAACAGTAACCGAGAGGGAAAGTTGTATTTTTAAGAGAATAAGTGCATTCGGCAGAACAATGTGTACATTGTTAAAAAGGTGTAGTGTATTTCAACTTGGTTGTACACAAATGATGGTACAACTATATATAGTACATTGAGATTAGGGCTTTTGATACATATGGTTACATTTTAACTATATGTTCATAAAGTAACCCTTGATGAGCATAAAGTAACTACAATAGGATATAAAGTAACTAAGTCTAGTTAGCAAAGTAATGAGTTGGGCCTTCTTGCTTGATGGGCTGGAGTAGGATTTTGCATTGGGCCAAATCCATGGTGTAACAGTAAGCCCCCCCCCCCCCCCCCCCCCCCCCGAGTCGGCGAATCGAGCTTGCTGAGTTCGTCGAGAATAGGCGAGCAGACAGGAAAGTGGGAAGATCAGGTTCGTTCTTTCTCCCGTGGGTTTTCCCGCTCGTTCAGACCACCAAGGTACACTGGGCTAGACATTTTATGAAGATTTTGGTCCGGTTTGGACCATCAAATGGGTGATTTGGATGTGAATCATTTGTCTCATTAAAAATCTTTCTTTGGAAAACTCATTGGGATAAAACCAAAGGTGAGGGAAAAAGAGTACAAATGAGACACATGCCCGTTCGTTGATCAAGTATCAGAACCGATGAGGTTAAGATCCTGCAAGCACGCCGTCCGAGTGAGCAAACAGGCAGGAAAGCGAGTAGGTCGAGCTCGTACTTTTTCCCGGAGGCTTCGGTATACTCGGCCGGGTTATCTAGAGACGTGGGCTTGTTTCGGCGCGTGGGTGCGTCTGGTCATGGTGCTAGCACGTGCTTCCTCGATTCCCGCCCTAGTGATGATTACGCTTTTTGCGGTTATCGAGACGAATTAGGGTTTCGATGTTGATATGACGCTTTGGTGTGCCGCTATTCTGAAGAAGAAGAAGGTTAAGACGCAGAGTGATCTCAAAACCGCTCTGGCGAGGAAGGAATCGGCCGAGAATACACGGAAGAAAGAGGCCGATCGTAGAAAGAAAGCAAAGCGGAGGGAACAGTTGGAGGCCATGAAGGCAGTTCCCGTTTTCGGCTTGGGTCCTAGTTGTGTTGGAGCGTCACGATGACAAACTGTCGTCCTCCACTTACGAAAGCGTTCGGTTTTCCGATTCCCCCGGTGGTCATGGAGTATTGCGCTTGTCGCAGGGTCTCCATATCCCAGCTCACACATACGAGTTTTTGGAACTTGATGTCGATCCTGACGTTAAGTTACAAGGCTTGTCTTGCGATCACTTTGAAGAAGCTTGTGAGATTACCTGCGGGAATACCTTTGATTCCGGTCGGTTTCACATCAAGATGAAGAGCGGGCTCGTTTTGGTGGATAACTTCAAAACTAGGCTCGACGGTAACTGGCAGGAGAATTACTTCTTCGTCAAGATAAACGAGAATTCGATAGGGAGCTATCGCGGGGAGATCCGAATAGGCTGGAACAAACGAATTGGTATGATTTTCCCTCTCGTCTTTTATCTACGGCTGATCGTTGATTTTGCCTTCTTTTTGCAGATTCCCATACGCGAGGTCTCCCGGATAAGTCCTCTAACTGCGTAGTCGGTTTACTGCAGCGGTATCCTCCTCAGGATTGGCCGAACTTCCTTCGCATCCGAATTCGTCAGGTGTACAACCGGATTATTTCAGGTTTGTCTGCGATTTACGACCATCTTTTCTCGACCTCTCCGAGTTAGTTCCTCAGTTTTCGCTTTTTGCTTCCTAGGTAACCTCGCTCTTGGTTACGACGTCTCGAGGCGTGTAGCTCTTAAGTCTGATAAAGGAAAAATGGCGAAAATGAGTCTAGAGCAGGCTTTACTTCCCAAGCCTAAGGGTAGCGCTAATCCGAGCGCGCCCGCTTCCTCATGAGTGAAGAGACTTGCTGGTACAGGAACAGATAAGTCTGCCGGCAAGTCTGCCAATTCACGCCGTACGGGCGGGGTCCCGAGCAAGATGCAGAAAGAGACGACTGTCGGAGACATGACTGGGACCACTTCGAAGAAGCGGTCAAGGGACAAGAGCGCCCCAATCGCTGTCAAACACGGAGCCGGGAAGGACGTTGCTGCCGTGTTTGCCTACAAGCGTGCCCGTTCGGGTTCTAAGGAGCCCTCGCGAGACCTTTTTGTTTCGACGGCGGATGGTACCAATGCGAGTGCCGACGCTGATCGTGAGGGGCGAGACGTCGATTTAGTTGACGTTGGTCATGACGTTGAGCCGGGCGTTGACGTTGAAGACAGCCCGCTCATTCTGCATAGTCGTGACGAGCTCGACTCCTCTGACGATTTTTCGTACAGTTTTAAGAGCTTTGGCGGGCATATCATCGAACATCCTGAGGAGTGCGCCAAATATATTAACTGCATTCGAGGGGGCATGAAGGGTCCGAATCCCGGGCTGGATGAGATGTTTGATCGAGAGGGCTTTTGTCAGTCCGCTGCGAACCTCATGGATGTAAGTTCTATTATTATTTTTTTTTTCTTTTGATCTTCGTCGTTCCCACTAGTACGATTTGGCTCATGCTCCAGTTCCGCTCGTTTGCAGACCATAGTTGCTTTCAATTCGGTTTGGAAGCGATTTGATGCCGCCATGAGGAGGGAGCGTACGATGAAGGAGGAGAGGGACTTCGACAAGGCTCGCATCGAATAGCTTGTTAAAGAGAATGAGTCGCTGAAATTCGGAGGCGTCTCGAAGGAGCTCGAGAAGTTGAAAGAGTACTCCGCGGGGTGGTCAAGGTTGTTGGAGGATATCACCAAGCAGTATGAGGCAGAGAGGAAAGAGAGGAGACACGCGGAGGCGAGGTTTGAAGATGTCAGGGAACATCTGCAAAGAGCCGAAGAGGTGAACACTGCGTTGATCGAGCACGTCCGGACGCAGGTACCCCGTCTACGGTCTTCTCGGAGAGAGCATGGTCTATCTTGTGCCAAGACGGCTACTGAGTGGGTCCGCACCGAGCTGATCGGGCAAGCATAATCCTCTCTCGACCGAGCCCGTAGATATTGTGCCGAGCGGCTGGAGTACGCTCGTCTTAACAGTATGGCTAGCCAGATCAAGACGCAACTTGACATGATATCGGCGTACGGGATCGACGTTGATTCTAAGGAGGTTCAGGCCAGCTTTGACGACTATCAGAGAAAGATTGAGGCGATGCAGCTGATAGATTTCTCCAAAGGGGAATATGAATTCGTTCCCAGAGCGAGTGTTCCCCCGGAGAGCTATGAGGAAGATTGTGTCGGGTCTCCACTCGGCGAAGATTTCGGGATAGAGCGCGGTTGGATCCTCGAGCCTTACGTGAGCGAGTGGATTGAGAGTGTCGATGCTGGCGGGGAAGATGCTAGAGGTAATGACCAGATTATCGGATCTGAGCAGAGTGCTGAGGTCGTACTCGAATTCTCCCAGGTCAGTTAAAATTGTCGTGCAGTTCGTATCCGATATTATTTTAGAAGTTGCCGAGGGCCTAATGGATGAAATTGCGGACAGGGTTTTAGCTAAGCCCATTGCTGCCGACCAGACTTTGATTGAGGCTTCGGCAAAGGACCCGGGATTTGGTGTGTCTGGCAGTGTTGGCCAGTCTGAAGTTGAAGCTTCGGCAAAAGATCCGGAGACCAGAGATGACCTGATGCCTCTCTTCGCTCAACCCCCTTCAGCCCTGGTGTCGAGTGGTCGGCGCCCAGAGTAGTCTTGTAATTTTCTTTTGTTTTGTTGTTGTAATTGGGCCGAGTGTGGCCGTTGAACAATTGTGTAATCCTTCCCGGGCCGATGTGGTCTGGGTTAACTCTGCTTATTTTACCCGAGGAGCGGATCCTCTGGGGTTTAAAGTTTCTTTCGTGCGATTAAGTTTTTTATCTTAAGCACTTTTGTATGTTCTTAATGCGGCTAAGTTTTAAAGCTTAGGCATTTTCGTATGTTCTTAATGCGGTTAAGTTTTAAAGCTTAGGCATTGACTTGTTCGTCCAGCGAGCTGGTCCCTGGGTTACTTTGATTTTGATCTGACCGGGCTCGCGTGATGGAGTGGTCGGATCGAGTCGTCTGCGGGTAGGAACCCGGCTTATGACTAGAGTCTGTCTCGTGGTCAAGCGTGCAAGAAGTGTTTGGCTTAAAGTTCTTGCACGTTCTTAGGAACTCATGCGGGACTGGCCCCGGCTTTATGACCTATTCGAAAAAGTTGTGGTGGACTTTCCGAGTTCGGCCAGTAGATTATTTCACTACTGCATCTATGCGAGACGCGTGCGGGTCGGGGAAGTGAGCTCGGAGCTAATAAAGTTTTATTGATTATAGCTGGACTTCCGAGGAAGCTGCCTACGTACCCGTTAAATAGGGATCAAGCCAGACGTAGTTCAGATTACAAAGTAAAGGCTAGATAAGTTATCCGGATATGAGCGAGAGCGAGTCGTTCGGAAATGAGTAGAAGCATAAGATGCTTAGCTAGACAAGTCATCCGGAGATGAGCGAGAGCGAGTCGTTCGGAAACGAGTAGAAGCATAAGATGCTTAGCTAGACAAGTCATCCGGAGATGAGCGAGAGCGAGTCGTTCGGAAACGAGTAGAAGCATAAGATGCTTAGCTGGACAAGTCATCCAGAGATGAGCGAGAGCGAGTCGTTCAGAAACGAGTAGAAGCATAAAATGCTTAGCTAGACTAGTCATCCGGAGATGAGCGAGAGCGAGTCGTTCGGAAACGAGTAGAAGCATAAGATGCTTAGCTAGACAAGTTATCCGGAGATGAGCGAGAGCGAGTCGTTCGGAAACGAGTAGAAGCATAAGATGCTTAGCTAGACAAGTCATCCGGAGATGAGCGAGAGCGAGTCGTTCAGAAACGAGTAGAAGCATAAGATGCTTAGCTAGACAAGTCATCCGGAGATAAGCGAGAGCGAGTCGTTCGAAAACGAGTAGAAGCATAAGATGCTTAGCTAGACAAGTCATCCGGAGATGAGTGAGAGCGAGTCGTTCGGAAACGAGTAGAAGCATAAGATGTTTAGCTAGACAAGTCATCTGGAGATGAGCGAGAGCGAGTCGTTCGGAAACGAGTAGGAGCGTAAGATTCTTAGCTAGACAGGTCATCCGGAGATGAACGAGAGCGAGTCGTTCAGAAATAAGTGGAAGCATATGTGTAGTCATCCGTAGATGAGCGAGAGCGAGTCGTTAAGAAACGAGTGGAAGCATACGATGCTTAGTTTTTTTTTTTTTTTTTTGTTATTGACCGAGTACTTGATCAGAGTATCGGTGTAAGTGAGAGAGATTGGGTGAGCTCGAGGCCTTCCAAGTCGAGTTGGTTTCGTGTTACGGGCTCCGTTTCCTCCTGGGGGCTGATGCAGAGGTTGAGTGAACGGAGCTGTTTGCCCGCGATGAAACACGTCCGGGCCATCTTTTGATTCCTGTGAATTGTAAAGACTCCGAGGGGGGTTGGAAATTTGAGACATTGGTGGTACGTTGATGAGACGGCTCGGAGAGAGAATAGCCATGGGGCTCCCATGATGACGTTGTATCCGGCCGGTTTATCTACCACCAAAAATTTGACGTTTTAGGAGATTCTCCTGACGTGCACCATCAGCTTGATTGACCCTAGTGCCATTGTTGTGACACCGTCGAAGCCGGTGAGGGGCCTGACACCCGGCTTGATACGATCGTCGGGTATCTCCATTTTTTGCAATGTTTCCTTGAAAATTAGATCGACCGAGCTCCCGGTATCGACTAGAACCCTGGTCACCTCGCAATCTTCAATTTTCAGCTCGACCACGTGCGGGTCATTATGGGGCATGGCCAAATCTTTTGTGTCAGCCTCCGTGAAGATGATGGGCATGTCGACCTTACTCCGGTCGGGGCAACTCTTGTCGTTGGTTGCTTCCTTCTCGTATTGCTTGAGGGACCGGATCGAGTCGTGGGTTAGGCTGAACCCTCCCATGATCAACAGAACTCTCTTGGTTGGGCTCTGCTTAACGGCATGTCCCTTGTCGGACTGAGCACGCTTAGGGGGAAGGGGTGAGTCGGCATTTCCGCTCGGTTTCTGCTCGTTCCCGGTCTGCTCCTCCTCGGGTTTTCGCTTTTCGCCCCGGTTAGCTAGAGGCGCAACCTTGACTGCTCCCTTATGATACTGTGCGAGCAGTTGGTCCTTCAGTTGTCGGCATTGCGAGGTCGAATGCTCGTGCATATGATGGTAGTCGCAATAGGTCTGTCCGCTCGCAGGTTCCTGGACCTCTTGGGGTCGCTAGTACTTATTCCACAGCTTCGGGGAAAGGCTTGACGAGCTATTGATGACGTTGGTCGCCAACTTCTTTTTGTACTCGTAATCGTAATGCTGTCGGGGCTCTTGGTAGGGCTCCGCGACCACTTCCTTCGCTTTTGCCTTGGCTGCTGGAGGTTTGGCCAGCGAGTTCTTTTGGGCCTGTCCAGCTTGATCCCTCTCGAGTCTGATGAAGTCGAGCGAGCGATGTATGCTTCTCCGATCGTTTTAAGCGGATGTAAGATTTTCCTTTGGGAATTTCGAAGACCGGAGTCCCTACTTGAGAGCAGCTACATCAGTGATGTTTCTCGCCGTGACTCGTGAGATGACGGCCTTAAAGCGGTCCAAGAACTTCTCGAGCGACTCCTTCTCGCCTTGCATCAACCCCCATAAGTCGGCATCCGAGGTGTTGTCCTCAATATAGATGGCATAGTGCCTGAGGAACGCCATTGATAGCTGTTGGAACGAGTTGATTGAGCGGGACTCAAGCCTGGCGAACCAGTCTAAAGCAGGGCCTGACAAGTATTCGATAAAATAATGACAATAGCCCGAGTCATACTCCTCTGGGGAGAAGTGTACCCGTCCCATCGCGATGGAGAAGGCGCTTAGATGCTGCTTTGGATCAGAATCTCCGGAGTACGATTGGAGTCGCAGCTTGGCGGTATGCATGATCGGGACAGATGTTATTCTGGTGGAAAAGGGGGTCCGCTGAGTCTCGGCTAGAACCCGATCGATTTTCGGGGCCGAGCTGACGGCTTAATGCATCCTCAAAGTTATTTCTCGGAGCTGGTTCCTCATGTCCTCAAGCTCGGAGTACTGAGTTTGAGGCGTTTCACGGTCAGGGACAGCTCCTTGCCGGGCGGTGATGGTTTAACGTAGGTCCGCAGTGTGGCCGAGTCTCTCAAAGATTGAAGGCGAGGAGCTCGCTCGGAGGTGTGACTCGAAGGTGGCTCTCCTCGGGACCGCCTCAGTCTGCTTTGGTAGTGGACCCCACGACACCAACAAGCTATCGAGTTTAGCGTTCATTACGCGTGCTTGTTCTTCATGCTCGTCGAAGCGACGCATGAGTGCTCCGAGGTTCCTGCTTGTTTGGATTGTCCGCTTGAATTTGGTGATCCCGAGTAGCGTCGGGTCGGGCGACCAGTGTCTGCCTCAGGTCGACTGTACTTCCGAGCATGTGTCGGAGGTCAGTTAGCTTTTGTATCCTCTGGAAGACGGATACATGACTGGTTGGACGCTCGATCCTTTCGAAGACCGAGGCGGCGGTTGGCCGCTCGACTCTGTTGGAAGCCGTGATCGGATCAGCGGGCAGGTCGTGCTCACTAGGGGCGGGAACGGGATTATCCGTGTTTGCGGGGTTAGGATTTCCCTGCTCGGGAACAAGGGTCGCTTGTTGGGCCACCGGAGTGTTAGTACCCTGAGCGCTCGTTCCCGAGGAATGTGTTCTCATGCTAGCTTCTTTGTTGAGATCCATTGTAGCGTAAAAAGATATCTTCTTGAAGATTGTGAGAAAGATGATAATTCCCCCTACCTGGCGCGCCAAATGTTGATGCTCAGATTAAGATCGACACTAAATTTGTAATAGGTTTGGGGATTCTTTGATAAATGGAAAAGAAAACTGTGATGAGAATGAAAAGGTATGCTCGGATGAACAGTAACCGAGAGGGAAAGTTGTATTCTTAAGAAAATAAGTGCACTCGGCAGAACAATGTGTATTTTGTTAAAAAGATGTAGTGTATTTCAACTTGGTTGTACACAAATGATGGTACAACTATATATAGTACATTGAGATTAAGGCTTTTGATACATATGGTTACATTTTAACCATATGTTCATAAAGTAACCCTTGATGAGCATAAAGTAACTACACTAGGATATAAAGTAACTAAGTCTAGTTAGCAAAGTAATGAGTTGGGCCTTCTTGCTTGATGGGTTGGGAGAAGGATTTTGCCTTGGACCAAATCCATGGTGTAACAGTATCCAGTTCCAAAAGTCTCTCTTTCACATTGATCCTTGTTTCCTTTATCAAGGGGTCATTAACAGAATTTGTGAGATTAGGAGATTCCCAGTTTTAAAAAATGAAGTTTGAAGAATCTCAAACACTCTTACCGGTGAGAAAACCTGTGAATGGCAACCGCAAACGCGTTGGTTACAAGGTTTGGGTACTAATCGCGGTTCTCCTCTTGGCATTTGGTTCTATGTTAACCGGTTATGTCTCTCTCAAAGGAACCAGTCTGTTCCAATCAGTCGATGGCGATTTTGGTTTTCTTGTCGGCGACGATCTCGATATCCTAGTAAGTGATAACGAATCAATCAGAAATTTTAGTCTTCAAAATTGGGTTTTTGAATATCCTCCGATAATTTGGACAGGAAATTGAGGAGAGAGAGAAAGTGGTGAGGCGTATGTGGGATGTGTACGGACGGCCCGGCGGTATTAAGGTTCCTCGGTTTTGGTGAGTGGCTTTCGAGGCGGCTTATGAATTTCTGACCAGTGACTCCATCGTCGTTCGAAACGGTGCCGTTTCGGATATTGCCAAGTTGTCTCTTGTTCGCTCTCTTAAGCCTGAGTCTACTCCGGCCCAACCCAATCGTCGTTGAGCCCACGAAATTAAAATATGGTTTTGTATGTATATAAGGGTTAATGTTAAATTACCGTTATTGTAACCTTAAAATCTTATTATATAAAACATGTCATTTATTTAAATATATGTAAGTTTTTCAATATCAATATTGTTATTTACCCAAAAAAAAAATTAAAATGGAAAAAACAAACAAACATAAAGTAATTATACAAATTGCATAAAATTTCTATATGAATAGTTATCTTCTATAAGACTTTGGATGAGTGCTTGAGAGTTTGTTCTTTGTTAAAATGGAGGCGATATACGAAACCAGGGTTTCTGGTGAGGAAAGGCAAGATGCGGTCATGGAGGATTTCAGAGAGAAGGGTAGGCCCCCGGGAGAGCCACCGGACAGGGGAGTATCATGGGTTCGAAAGGTGATGGGAAGTGCAGTGGGAGGTAGGCCGATACCGGAGGAGGTGTTGGATGAGGCTTTCGTGAAAATGAGATTACATCTTGATTTCCCAGATGGCGAAGACGGAGAGTCGGTGGTTATGATTGGTGATGAGGTTTTGGAAGTAATGAATGGTTTGTGGAAGAATTGTATGATCGTGAAAGTTTTGGGTTGTAACATCTCAATGGTGGCTTTGAACAAGAGACTATGGGAACTATGAAACCCGAGTGGCAACATGTTTGTGATGGATTTACCTAGACAATTCTTCTTAATCAAGTTTGGGTCGGAGGAGGAATACATGGCGGCTTTGACAGGGGGTCCATGGAGAGTTTTCGGGAGTTATTTGATGGTCCAAGCGTGGTCTTCGAGCTTTGATCCGATGAAGGATGATATTATGACGACCCCTATTTGGGTTCGATTATCTAATATTCCTGTGAACTTCTATCACAAAATGATCATGTTGGGGATTGCGAAAGGGCTTCGAAAACCAGTTAAAGTGGACCTAACAATGTCAAACTTGGAGAGAGCTAGATTTGCTCGGGTCTGTGTGGAAGTAAACTTGAAGAAATCGCTTAAGGGTTCGATTATGATTAATGGAGTGAGGTATGTGTCATATGAGGGGCTAACAAATATTTGCTCAACTTGTGGGTTATATGGTCACTTAGTACATTCTTGTCCCCAGAGGAAAGATGTAAGAGCGTAAAGCTCGGTTCTAGTAGCGGGAGTAGAAGGTGGTGTGAGTGGGAGGCACAAAACGGCGGATGGATTAATTCAAGTAAGGCATGGTCATCGGAGGCCGGAGAACCAGGGCCGGAGGGTGTTGAGCGAGGCGGATAGTACAAAAGGAAAGGGAGTTAATGTGAAGCGAGATTTACGAGAGAAGAGATTGGTTGAAATTCGTATATCTAATGCTTTTGGAAGGTTAGTAGATATTTGGATACGTCTGAGGTAAGGGAGGCAAATAAAGAAAATTTAAATTTGGTGAATCAAGGAAAGGAAGGTATGAGTGTCAATCAAGGCATGAGTATGGTTTTCAAATCGGGTTTGGATCGTGGAGAAGGGGAAATCGTAGTAGAGAAGGGAAGAAAGAACAAGTGTAATATTTTGGGCCCAAGAAGAAATAAACCCAATACCTCTAGGGAAAGAAAAAGGTCTCAATTGTCCCCAAAATTAAGCCCATACCGGGGCTAATTTGTGGTCGGTCTCAGGACACTCCTGAGCTATCGTCGAGTGGCAAAAGACTTAGAGTACAAAATGAAGAGATGGGAAGGTCTGTTCAGTCTCTGAGTAATAATCGTCAGCAGAGTAAAGGAAGTGGAAGTGATGGGATAATAAGTGAACAGACGGCACAAAAGACTCCCTTGAATGAAGGGAAAGGAGCAGCGAGAGGGTCATCAGAGATGGAAGTGATGACAGATTTGCAATTGGTTGTTGGGTTAGACACTGGGGATACTCAGAGGAGCTAACATGATGCCCCGATAATTCTTATCGATATTTTATCAATGATGAACTTTTTAATGTGGAATTACCGGAGGGCTAATAAACCCCACTTCCGTCGGTCCATAAGGTATATTCTCAAGAAATTCGACACGGACGTGCTAGCAATTTTCGAAACTCATGCGAGTGGAGATAGAGAAAGTAGGATATGTGGAGGTTTAGGTTATGAGAATTCATTTCGGGTAGATGCTAATGGTCAAAGTAGAGGAATTTGGCTTCTTTGGAGAACGAGTATTGGGGAAGTTGAGATAGTGGAGTCAACGGATTAGTTTGTTTTTGCGAAGATTAAGCATGAGAGTGTGGTGTTGAATCTTATTGTGGTGTATGTTGCACCTTCAGTGTCTCACCGGAGTTGCCTTTGGGGAAATTTAAGGGAAGTTATTGGATTGATATCGGGGCCTTTGATGGTGGGTGGAGATTTTAATACAATTGTTCGACTAGATGAACGTACGGGTGACAACGGTATGCTTTCGCCTGAATCAATAGTCTTTGGGGATTGGATTAATGAGTTATCCTTAATCGATTTGGGTTTTAAAGGAAGCCGATATACGTGGAAGAGAGGCAAGGCGGGCTCTAATTTTGTGGCTAAGAGGTTGGACCGCATCTTGTGTTGTGCGAAAACTCGTCTGATATGGCAAAAAGCTAGTGTTCGGCATCTTTCTTTTCTAGGTTCAGACCATGCTCCGTTGTATGTGCAATTTTCTCCGGAGCCGCGCTTAATGCGCATAGACGACCATTTAGATTTGAAGCGGCATGGTTGGAACATACGGGCTTTAAAGCTATGCTTGAGAGCTCTTGGGACCGAAATATTAATACTCAATCAGCTTTGAAGAGATTGCAAGATACTCTCAAGAATTGGAATAAAGAAATTTTTTGGGATATTAAAAGGCGTAAAGATGATTTATTTAAGAAGCTCAAGGAGATTCAAGATTTAATTACTGGTAACCAATCTGATCTTTTGCTTCGACAGAAGGAAAGTTTAATAAAGGAACTTTATGCAGTTTTGGAACAAGAAGAAATATTGTGGTTCCAGAAGTCGAGAGAGAAGTGGGTGGCTTACGGGGATCGTAACACTACCTTTTTCCACATCTCAACGGTTATTAGAAGAAGAAGAAATCGAATTGAGAGTCTCAAAGATGAGGCTGGAGCTTGCTTGTGAGGACTCTATTATGTTTTGAGTTCCTTGATATTTTGCCTATCTATATTGGTGGTTTGTACCAATTAAGATCTTTATGTATCTGACTATGGTCAGTAGTGTAGTTATGGACTTTGGTCTGTACTACAGTTTAATCGAAATAGACGACATAAAACAAAGAGTAGAACGAATATTAATCTTTTCTCCGAAATAATTACCTCAAAAAAAGGGGTTTGTAAAATAGTTTTTTCCAGTGTTCTAAAAATATTAATCTTTTTAGTGTCCGAAATTCAAGCTCCAGGCTTACGGGGATCGTAACACTAGCTTTTTCCACATCTCAACGGTTATTAGAAGAAGAAGAAATCGAATTGAGAGTCTCAAAGATGAGGCTGGAGCTTGGATTTCAGACACTAAAAAGATTAATATTTTTAGAACACTGGAAAAAACTATTTTACATACCCCTTTTTGAGGTAATTATTTCGGAGAAAAGATTAATATTTGTTCTATTCTTTGTTTTATGTCGTCTATTTCGATTAAACTGTAGTACAGACCAAAGTCCATAACTACACTACAGACCATAGTCAGATACATAAAGATCTTAATTGGTACAGACCACCAATAAAGATAGGCAAAATATGAAGGAACTCAAAACATAATAGAGTCCTCACAAGCAAACAACAAAGGACAAGGTTTTCTCATCTAAAAATAGCTCATGTAACCAAGAAGGATAACCTTTAGCTATATACGACTGAGACCTAGCATCACGAATCACGTTTTGCGCAATAAGAAAGGCTCATCTATTGGCTTTCCTACACACATTTTCCATTTTCCAATTAACTAAAGGACTCAAACCTTCAAGGATTAGGTTAGATTGAAACCCAAAAGACGGCCAAGCGTTTGGCCTATTGACTGCACCAACAGGCACATCATCTTCTAAAAAGAAAATCACAATATTCGTTCTACTCTGTTAGTAATAATGGAACCCCTAAGGTTGTCATGATAAATCTTGAAGAATCTTTAATTAAGAGTCTAAGACACGTGGCTCTTGAGAATTGGCTTGCCAAGTTATTAACCGCCTTTTCTCATTATATTTCATCTTCCACCGTTGATTGCTTTACACTTTAAAAATTTACAACCGTAGGATCTTCCTGATAGATCCGAAATCTAAAGAAACCGACTCAGATTCTGGATATAAACACCTAATCGTCTTCTTCCTCTGACGTGTACCAAAACACACGTGTTGATCTCTTCTTCCATGTGAGTTTCGATTCCGATTATCTTTCTCTCCTGAGATTCTTTGTTCGTCTCTTTGATATATCCTTGTTTGGTCGATTGCTTTCGTGCTAGGGTTTGGCTTGCGATTCCGATTCGAGTGACGCCTATTTGGGATCGATCAGCGAGGTACTTTGTTTTCTATGCCTAGGGTTTCTAGATTTTTGATAAGTATGGTAATGGGCTTGCGATTGGCTTCGATCCATAAAGATGTTTTGAGTTTTATTAAGCTTTTGTATTGGCTAGACTTGTATTTAAGTCTAAGTTTAGACTCTGAAACAGGTTATCAAATGATCAATTAAGATAAACTTAAACTTGTTTCTCTCTATCTTCTCTCCTTCCTCAATTCTTCCTCCTTTCTCTTCAAACTGATTCGATCTTTTACGGATCTTATCAATTTTGCTGTTTTTGGTAAATCTCGTTGATTCAAAAAAGATAAGTCATGATGACAAAGGAACGATCTTGGTCCGGGTATTTGCTTATTGCGTTATTTATATCTATAGATTAGACTCTTTGCACGGATTATGTTTGGGATTTCAAAATCGGAGGGAAAGAGAGAGATGTAGAAAAGATAGTAGTGAGGGGATGTATATGACCTTTGCCATGACAGGTGCGCTTGCTTGGCAGGTCAAAACCCTTAATGAAAAGATACAGTTTTTGGTTCTGCGGAGGGATTGAGAGATGGCACGGGATTTATTCTTTTCCCGGCTCTCCTCCCTCTGGACTGTGTCTCTTGGTTTAGTGGTCTTAGGACTATGCAGTTCACTGTCTCAAATGGATTGCAGAATATGAATATCAAAGCCTGGGTTTAGTGGTCTTAAGACTAGGCAGTTTGCAGGCTTAACTCGATTGCATCTTTAAGTAAGATTAACCAGAATATGTTTGCAGACTATTGCTGCTTGTCTAAAGCAACCATATAGATTGTAGTTACTTTCATAGTTAACAAGTTTGCAGAATGCTATTCTCCATGAATACTCAATATGGATTCCAAATCTGTATACCACCTTCAACTTTGCAGAATGTTTCAATAATCCCAAGTGTTTGCTGAAGCCATTCTTGTTATAATGTCTGATGTTCTACTTCAGAAAGCCTTAAAGAATCTTCTCTATTCTCTCATTGTGCCGAGAAAATATATGCCTTCTAATTAAGACAAAGGAATCTGAATGTAAGACTTGAAGAGTTGTAGAGAGGTTGGTCTCTGTATCTGTGGAGTTGCAAGGATTCTCCATGAACTCTATTTCCAATCGTAAGGTATGATCAGAATTTTATTTATGGGTTCTCTAATTTCCTATAATCTTTAGCCTCTGTCGGGTAGATAACTGCATATGATAGAAAGAATCTTAATATTCAAAGGCGTAGTAGAAGCTAAAACTTCAGTAAATGAGTTAAGAAATCATTTATTTACAGTTAAAGTTGGGAAAAGCAGTATTCTTTCGAAGTAGCAAAGCAAAAAAAAACACGAGAGAAATGCAATGACAAGCCCTCTGGCGAAAACGGAAATGTAAAATCATTACAAGAGTTGTTTATTGAGAAGATGAAAAAACATCCAAAGTACAAATACTAAACCTTACCAAACCTTTATGACAATTCACCATGTGGGACGAGAAAACAACTGTTCAACATCTGACAAGGAAGACAAAGCAGCAATACTAGAGGCTGGAGCGGTAACACCAACGGTCCAGGAATCAGCGATGTCTATCAGCACCATTCCTTCTTCCTCTTCATCAGCACTATCGTCGTTCTCAATCTTTACCTCTTGAGATGAACATATCTTCCCTTGGAATTCAGACATCTCATTGCTAGATTTGCCACTGCCATTACTTGTTCTGGTTTGCAGGCATTTCTTATTCGAGCATCCATAATATCAAAGAATTTGTTATCTTTCATTGCAGCTTTGAAATGATCCGCAAAGCCTCTTATCTCTCGAGAATCCGCAAGTGTTATTACAGGGTTTCCTCCTGTAATAAACATCACTCTTGTCTTATATTGGCTAGATCCTTAGTACTCTGGATGACTGGATCCACATATCCAACTGTACCTAAAATCACATGATCTACGGTTACTGACCTTGAAGTACCAAAATCAGACACCTTTGCTCGATACTTCTCGTCTAGTAATATGTTTGTTGACTTGACATCTGTGTGATAAATTGGAGAAGGTGCAGCAGAGTGCAAATACGAAAGAGCTCCAGCAATATCTACGGCAATGCGTAGACGCTCGCCCCAGATCATCGTGTAGTCATCAGATTCTTCATGGATATGTTGAAAAAGGTTACCGTTGGGGATATACTTGTATATAGGATTCTTCATCGTGTAGTACTTTTGGAAACAAAACTTGCAACTATGGCATTTTAGGAAATTTCTCTTGTATTTAAGTTCAAGAAGACGAAATTTCTTCTCAAATGACTAAGTCCGAGAACCACTCCACACAATAACATTTGAGAAGTCAAAGCCCAACGAACCCATTTAGCTAACAGAATAACATAAGATTTTCTTGTATATAGGATTAACTAGATTTGACCCACGCCATGCGTTGGAATATAAATTTCATTTTATTGTATAGTAAAAATATATTGTTTTGAATCATATATACCAAAAATATTAGATAAATAATCATGTCCATTACAAAAATTATTTGATTGATTTTCAAATTTTGAGTGTCTTAATAATAAGTCTTACGTTTTAAGTCAAAAACAAAGTGGGAATATAAATTTCAGTTTATTGTATAGTAAAAATATATTGTTGTGAATCATATATACCAAAAATATTAGATAAATAATCATGTCCACTACTAAAATTATTCGATTGATTTTCGAATTTTGAGTGTTTAAATAATAAGTTATACGTTTTAAGTCAAAAACAAAAGAAAAATAAATAAATTAAAGATTCTCCTACCCGAAAAAAAGTCTGTTTTTTTTTTTGTAGATGGTGGTTGTTAGATATGTGTTTTTGTGTTTGTTAGCTTATATATAGAGAAGTGGTGATAGTAGTCTTATTTTAGGTTTGAAAAATAAGGAAAGTTATATATATATAAATGTTTATTTCAGAATTTATTTAAAATTAATGCAAAATTTTAGGAAATTTTAGGAATATTTCGTAATGTTGATAAATTTAGAAATGTGTTATTATTTTAAATTTTTAATAGGATGATAATTAGCCTTTAAAACACTTTTAGCATGACACATAGGATTTTTTAAGTTAAAATGTCTCTTAGCATGACACATATGATTTTTTAAGTTTGAATGTCTCATAAATGTCTCAATGAGTGACACTTAGGATTTTTAACTTTTAGTGTCTCCTCAATTAATATATATAGGATATTACAAATGTCATTAGTGCAACTCTAATATAAAAAATGACATTGTATAAATAGTGTTCTCGTTGAAACATGGTTGACAAATAGCAACCAAAATGTTGTCTATGTACAATTAACATATTTTCAGTTATAATGGATTTTATGCGATTTTAAGCGTTCTTGGCGATTTTAGGCGTTTACAACATATAAACGTTTATAGCTAATGATATGGAGTTAAAAGTATGTTATAAAAATATATAATCATAAACAAAAATTAGATAAAACATTTAATTACTTCATATCAAACAATATATAAATGTTTATAACTATGTAAAATGGAGTTAAAATTTAAAGATTTAGATTTATATAGTTGGAAACTAAAAAAATACAGTAAAACGAGTACTATACAATTTTAGGCGGTTGAAGCGGTGTATAGGTATTGCTTGAGTGTCTAGCGCCTAAACAAGACCTAAGTGACCGTCTAAACCGCTTTTTAGAACACTCCTCAAAATAAATGAATTAGCCAACCCATTTAGTGTATGGTTAAAAAAAAAATCAGATTTGGAAAGGGAATCCCATATGGTAATTGTATTTTCATGAAAAAATCTTGAAGAATCTTTAATAAAGAGAATAGGACACGTGGCTCTTCAGGACACGTGACACTGAGCCTCTAATGACAAAACAAAGGTAATATTTGTTTTGTTAAATCCTTAAGATTTGCCTTCTTAAGAAATGTTTAATTTGTTAAATCTTCCTTCAGTAACATAATGATTTTAGTGTCTTAGGACTTGCTCTATTAGTCATTTTTCCAGAATTAGAATTATCATACTACGCAAACTGGGTTTAGTGGTCTTAGGACTAGGCAGTTTGCAATCTTAACTCGATTGCATCTTTAAGTAAGGAAGCTGATCTGATTAACCAGAATATGTTTGCAGACTACTACTGCTTGTCTAACGAAACCATATAGATTGCAGTTACTCATAGTTAACAAGTTTGCAGAATGCTATTCTCCATGGACAATCAATATACCACCTTCAGTTTAAGTTGGATTCTTTTGGTATATGGATATGCAAATCAGGCTATATGTTTACATATATGTTTCAATAATCCCAAGTGTTTGCTGAAGCCATTTTTGTTATAATGTCTGATGTTCTACTTTAGAAAGCCTTAAAGAATCTTCTCAATTCTCTCATTGTGCCGAGAAAATATCTGCCTTCTAATTAGGACAATGGAATCTGAATGTAAGACTTGAAGAGTTGTAAAGAGGTTGGTCTCTATATCTGTGGAGTTGCAAAGATCTCCATGAACTCTATTTCCAATCGTAAGGTATGATCAGAATTTTATTTATGTGTTCTCTAATTTCATATGATAGGAAGAATTTTGTTTGAATGTTGGTAAATTTTTCCTTTTAATGTCAGGTACTTAGTGACAATCTAAACTGAGCAAGCCCCCATCCCGCAACTGTATATATTCTTCTGAATACATGTGAGAAAGCAGGAAAGTGGATCCATCAGCTCAAATATGAAGAACAATCTTCAAGAAAGTATCGGAATCTTCAAGGTGGCTGTAACCTGATATAGAATTTGATGTTACTCGATCTTTTTGCTTTTCTTGATTCTCTTAACAGCACAAAGTTCAAGAAAAGCTTGTAGATCTTTGAAAAAAACGGATTGATGTACTGTTTTAACATGTAGAAAGATTGCTTTAACTATCAATGAAAAGATTTGAGTTAAGATTCAAAGGCGTAGAAGCCAAAAATTCAGTAAATTAATGAGTTAAGAAATCATTTATTTACACAAACCAAGTGTTTGCTTTCAAAGTAGCAAAGCAAAAAGGGAATGGAGAAGTTAATTACAATGACAAGCCCTCTGGCGAGAAAGGAATGTAAAATCATTACAGGAGGTGTTTATTGAGAAGATGAAAAAACTTAACCACAAAATCTAAAGTACAAATACTAAACCTTACCAAACCTTTATGACAGTTCACCATGTGGGACGAGGAACCAATTGTTCAACATCTGACGAGGAAGACAAAGCAGCAATACTAGAGGCTGGAGCGGTAACACCAACGGTCCACGAATCAGCAATGTCTAACATATCCATTCCTTCTTCCTCTTCATCAGCACCATCGTCGTTCTCAATCTTTACCTCTTGAGATGAACATATCTTCCCTTGGAATGCAGACATCTCATTGCTAGATTTGCCACTGCCATTACTTGTTCCGGTTTGCAGGCATCTCTTATTCGAGCATCCATAATATCCATGAATTTGTTATCTTTCATGGCAGCTTTGAAATGATCCGCTAAGCCTCTTATTTCTTGAGAATCCAGAAGGGTTATTACAGGCTTCTCTCCTGTAACTAGCTCAACGAGGATGACCCCAAAGCTATAAACATCACACTTATCGGTATATTGGCTAGATCCGTAGTACTCTGGATCCACATATCCAACTGTACCTGAAATCACAGTTGTCCAGTGAGTATGATCTAGGGTTACTGACCTTGAAGTACCGAAATCAGACACCTTTGCTCGATACTTCTCGTCTAGTAATATGTTTGTTGACTTGATATCTCTGTGATAAATTAGAGAAGATGCAGCAGAGTGCAAATATGATAGAGTTCCTGCGATATCCACAGCAATGCGCAAACGCACTCCCCATATCATTGTGTAATCATCAGATTCTTCATGGATATGTTGGAAAAGGTTACCATTGGGGATAAACTCATAAACCAGAAGTGGAACTTCTGTCTCAAGACAACATCCCAAGAGCTTGACGATATGTCTATGGTTGACCTGAGAGAGAATGACAACCTCGTTGATGAACTCTACGAGTTTGTCTTTATCTACAAGTTTGGATTTCTTGACAGCAATCGTTCTACCGTCGACCAGCATTCCTTTATACACAGTGCCTTGACCTCCCTGTCCAAGTATCCTGTTTTCGCTGAAGTTTTCAGTGGCTTTTTCAAGCTCTCTCGAGGTGAATATTCTTGTCTTCTCGATGTTGCCTCTATTTGTATTTAACTGTTGTTGCAACTATAGTCCCCCATTGCGTTTGAAGAAGTTCCTTTTCCTCCGACTCATCCTTCTATTCTTAAGAAACTTTCTCAACAACCAGATTCCACCTACTAGCACTAAGATGCCAAACCCCGCACCTAGTCCTGGAAACCGCACAAAAAGAATGTATGTTTAGTAGCTTCTTGATGTTAACCAAATCTGAAGATACATTTTGAGACTGACCTATCAGTATAGCTCCAGTCTTATCACCCACGCAATGCATATCTCCAGGCACATTTACACAAGTGTCGCTTGGTCTACAATTCCAGCGACGCCCACTTCCATCAGGATTGACTTCTAGGCACTCGTTAATATCTGGATAATGGACATGAAAGACCGTGAAATTGTAATTAGTTGGCCATGTTATATACGGAAGGAACCAAACGTTAAAGATTTGTAATCCTCACATTATGTTTAAACATACAAAAGAGACAACGTTGGAAGCAATTGACTAACTTTGGCATCCGTTAAAGAGGTATGGGTTGCCTCTATAACCGCGGGTGCATCCACAACTTGCATAATTGGTCCCAGATTTGGTGACTCTGTCGCATTTGCAACTTGTTTTGAGCTGAACATTAAATGTAAGATTCTCGTAATCTTTTGTGGTTTTGCAGCCCAAGGAATTTATGTAAGAAAGATTTTTCGTCTGAATAACCCATCCTATCCTAACTGTAGCATATCCCTCCGCATATTATTTTTCTGGCTTGGTTGCATTCGATAACATGTAGACTTCATCTGTTAAGAAAGCGACTCTGCATTTTTGGTTTGTCGAGTTTCCCTGATCAAAGCTCTCTATTCTGACACCGATCACCTGTTGAGCGTCAACTTCTTGTGCGCTTGCCAGGCAGCATCCGTTACCATCGCAGCTTCTTTCTTTTCCTTCATTCTTTGTACAAACTGGAGTGTAAGTGTAAGGCAATACGTTGCTTGTGTTGAAGATAAGCTTGAATAAAGGAAAAATCTAGAGGAATTAGGATAACTTAGAGAAAAAGGAAGTTATCCTAATAAGAGAAAAGGAAAGTTTATGTTCTAATTGAAGTTTGAAACCGTGTGTTTAGGTTTTGAGAGAGAGATTTGTAAGCTTAAGAGCACAAGAGATTGAGAGAGAGAGAACTTAGTGTTTTTGGAGTAATTTTCACTAAGAGAATAAAACAGAGTTTGTTTTACATATTGTGTTCTTGAGTTCTTGATTCAATAATTGGTATCAGAGCTTAAACAATTGAATCAAGGTTCGTGCGATCATGGGAGATATCGTACCAGTGCAAGCAGCGGTAACTACCGTAAAGGAGGGAGGATTCTCGTCTATCCAATGCCCCGTCCTCACCATGACAAACTACACCGTATGGGTAATACGAATGGAAGCCATGCTCAAGGTTCACAAGGTCTGGAACAGTTGATGGAGAGAAGATGGATCTAGCAAGGGTGCTTCTATTTCAATCCATACCCGAAAACCTTGTTCTGCAAGTAGGTCACCTTAAAACTGCAAAAGAGATTTGGACTTCAATCAAAACGAAGTATATGGGAGGTGAGAGAGTCAAGGAAGCAAGACTTCAAACTTTGCTCTCTGATTTCGAGAGAATGAGGATGAAAGAATCGGACTCAATTGATGACTTCTCGGGGAAGTTAACAGAGCTTGCATCAAAGTCATCGGCTTTAGGAGTACCTTTTGAGGATTCAAAGCTTGTTAAGAAATTTCTTAACAGTCTTCCTCGACGGAAGTTCATTCATATCATCGCAGCTCTCGAACAAGTGCTTGATCTCAATAAAACTAGCTTCGAAGACATAGTTGGAAGAATGAAAGCCTATGAGGAGAGGATCAATGATGAGGAGAGTCGATTAGAGGATCATGGGAAGCTAATGTACGTGAGTAATGCAAGTAATGATCCTCAATCTTATCATGAGCCTACAAGCAGTAACAAAGGACGTGGTGGCCGTATCTTTGGTAGAGGAAGAGGACGAGGGCGTGGAAGACAGAAATACCGTGCGTCTCAAGATATGTCAAGAGTTGTTTGCTTCAGATGTGATAAGTTGGGGCACCTTGCGTATGACTGTCCTGATAGATTCCTAAAACTACAAGAGACTCATGAGAATGATGGTGATTCAACACATGAAGCTGAGAATTTGATGATGCACGAGGTAGTTTACCTCAATGAGAAGAAAGTAAGACCAGAGAAATATGAGTATCAAACCGATATGGCTAATGTTTGGTACCTTGACAACGGGGCGAGTAATCACATGAGCGGCAATAAGGCGTTCTTTAACACGCTGGATGAAACAATAACAGGGAAAGTTCGGTTTGGTGATGACTCAAGAGTCGACATAGTGGGAAAAGGGTCTATATTAGCAAGAGTGGTGATCAAAAGGTATTGGCTGATGTTTATTATATACCTAAGCTGAAGAGTAATATCATTAGCCTTGGACAGGCAACTGAGTCCGGATGTGAAGTCCGTATGCGAGACAAAGGGTTGATTCTTCTTGACAACAAAGGGAAGTTACTTGTTAGTGCCACAAGATCAAGAAATCGGTTATACAAAGTTATCATGGAGGTTGAGAACAAGAAGTGTCTCCAAGTCTCAGTTGAGAACGATGCTGAGCGATGGCATGAGAGACTAGGACACATCAATCGAGAGACAATGAAGATGATGATCAAAGAGGAAGTGGTCACGGGCATACCGAAGATTGAAGTAACAAAAGCAGCTTGTGAATCTTGCTTACGTGCGAAACAAACAAAGACAGGTTTTCCCCAAGCTACATCATTCCGAGCATCAAAACCTTTGGAGCTCGTTCATGGGGATCTCTGCGGTCCTATCACACCTTCCACAGCTTCGCAGAAGAGGTATATTTTCGTCTTGATAGATGACCATTCACGTTACATGTGGTCGCTTCTTCTGAGAGAGAAAAGTGAGGCGTTCGAAAGATTCAAGGTATTTAAGGCTACGGTTGAACAAGAAACGGGGTTGATGATCAAGACATTTCGGACAGACAGAGGAGGAGAATTCATTTCGCTTGTGTTCCAAGATTTCTGTGAGAAAAGTGGAATTCAAAGGCACTTGACAGCTCCATATTCGCCTCAGCAAAATGGAGTTGTTGAGAGAAGAAATCGAACATTAATGGAGATGACTAGGAGCATTCTTAAGCACATGAATGTTCCAAATTTCTTATGGGGAGAAGCTGTGAGGCATGCAACATACTTGATCAACAGAGTAGCAACTAGAGCTTTGAACAAACAAACACCTTACGAGGCGTTAAAGGGAAAGAAACCGAATATCAATCATCTTAGGGTATTTGGGTGCCTTGGTTTTACAAGAGTAAACACGCCACATCTCAATAAGTTGGATGATAGATCACAGACTTTGGTGTACCTCGGGACAGAGCCGGGATCAAAGGCATATCGCCTTCTTGATCCAACAACACGAAGAGTAATGGTGAGTAGAGATGTGATATTCGATGAGAATAGGAGTTGGAAGTGGAATAGTACCGAGAGTGATAATAGTGAACCCGGTGGGTTTACGCTCACGTTTGGAGAGACTGGGAACAACAGTATTAGAGAACCACAGATTGTTCAATCAAGTGGTGAAAGTGGTAATGGAACCAGTGAGGAGGAAGAGAAAGAGATACCAGAGGTTGTTGAGATTTCGGACAATGAAGAGATAGAGCAACATCCTATAGCTCTTAGAAGATCGACTAGAGAGAGCAAGTTACCAAGCTACTTAGAGGATTTTGTTCTTCTTGCGAATTTAGAAGGTGAGCACCTCTTGTTAACATTGGACGAAGAACCATGGAGCTATGAAGAGGCTATAGAGCTAGAAGTTTGGAGGGATGCTTGTGGAGAAGAGATACACTCAATTGAGAAGAATGAGACATGGTCGTTGGTTGATCTTCCGTTTGGCTCAAAAGCAATAGGTCTAAAGTGGGTCTTTAAGGTGAAACGCAACTCTGATGGTAGTGTGAACAAACACAAAGCTAGATTGGTTGTGAAAGGCTACGTTCAAAGATATGGGATAGATTATGATGAAGTGTTTGCTCCTGTAGCTCGTATAGAGACCATACGTTTCATAATTGCGTTTGCAGCTTCAAAGGGATGGGAGGTACATCACCTCGATGTCAAAACAGCATTTCTCCATGGCGAATTGAGAGAAGATGTCTACGTTAGCCAGCCGGAAGGATTTGTGGTAAGTGGAAGTGAAAACAAAGTTTATAAATTGCACAAAGCTTTGTACGGTTTGAAGCAGGCTCCGCGAGCATGGAACAACAAATTAAATCAGATCCTGAAGGGGTTAGGTTTTGTTAAGTGCTCCAAAGAACCCTCTATCTATAGAAAGCAAGAGAAAGAGAATCTACTGGTAATTGCAGTCTATGTAGATGATCTATTAGTGACCGGTTCCAGCCTGGATCTAATCTTGGAGTTTAAGCGAGATATGTCATCAAAATTTGACATGAGTGATCTCGGGTTATTGTCTTACTATCTAGGAATCGAGGTTGAACAGAATGAGCAAGGAATCACTCTAAGACAAGAAAGATATGCACTTAAAATTCTAGAGGAGACCGGTATGAGAGAGTGCAATCCTGTTCATATTCCGATGGATCAAGGTCTGAAACTGTGCAAAGCACAAGGAGAGAAATCAGTTGATGAGAAGCAATACAGGAGAAACATTGGTTGTTTGAGATACTTGCTACACACACGTCCGGATCTGTCTTTTAGCGTTGGTGTTCTAAGTTGATACATGTTAGAGCCAAAGGAGTCACATGTTGCAGCTCTCAAGCAAGTCTTACGGTATCTACAGGGAACGACATCTTTTGGACTTAGATTCAGTCGAGGGAACACTAGTGGGTTGATAGGCTATAGCGATAGCAGTCATAACGTTGATGAAGATGATGGCAAGAGTACTTCAGGTCATGTGTTTTACTTTAACGAATGTCCTATAACGTGGTGTTCTCAGAAGCAAGAGATTGTGGCCTTATCTTCTTGTGAAGCTGAGTTTATGGCGGCTACAGAGGCTGCGAAACAGGCCATATGGTTGCAAGATCTCTTAAGTGAAGTCATTGGAGAAGAGAGCCAGAAGCCAGTGGTGCGGATTGACAATAAATCAGCCTTAGCTCTTGCAAAGAACCCTGTATTTCACGGGAGGAGTAAGCATATTCACAGGAGATTCCATTTTATCCGTGAGTGCGTCGAAAATGAGCATATAGACGTGGAGCATGTTCCAGGAAGCTTACAAAAGGCGGACATTCTAACCAAAGGTCTGGCGAAGATCAAGTTCAAGGAAATGAGGAGTCTCATTGGAGTTCAAGAAGTGAAGAAGAGTAAGTTCAAGCTTAGAGGGGAGATTGTTGAAGATAAGCTTGAATAAAGGAAAAATCTAGAGGAATTAGGATAACTTAGAGAAAAAGGAAGTTATCCTAATAAGAGAAAAGGAAAGTTTATGTTCTAATTGCTTATAAGTTTGAAACCGTGTGTTTAGGTTTTGAGAGAGAGATTTGTAAGCTTAAGAGCACAAGAGATTGAGAGAGAGAGAACTTAGTGTTTTTGGAGTAATTTTCACTAAGAGAATAAAACAGAGTTTGTTTTACATATTGTGTTCTTGAGTTCTTGATTCAATAGCTTGAACACCCAGTTTTGTCGAAAAAAGGGGTGCTTTTGCTGGGTGATGCCTCTTTGCTTGTTGTGCAATTCAACTCACATCCCACTTTGCTCGGTTCGATCTTAGTCAACAACGCTTTGCTGTTGCAACCAACCGCTACGAGTCTGTTTCCCCTCCCAAAGAAAAAAGGACTATCTGTCAAATTCAAAACCGATCCAGATTCTTTTCCATCTCTGGAACAACCAAAGGGGGTTATCGGGCTTCGGACTCGGATTGACCCGAATGAATCGGAACTAGAGAAATCATTTTCGGCACGTGGCAAAGAGATATTCACGACTTGTATGCCCATCTTGAAGAGGAACGGAAAAGTATCGTTTCTGCATTCAATTTTGTACCATTCGTTAAGATAGCAGCCTTGTTGGATTCCAAAGGGGTATGGGATCTTTATATTTCCACATAACTCGGTTTGACACAACGAACTCGAGAGAGTGACAACTTGTGAAACAAAAATGAGCATAAGTGGAACAGAGAGAAGATTTGAGAAGGAGTAATTATTTTTATAGCACCTCATGATGTTGGTTCCTTTGCTCGCTAAATCTGTTTCTTGCTAACCAAGCAAGCCGTCTCACAGGAATGTTGAGTTTACTTGCAACACAGGTTAGAATCAAATGTCTCTCGAGTTTCATAAGAAGGAAGTTGAAGATATCATAGGAAAAGTTTGGGTGTTGTGTAGGAAACCAGAAGAGAATTTCTAATAACTCAATGCCTCAGTAGTCAACTCTATTGTTTCATTAATAATTCCAAATTCAGTTGTCCTCATTTACCTTATCCCTTAGTCCCAATACCTTTTTAAAAAGTCGTAGTTGCATTTTGATTAAGCACCATAGCCACTTCTTTTATTCTATATACATGATAGATCTACTTCCCCTCATCCTTTGAGTCTTCATTAATGATTGAGCTTCCCATATAATCCAAGTGGGTAACGACACTTTGAACTCGTCGACCGAAAAGTAAAGTCGTTTACCGTGTTCCACAGTATATATGGGAAGCTCACGTAAGAAAAAAAAGACTACCACCATTAAAATGGGAAAATGGCATAAAAAACCTCCAAAGTTGCGATCACTAGCACTTTAAAACTCAGTACTTTAGCATTAACATTTTAAACCTTCAAGCTGGTAAACTTAACACAATAAACCTTCAAAGTAAGAATATTTGTCGCGCCGACATTTTATGGGACGGAACAGTTAACTCCGTTAACGGAACCGTTAACTTTTTTATTTTTATGTGACCAAAAAAAAATAAAAAATAAAATAAAAAAATGTTTTTAATTAAAAATAAAAACCTCCAAATCCATTTGGATCTTAATGGTTTTTTTTAGGCATGGACTTTCGGTCGGTTCGGTTTGTTCGGTTTTTCCGTTTATTCGGAACTGTCCCGTAAAATGTCGGCGCGACAAATATTCTTATTTTGAAGGTTTATTGTGTTAAGTTTACCGGATTGAAGGTTTAAAATGTTAATGCTAAAGTATTGAGGTTTAAAGTGCTAGTGGTCGCAACTTTTGAAGTTTTTTAATGGTTTGAAAATAGATATTGGCACCAAAATTAGCAAAACATCTTGTGCATACTTGCACTACTCTTTTTGTCATTTGTTGGACTTGTGAAAAACAAGTTCTTAATGTGAGAAACTGGTTATTGGGATAACTTTATTAATACTGTTTCTGTAATATATGGCTCAAAAGACACGTCCAATAGAATTAGAGCTCCACAAGAATTTGGCGAATACACTAGTCAGTTTTTGTAGATACTTAGAAATAATGCAACGGCCTTGATTAAAATTGGTTTCCCCCATTTATGTAAAGAGCTAGTTTGCAAATTCTCATTAGCCAATTTTGGCACTCTCATTTATTTACATGAATACATAAACCAACAATACCCACACCAATGTGTTTTCATTCACAATGAACACACCCAAAATACAAACGGTTTTTAAAAGAGGACTCTTTCAAAATTTCAAAATAAAAAGTATGCAAAATGTATATATATATATATTAAGTAAACTAGAGAAGCCTCCTCCTGAAATTTCTAGTAGTTGATTGATAAGTACGCACGAGAAGACCCACACCAATCCCAAGACCAACACAGACACCAAGTCCAATCCCAACACCAACCCTTACACCTGCATTGAACCATGTCATTTCTCCATCAATGCATTCGCTTCTCCAATACATATCATCACCTTCGTATTCCTCTTTGTAATCCGTGTATTCTGTTGCCTACAGATTGTTAAAAATAATGATACATTAACTATACAAAGAATGACACTTTAAGGAATCAACTATGCAAGATACTGCTCATAGTTGCTTCTATGTAATAAGTTCCATTGCCTATTTACCATAAGACTCTAATCCCTACCACTAATAGTGAATTTTGAAGAGGATCCACTCTTTGGCCTACAGTGATCCAAAATATTTGACAGACTTCAAATCGCAACATTACAACAAAGCAAAGATTGGGGGGATTGTGGGTTCCAACCCTATGTCCATGTGGGTCAGAGAAGCAGCAGACAAAAAGGATAAGAGCTCAAAGATAAAAGTGGCAAATAGGAGATTATTATCTATCTCTTTAATTGTAAACTGTGTCTAGCCACATGCCACATTCACCAGGACTGGTCCACTTCAATTCTTTAGAGGATTTTTATCTTCCTAAGACTACCAATAAGCATATCACAATAGGAATATGAGACCCAAAAACCATCACACCATGTTACAGATTCACAAAACAAAATGTTCATACTGTGGATATATCATTGAACTAAGCCTCCAATATATCATGAATTAAGTGAAGAATGAATTTAGATGATGCCAAATGATTACCTGAAAACCGAGCTCAGAAGAGGTGTTTTTCTGAGGCTCTGCAGTTTCATACTCGGGAATCGAATCCAATGCCAGTCTTCTACTTTGCTTCTTTTTCAAACCAAGTTGCAAAGTCTTGGTTAAGATGATGGGTGTTCCTGCAAAGCAACCAGTGACATAAACCTCGATAGTTGGCAATGGGGACGATAACTCTTGACCGGTTAAGCTCTTCTCCTTTAAGAAAGCCGACCCTGCAGTGACCTCAGCCTCGCAATTCATATTCCATCGATTCTTCGATTCCCCATTGAAACCATTACTATCAGACATCTCGAGAGTTCCAGACAAGACTAACTCGTTCCTATCGTAAACCTCAAACTTTACGCTACCCGTTAACCTGATATTGTCTGTGCTGACATAAGTAGCTTCTTCGGATTTCTTATCAAGCCGATCCCTCCTAAGCTGGGAAGAACATCCTTCAGAGTACATGCTCATTCGAACACCGTTTATCTCCAAAAGCGTATCTGGCTCCAGAGGAATGTGGTTGATGGTGAGGACTTCAGGTGTCGAATCTTCCACCATGAAATTGCTTATCCTCACATAGAACACTCTCAAAACCAACCAAGGTGATGAGATTCTAGAGCTGTGGTGGTTACTATAGTTATGATATCTAGATATCTGAAAGGCTTCACCATTGTCAAGTGTCTCACAAGGCTCCTCCATGATCAACGAGCGTTTAAGGACTGATCGGAAAACACATGTGTATGCTCAATTCCTATGACAAATCCCAAAAAGAAAGACCTGGTTTTGAGGAACAGAAAGCCTTATTACAAGGACAAGAAACGAGGATTACTAAAAAAGGTGAAAAGAGGATCATTCCTTTCCAAAAAGGAAGATTCCCATTGAACAACACAGAAGAAGCAATACAAGTTGCAAACACTAAGATAATTAAAGATTCAAACTTTTGCAGATGCAGAAACACTAAGACAATCCTGTAATAGAATCTCAAACTTTTCAGATATGAAAGTGTGTTCTTTCAACAAAAGGAACTAGCTTTAAAAACACTCAAAGCTTCTCAAGCTATGAAGATCCAAAAGAGAATGAAAGAAATAATATAAAAGAGGAAAACTCACCAAAAGAAGAAAATTTTGCATCCACTAAATCCTGTAAATTGACTTGACGACTAGTCTCGTAGTGTACGATATTAATCTTCTTGTCAACATCTTATAAAAACAAAAAACAAAAAAGATTTGTAAGAAAATTTTGTTAATGGCTAAGATTAGACTTCTCGAACCCACCAACAAGATCACAGCTTTTTTTCTTTTTCTTTCGATCTATTGAAAACGCAGCGCGTGTCCCAGAATTGAGACGGACCCCAGTAGAATTTGACAGTTTGAGAAAAATCAATTCGAGAAAGAAAAAAAATCGGTTGTCTATTTAATTACATTTTATCAAAATCTGATAAAATTGCGAATAAGTCTACGGTGATGAAGTCGGAGAAGAAAAAATGAAAATATCTGAAGGAACAGTGATGGGAATAAAGGTTAGGTGGAAGATGAAGATGATGACGATGTTTCTTCTGACCTAACGATAATAATTTGATCTTATCCTTCTAATTAAGGGCTAAAAACTATTCGCTGTTTAACACACACGAAAACGACGTGCATTTTGTCATTACCTACAATAAAACGCTCCAAAGAAACATTCGTGTTAATTTTCGATTGGTTATTCCGTAACCGTCATCTTTACCGACGGTTATGACTGCTTTAAACTAATCCAGAAATCATTTTGTACGAAATATTGATTAAATTTCAATTTCTTTAGGGGTCAATAGAACACCGTGCCGTTTTTCAACAAAGATGATGTATACTCTTTTTAAGTGTAATTATGTGTGTGATAGATGATATACAGAGACAGTAATAAAAGTAAGAATGAATGAGATCAAGGACGCCACAAAGTCTTTTGTGCACATAACATTCCTTCTTTGTCTTGAGCATAAGTCATACAAATCTCCCAATGCAAGCTTCTTAATATCTCTTCTAATGGCTCTAATATCTCCACTTTGTCACGTACCACCACCCAACCTCCAGGTCTAGTCAATCTATCCATTTCCACTACTATCGAAACCGGTTGCTTACACCTTGCAACAACAAAACACACAATTTGGACCAGGTTTCACATTTGACAAGCAGATTTGGATTCTAAAAGATCACTTCTTTACTTTATTGTACCTGTTCTTAAGCCGCGAAAAGAGATGATCAGCGTGAAGAAGGTCGTAAGATCTTGGATATGTTCCAAATGCTTCACACCAATCATGGTATATACCAAACAGACCTCTTTCGTATATGAAAGGTAGCGTATCTGGCGAATGAACAGGCACTACGTTCATTACCCACACGTTCTGCTTCACAAGTGACGCCGCAAATCTGTTGCCCAGTAAGAGTCAACAATTTTGTTCTAAAAGCAGCAAGTACAAGATCACTTGTTTTTCCTTACCCGCCATAGATAGCTGTCATGTCCATCACATTCCGGATATGTGACCAGTCGATGCCTAATCCAGTGAGGTAAGATTTGTTTACCATAGCTTTCCAATGATTTGTATCTTCAATGGCTTTCTCTTTGTTGGTTAACCACTCTGGATATGTTTCAAGTCTCTTTGGCCATTCTTCAGGCCACTCAGCTCCATGCTGTTCTATTGCCGATGGTATTTCATGTACACAAATTTTCATCGGCACATACCTACCCAAAAGAGCAACATGAATGTTCATAAAAGAATGAGAAAGTTTTGGATGTATCAACATTGATTTACTTACCAGGCTGCGTCTGGGTTTTCGTTCTCCTTGCATAGTGGTGGAATTTTCTTCCTTCTCAGTTCATAAATATCATTTGATTCTGGTTTCTGATATATTCTCACTCCCATTTCGCTTGCTTCGTCGGTTTTGTGTGCCAAAATATTCCAACAAATAGAAGCTATCAATGCGGTCATCGCTGAAAAAAAATACCCCACACCACAGACAAACTATGTCACAAGAGAAATTAAAGAACCGTACAAATATGAAGCATCCATAATATACCTTCATCATCCTCAATCTTTTCATTATTACTTGACAAAATGAAGTATCCATTAGGCCTTAAAATTCTGTTCATCTCAACAAGAAGTCTACCACCTGAGATTGCGTAAACATGAAACAATCATGACTCGAATGCCAGTGGATTCCACACGACACGAATGACATTGTCAGAGGAACACATACCATTAGAATGCCAGTGGATTCCGCAAGCAGCACAATGAATGGTATCAAAGACTCCGCTAGGAAAAGGAAGTCTTCTACTTGCCAAAGCGCGGACAAAAGTAGGAAACCCGCGCTCAAGAGCGACCTGTGCTAAGTCAACTAGATCTCCCTTTAAGCCTAGAGATATTGTCAAAACATCCTTATCCAGCAATGCAGCTACAAAACTTGAATCTGAGCATCCAATATCCAACACTATACGAACATTCTTTCCCCATTCAATATCTGGTACCATCTATCAAACAAACCAATCATGTTTTAAACAATTCTCTCTTACACAGAACTCGTCTCCAATAACAAAAGTCAAGTTCAGTGAGATGCTCACCTCTTGAATGAATTCAAGGTACTGAATAACATTTCCGTTGAATGCAGTCTGGTTCTGTAGAAAAGTTAAATATTCACCGGTCTGATTCACCCAATTGTGCTTCTTAATATATGCAGCTAACTTCGGATGCGCCACGTTTTTATACAATATCTGATGTTAATAAAGAAACGCATTAGATCAAAACTAACTTAAACCAGCTCAAAGAAGCTCAACGAATTTAAACCTTTGATTTGCTCTCAGGCCAAGAAACAGGAGGATCATAGCCATCATGTGGTAGAGGAACAAGACACATAACAGGCTTCTTAGGACAACTCCTCTCTCTATGTCTATAACTCTGAAGCCTCCCTATTAATCCATCATTATCAATACATGGCATGAAATTATGCTTGCTCCTAGTGTTACACAATCTCCAGCTATACACCGCTTTAGGATCAAACACCGGACCTTTCCTCTTCCTCTTTTTACCTATCTCAGTTACGGTTACTTCCTCGCTCTTTTCTTCCACTTCTTCATCCACTGATGCACTTGAATCATCCCCATTTCCATTTCCATCTCCTTCAGATTCTCCTTCATTTCCATCTGACTCAATTCCTTCCTCTCCATCTTCCTTATTAGTATCGTCAGATTCCACTTGTACTTGTTCTTGATCCTTCTTAACAACAGTTTCTTCTTCTTCTACTACCACAGGCTTTGGCACATCCTTCTTCTTATGTGGATGAGACACAACATGTTCTTTCTTTTTCTTAGTTTCATGTTTATGAACAAAACCACCAGCTTTTGATTTCGAACCAGATTCAACTTTACTCTTCTCATGTGATTTGCTAGTTTCAGATACCTCTTTATGAGCTGACTTAGTGCGAGATGACACTGGTTCAGCTATATCGTCGAAGCTTTGTCTCTGAACAATGAAGGAAGAAGCAGAGGAAGATAAAAAAGACCAAAAGAAGACGAAGCAGAGACCCAAAACAACTATGAGTAACATCTTCACCCAAAGAGCTCGTGGCTGTTTAATCCTACGAACGAAATGAGCGATCCCCATTTCTCTCTTTCTCTCTACCATTACACAAATCTCACAGAAAAAAGAACACTTTTAACGCATCTGAACAACAGAGATCTCCAAGACCACTTTAACCAAACTTGGGATAAGCTCGGGAACCAAGGATTTGCTAAAAAGCTAAGCAAACACTTGGAGGTGTAATTAAAAAACAAGATCTACGCGAGTTTCGAATTAGTGGGAATTTCGCAGTACCCAGATTGAAAAAGCTGCTAAAAGAAGAAACTTTACAGATTTGGTCGAAATGAGCCGGATAAACTAACAAAATCTCAGATTTCGAGACAGAAGAAAACAAAAGTAGAGATTTGTTGTACTCAAATCGAATCGTAAAATTCAAGCTTTCAAAATAGATATATCACAAAAAAAAAACTGAAAATTACGATTCTTTTATTTAGCTTAAAGACAGTAATATTATCCTCAATAGTCAATGCCTTCTCTCACTTTTTTCCTTGTCTAGTTGAAAGTTGAAAAATGAAAGAAAAAAACTAAAGCTTTCCAGTCTCAGTAATAAAATGGCAGTGGTTAAGAGTTTTGTCCAGTCACGGAACAGTGCGAAACGCGGCGAGACAATCGGAGGTGACGGGGATTTCAGATTTGCAAATTTTTCATCTTAACAGATCAGCCATTTTAAGCCCAATGGGCTTCTGATAAATAAGCACATTAAGGTTTAACGAGCTAATCACGATGGGCTAATGCGGTGGAATCATTAATTTATCTCTGTAGCAATAATTAATTACCTTGTGTGATGATGATGTATAATTCCATGATTTGTTACAGTTTCAAACAATGTTTTTAAAACCTGACCGGGAAACAAACCGGGACAACTTCCGGGTTATGGGTCAATCCGGTTCAACCGGATCTAACCGGATTCATATATTAATAATAATTATATAATATATACATATATGGTAATAAATTTAATAATATCTTAATCAAATATATGTATATGGTAATAGATTTATTTCATTTCCTCCAAAATATAAATATATTAGTATATACATTAGTAATATACCTGTGATTTATTACTACAAACTTAAAAAAATATTTAATTAAAATTATTTGTAAAACACACGTGTACAGTATACCCTAGAAATCATTTTCTCTTCCCGTCTCTCAAAACTGCCGCATAACTCGTCGGCCTTCCCTTCTTTCATGTTTCATCTCTTTTTCTTTTTTTTTCAATTTTGTAATTGTTTCATATGTTTTTCTGATATTCTTAAATCCATATACAAAGACTCTAATGCAAATCCAAACAAACTACTCCTGACTGAGAAAATCAAAAGGAATTGCAAAAAACAATGGACAAAATCTATGAACCGGATTTTGTGTAATGAACCAAACCGGACACATACCCGGTTCCCGGTTTAATCCGGTTGGACCGCCGGTCCGGTCCGGTTTTCAAAACATTGGTTTCAAATTAAATTTTTTTTTTTTGGTAATTCACCGGAAGCAAGCTCCCGGATTGAACAATTCTTTGGTTCACCCTCTAAGGTTAAACCATCTCATTCACCCTCTTTTGATTAACCAATCAAATTTTAGTTGTGGACCTACCAATCTTAATAAATTATTTTTATAAAAATTAAAATTGAAATAAATGTGGGATCTATAATAAAAACGAATTTAACTTAAATAAATAATAATTATCTAATTAAACATAGATTTAAAACTCAAATTCAAACCCTAAACCCCAAAACTATACTCTAATTTGAGAATATATAACTCAAACCCTAAACTCCAAAACTATATTCTAATTTGGGAATAATTAACCCAAACTCAAACCCTAAACCGTAAAACTATATCCTAATTTGGGAATAGTTAACTCAAACTCAAACCCTAAACCCCAAAACTATACCCTAATTTGGAATAGTTAACCCAAAATAAATCATAACTCAAACCCAAACCCTAAACCCCAAAGCTAAACCCTACTTTGGGAATAGTTGACCCAAAATAAATACTAAATCCCAAACTCAAACCCTAAACCCTAAAACTATACCCTAATTTGGGAATAGTTAACCCAAACCCAAAAGATTTAACTACCAAAAGTAATTTTCAATGGATTTGTATTTAAAAAATTTTAGGTTTGGGTTAACTATTCCCAAATTAGGGTATAGTTTTGGGGTTTAGGGTTTATAATTTATTTTGGATTAATTATTCTCAATTAGGGTGTAGTTTGGGGTATAGGGTTTGAGTTTGGGTTGAAGATTTATTTTGGGTTAACTATTCTCAAATTAGGGTATAGCTTTAGGGCTCAGAGTTTGAGTTTGAGTTTGGAGTTTAAAATTTATTTCAATTTTTTCAAACAATTAATGTTATTTTTTAATTAAATTATATTAGTTATTATTTTAGTTAAATTATGTTGCTCCCACATCTTTGTTTTGATTGGTTAGTAAAGAGGGGGTGAATGAGAAGGTTCACCCCTAGGGGGTGAACCCAAGAATTGTTCCCCAGGATTTTATTCAATACTCAAAATTAAAATTACACACATACTTGTCTTGAGAGAGTATGTCCCGAGCCATCCTCAGTCAAGATCGAAGCAACGTCTAACGGAACACAATTAAACAAATGTAAACCCAAAGGTAAAAAAAATGCATAGTTAGCTAACCCATCTGCGAGACGGTTAGCCTCCCTATACACATGTAACACTCGGACATTCCAATCCTTCGAAAGGAAGCCATGGCACAAGCGTACTAGGAACGACAGCGGATGCGAATCCCTAATCTCTGTCAATAAAAACTCCACCACCATTTCAGAATCCACTTCTAATTCCAAACAAGAAATCTTCTTCTCCCAAGCCACAACCAACCCGTAATAAACTCCCCATAGCTTGGCTAACGGAGCCGTGCAATGACCAATATTAAAGGCGAAGCCACCACACCAATCACCACTCGGACTCCGCAGTACTCCTCCGGCCGTTGCTAAACCCGAACTTCCTCTCGAAGCTCCATCTGTATTCAATTTAAACCAACCCGTATCCGGAGCTTTCCACGCAATTAGTCTCTCCACTAGATGCGTTCTACAAGATGGAGAGTTATGTTTTAACGCAGCGGCCACAACTTCCTTTCCCATATCCACAACCATCCGAATCCTGTCCCGACAAACTTTATTACCTCCAAACACATTTGCGCATCTCCACTTCCAACCCCACCAAACTCCAATACAAACAAATGTACATCAAGGAACTCCACCGGTGTTCCCATGATCACCTAGATTTGAGAAAAACCATTCAAACAGGGTTTGAGAGAAGAAAACACCATGTTTATGCCGAGGCAGAAGTCGCAACCAAATCCCTTCCATCGTCGGGCAATCCCTTAACACATGCAAAATCGATTCCACTCCACTTTTGCATACTTGACAAAGATTAGTGGCGCATAGGTGGCGACGATTTCATTCCTGGTTTGTCATGATTACCTGGTGTGAAACTAACCAAAGGAAAGTACGAACACGTTCTGGCACTTTAACTCTCCAAATCTGATTATAAAAGGCAGCCATATTAGGTCTTGGCGTCTCATCTTTTGCCAGAAGCTCATAAGCCAACGAGACGGTGAACTCACCATTAACCGTTTCTCCCCATCTTACTCTATCTTGAGCCCCAGTAACGTTGTCCACAATAAAACTCATTAATTCTAGCCAAACAGCTTCTGGCACATACGGGATAATCTGAGCATGATCCCAGCCCTTGCCTTCAACCCAGAGGTCAGCCACCATGGCATTATAACACTATGGAGGAATTTGCGCGATGTATCTCTCCTCAAGAGACCTATTTGCCATCCACTTGTCTCTCCAAAATAGAGTTCTCTGCCCATTTCCAATAACATAACATAAATCTTTCAGTAAAACATCTCTCACTGAGCTTACAAAACATCGCCATAAAGAAGACCAATTACTTTTCGAATGAAACCAAGCGTAAGATTGAATGTCACTGACTTTTTACTTACTCTTAATTACCCTTACCCACAACTTGTCTTGATCCTGAGTCAACCTCCAACCAATTTTTGAGATAAGAGCCTTATTCATATCAGTTGCCTTACGGATTCCCAATCCACCATCTCTCTTTGGAGTGCAAATTAAATCCCATGCCACAAGGTGTTATCTCCTACTCTCACCGGTGCTTCCCCACAAGAAATCTCGAGCAACCATATCCAACTTTGATAAAATTGACGCAGGCAGTTTGATTATCGAACAAACCACTGCTTTCGTAAGAGTTACCCGACCCGCAAAGATGAGAGTTCGGCTTTTCCAACCCGCTAATTTCAAGGTAACTCTCTCTAGAACTCCTCCAAAAGTATCTTTACTAATCCTTTTATGCAAGATGGGCATGCCAAGATATTTACCAAGATCTTGAGTAGCTTCAATCCCGCTCGCCTTGCTCAAAGTCTTAGCCATATCTCAGAAAATGTTCTTTGAAAAGAAAATCTTAGGTTTTTCTAAGCTCACCTTCTGCCCCGAAGCAATGCAAATCATTCAAGAGTTCTTCTAATAATCCCAATCTGATCCAGCGACGCGTGCGCAAAAATGATTAAGTCGTCCGCAAAACATAAGTGGGAGAGCTTCGGGCCTCCTCTACCCAGGCTAATAGGTTTCCATCGTTGATTCTCAACTTCCTCCTTAATTAGATGACATAGTCGTTCCAAACATAAAACAAAGAGATAAGGAGACAAAGAATTGCCTTGATGGAGTCTTCTTTTTGGTTTAAAAGCTTCGGTTTGTTCCCCATTCCAATGGAGGCTCATAGAAGGACCTGTTACACACTGCATAATTCTTCACACCTATTCATTATAGAAACCCGCAGGCTATAGGGTATCCTCCAAATAATCCCAACGGATGCGGTCGTAAGCTTTCTGCAAATCTAATTTCAATAACATCCATCCATTTTCCCTGTTTTTCTACGCATCAAATGAACAACCTCCTGAACAATTATAATGTTATCGGAGCTTAACCGACCAGGGATAAAGCTCAACTGGGCCGGCCCGATAAGCTTCGTCATCACACTCTTTAACCGTTCGACCATATTTTTCGTAAAAATCTTAAACAAGATATTGCATAAACTAATGGGCCAAAATAGTTGAATTCGTTCAGGTTTGAGAACTTTTCCGATCAAGACAACTAAAGCATCATTCGCATCCTTTGAAAACACCCCATAATAAAAAAACTCCAACGCAAAACGAATAACTGACTCCCCAACCGTACTCCAACCTTTTTGGTAAAACACGGGTTGGAAACCATCCGGCCTGGAGATTTAAAGCTCCCCATGCCTCTTAAAGCATTCTCCACCTCCTTCGCTGTAAACAGATGGTTCAACTTTCTATGATCTTCCAAGGTCAAATTAGCAAAGCCTCTCCTCGGTAAAGCTTCCACTCCTTCTTCCACGTCCTTAAGGGAATAATGACGCCAAAAATAGGTTACTGCTAACTCTTCTAGATCCTGAGAACCCGTGATCCAGCTACCCGTCTCAGCTTTCAAACCTTCAATACGATTTCTGCGTCTTCTAATAACCGTAGAGAGATAAAAGAATTTTGTATTTCGGTCTCCATAGACCACCCATTTTTCCCAATATTTCTGAAACCACAAAATCTCCTCTTGTTTCAACACACCATCTAACTCCTTTAACAGCACCTCTTCCTGTTGGATTAAGGAATCTGATTGATTATGCTCAATTAAATCATGCGTTTCCGTAAGCTTCTTCAACAAATTCTCCTTCTTTTGTTGAATCTCTCCAAATATTTCCTTATTCCACTTCTTCAACGTAACACGAAGCCTCTCTAACGCAAGCTGTGTATTAATATTCCGATCCCAAGAACTCTCCAACAGCGCTTGAAACCCTGGATGTTTTAACCATGCCGCTTCGAAACGAAATGGCCGTCTCCGAGGATTCATATTCACCACCGGAGCTAATTGAATATAGAGCGGCGCATGATCCGAAGCGAGAAACGGAAGATGGGTCACTCTAGCATCCTGCCATTGCATTCTTGTTTGCACACAACACAAGACGCGATCCAAACGTTTTGCAACAAAAGAAATACCACTTCGTCCTCTCCTCCACGTAAATTGATTACCTTTAAATCCTATATCAATCAAAGAAAGATCGTTAATCCAATCGCCAAAAGCTATAGAATCAGGGAAGAGCGTACCATTACCGCATGTTCTTTCGTCTAAGCGTACAATAGTATTAAAATCTCCGCCTATCACCAATGGTCCCGAAATTGAACCAACAGCATCCCGCAGTCGACCCCATAATCCAATCCGACGCGAGCGGACGGAGCTGCGTATACTGCAATAATATTTAGAACCTCAGCATCTCGAGTCACCTTCACATAAACCAATTGATCCTCCGACTCAACAATCTCTACAACTCCAATACCCGTTCTCCATAATAACCAAATACCACCACTCTGCCCATTAGCATCTACTAGGAATGAGTTCTCAAAGCCCAATCTGCTACATATACTCCTTGCATGATTTCCTCCTGCGTGGGTTTCAAAAAACGCAAGAACATCCATCTCAAACTTTTTAAGAATGTACTAATGGATCTTCGGAATTTAAATTTAAATTTTAAGCAAGCGCGATAAGAGGAAAATCCCAAATTCCAATGAGAATTTTAGATAAGCATTTCCACAAGATTTGCCACATTTTTAGATGCTCGCAAAGTCAACTCTTCCGTTAACTTTTTTGAATCACAATAGTCTTACAAATCCATTCTTATCTTATGATCTTCAAACGCTTATTCATCACGAAATCGAGATGTATAAGCACTAACATAAACTACGTAGTCAGATATTTACAAATATAGAAAAGTGTTTTTTTAATCAATCTTATCAAAATGCAACTTTTTTTTTTAAAGAAAAATTCAAAAATGGAACTTACACAACAGCAATAAAAATATCGTTTTGTTCGCGTATGAGTGGAATATGCGGTCATTTGGGGACACGCTCAAACCTTTTTTCAATAATAAATAATACTTCCTCCGTTCCCAAAAGATTGATGTTGTAGAAAAAACTAATATTTCAAAAAGATTGATTTTTTATATTCTCAATAAACTTTAATGAAAAAATAATGATAAATTGTAAATTCCAAGACACATTAATTGATCTTATTGAATTACTATTGGTTTAGAATCATAGAAAATTGTTTAGTACAAAAAAACAAGACATTTATAACTAAGAATTAATGTGTTTTCTTAGTAGTTGTGAAAATTCTACAACATCAATCTTTTGGGAACGGATAAAGTATATTTATACGAGCACAGAATCTAGCTAGTTCCAAGAATGTTTTTCTTTTCTTTTTCATTAATTTCATATGTACAAAATTAATTTTTATTTCTTAAAAAAGAAAAAATGGAAAAGGAAAAAACAGCTCATCATGCTTCACGTTTCTCTGTTCTATTTTGCTGTGGCTTCGTCGAGATTCGTTTCAAAAACGTGGACCCTCCACTACCATCTTTGGTTTCCGTTTCTCTCATTACTCCAAAACCCTCCCAAAAAAAAAATCTCAATTTCCTGGTTTTCTTAAGTTGTTGTGTTTCTGCCATTTCTGTTCCTGGGTTTCTCAAATCCTATTTCGAAAACTGTGTTTTGGTGGGTCATCGTCAAAGTTGTCTCCTTTACGGTCCTTTTCACCACCAGCTCAAGAATAAAAACCACTCCTGAATTTAGTATTCACAAAACATTTTGTGTCAGTCCAAACTCAGTGCTTTGACCATGGACGGTGGTGGTTCCGTTGGGGTACAGATCCGACACACCCGGATTCTACCGGATTTTCTTCAGAGCGTGAATCTCAAGTACGTGAAATTAGGTTACCATTACTTAATCTCAAATCTCTTGACTCTCTGTTTATTCCCTCTCGCCGTCGTTATCTCCGTCCAAGCCTCTCAGACAAACCCAGAAGATCTCCGACAGCTCTGGATCCATCTCCAATACAATCTCGTCATTGTAATCACCTGTTCCGCGATTCTCGTCTTCGGGTTAACCGTCTACGTCATGACCCGACCCAGACCCGTTTACTTGATCGATTTCTCCTGTTATCTCCCACCTGATCACCTCAAAGCTCCTTTCACTAGATTCATGGAACATTCTAGACTCACCGGAGATTTCGATGACTCTGCTCTCGAGTTTCAACGCAAGATCCTCGAACGCTCTGGTTTAGGTGAACACACTTATCTCCCTGAAGCTATGCATCATGTTCCTCCAACAATCTCAATGGCTGCTGCTAGAGAAGAAGCTGAACAAGTCATGTTTGGTGCTTTGGATAATCTTTTCGCTAATAATAATATTAATCCAAAGGATATTGGAATCCTTGTTGTGAATTGTAGTCTCTTTAACCCAACTCCTTCGTTATCTGCTATGATTGTGAATAAGTATAAGCTTAGAGGTAACATTAGGAGCTTTAACCTCGGTGGTATGGGATGTAGCGCCGGAGTTATCGCGGTCGATTTAGCGAAAGATATGTTGTTGGTACATAGGAATACTTATGCTGTTGTGGTTTCCACTGAGAACATTACTCAGAATTGGTATTTCGGTAACAAGAAAGCGATGTTGATACCCAATTGCTTGTTTCGTGTTGGTGGATCTGCGGTTTTGCTGTCCAATAAGTCTCAGGATAAGAGACGGGCTAAGTATAGGCTTGTTCATGTGGTCAGGACTCATCGTGGAGCAGACGATAAAGCTTTCCGTTGTGTTTATCAAGAACAGGACGATACGGGTAGAACCGGGGTTTCTTTGTCGAAAGATTTAATGGCAATTGCAGGGGAAACGCTTAAAACCAATATCACTACATTGGGTCCTCTCGTTCTTCCGATAAGCGAACAGATTCTCTTCTTTATGACTCTTGTTGTTAAGAAGCTGTTTAACGGGAAAGTTAAACCGTATATTCCAGATTTTAAACTTGCTTTCGAGCATTTCTGTATCCATGCTGGTGGAAGAGCTGTGATTGATGAGTTAGAGAGGAATCTGCAGCTTTTACCGGTTCATGTCGAGGCTTCGAGGATGACTCTTCATCGATTTGGGAACACGTCTTCGAGTTCGATTTGGTATGAGTTGGCTTACATTGAGGCGAAAGGAAGGATGCGTAGAGGAAACCGCGTTTGGCAAATTGCGTTTGGGAGTGGATTTAAATGTAATAGCGCGATTTGGGAAGCGTTAAGGAATGTGAAACCTTCAAAGAACAGTCCTTGGGAAGATTGTATTGAGGAGTATCCTGTAACGTTGAGTTATTAGCTTCATTTCAGGAACTTTTACTCTCTCTCTTTTCATGATATTGTAACTTCGAGACTTGATCTCTGACAATGTCAATGTGCTTTGTTGTTTTTGTTAATGTGTTTGGGAGATTTTGTGAAATTTTAGTTACATTTCTTGAGCTCATGTGTTCAGATCTTTTTTGGGTAGTGGCCAAATCAGAAAACACGAAAAGACGCAAACAAAATAAAATGATGCATACTAAAGATTCCTTTTTCTTAATAGACTGTGGATCATGTTACACCCGGATTCGGCCCGAAGGCAAATCTTGCTCTCGGCCCAGCAAGCTACAATGTCCAATTTCTTAAGAGAATAAAATATAATTAGGTATAGTTGCTTTTATTTAATCAAGGATAACTTTTGTAAAAGCACATGGTTAGATTTTAACCATATACACATTAATCATAGATTAAAAATCCTATATATATAGGTGTATGATATTTGGGGGAATCTCCATGCTTTTTTCACCACATTTATACAACAATACACTTTTAATCCAACCTGCTCGGATTATTCACTACTCTGTTTAACCTGCTCGGAATTTACCTGCTCTCCCGAGACAGCATATTTTTTAACATGTTCTCATCTACCACTCCTATCACAAAGAATCTCGAATCTCGAACCTCTTTTATAAATTTAGTGTGGAACCCACTCTCTGAGTTCAACATTTGGCGCGCCAGGTAGGGGTTTTTCGAAGATTTCTTTTCACGCTTAAAGATGGTGGATCTCAACAAAGACGCGAATTCCCGATCACAGTCCGACCAAGCACCGGGAGGAACAGTCGCCTCTCCCGAGCAAGTTCAGCCTCCGGTGGCTAGTCCATCCGTCAATCCGACTCCCGCCCCACGAGGGTCCGATCAACCGTCTAGCTCGGTATCTGTCCTCCAACAACCAGGATCACCTAACAACCCTATCTCCATCCAGCAAGGGGGCGAGCACCACGTTGGAACAACCACAGACAGAATCGAGCCCACCGGGCCCAATCAAACCGACCTCCAACCAAACCTCGAGCGCGTCAGGAATGTCTGTTCGCCTCCCACAGCTAGGCAGAGCCACCCCCAACCGGAAACCCAAACTGAGCAACGCCGGACACTGTCAATACTTCGTCGAGTACCTATCCGGCCCGGCTCTGGACTGGTTCTCGAGGCTGAAACCAAGATCGATCAGATCCTTTATACAACTATCGACCGCATTCTTAAAATACTATGCGTTGTACATCAGGGACAAAGACTCGGACGCGGATCTATGAGGGCTCATCCAAGGGAAAGGGGAGACGTTATCCGACTACATAGATCTGTTCAAGGCCATACTATCCCGGATAATGATTACGGATACCTCAGCCCTCGCTGCTCTTAAGCAAAGCCTATGACCCAGGTCCAAATTCCAGGAGAAGATGATCCTGCATCCCGCCCAGACCATCGAAGAAGCAATGCACCACTTTGTGGGATATGTCAGGCACGAAAAGAACCAGGCAAATCATCTGAAGAAGGCCTCCCCAAGTAAATCGCCTTTGGCACGAGTAAAGGCGAAGGAAGTCGCAGATGACACCTATCGAGAACCCAGGCAACACTTCGACCCAGACTACAAGAAGAGACTCTCGACCAACATTGTGGGAACCGGTTCGTACACCCCTTCAAAACAATGGAATAAGTACCAACGGCCCGTGAAAGCCAAGGAGCCGTCGGGCGGCCAGTCTTACTGCGAGTATCATCAAATGCACGTTCACTCAACCGCGCAATGCCTACAACTCAAGGAGTATCTCTTCGCCCAATATCAAACTGGCGCAATAAAGGTCGCGCCTCCGACTGACCGTGGAGAAAAAAGGAAGATCGAAGAGAGCCCGGTCAAGAACGAGCAAAAGGCCAACAACAATTTCGACCTCCTGGCTCCCTCGAAATGACAGGAGCCCAACAAAGGAACGGCAGCAAAGCAGGACCCGAGGAAGAGGGTAATGGTTGTCATGGGAGGCTAAAGTATGGCACATGACTCCGTGAGGTCCCTCAAGCAATACGGAAGCAAGCAATAATCAATCGAGGATGCTTCCAAAGATCCGAGGTGGACATGCCGATCATATTTAACAAGGCCGATACTAAGCATCTTGCGATGCCCCATAACGATCCCCTCGTGGTCGAGCTAAAGATTGCCGACTGCGAAGTCACTCGGGTCCTAGTCGATACCGGATGCTCGGTCGACCTGATCTTCAAAGACACGCTCCAGAGGATGGATATCCCGAACGACAAGATCAAACCAAACGTCATGCCGTTAACAGGCTTTGACGGTGTAACCACAATGATGATGGGAACGATTAAGCTGATGGTACACTCGGGCGCCATCTCGCAAAATGTAAAGTTCATGGTCGTGGATAAGTCGGCTGTGTATAACGCGATTATGGGAACCCCTTGGCTATTTTCACTTCAGGCGGTAGCGTCCACATATTACCAATGCGTCAAGTTCCCGACTCGGACCGACGTGTCCACCATCCTTGGAAACCAAAAGATGGCTAGAACATGTTTCATAGTTGAAAAACACCTACGTATGGTAAACTTGCACATCAGCTCCCCGGACAAGCTAGACTCCTCGGATCCGAAGCAAGAGTCAACGATTCAAATTAACACCGACCCAGCGTACCTTGATCGCCGCATCGGCATCGGCACTGAACTCGCCGAGCCCATCCACTCCTCCTTGGTGAAGTTTTTGGGTGAGAATGTGGAGACCTTTGCCTGGAGGATGGATGACATGAAAGGGATACACCCAGACATAACTGCCCACGAGCTTAACGTTGATCTTAAATATAAACCAATTAAGCAGAAGCGGAGGAAACTCGGCCCCGAGCGGGCACAAGCAGTCAACGAAGAAGTAGCTAAGATCTTAGAAGCGGGGTCGATCACAGAAGTACAGTATCCCGAATGGTTAGCCAACCCGGTGGTAGTAAAGAAGAAGAATGGCAAGTGGCGAGTGTGTGTCGACTTTACCAATCTGAATAAGGCCTGCCCTAAGGACAGCTATCCATTACCTCATATCGACCGAGTGGTAGAAGCGACGGCCGGTAACGAGCTACTCTCGTTCATGGATGCATTTTCAAGGTACAACCAAATATCAATGCATCTTGACAACCGCGAGAAAACGGCCTTCATCACCGATCGAGGAACATATTGTTATCGAGTTATGCCATTCGGGCTCAAAAACGCAGGAGTAATCTACCAATGACTCGTTAATAAAATGTTTGCCGATCAGCTCGGGGACACAATGGAAGTCTACATCGATGACATGCTAGTAAAGTCTGCCTTTGTATCCGACCATGTCGGGCACCTCGCGGACTGCTTCAGGGTCTTGAACCACTACGGAATGAAGCTGAATCCGGCAAAATGCACTTTTGGGGTTACCTCGAGAGAATTTCTTGGGTATATTGTCACTCAGAGAGGGATTAAGGCCAATCCAAAGAAGATCAATGCGATCATGGATCTACCCTCCCCAAAGAACAAAAGAGAAGTCCAACGGCTCACAGGCCGAATAGCGGCTCTCAACCGTTTCATCTCACGGTCGACCGACCGAAGCCTCCCCTTCTACCAACTCCTCCGAGATAATAAGACATTCACCTGGGACGATAAATGCAAAGAGGCTTTCAAGGAACTTAAGGCATATCTTACGTGGCCACCCATCCTCTCTAAGGCCGAGTAGGGCAAAACTCTTTATCTCTACGTATCAGTGACAAGCGCAGCCGTAAGCGGAGTACTTGTTCGAGAGGATCGAGGGGATCAGAAACCAATATTCTACATCAGCAAGTTGCTCGACGGAGCAGAGTCGAGATACCCCACCCTCGAGAAATTGGCCTTAGCGGTAGTGGTCTTGGCCCGAAAGCTATATCCGTACTTTTGATCGCACACTATCGCCGTCATGTCCTCGCAGCCACTCCGCACCATCTTACATAGCCCGAGCCTTTCTGAAAGAATGGCGAAATGGGCAATAGAGCTGAGCAAATACGACATCGAGTTCCAAAATCGTACCTGCGCCAAGTCCCAGGTCCTGGCAGATTTCATCACCGAGCTACCGCCCGACTACATCAACCCCAGGCAGCCCTTGGATGTGTGGAGCCTCTATAGACGGTTCTGTCTCACGTCCGGGAGGGGGGTAAGGTATACAACTTGTCTCTCCGACCAAGGAAGTCCTTGAACAATCTTTCCGCCTAGACTTTCTCGCTTCAAACAATGAAGCCGAGTGGGAAGCACTTATCGCTGGCATCCGACTGGCCAAGGTGGTCGGAGCCCGCAAGCTGCATGCGTACAGCGACTCCCAACTCATCGCGAACCAACTCAACGGGGACTATGACACCAAGGATAAGCGAATGGAAGCATACAGACGACTCACCAGCGACCTTATAATCTGGAATCTCGATAGCTTCCAGATCACGAAGATCCTCCGCGGAAAAAATCGACGCCGACGCCCTCGCTACCCTCGCCTCCAGCTCGCTTTCTGTGATGAAACAAACAATCCCGATCCAAACAATCGCCGATCCAAGCATCCACATTCCCCGAGGAAGTGGCAGAGTCACGATCGTGATGAACGAGGACGACGTTGGCCCCATCCCACCCGAACATATAGTCCCCTTGCAGCCCTCCACTAACCTCGATTGGCAAAAAGAGATAACTGCCTATATAAAGTACGGCGAGCTCCCAACAGAGAAATGGGCCGCACGACGAATTCGCGTCTGAGCAGCTCATTACACCATCATTGAGGGAAAACTTTATCGATGGAGCGTAGCAGGAACATTGTTGAGCTGTGTCGCCGAGGGAAACATCTTCGAAATCATAGCCCAGAGCCACGAAGGGAATGGAGGCAGTCACGCGGGCGAACGAACCCTCACTCTCAAAATCAAGAAGTTGGGCTACTCTTGGGCAACTATGCTCTGAGACTGCGTCGAGCACATCAGATGTTGCGAGAAGTGCCAGAGGCACAACCTGATGATCAAGTCACCTTCATGCGATGGGCGATGGACATCATCGGCCACTTCCCAAAATCAAGGCAAAAGCGGTTCGTTATAGTCATCACGGACTACTTCACCAAGTGGGTCGAAGCCGAGGCCTACGCTTATATCCGGGCAAACGTCATCCAGAACTTCTTCTAGAAGTTTCTCATATGCCGCCACGGACTCCCATACGAGATAATCGCTGACAACGACTCCTAGTTCATCTCCAACACATTCGAAGATTTCTGTTCGAAATGGGCTATACGCCTAAACAAGTCAACCCCAAGATACCCCCAAGGGAACGGCCAAGCTGAGGCAACGAACAAGGCGATTATCTCCTAGCTTAAAAAGCGTCTCGACGATAAAAAGGTGTTTGGGCAGACGAACTCGACGGCGTACTCTGGGTACTCCGGACAACGCCAAGAGAATGGATACGGCGAACGCCATTCTCCCTTGCATACGGACTCAAGGAAGTGGCCTCGGCAGAGGCCGTCGTCCAGACTCTGCAGAGAGAAAAAATGCCAGAGGATCCACTCGCCAATACCAACGCAATCCTGGACAACTTGGACTACCTCGAGGAGGAACGCGATTCGGCGCTCCTCCGAATCCAAAACTAACAGCAGGCAGCGGCAAGACACTACAACAAGCGAGACGAAATTCGTCGTAAGCCAGGTTCTGACCTGCAGACAAACCCGTCCGACCGTCCAACGCGCAAACCTGGTCGGATTCATACAAATACGAACATGAAATGCCTGAGTATCATACTTAGCCGCATAAATCAAAACATAGATTATAAAGCCTGAGGATCCGTTCCTCATGAAAAAAGAGTTTAACACGGGTCAAACAACCCGGGGGAACATCATTACACCGATCGGGTTCATAAGCCACACACGGCCAATTTAAAAGATATATATATATATATATATATATATATAAAGGAGGGGGGGGAGAGAGAGAAGGGAAATCCAGGACGTCTTCATCTGAGCGATCATTAAGGAGGCAGAACACTTCACTGACCGTCAAGAGCCCTGCCCGACCCCTCGCCAAACTCTCCGCGACTTGAAACCAGCTTCCTAGCCACCCTAAATATGAATCTCTCGGTTAAACATCGCAACAATCATAATCCAAAGACTGTCAAATACCGCTTACCTCGACAAAAATACAACCAAACCACTGGGTGTTTCCTCGACCAGATCCTCGCCCCACGCGAGAGGGATCCCATCTCTGCAGTATCACCAAGGTCCCCAATCTCTTCAGTCCCGCAACCATCAAAGGGCCCTACTACCCATGATCTTCTAATCACGTACTCCCCGCTCCCAATAGGGGAAGGAGGAAGGTCGGCCTCATAGGTGTCCGTGAAAATGCATGGCTCGGGAGTGAATTCGTTGTCACGGTCCAAGAAGTCTACCCGTTCCAGAGCCTCGATCTCTCGCACACAGCGATCGTATTTAGCCCTCACCAACTCTCTATCCTCGCAAAAGATTGTAACCCCGGTCGCCGCTACTAGATCCAGAGTATCGAGTTGAGTTCTGACCCGGCTGGTCCGAGAGGCAATGCGCTGGTAATCCCTGTGTTTGACGAAGCATTCTCGGGCCCGAGTAAGAGAGGCCTGACCCTCCTTGACCAGATGATCGCGAACCCTCGTGGCGGCTAGCTCAGCACATACGAGACCATGTTCCCGCCTATAAGATCGCAAGCGAGACATCTGACCGCGGGCATGATTGGCCAAACTGGCATTGGCATGCTCGGCCGCATGAAGTTTCCCATTTGTCTCATCATATTTTCGTTCTACGAGTCTTGTTTTGGCCAATTGATCCAAGAATTTCTTGTAAAGCTCTTTCACCGCGGCGTCCCGCTCCCTACCATACCTCCTCGAACGATCAAGACCTCTTGCCAAATAATTTTTGTTCTTTAGAATTGCGTTCTCGGCCTTTATGGATTCAAGTTCTTTCGTCAATTGCTCGATCTGGTCAAGGTCCCCCCTCCTCTTCAAGACGGCATCATCATATCGGGTACCTTCCGAAGGGCCACCATCAACCGGGGCGCTCTCGTCCCTCGACCGCACTACCAGGACTATCCCGATCACCTCCTGCCCAATAGGCATTCGCCCCGGCTCACCCGAAGGACCATCTCTGGCACCAACAGTGGTGGACCCCTCCGATCCAGATGGGACGTACCTGCGCAGATATGCGAGAGGGATACCTTCATCGTCGCTTTCCTCCACCCGCCTGAGACGAGGGACTCGCGGGGGAGAAGCCTGGTCAAGATCTACCACTTCCGTTTCACCTCCATCATTGCGAGACCTGAAGGTGACTCGAGAAGGAGAATCGCGAACCGGACTGATGCCGGCGGAAGTGGATCTAAGCATGTAAGGGCGACGCATGAAGTTCGCTTGGCCGGTCCATCGGCGGATCCTGCGGGACGATGAATTAAAGCTCGGGCAGAAGGAGTATCTCCAGAAGACATGATTCAAAAGAGAGAGAGGAAGTTTAGGGGAGAAATCACGAGAAGACTGTTGAGAGAGGGAGATGAAATCGGGAGAAACCAACGGAAATAAGAGCGAAGGGATGAGGCGATGCAATTTTATAACAAAGAGAACGAAGGGTCGCATTAACTAAAATCCCGAAAATCGAGGCAACGCATGGCGAGATAGCGAACCGTTTCCAAGAGTGGGAACCCCAATCGTCTCCAAAGCGCGGGAAACAACGATGACGTGGCAAAAAGATAAGTATCCCTTCGCATACATGCTCGATCCAAACAGAACCATGGACAGGTGTCGGACAAACTCCGAAACGAGCAACCTAGGGTTCACACGCCGAGCATTGCTGCAAACCAGACCTTTCCGCTTTCCGACCGGCTCGCCTGCATGGTCTCGACGAACTCTGTATGCTCGTCCGATCGACTTGGGGGGGGGGGGGGGGGGGGGGTCTACTGTTACACTCGGATTTGGCCCAAAGGCAAATCCTGCTCTCGGGCCAGCAAGCTACAAGGCCCAATTTCTTAAGAGGATAAGATATAACTAGGTATAGTTGCTTTTATTTAATCAAGGGTAACTTTTGTAAAAGCACATGGGTAGTTTTTAACCATATACACATTAACCTAGATTAGAAATCCTATATATAGTTGTATGATATTTGGGGGAATCCCCATGCTTTTTTCACCACATTTATACAACAATACACTTTTAATCCAACCTGTTCGGATTATTTACTACTCTGTTTAACCTGCTCGGAATTTACCTGCTCTCCCGGGACAACATATTTTTGAACCTGTTCTCATCTACCACTCCTATCACAAAGAATCTCGAACCTCTTTTATAAATTTAGTGTGGAACCTACTCTCTGAGTTCAACAGATCACAGTAATTATGTTTCATTTTTAGTAGTGAATTTTCATAATAATTTCACTCAAAACGACCGTGTCTGTTGAAAGTTGAAAAACAAAAAATCACTGTAACCATGTATGTAAATTTGTGTGACTACAAGAAAAACGGTTACTGTCAAAAAACACTTGCAGATTTGAATCATTTTCGTAACGGTCTTTATCAATACTTCTGTAATTTCTTTTTCAAAAAATATATATCTTTATAATAGTATTTAGTATCACTTTGTGGAGAAAGTGAGCTTAATTATGTTTACTTCTTCGTTTTTAACGACCTGTCAAATTAGACCGTAGAATATACCACGAATTTCATGTATAAACAATACTATTAAAAGTTTTTTTTTATATATTATTTTAATTTTTCAAATGACCCGCCGTTTGCATTGGAAATAGTCCCTTCGAAGGCACCAAACAACCAAAGTCCCAAAACGAGAGGCGTGGCCAGGTATATGGAGGCCGGAGGCGAGACTTATTAATAAAAATATTTGCCATAATTTATATAAAATGAATAATAATCATCTCATTTAAAGAAACGAAAGTAAAAAATAAAAAATAAACTAATTTTAAAATAAAAAATTTCTTCCTTTTTTTGCAGCAAAATCATTAATCAAACTTTCAAAAGAAACATCTTTCACCTATTCTCTTTCGATAAACAAGATAGCCAAGTCACTCAATCTCTCTTGTGACATACTCGAGCAAAAATAAGATTTTATCAACTTCAACTTTGAATAGAATTTCAAATAGAATATATGGATTACGAATAGAATTTCAAACCTATAAACTATATTAAACCTGGAGATTTATAGATCATATTTTGTTTATCAAATTCCAAGTTATGTTTGGATTAGTCTTAATCAGATAAAATAATCAAAACTAATGTTAGATGAACACAATTATAATGAAGAGATTACATACCAATTGGTAGTGTTCTTGTTTATGATAGAGAATGACAAAAAATTGATTTCTCTGATAATGAAAAATTGAAAGAGATTAGCGGCCAAAATTTTACCCTAGTTTTGTTTTCTTTGTTTATTTTCAACTTTCAAAAGTTTTAATTAGTTCCTATTCTAATAACTCTCGGTTAAATATTTTGATCAATAAAAATGTTAAATAATACTTAATTACCAATGGTGTTGTAATAACAAAATTATATAGGCCTCTTACTTTTTTTCAAAAAAATGGGGTCACCGGCCAAAGTCTCTTATTTATATATGTGGCCACGGCCCTGCCCAAAGCCAATAGCTATCATCATCACATGGTTTCTACTCTCATTTGGATCTTTCACTTTAATTATTCTTCTCTCATTTGTCTTCTTATTAGTCTAAATTTTTAATAATAAATACTCCATCCGTTCTCTTTTAATTGATGTTCAGGGAAAAAAAAATATTTCTAAAAAAATTGATTTTTTTTACATTCTCAATGCATTTTTAATGAAAAAGTAATGATGAATTGTAAATTTCAAGACACATTAATTGGTTTTGTTGAGTTATTATTGGACTAAAGTTATAAAAAATTGTTTAGTACCAAAAACAAGACATTTATAACTAAGAATTAATGTGTTTTCTTAATAAGTGTGAAAATTCTAGAACATCAAACAAAAAGGAACGGAGGGAGTATCTTTTTTCTAACATGATTATGTATATGAATATATATGATTTTTTTTTCTTCTAAATAATGTATACATTGTTGAATATGAATATATTGCTCCATTAATTCTTGAGAATCCCAATTATTACACACAGAAAAAATCGAATTTAAAAGTAAAACGATATGCTTGTACAATTGAAGGACACATAGAGGAGGAACAAAGAATGAGCTGTAATGGTGAAAACAATAAGTGAATAATGTATGTTTGGTGTCTTCTTGTACAATTGAAGGACTTTGGTTGTTTGGTGTCTTCTTGTTCTTCTTTTCTCCTTGTGTTGAATTATCTGAACAAAGCTTGAATCTCTTCAAGAGTTTTGCCTTTAGTCTCAGGAACCCAAAGACTGACAAAGACCACAGTGAATCCACAAACCAAAGCATAAAGAGTAAACGTTCCTCCACTGCTCCAAACTAAGAGCATATTTGCAGTCATTGTGACTAACCAAGACACGAACCAATTCAGCAATGTTGCTATACTTCCGGCTAAACCCTTTATATTCACTGGAAGAATCTGTTTTTACAAAACATTAATCAGTCAAATATTACATTTTAACACTAAAAGTAGCATTTTCAATATTTAGTACCTCAGACATAATCAGCCATGGAATTGGTCCCATTCCTAAAGAGCAAGAGATAACCATAGCCTGTAAAGATTTTAAAAAAAAAACTCAGCAAGATTTAGCACAAATACCGCGGATTTCGTAAACAAGAAATGTTTTTTCTTTTGTTATATAATAATGTGTGGATGTATATACAGAAAACTTACCACAACTCCAACTACAGAGACCATGCTTAGAATGTTGTACATATCGGAATCAGGTGATACGAATTCCTAACAAGAGATTACAAACTCAGGATTAAGGTGAAACTCTACATTACAGAAATATTTCTACAAAATAGTTTTTTAAAGTACCTTAAGGAAAAACGCAACTGCTACAACCACGAGGCTAATCGTCATCCCGATAGAAGAGATCTGCATTTTTTAAGAGGAAAAATCAATATTTTTGTTTGCATACATAAATTCTTCAGAGTTTGTCAGATATATATGAGGCTCACCATGAGCAGAAGTCGACGACCTGATTTATCCACCAACCATGTCGCTACTGCAGTCGCCAACACCTGGTTTTGAACGAACAACGGTTAAAAACCAAATCTAATTGCTCCCAGATTGAAGTTGTCTTTGGTTGAAGTTATATACCTGAACAACACCAACTCCAAGTGTTGCCACATTGCTCGATGAGACGCCTAAGTGAATAAAATGGAACAAAGAAGCATAAATAAGAGATTTGTTTACTCTCACTTAGGGACATTCTAAGAATCAAGACAACCATTTCACTTTACCTGCAGATTCAAAAATTGTACTTGAATAGAACAAGACACCATTGATTCCTCCAAGTTGTTGAAGTGCAAGCAGTCCTATACCAACCTGTAGCACATAGATTACATGGGAAACATGTGAATTTCTCTCACAGTGAGACGAAATTAGTTCCAGGCAGGTAAGTGTAATCGTACCATCAATGGGAAATAGTATCTCCTACGCTTGAGGTCTACAAACCGAATTGCAGAACGTTTGCTAGATGATGCCACAGATCTCTGTATATTTGAAAAGTACCACATTTAGCGTCCCTGAACTCGTCACATAGTGAAACCAGCTGTTTTAGCATTTTCCAGTTTAGTAAATACCTTGATTTCATTAACTTCAACGGTAATATCAGTATCAAATCCACGAAGAACTTGCAATGAAGTTTCGAAATCATCTGTGAAACCCATCTTGGCCTACATTTATGACACAGAAAGGAAGAGAATAATCAATAATGCAACAAGCTCAACAGTATAAGCAAATACGATTCTATAGGCTTACCAGCCACCGAGGAGATTCAGGAATGAAAAATAAACCCGGTATCAATAATGTACACGGCAATACTCCTGAAGATAAAGAAGACAATCAAGAACGTGGTTAGACCGTATTGCCAATGAACATAAATATCTTATAGTTTCTCTCAAGCCAAGTCAAAATGTTATGAGAGTTACCCAAAACTGCAAGAATTCTCCATGGAACAAAGAGACCGAGTAAATACGCCAACATTATCCCAATTGTCACAGAAAGCTATAAAACAGGAAACATGTTAATATAAAACAGCTCACAAAAATGCAAAAAGGATAGTGAACATGCCAGACCTGGTTCACTGAACCTAAGGCTCCTCTCATGTTCTGTGGAGCGATCTCGGCTATATATACAGGCACCTAAATCGTGAACAAAGTGGTGTAAATAAACAAACATTGCTGAAGTCCAAGAACTAGTTTGGTCTAGAATTACCGTATAAGAGATTATCCCCACGCCGAAACCTTCTAACAATCTTCCCATGTAAAGAAAAGAAGTATCCTAAACAAAAACCCAAGAAGAATGACTTAAGAGTTAGAAACATAGGCCAACATTATCAGAAACTCGAGAACACGAGTACTCACTTTCGCAAATGATATAGAAAGCCATCCAATAATATTGGGAATTGCAGCAATCATGAGAGACTGCCATAAGTAAAAAACCACAGTAATTAAGATACAACAAGAAAGCAGAGGATGTTATGTGTCAAAATGAGAACACTTTTAGAATCGAAGAAAGAAAAAAGAAAAGTGTTTTACCCCTTTTCGTCCAATGTATTCTGAAATCTGACCACTTGCAATTGCCCCAACCATAGCACCCACATTGGATAGAGACCCAAACACAGAGTACTAAACATCAAACATGAAACCTAAAAAGTCAGAAATTTTTTTAAAAAAAAAATTCTTTAAAACAGTTGTTAGATAAAGATGGGACATTTATACCTCGGAAACAGTTAAACCAAGATCCTTAGTAATTGCAGCTTGAGTTGGAGAGGAATAACCACACTGAACAACAAAGATAAATCAGATTAAAGACCCCCAAAATCACACCTTTCTCAATTTTTAGTCAATTGAGCAAAATCCACATTCAAATTAAGAAAGTTTAAGACTTTTTTTTGGTTTGTTGGTCTTACAGTGAATCCGAATTGAATAGGACCAAGAGCAACGATCAAAACACAAGCTAGGACAGAGATTGAGCTGTCTCGAATAACTTGAGACGATTCCAACATACTAGATTGTCTTGAACCCATCCGATACCAACTTCCGGTGTGTAAGAACGGTCTCCGAATATCATTCCTCCCTTCCTCCGTATCATCCCTGAAACTCATCTTCTACGTTTTCCCTCTAAATCTATACAAAAAAGCTTTAAAGGGGAAAATGTCGATCCTGAAACTGGAAAATGCAGGGGAAAAAAAAAGGAGAGAACTTTCTTCGAATTTTGATTTTGGATGATTTTATCAATGAAAAGAATAAAATCCCAAGGATCTTTTCGTGTTTTGTTAGAAATGCTTCTTCATGGGTCTGTTTGTAATGAGACGCAGACAGTTTCAGAGATTTCGACCTCAGAGACGCGTATCCTTAAAATCATTTATAGAAAGTGGGAATAGAAATCGTAAGGGGATATCTGTTTTTTTCTGCTGTCGACAGAAAACAAAAAATAATGAATTTAAAACATTTCCATTTAATAGATTATTTAATATATTCGTTGATGATAAAAAACAAAAAAAGAATGAATTTAATATATTTCCATTTAATAGATTATTTTATATATTCGTCGACAAATGTTCTTAGAGCACGAGCAGCGGTGATACTTTGTGGGTATTATATAATATAAAATTATTAAAATTTGAGGAATAGGAGGAAAGAAAGTGTTTTTTAGTAAAAAGATGATGTGTTTGTAAATATAAAATTAATAAAAGTTGAGTAAAAAGAAGAGATTGTTGAGATTATAAGAGAGAGGGTATCAATGAGTTGATATTAAAAATGAGTATCAATAGTAAAAGTGAGTGTTTTTAAATATAAAATTAATAAAAGTTAAGTAAAATGATGAAAGATAAAGTATAAAGTTGAGTAAAAGTAAGAGAGAGTTTGTGTTTTAATAATTTTATATTTAATGATACCCACGAAAACTCATTGGTGCTGATGCTCTTATATTCAATACAATCCACTAGAAATTTTGTTTTATAAATCGTTTCGAATTATTTGGTTTTTAGTACATTAGAGTTATTGAATCATTGACCCATGTTCACATATACGAGTATGACCACTCAGAAGTGCTTAAGTTAATTTATCTTCTACATCTGATTAGTATAATGTGATTCTACAGAGTAATTAGTTACGCCAAATCTATAAAATTAATAGACATTTCAAAAGTAAAAAAAAATTAAAAATTAGTCGAGTGTACTGTGTATGCCACTAGTTGTATTTTTTTCAAATGATTTCGTTCATCAGGTAAACTGTCTATTTCAGGTTTATTATTTTGTTAGTAGTAATAATTTATTAACCTTCCTATTTTACAAGATACGAGCCCACTAGACATTTTTTTTTTTTATTAGAACATGTACATCGGAGACAATGTGGGTATGTCTCATAATATAAAATTATTAAAATTTGAGTAAAAGGAAGAAAGAGAGTATTTTTTGTTGAAATAGTGTGGTGTATTGAAATATAAAATTAATAAAAGTTGAGTAAAGAGAGGAGATAGTGGGTTTAGTTGGAGAGATTGTGTCTTGGAGAAGACATAAGAGAGAGATAATTGGGGTGTGTTTAAATATAAAATTAATAAAAGTTGAGTAAAAGGATGAAAGAGAAGATATAAAGTTGAGTAAAAAAATGAAAAAGAAGGTATAAAATTGAGTAAAAAGAAGAGAAAATGTGTTTTTAATATTTTTATATTGTGAGACATTGGTAAAATATCTCCAATGGTGATGGCCTTACAAAGGTGACAATGGCACGGTCATATCATGATCTTTTATATTTAAAAAATCAGAAAGTTTAGCTAGAAACATGCCAAACTTGAATATAACGAAAAAATATCAATTTTCCTTTTTTTTTTTTGTCACAAATTGAATCTTTATTATGTCGAAACCATCGATAAATTACAAGCCAAATAACTCGTTTAGCTAACGAGTCCGCCCACATATTGGCTTCTCGTGAAGCATATGAAAAAGATAGCTTTTGAAAATTCGTAACTAACATATTAATCTTGAACAAAAGGCTATGGATCTGCGATTCCTTCTTGCGAAGTAGATTAATTAAAATCTGAGAATCCGAGCATACATGTAAGTCTTGATAGCCCTTGTCCTTTGCCATTTGCAATGCTCTGATTATAACCCAAGATTCAGCAGCTAAAGCCGATTGAACACTTTGAATTAGAGCACAATATTCCTCTTGCTGCTTTGCTTCCGATGAGCTAAACCACCATCCTGCACCTCTGTTTTGCGATTCTTTGTCCCATGCTGCGTCCGTATGGCACTTGATGCTAGATATTATCGTTGTTGGAAGGGTCGGTGGGTCTGGTGGTCGTCTTATTGGTAGTGCTTCTTGAGCAGCTTGCCAAGCTAATGCTTCCTTCACTAATTTCGTAATTACTTCCTCTGCGCAATATGTGACTTTTTCAAATATGAGTTTGTTTCTTGACGTCCAAATGTTCCAGCTTATCCATGAGGAAAGTGAAGCACAAGAAACATCACATGGGTCATAAGGGATTAAAGGTTCATTTGTTGAGAGCCATGGGTCCTCCCATACCTGAATAGAATCCCCATTTTCTATTAACCAGCCTAGACCTTGAGATAGTAACCTACGACCTGCTAGTATGCCTTGCCAACCATGAGACGTATTCGATGGAGCTTGACAATGCAAGAATGATGAGCTATGACAATATTTACCCAAGAGAACACGGCTCAACAGTGAATTCGGTCGCGATAGTACACGCCAACTTAACTTTGCTAGTAGAGAATCATTAAATTCTTCGATGTCTCTAAAACCTAAACCTCCTGCGTTTTTTGGCATTGTCATTTTTCCCAAGAAACCCATGACATTTTTCTATGGTCCGGTTTATCATCCCACCAAAAGCGAGTAAGTATGGATTGAATTTTCTTACATAACGAGAGTGGTAGTTTGAAACACGACATAGAGTACGAAGGCATTGCGGTTAAAACTGATTGTAGTAAAACTTGTTTCCCAACTGAAGATAAGAAACGTGTAGACCAACTATGACTTCTCTGCCTTATTCGGTCTACTATAGACGTGAAAATGTCTTTTTCGGCGGCCAAAATTCTCCGGGAGGCCAATGTACTTACCGGTACCTCCTTCTTGAGAGATATGTAGCATCCATTTTACTCTAACTCGGCGTGCCATAGGATTTTTAGATGCAAATGTAATGGATGATTTATTGAAATTGATCATTTGTTCCGACGCCATTTCGTACCGCTTAAGAATATTAGCAAGAGTCGTATAACTTTTTTCATTGGAACGACAGAAAAACATCGTATCGTCCGCAAACAGGAGATGGTTCACCAAAGGGCTATTTCTCGCCATCCTAACCCCGAGAAGGTCTTTGTTCTCTTGAGCCGCATGAAACATTCCCGAGAGAACTTTGATACACAAAATAAATAGATATGGCGATAAAGGGTCACCTTGTCTAAGTCCTCGAGACGGCGTGACAGAGCCTGGCGAGTTACCATTAACGAGAAAGGAGTATGATACCGTAGTAATACATTACATAATCCAACCGATCCACACATCATGGAAACCCATTCTTTTACACACTTCCTCTAGAAAACACCATTCTATGCGGTCGTAGGCTTTACTCATATCGGTCTTAATGGCCATAGCTCCTCTTTTACGCGCCGCCGAGATCTTTAGATAGTGAAGGATCTCATGGGTGATTAAAACGTTATCCGAATTGGCTCTATTCGGTACGAATGGCAATTGAGTTTCGGAAATCATAGAATGAAGAATAGGTTGGAGTCTCCTAATGATGATTTTTGTTACAATTTTGTAGTAAGTGTTGCATAAAGCAATAAGGCGATAATCAGCTACTTTTCACAGACTCGAGATCTTGGGAATGAGACGGACGTGAGTTGCATTCAGCTGCCGAGGAAAGAGACCGGAGCTGAAAAATTCTATAATTTCTCTAGCAACGTTCGAGCCAATAATATTCCAAAAAGAGTGAAAGAAACCACCGGTAAATTTATCCGGTCCTGGTGCCTTTTCCGCATGAGTCGATAATGTCGCAACTCTAATTTCTTCATCCGATGGTATTCTTATTAGTTGATCGTTCATTTCCGGTGAGACACATGGCTGGATGACCTCTTGTACCACATTAACATTTGTATCTCCATTGGCGGAGAAAATTTTCTGAAAATTTTCTGTAACATCTTGAAACTAAATAACTGAGGATGGTGAGGGTGTCGATCGACACCATAGGGGGGTGTCAATCGACACCAGTTATTGCAGAATCGGGGTTTTAGATTTTTGATTGCGGTTTGGTTTGGTTTAAGGGAATAAACCTAGGGCCTCCGTATTTAAGTCTCTAATCAAACTTGGGGCCGTTTTGGGATGAGAGAAGTTGTGTGAGAGAGGCCGAGAAGAGATTGTGAGAGTTTTCGAAGGATTGTTGCAAAGAAATCCCTCGGAAACCTTCTCGTGTGATTTCCTCGAGCGTAGAGGTAACCGTGTTGCGTAGCTAGTGGCGTTAGGGTTTTGTTTGTGCGAGTTTCAGCTTTGGTTCATCGGTGTTCATCGTCGTTCCTCGTTCGTTCGTTCTTTTCCCCTTGGTAATCCAAAATCGAGGTGAGTGCGTGATCGCGGTTACGAGACTAGTTTGTTAGGAGATTGAGTGATTGTTTTGTGATGATTATAATTGATATTCCTGTGTTTTTCGTGTGATATATTGTGGCTTGGTCATGATTGATCTTGTAAAAGGAAACGAATCAAGTCTGCGGGAGTATTTGACTCGGATTCGGTTTCTGCGAGAGGTGTCGATCGAGACCTAGTGGTAGTGTCGATCGACACCACTCTTTTTGATCGCGAGGTTTGGTTTTGAAATTGGAGTGTCGATCGACACCATTTGATAAATCATGAAAATTGCATAATTGTTGATTGTTGCATATCTGTTGAATGATGATTGTTCGCGTAGTAATTGAGATGCTATTTCCCTATTATGTAATAGGTAGGCGGGATGACCGCTTCACTGAGTATTTATGATAATACTCACGCAACTCTATTTTTCCCTTTTGAGTTGCAGGTAAAGGAAAAGTTTGAGATCTTGGAATCATGGCTGGGACGAGAGGATGATTAGGATCTTTAGATTATATGTTTTGGTATTACATTTGGTAGAAACTGGTTTAGGTTGCTAGAAATGTTGAGATAAATTGGAATTTGTTTTAATGGTTTAATGTTAATGTTGATTCCGCTGGTTATTGGTTGTTGGCTTGAGTTAACCGTTGAGAATTAGTATTTATGGGAATACTTAATTCGGGTTAATTAATAAAATAAAAAAAACTTGGTTGTTTCATTTTGGTATCAGAGCCCTTACGGTTCTAGGGCTACTAGTAATTGGTTGATTTGAGACTGTGGCATGAATTGGCTATGAGTAATTAGTTAATTTTGTGAGTTGTAGAGTCTTAGATCATCCTCTTCGAGCCTTCAAAGAGATTCCACGGTATGTGACTGTTTGACCTTTTTTTGTGAATTCTAGTATCTTAGAATGTGCTTTTGGTAAGTACAGTGTGCGATGGCTAGAGTTCCGAGAGGTTGTGGTGGCAGAGTGGGTGGCCGTGGAGGCCGAAGTCGTGGTCGGGGTCGTGTGACTACGTCGTTCGAGTGGGTGACTCAGAGGGAGTCGTCAGAGCAGGAGGCTGTTTCGCCGATGTATCAGGACGATTCAGTGAGCAGTGTTCGTGTGGCGGTTAGGACTACCGGTGCCAGAGGTAGTACTAGAGTTGCTGGTGAGCCAGTGGCCCAGGTTCGGGTTATGCTACGGGCGGAGCTCAGGATTCGAAGGATCGTTTGGCGAAGATGCTAGCTTTTATTTTGGAGCATTTACCCGTTACGGTACCAGTATAGGCTCCAGCGATGAACCCTAGGGAGCAGTATCTAGTGATGTGCAACGAGATGCAGAACATGGGTCCTTTGTCCTTCTTGGGTGGAGGGGGGCCAGAGGAAGCCAATGAGTGAAGGTTAAAGGTAGAGCGTAGGCGTCGTTCTATCACATTTCTTGAGGAGTACCGCTTGGATCTGGCGGTAGTGTTCTTAGATGGTGATGTCTATCTCTGGTGGATAGAAGTTCAAGCCAGGAGGAGGCAATCAGTGTGGACTTGGGGTGAATTCTTGGGCAAGTTTAATGCCAGGTATTTTCCTTAAGAGGTGGTGGAGCAGTTAGAGTTGCAGTTCAGGAGTCTGGTTCAGGGTAATCGGTCCGTTCGTGAGTATGATGCTGAGTTTAGCAGGCTAGTAGTGTATGTGAGTAGTGGCATGGATGGGGAGCAGGCTCAGATAGGCAAGTTTGTGGCAGGACTTCAGATGGGGCTGAAGAAGCCCGACAAAGCTTCCAAGTACGCCTCGAGGGGGGAGTTAGTGGAGGTGCTTACAACAATCGAGGACATGAGAGAGCAGGTCTAGGATTGAACGGTTGTTCTTTCTTTTTTGTTTTTGTTTCCAGTTTCAGAGTTGTAGCTTTGGAGTTATTACTTTATTTTTTTTGTAGTTTCGTTTGGTGTTGTAACGATTCTACGCTTTGGAAATTTGTAAGATAAAGTTTTCTTTATTTATTTCCTATGTTTGATAAGATATGTAATTCTTAATATTGCTGATATTTGAGAGTAAGAATTATCATGCCTTGGACCATTTGAGGTAGATCTGGTCAAAAAGTGCTTAGAGGCGTTTAAGAATTGATTACTCTAGGGGCGGTGGTCCCGAATAACTCATTCATGGTCGGAGATGTGAGTTCTCCGGGGGAGATTTTAGTTTCTCCTGTATACTTAGGAGATATGAGTTTCTCCTGTATACTTATTGGGATGTGAGTTCCCCGGTACTGTTGGCTCGAAGGATGGGTCCTGTGAGTGCGAGCGATATATTTTCCTGATAAGTCATAGGATGCGTTCTGTGGAGGTCAGGGTGTGAATGAGTAAGAGTAATTAATATCTAAAGACGTACGTAAGCTTGAGGCTGGATGGGGACCTCGGAGATCGTGAGTTGATCTCAGATTATTTTGACCGGGCTGGGTCAGTGTGATGGTCTTAGTAGGCGGTTGTGATGGGGATATCAAGTGTGGACCCTATTAGGCAATCTAATCGTAGATCTTTATACTCGTTATAGAATTTATTGCTAATAACTCATTATGTGGAGATGGTGGTACTCCAGAGTGCTTACTTGGGACGGTGGTTTCCAATATAAGTATTGAGAGATGGTATTCCCGAGGGAACAATATTTTTTCCCTGATTGTTTTGACTCGAAGGATGAATTCCTGAGAGTGAGTATGTGTGATAATGAGTTAAGGGTAATAAATGTCTAGGAACGTGCGTATAAATAGATGATTAGATGTGAGTCCTGAGATCAGGTGAGGATCTCTTGTAGTATTGGCTAAGTATGGTTAGGATGTTGGCCTAAGTCAGGTTGGTTATGAGAGTCGAGTGGAGGTCTCGAGTATTGTGGACCAGGTTATGGTCAGGTGTTGGTCTTCGATAGACATTTTGGTTGGCGTCAAGCCTAGAGTTTATCCTGCGTTGGAAACTCAGCTCAGACGACCCTTGTATCGGATTTAGCATCTTCTGGCCGTGCAAGTTCTTTTTGGTTACTGCACGATCAATTGATCCAATTCTCGGTCTACGAATGGTTGTGCATGTTCTTGTTTGATTGTTGCGCGATAAATCCAGGCATTAAGGCTGTTCCAGGCAAATCTGGGCTGGGTAAGCTTCCTGCAGTGTATCCTTTGGTTACCAGAATTGGTTCAGAGTCCTAGAGGCAGTTTAATCTTGAGGTTTATAGGCGTGTAGAATTTATTACTCTTGGGAGAGATATATTCTCTCGTGTGGGGACAGTGGTCCCAGATTTACTTATTTGGGAATTGTGTTTCCCAGTATAAGTAGGGGGATATGTGTTCTTTTGTGTGGGGATACGTTCCCCAGATATCGTTGGCTCGAGGAATGCGTTCCGAGAGTGCCAAAGGTAGGTTACCTGACAGCTCCAGGATGCGTCCTGTGAGTGTCAGGGTGCTGCTGGCTCACGGGATGCTTCCCGAGAGTACGAGCGGTTTGTTACCTGACAGCTTCAGGATGTGTCTTGCGAGTGTCAGGGTCTAGGTCTGACAGCTCTAGGATGCGTCCTGCGAGTGTTAGAGTATTGATTGAGTTCGAGCAATAGATGTCTCCTACGGCCGAATAAACCTAGGATTAAATATGTGCTTTGAAGGTCATGAATGGATCTTGAGGAAGATCGTTGTTTTACCAAGTACTCAGTCAGAGCAGCTAGGATATGCTGGAGTTGCTTAGCGGGTTATTACCAGTAAGTGGTTCTAGTCTTCAGATGCTTGTGCACGTGAGAGTAGATTACTCTATAGGAAGTGTTTTTCCTATATATATATATATAACTAGAGCTTGAGGGAGACGTCCTGAGAGTGGAGTGGCATCGGCATCATTACCTCGAAGGAGACGTCCTGAGAGTGTGATGATGTCGGTAAAATATGAGTAATCAATGTCCGATCGTGGCATAAGCATAAGGCGAAAAATGGACCTTCGGGTTCGGGTGTGTAAACCTGGTAATACTGGTCAGTGGATCACAACATGCGATAAGTGACAGCTAGTGGAAGCGGATTACGGATTCAATGTTTAGTTGCCCAACTCGCATAGGTGGAGGTTATCCGGGTTATGGCGGGTTGTCAGATTAAGTCGGCACTTTTCCTGGCCATTACGGAGACCGATGGAGCATCGGTTCCGGCTAGGTTGTATGTTGAGAAAGAGGTGATCATCGGTTAGATCATTGGTGTTGGGCCGAGTTTTCTTGGATAGCAGTTATTCCCGCGAATACCGAGATGGTTTCCTACAGGGTTTATATGGGAGGCTGCGTGAGTCACCTATATGTTGAACCTAAGTGGGGGAGAGGAACATATTGGGTGCAGGTTTGTTTAAAAAACGTCAGGAAGAATCAGTGTTTTAAAGATCAGCAGTGGAGTTATGCTGATAAGAGGAATTTAGATTTGGAGTTTGAGGTCGGAAACCGTGTGTACCTCAAGGTGTCGATGTTGAGGGAGGGCATGCGTGTTCCGGTGGAGTTGGTGGCCAAGTTTTCGGGGAAAATTCAACCAGAGTGTTGGTAGCGGCGAGACCATTGATGATTCTCGAGAGGAGAATTAAGGTCCTACGTCATAAAAAGTGGCTGAGTTAAGAACTTTGCAGGGTGTGGTTGCTTAGAGGTAGAGATTTGGAGAATCTGAAGCAAGGATGGGGTTGAGTTTCGAGTAGGATTTCGGCAGGGAGGCCGCAAATCGAGCTTCACTCTCTTGTGGTCCCAGTTTGGTGGTGTTAGCATGGTGCTTTAAGTTTTTGTGGTTTCGTGTATCCTCGTTTTGTGGTAGCGACTTTGCGTTTCTGAGATTTATAAGATAAGGCTTTTTATATGTTTGTGAGATGAGATTTGTGTTCTCATTATTGGTGAGTGTGGACAAGTGGTTATCCTTTGTGATGATATTCGGGGTTGGAAATATCGTGTTTAGACCACAAGAGGTAATCCTAGTCGAGAAGTATTTATGAGAGTCTCAGCGTTTATTACTCTAGGGGTGTGTTATCCCTGAATAACTCAAATGTGGAGATTGCGTCCCCCTGTATACTTTTGGAGATTGTATTCTCCAGTATACTGTTTGGGATTGTTTTTCCCATGGGTGTGTGATGGGTCAGTGGTCCCTGTGTTATCGATTGCTCAAGGGATGGTGTTCCTACGAGTTAAAAAGGTGTAACATGAGTGCAGAGTAATAAATGTCTAGAGACGTGGTCATTAGCATGGGACTGGATTTGAACCCCTGGGATCATGTGTTGGTCTCGAGTGGTTTTGACTGGTGAGCCAGGAGTTTTTAGTCTACGATTGTCGGCTTCGCGGATTTCAGATTTCGAGTATTATCCGTTCGTGTGGTGTTTGTTGTTGGGAACGTCCTGAAATCACACTTGTATTCACTCTAGAGATGGTTGTACTGTCGAGAATAGACATTCATATGATACTAGGTGGTCATAACGTTTTGCTAGAAACCAATGATGATCTATGAGTTATGAACTCATTGCTAGTATTATATGATCCTACAGGGTCACACACCTAAGCAAATTGGATTCACTTTATGTGGGAATGATCATTAATGTAATGATCCAAATAATGTGTATTTGATGCACATTATTTTCATGTTTTAAAAGGTGTGTCGATCGACACAAGTATGTTGTGTCGATCGACACGTGCTGCTGACCGAAATAAAGATTTCGGTTTAATGACTTAATTGATTCTGAATCGGTTCAGGATCAATTAGGTTTTCTCCAGGGCCTATATAAGGAGTTATAAAGGCACGACCTGGGTACAAGGGTTTTATAGAAAACTTTTTGGCAGCCACTTTGAAACGCAGAAACTCCCGGGAGATCCGATCTACCGGCACTAGCATCCCGGCGGATTCCAGTTTGTGTGCGTGTGGACTACCAGTAGAGGCACTGCGATTGAAGTGCTCATAATCTTGAATCCCTGATCATAACTCCACTGCAAAACTCCAGGTATATTCGAGATTTGTTCTATCAGATTTATTGTTTACAAACCCTAGATCCTAGGAAAAGGAATCATGACTAGGTTGATTAATAGAGATTAATCCGGTAAAACCTGAGTAAATTCCTACAGTGGTATCAGAGCATTAGGGTTTAATAATCTACCTGATAGTAATCGAATTTGATCAATTGTTTCATTGCAAAATCGTTTTGTTGTTGAATTGTTCAAATCGGCATGAAAAACCTAGTCGTGTCGATCGACACAATGGTTGTGTCGATCGACACGATGGTCTCTGCCATTGCGTTTGATGAACCGGTTTAATTGGATTAAATCGGTTATCGCGCTTGGTTAACAAATCAATTAAACCGGCTGATTTCAGTTTACTGCGAATTGGTTGGTGTCGATCGACACAAATGTTGTGTCGATCAACACGGACCGGTTATTGACTCAGTTCGATTGGATCGACCGGTTATTGCAAAATTGATTTGGTTTGACTCGTGTCGATCGACACAAATGTTATGTCGATCGACAGAGGGCAATTATCAAACCGGTTCAATTGGATTGACCGGTTATTAAAATTGGTTTGGTCGGTTATCGAAACCGGTTCAATTGGATTGATCGGTTGTCGAAGAACTGTTCCAGAGAGGTGAGTGTCGATCGACACTAATGTAGTGTCGATCGACAGCCTTTAAAGATTAAAGGTTAGTGAACCTGAAATCAAACAACCGAACCAAATTTAATTAGATTGGGTTCCTGAATGCATATGTGATGTGTGTTAAGGATTAAATGTTCAGTTCCTCGACTAAATATCAAGTGTTCTGGATGTCTTCCCGATCTTGTCAGCTGTCAAGGCTTGTTTAATTGCGTGATAGTCTTGCAGTGCAAGGTATCTGCGGTTACATGAGTAAGGCAGTAGGTAATTGTGTTGATGGGCTTGCAGTGCATGACATCAACAATTACATGACTGAAGAGATTGGTTAACTTGAATGGGCTATCAGAAGTTCTGGGCTCATAGACATCAGGTGGAGTAAACATAAGATGTTTTATCCACAACCAAGAGTCATATTGGATATGATTAGCAAAGTGTTGCTTACCTACATAGATGAGATTTGAGTAACAACCAGTGGCTTGCTTGGATTTTAGTGAAACATGGATCTTGGATCATTATATTCTTTTGAGGAAACATAGTTTTGAATATAATGCGAGTTTTCTTAATTGTTAAGCTTACTCTTTTATTGAACATCGCAACTTACCCTCTACCTCTTTTGTTTCAGCAATGTCTAGCTCAAACAACACATTCTCCTTGAGATTCGTCCTTGAAAAGGACAAGCTAAATGGATATAATTTTCTGGAATGGTATTGGAACCTGAGAATTGTTCTCAGGCAGGAGAAAAGGGACTATGTCCTTGATAAAGTTCTCCCCGAGAAGTACCGTGCCAATGCCCCGCAGGCAGAAAAGAATGCTTGGGATAAGCATTCAAATGATGTGGTCGATGTGACTTGTCTGATGCTGGCTACCATGAACTCAGATTTGCAGAAGCAATATGAGAACGTTGCGTCGCCCATCGAGATAATCACTAGCCTGAAAGCGATGTTTCAGGAGCAGGCTCGAACTGAGAGATACCAGACGTTTAAATCTCTAGTTGAGTGTAAGCTACCAAGTGATGCTCCAGTAAGTCCCCACGTCATAAAAATGATGGGTTATATTGATAACTTGGGGAAACTGGACTGTCCCATTAGCCAAGAGTTGGCTACTGACATCATACTGCAGTCACTGCCGCCAAGCTATGATACGTTCATTATGAACTATAATATGAACAGCTTGATGAAGACATTGACTGAGTTACATGGCATGCTCAAGACAGCTGAGCCAAACATCAAGAAGGGTACCCCAAATGTGCTTATGGTACAAGGGGATAAAAAGTTTAAGAAACCCAGAAAAGGCAAAGGAAAGGGCAGGGCCGTCCAGGTTGTGAACCAGGACAGACCTGCGCCTCCTCCTAAGCCCAAGTCTGGCCCTTCTGATACTGATAAGTGCCACTTCTGCAATGAGCCTGGGCATTGGAAGAGAAATTGCAAGAAATTCCTGGATGGTCTAAAGAAAAAGAAGAAGACGTATGAGACGACTTCTCCAGGTATTTATGTTATTGAAGTAAATGTTACTTCTTCAGGTTCTAACTCATGGGTATTGGATACCGGTTGTGGTGCTCATATTTGTACTAATGTGCAGGCACTAAGCAACAGTAGGACGCTGAAAAAGGGACAAGTGGAGCTGCGAGTCGGGAATGGAGCAAAGGTTGCTGCGTTGGCCGTGGGCACTTACCATTTGTCTTTGCCTTCGGGCCTGGTTTTAGAATTAAACAATTGCTATTATGTACTTGCGATAAGCAGAAACATCATTTCAGTTTCCTGTTTGGATTTGGAAGGATTTGATTTTTCTATTAAGAATAAATGTTGTTCTTTTAATCGCGATGGTATGTTTTATGGTAGCGACCCATTAGAGAATGGGCTTTACGTTTTAAACCAATCTATGGCCGTTTATAACATAAATACTAAGCGGTTTAAGTCAAATGACGAAAACCCAACTTTTCTCTGGCACTGTCGTTTGGGTCACATAAACGAGAAATGCATACATAAGCTCCATAGTGATGGGCTTTTGGGCTCATTTGATTGTGAATCATGTGAGAAATGTGAATCTTGTTTGATGGGCAAAATGGCAAAGGCTCCTTTCAATAAACCAAATGAACGGGCCAGTGACTTATTGGGCCTAATACATACAGATGTCTGCGGCCCGATGAGCACAAGTGCTAGAGGAAACTATAACTACTTCTTTACCTTTACTGATGATTTCAGTAGGTATGGCTATGTCTATCTAATGAGACACAAGTCGGAATCCTTTGAGAAATTTAAGGAATTCCATAATGAAGTACAGAACCAACTTGGCAAAAGTATTAAAGCTCTTCGATCTGATCGTGGCGGAGAATACTTAAGCCAAGAGTTCAGTGATCACCTGAGAGAGTGTGGAATGGAATTGTTTCACAACTCACTCCTCCTGGAACACCCCAATGGAATGGAGTTTTCGAGAGGAGGAATCATACCCTATTAGATATGGTTCGATCAATGATGAGTCACACAGACCTTCCATTATCCTTTTGGGGATACGCTCTAGAAACGTCTGCGTTTACACTAAACAGAGTCCCATCAAAATCAGTTGCAAAGACACCACATGAGATGTGGACTGGTAATGTTCGAAGTTTGTCTTTTCTGAAAATTTGGGGGTTGTGAGGCTTATGTAAAACGTTTAATATCCGATAAGCTCGCACCCAAATCTGATAAGTTCTTTTTCGTTGGTTATCCTAAGGAAGCCAAGGCATATTACTTCTACAATCGTTCTGAGAACAAAGTGTTTGTTGCTCGGGATTGTACTTTCCTTGAAAGAGAGTTTCTTCATAAGAAGAATAGTGGGAGTAAAGTAATACTCGAAGAAGTTCGAGAATCACAGGAGCCTGCTCAACCTAATGAGGAAGAGCAGCAGGTGGAACCACAAGGAGTTGTGGAACCTACTCCTGTGATGCCTGAAGTTCGCAGATCCGGAAGAATTCGTCACGAACCCGAGAGATACTATGGATTTCTCGTGAATGACTGTCATGACCTGTTGATCATTGATAGTGACGAACTTGCGAATTTCGAAGAAGCAATGTTGGGCCCAGACTCCGAAAAGTGGTTGGGAGCCGCTAGATCCGAAATGGGATCCATGTCAGAAAACCAAGTATGGTCCTTGGTAGATTTACCCGATGGTGTAAGACCCATTGAGTGTAAATGGATCTTCAAGAAGAAGATTGACGTGGATGGGAATATCCAGATATTCAAAGCTAGATTTGTGGCTAAAGGTTTTAAACAAATTCATGGTATTGACTATGATGAGACCTATTCCCTAGTCGCTATGCTTAAATCTATTCGGATACTCCTAGCAACTGCCGCTTATTATGATTATGAGATATGGCAGATGGATGTGAAAACAGCTTTCCTTAACGGAATTCTGGAAGAGGATGTGTACATAATACAACCTGAAGGTTTCACAGATCCTAAGAATGCTGGGAAAGTATGCAAGCTTCATCGATCCATTTATGGATTGAAGCAAGCATCACGGAGTTGGAATCTTCGTTTTGATGAAGCGGTCAAAAAGTTTGACTTTATCAAGAACAAAGAGGAACCATGTGTATACAAGAAGACTAGTGGGAGCGGAGTTGCATTTCTCATACTGTATGTAGACGACATACTCCTTCTCGGAAATGACGTTCCATTGCTTCAGTCTGTAAAGACTTGGCTTGGAAGTTGTTTTTCTATGAAAGACATGGGTGAAGCCGCGTACATTCTTGGAATAAGAATCTATAGGGATAGATTAAATAGGCTTATTGGATTGTGTCAAGACACTTATATAGATAAGGTCTTGCACAGATTCAGTATGCAGGATTCCAAGAAAGGTTTCACACCTATGTTACATGGCGTTACTCTTAGCAAGAAGCAGTGTCCCTCGACACAAGCTGAGCGGGAGCGAATGAATAGAATTCCTTATGCTTCGGCAGTAGGATTTATTATGTATGCCATGCTTTGTACTCGTCCAGATATTGCTTGTGCCTTAAGCATGACGAGTAGATACCAATCTGATCCAGGTGAGTGTCACTGGACAGCAGTCCAGAATATCCTAAAGTATTTGAGAAATACTAAGGATAAGTTCTTGGTGTATGGAGGAGATGATGAGCTGGTCATAAGTAGATTCACTGATGCAAGTTTTTAGACGGAGAAAGACGATTTCCGGTCTCAGTCTGGTTATGTCTTTTGTCTAAATGGCGGTGCAGTCAGTTGGAAAAGTTCCAAGCAGAGCACCGTAGCTGATTCCACTACTGAGGCTGAATACATTGCTGCTTCGGAAGCAGCGAAGGAAGCTGTTTGGATCAAGAAGTTCATGTCTGAACTTGGTGTGGTTCCTAGTATCTTAGAGCCTGTAGCATTGTATTGTGATAACAATGGAGCAATTGCTCAGGCGAATGAACCAAGGTCACACCAGAAATCCAAACACATAGAGAGGAGATATCACTTGATTCGTGATATAATTGATAGAGGAGACGTGAAGATCAGCAGAGTTCCAACGGATGAGAATGTCGCTGATCCTCTTACCAAGCCCCTCCCACGACCTAAGCATGAGAGTCATACTGCTGCTATAGGACTTAAGGAAATTAAGATGTGATCTTGATTTTAGTGGGAGTTGTCTTATTTAAGTTATGTTTTGATGTTCATACTTTGATTATTTTAATGAAGTTTGATTTCAGTATTATTTAAATGTGTTTAAATGATAGTCCCAAAATAATTTATGACATTTTATAGGTCATCAAGTTGAGGACTTGATCATGAAACCCTATGAGAATTAAATGACTTAGATTATATTTGTCCCTGGTCGAGGTTGTTAAAGTGGGACATTAACAACCGCGTGAGACTAGCATGTGAGGTGACTGATGACTAAGTTTCATGGAGTCATTAATAAGAGTATTAAAGTCAATCACATAGATATATGTTAGAGAACATATGATCGGACATGACCACTACAAGAAAACACCGTCAATTCCGACAGTAAGGTTTTGGCCGTCGGCATTCCGTCTGCCAAATCCGACGGCGTGCCGACGGGTTGCCGACAAAAAATGTTCCGTCTCTATTCCGTCGGCATTTTCCGACGGAATTGAGACGGAACAGTTTTTGTCGGAAACTGCCGACGATCCACCGACGGCTTAGAGACAGAAGTCAAACTTTCCGATGTCGGCGACGTCTAATTGATCGGAGTTATTTCCGACGGCCAATATCTGTCGGAATGTAGGACGGAAATCAGACGGTTTTCTGATGGTTTACGATGTCGGCAAAGTTTGAGTGGTTTATATATCGTCTGCGGTGGCCGATGGGATGGGGTGGGGTCATATGGCGGACCTATTGACGGTATTCCGACGGCACATTGAGGGAAATCTACTCTACATATGTCTGCAGAATGGTTCATTCCATTAAAACAAAATTTCGAGAAAAAAAAACTATAAAAATGAGTTCATATTTTCGGGCATGGATGGACGAGCCAATGACGAATGAGGGGTCGGACTTATTAAGGGACGAGTACGCTCAAGGATTATGGGAGTTCATGAATTTACCTAGTAATGTAGAAGCAGCAAAAAAAGGTCAGGATATCAAATGTCCTTGTTCTAATTGCTGTAATAGAATTAGTGTTGCTGTCCATAATGTTTGGAATCACTTATATAGATATGGTTTTAGACCAGGATATAAGGTTTGGTATTTACATGGAGAAAGGAATTATGAATATGGTAGTACTAGTAGCAATGAACCTTATTTTCCTGATAGCGTAGGGGAACCTACAGCGGAAGTAGATGTTGGGGTACGTACGGTTGCGATGGTTAATGATGCGTATAGAGAGAATAATATTAATATGTAGTCAGGTGGGTATGGGGGTGATAGGGGTGAAGAGCCTAATTTAGAATCTCGAAGGTTTTTCGATTTGTTAGACGCATCAAAGCAACCACTATACAGCGGTTGTAGGGATGGCCATTCACCGTTATCGTCTGCTACTAGGATGATGAACATAAAGACTGATTACAATTTGTCCGAAGAATGTGTGGATGCAGTCGCCGAGTTCGTGAAAGATATTTTGCCAGAAGATAATCTGGCCCCCGGATCATACTACGAGATACAAAAACTTATTGCTGGTCTTGGTTTGCCCTACCAGGTTATAGATGTCTGCATCGACAACTGTATGATATACTGGAGAGAAGACGAGAACCGAAATAAATGTAAATTTTGCCGTAAACCACGGTTTCAGGATATAAGTGGCAGGGTGAAGATTCCATTCAAACGGATGTGGTATTTACCCTTAACGGAGAGGTTGAAGAGGCTGTACGAATCAAACCGCACATCAACGGCTATGAGATGGCATGCAGAGCATAGTCAAGATGGAGATATCACACATCCTTCTGACGCGGAAGCGTGGAAACACTTTCAATCAGTGTATCCAGATTTTGCCGGTGAACGACGGAATGTATACATAGGCTTATCCACTGATGGTTTCAACCCGTTTGGCAAGCATGGAAGGAAATATTCATTGTGGCCGGTCATCGTGACACCTTACAATTTGCCTCCACCTATGTGCATGCGGCGAGAGTTCTTGTTTCTCTCAATTCTAGTTCCCGGGCCAGAGCATCCAAGATGGTCGCTCGATATATTCCTCCAACCATTGATCTCTGAGTTGCAGATGTTATGGGAGCATGGTGTTGTGACTTATGATGTTTCAGTGAAGCAGAATTTCACCATGCGTGCGGTTCTTATGTGGACCATAAGCGATTTTCCTGCATACGGTATGTTATCTGGATGGTCAACGCATGGACGATTGGAATGTCCTTATTGCCAAGACAATACTGCAGCTTTCCAATTGCAGCACGGCAGGAAGACTTCATGGTTTGATTGCCATAGGTGTTTTTTGTCGCCCAATCATCCATATCGTAAGTCTAAACAACATTTCAAGACGGATGTACGAGTGTTTCATGGTCCACCTCCTGAGATAGATGGTCGCAGCATATTGGAACAATTACGAGATTTTGGTGCAGAGCGAACTCCTGAATGTGGGGGTAATGGCCATTACCCAGTCGACGGTTGTGGGGAATATCACAATTGGCACAAGAAGAGTATTTTTTGGGATTTGCCGTACTGGAAAGACCATCTACTGCGGCATAATGTAGATGTCATGCATGTGGAAAAGAATTTGTTTGACAACATCATGAACACCGTATTAAATGTCCCAGGAAAGACTAAAGACAATTGGAAGTCTAGAATGGACTTGCCATCGATTTGTACGAGGCCATCTCTTCATGTTTTGAAAGGTAGATTGCCAATGCCTGCGTACCGGTTAGACGCTAGGAAGAAAGAAATATTTTTTGAATGGTTCAAAAATTTTGTAAAATTTCCAGACGGCTATGCATCTAACCTAGATAATTGCGTGGATTCGACGAAAGGGAAGTTTATAGGAATGAAGAGTCATGATTGTCATGTCGTGATGCAGCGTCTTCTTCCATTTGTATTTGCATATCTTCTTCCAGAACCTATCTACCAAGCAATATGAGGTATATTTGTTACTCCCATTAGTCTATGTCTATCATTATATTACTATATATGTACTAACTTGTTTAATTTTATTTTGTAGGAGTTGGTGCATTCTTCTGAGATTTATGTTCACGAACGCTTACCTTCCACGGGATACGTAACTTGGAGGCCAATATCCCAGTACTCCTTTGTAATCTTGAGAAGATATTTCCACCGTCTTTTTTTGACGTTATGGAACATCTTCCAATTCACCTCCCACGAAAAGCAGCCTTAGGAGGCCCTGTTCAATACCGATGGATGTATCCGTTTGAGCGTTACATGTTCCACCTCAAGAAAAAGGTAAAAAATTTGAGCAAGGTTGAGGGATCTATTTTCGCACAAATCCTAAACGAGGAAGTCTCACACTTTGCCGAATCTTACTTTCCATCGGAAGTTAGTACTAAGGCGAGACGCCCTGCCCGACATGATGATGGAGGTGAGAAAGCAGTCTATGACGTGGTTGTTCCTGAGTTGTTCGCCCAAGTTGGTCGAGCAAGTGGAAAACGAAAGAAACGCACACTATCAGCACAGGAGGTCACACATCTGTATACGTACATCCTCAGAAACTGTGACGAAATGTTGGAGTACGAAAGGTATATAAGTTATTAAAGTAAATGTGTGGAATTATTAGGAGAGGTGGACTAATGACTGTTATGTTACAGGATATACATGTCTCTCGCACGTGATTACCATTATGGTAAGACAGATGCCGAACTTGCTGTATTGAAAGATGAAGAATTTCCGGAGTGGTTGAAATGTTATGTAAGTTAATATAAGTAATTACGCTTACTTTTCCATATTTGTTTGCACGTTCATATGTTACTTATTAAATCTTACGAATATCACCAAATAGGTTTCCGACCTTAGAGCAAGTGGTCAATCAGTCCCGACATGGTTAGTGGAGGTTGCTTATGGTTTACGCAGCACGACGATTTCATATCCCAAGTTTTGCACTAGGGGATATTCGTTCAGGATCCATGAGGAAGGACGTCAAAGATCAACTTCGGACTATGGTATTTCGGCGCAATCCGGTGATACCATGTACTATGGGATTTTAAAAGAAATCTTGGAAATCCGCTATCCAGGAATGGTGAACTTGAGGTGCATAGTGTTTATGTGCGATTGGTATGATCCATCCAATGGTCGAGGGGTTCGAGTCGACCAGCTTGGTGTTATTTCGATAAATTCAAGCCGGAGATTGCAGTTTTATGATCCATTTATCCTTGCGTCTCAAGCTGACCAGGTATCAATATTTACACAAATATGTTTACCTATGTACTCATACTTAAGGTTTCTTGTACATGTATAATAACAATATCCACTAATTATTAATAGGTTTGCTACATTCCATATCCTCGAGTTGCCTATCGTACAGATCCATGGGTCACAGTAACTCCAATAAACCCAGAGGCAAAATCTATGGCGTTCCAGAACAAGATGCTCTACAACCATCAAGAAGTGTACAAATGTCACCTGTTGAGGAGATGAATAACATTGACCTTCTCGTTGATGTCACTTATGTCGGGGATGATCTAGTGCATTCGGACGAAGAGGAAACACGGGGAGAATTTGATGACGATTCAGACTCCATCCCTAGTGGCGGTTCCACAGGAGATTGAGAATAAATATTAGTTGTCAATAAATGCTTGCTTATCCATGTTGTTTTCCCACATTTGTGCATGTGTTCCTTTGAACATTTTTCATTTCATTAACAAAACCGATTGTGGACGACAATCTGAGTATTGCAACTCCAATAAAACATTACATTTAATGAAACATATATAAAATTTAAACACATTCTTAAACAAGTACATTATGGAATTGCATATTTTTAACACCCAACAGTTATGGTACAAGTCCATAATAACCTCCTCAGAGGACTATCATATGTCTGTTTCCACTCCGAACTTACCATTTGTTAAAACCATTTCATGATGTTCTTTCCCTTTTTTTTCTTTCTTGGAGAATCTACAAATCCGTCGCACAATTCGCTTTTTATTGCATCAACGTCTAGATTTAAGTTTGGCTTTTCTGGGCTTTGGGCGAATTGGAAGTCATAGTAATGATCCGTTGTTGGAGATTCTAAAAAACCGTCGCACAAATCTCTTTTGATTGCATCAACATCTAAATTTAAGTTTGGCTTTTCAGGGCTTTGCGCGAATTCAAAGTCATACGACTGATCCTTACTTACGTTTGAAGTATTTGCACCGTAAGTATCTGACTTTTCCACCAAGTCACATGGTGGTTCGCCTTCGGTATCCCGCTATTGATGAAGACATTGTGGCTGCCTATCGTAAATGTTGTGGATGTTTGGCGGGAACTGGTTGTCAGGCACTACTGTTGCTGTGGAATCTTCTTCATCGATTGGTGAGCACGTATCAAATTCCCATGAGTAAGTGGGAATCTGCTGAGTGAATTCGTCGCATAGGGATTCAGATTCCCACGAGTATTTTGGAACAATGAAAAAATTAGCCACGCCTTTTGTGTTTGAGTCTTCATTAGGGGAGTTGGAAGACATTTTTTGTAATTTGAAGCTATAAAACATAAAACACTCCATAGAAAGTATTTATAGAAGACGTTATATGTATAAACCGTCGCTATTCCGTCCGTATATAGTGGCCGTTTCCGCCAGAATACCGACGGAATTAAGACAGCACGATGTCGGCAAAGTATGATTGGTCACTAGGTATGGACGGATTACCGACGGTATTCGGACGGAATCCGATGTCGGCTGAGTTTCAGTAGTTAATAAAGCGTATGCAGTGGCCGATGAGATTGGTGGGGTCATATGTCAGTGGGTATTGACGGATTTCCGGTGCATTAAAGCTGTCGTAAGTAATGCCAAATTTCCGACGGTCTTCAGACGAAATCATATGTCGGCAACGTATGATTGGTCAGTGGGTATGGACGGATTTCCGACGCACTAAATCTGTCGTAAGTAATGACTAATTTCCGACGGTATTCAGACGGAATCAGATGTCGGCATAGTTTAAGTGGTTAAAGAACCAGTCGCAGTGCCCGGTGGGATTGGTGGGGTGATATGTCGGATATTTTCACGGAATTACGAAGGATTTCCGACGGAAATAAGTAAGTTTTATATAAGCACACCGGCTCTGCATTCATTCATAACATATTTGAACACATACTCATAACACAAAATATTCTATTGCATAATGACTAATAATGATCTGTGGAATTATTATATGCAAAACCGAGTCCCTGGTCAAAACACTCGCAACACACCTCTTGTTCCATCAAGCCCTCCTTACGATAACTTAAATGTTATTGATGGTGCACCGACAATTTCACTCCATCCAACTCAACAATCGCAGAACGAAACGCCCGTAATACCGGGACCTGGCCAAGTCGTACGGCGAGGATTGTTTCGCAAGAGGGCTCATGATGCAAAGGTGCTGCAAGGTGAAAGTTCTCAGACACGCCCAACACAAGAATTTATATCTGAGGTCATTAACGAGGCACCACAAGCCGACCATGATTTTAGTAGTCCGCGGTGGACTTCTACTATCGATTACATAATCCGGGAAGGTATATATATATATATATATATATATATATATATATATATTTAAATATCATTTTTAGTTTTACAAAAATTAATAGGTGACTGATACAAAATCTATCATTCATAAACGGAGGTTCTTATCATAATAGGACCACACCGTTCTGGACCCAGGTTGCAGAAATTCAATCCCCGCGTTCACAATTTGTCAAAATAAAAAAGGTTTAAACCTTTTTAGATTAACATTAATGTAGAGACACAATTTATCTGAGAAGCTAGTATTTATATTCTATGTAATATACAGATTGTGGCTATGCTCTCTTCTTTCACCCCCAATGACCAGGGAGATCTGCTTGTAACCTTAAAAGATCATTCGGGAAAAATCGAGGGAACCATGCACCATAACATCTTCAACAATGACGAGTACAGACTCATGGTTGGTGTAGGTGCGGTATTCATCTTGACAGAATGTTACCGTTTGCCGTTTTGATAGGACCCCAAAGTACCTAAACATCACAGAGCGAAACATTGTTAAGGTAGTTAGACCATACGTTATAAATTTTTTTGGGAATGGTTTAACTATATATATTCTGTTACCAAACAGATAATCGGTGCTAATTCGATGATTGCTGAATACCACCCAACGGAAATATGCACAATGGTGGAGGAAGATGAAGAAACTACTGGGTACGAATATGAAACAGTGCCAGACTCCGATGAAGAATAAATATATAATTCGTCGTCCATGATTAAAAATAATTTAAACCTTTAAAGCTTTATGTTGCATTAATATTAAATAATATCCTAGTATCTATTGTATGATTTTATAATGTTGTCATGTGTTTTATTTCCTATTAGTGATTGAGAAATAATTTTATCGACTAATATATTTCTCTTGGTTGCGATGGTCAAATAAACATTCACAGCATATAATTTACAAAACGCTTAAATTTATTTTTGAAAATCTTATAATCAACTTTAAAACCATAGCATATACATTTGAGACAGAAATTGTTAATTTTTTATTAAACTTTATAAGCAACTTTAAATTTGTTGATAAAATTAAAAAGCATTAACAAAGGAAACCGTCGGCATTCCGTCTTAATTGTAAGACGGAATGCCGACGGTTTGGGGTGTATATTATTTTAAATTTTATCCACAAATTTAAATAAATTAAAAACCCGTATACCGTCGGAATACCGTCTCATTTGAAAGACGGAATTCCGACGGTGTGTGGTTTTCTATTCTTTTTAAAGTGTCGATAAATTAAAGTAAATTAAAAACCCCAAACCGTCGGAAAACCGTCTTACAAGTCAGACGGAAATCCGACGGTGTTTTGGATTTTTTTATTGTAAAGTATATGATATGGTTTTGGTGTTGATTTTAAGGTTTTTAAAAATAATTATAAGAGTTTTTTTAAATTAATTGATAATTTATGATTCAAAAATAACATGAATTCGAAGAATACTAGGTGCGTATAACCTTATACTATGTTTCAAAAAACTAAACAAATTTAACAGCATCGTCAAACCGGGAATTCCGTCTGAATTCACAAAGTGCATAAATTAAAAAACCACAGAATCCATGATTAAGAATAATTTCTATTAATTCCATTTTCTATAACTCCTAAAATCTCACACTCTTAAAATTTTGTATAGAAACAATTTATTTTGCTTGTAAATCAAAAAACTGTTAAGTTTTAAAAAATTTATAATCAACTTTAAATTTCTCTATAAAATTAAAACTCATTAAAAAAGCAAACCGTCGGAGTTCCGTCTAAATTTTGAGACGGAAATCCGACGGTTTGGGGTTTTCTATTAATTTAAATTTTATCGACAAATTTAGATAAATTAATTCACCAAAACCGTCGGAGTTCCGTCTCAAACTTAAGACGGAACTCCGACGGTTTTGGGAATTTTTATGATTTTAAATTATATGAAATGGTTTTAAAGTTGATTATAAGGTTTTTAATAATTATTATAAGAGTTTTTTAAATTAATTGGTCGTTAATGTTTGCAAAATAACATTTATTTGAAAAATAGTATGTTGACTTATAACCTTGTACTAAGTTAAAAAAACCAAACAAATTCGTGACCATCTTCTAAACGGGGAAATCCGTATGAATTCACAAAGTGCATAAATTATAAAACACCAGATTATATAATTACCAAAATCTTACATGGGATCCTTCAATCCTTATGTCCTTACATAACAAAATGTCGTATAAGTTAATTCCTTTAATTTCTAATTTCCAAAGTAAAACCAGTAATTTCCAATAACCATATATATATATCCCTAAATCCAAAATATATAAATCACATAATTTTTAAATCCCAAATTCCTTTAAATTCCATTTTCCATAACTCATGAACTCTCAAACCCTTAAAATTTTGGAAATAAACAAAATATTTTGATGGGAAAATATGTACAAAAATGTACAAGTAATTAATTTAAATGAGTTACCGTCGGTTTTCCGTCTTAAATTCAGACGGTAGACCGACGGAAACCCTAATTCGCCAGCCGCCAAAAAGACTTCGTAATCTTCGTCAAAGCGGGAAAACCGTCGGATTTACCGTCGGTTTTTTTAATTGCCGTCGGACAACCGTCTGATTGCCCTCGGACCCCTTGTTAAATCCACAGTCTTCGTCTTCCCCGATCTCAGATCTGTAAAAAAAAAAAAAAAATCTCAAACTCTCCTCCGTTCCACCGCCGATTCTCCGCCGTTTGGACGCCGTTCCACCGCCGATTCTTCTCATCCCTCGTCAATCATCTCCATCTTTCACTAAAGCAAAAACTATGTAAGTTTTCCTTCAAAATTGTTCTTCATGATTTTTAATTGTTGTTCTGGATCCGAAATTGTTCATGGTGATTAATAGATCCGTAATTGTTCATGGTGCTTTATAGATCCGAAATTGTAGAATGTCAAGAAATTGTTCATGAGAATTAATAGATCCAAAATTGTTCTTTAGGAATTGTAAAGTGTTTAAACAATTTTCTAAAATTAATTTTAAGAAATTTTTTAATGAATTAGGAATTAACAAATTAAGTAAATAATCATTTTAGGGTTTATGAATTTATTAAATTAGGTTTCTAGTGATTTTGTTATTAAAGTTTTGAAATTTGATAATTTTTGGACTTTACTAATTTTAATAATTAGATTTTCATTTGTGTTATGTGAGTTTTAGGGATTTTTTATAATTTAATATATAATTAATATATAAATTGTAATTTTCTAAATATCTTATATAAAATATTTGAAGGTAATCTTTTTAAATCCGTATAATTTAAAATTTTTATAACATTAATAAAAGACTTTAAACCTTCATAATTTTATCATTATATAAAAATAAGTAAATTTAAAACTTTAAATCTTCTAAATTCAAAATTTGATAAATTTTAAAATGTATCAAAGTTTTCTATTAATTTAAAATTTTAAATCCTCTAAATGTATATATATCCTATATATATATACAAATTTTTTTGAAAATCTATTAAAATTCTTACAATTTTAAATAACATTAATAAAACAATTTAAACTTTTACAAATTTAAATTTATACATATCAATTTCCCAACAAAACCTAATTCCATAAACTTCGATTTCTGAATAAACAGTATTTAAAAAAACCCCTACTTATTTCAATGACATAAAACCCATAAATTCCATAAAACCCTAATCTCCAATATCCTTAAATACCATAATCTGAAAATTCCAATTAACTAAATTCCAAAATCTTCAACTCACAAAATCTTATACATTCCAAATTTCATAAATCCCAAAATATCTAAATCTTAAAAATATGGAAATCGTAGGGCAAATTATGGGGATTTTCATAACTCTAGAGGAGGTGCGAGTTCCAGTAGGGGAGGTCGGACTCCGAGTGAGACCGAGTTCCCCGAGGAGACCCCATTCCCGTCTCAGCCCATGCCTACAGCCCACTCAGCCCCCACCTCGTTGACCATCGAGCAGGTTGTGGCGCAACCTGGGCGTGATAGGTTGACGCGTCTGGATCCAGACTTGCCACCTAACACGACGTGGTAAGTCTTATTTTAATATGTTCTGGATTTAATAATTTTACATAAATATTTATTAAACAAGTTAATAGGTTCCAATTCTCCCAAAACGATATTACGGGTTCCATCAACGAAATGATGAACTCCATGCTCAATAAACCTTACCCCACATACAACGATATGCCTCCAGAGGACGGGGACACTTGGTTCCGACAATTTGCGGTAAGAGTTTATTTTATTTGTTTCAATTGTATTTCCTATATGACGCTTAATTTAATTACTAATGCGGGAAAGTTTTTTTTTTTTGCAGCAAGATTTTACGTGGGACTCAGTCCTCACATCCAGGGTCCGAAAGGAATTCGACAAAAAGGCGGCGAGGAAGTTCTCGTTGAAGATGAACGAGTGGAAAGACAAGTGGTACAAAGAGGGGAAGGTGGCTAAGGTTTTTAAATATAAACCCTCTGAGATGTGGACTGGACTTTTTCGACACTGGGAATTAGAGGCAACCAAGACGGACTCCGAGAAACACTCGACTAACCGCAACAACAACCGGAAAGGGAAGGGAAAAGCGACCCACAACCTCGGCGCAATTAGCAAGGCTTCAGCTGCTCAGAAAATAGTAAGTAATTAAATATTTCATAAAATTTTTGAATTCTGTAACGTAATTGTATATGGTAACAGATGGAGGAGACCGGTGTCTATCCTTCCAACCTCGATATGATCAAGTTTTCGCACACCAACAAGAAGACCGGTGAAATTGAAGACCCGATTGCTCGTGAAATCGTGGAAGCTGTGCAGAGGAGGCAGGAGGAGTTCCTCCAATCGCAACCGATCGTGGAAGGAACTCCGGCGCCAACCGAAGTTCCATTCGAGATGACCAACCAGTTCACCTACGAGGTTAGTAACCGTCTCACATTTAATGGAATTTAGACATTACTTTTAATACAAGTTATGAAATTTTTTTTAAAATTTTTTGTAGGTGACTCCCAAGACCAGAGGCCGTGTTTACGGCCTCCCTAAGGAGAGTAGCTCGTCTGTTTCGTCGGTTCGATATGCTCGTGATAGGAGGTTGGAGGCGGAAAACCGAGAGCTGCACGACCAGCTTAGGGAAATGGCGGAATAGAGGAAGAAGGATAAGGAGGAGGCCGAGGAGGCGAGAGCGAGAGATAAGGCGGAGGCCGATGCACGAATGAAAGCAATGGAACAGCAAATGCAGAGATTCTTCGGTACCGGGCCGCCTAGACCGGAATAGGATTTGGAGAGTTTTAAATTTGATTGTAAAACTTTAAAATACATTTTAATTTTATTAGTTTGTATTTAAATTTTAATATATTTTATTTTTATTAGTTTTTTCTTTTCATTTTTATTAAAAATATTAATATATTATATTATTAAATAAAATAATTTTAAATTTTTTAAAAAAAATTATTTAAACCGTCGGAATTCCGTCTGTTATGGCCAGAAAACGGAAACCGTCGGAATTCCATCTGTTATGGCCGGAAAACGGAAACCGTCGGAATACCGTCTTTTATGGCCGGCAAACCGAAACCGTCGGAATTCCGTCTTTCATCGCCGGAATTCATCAACCGTCGGAATTCCGTCTTTCATCGCCGGAAACCCAAAACTCGTCGGAATTCCGTCTCCTTTGGGTCTCCGACATAAATCCGTCCGAATTACGTCGCAAAAAAGCGACGGATTCCCGACGGTTTCTGTTTTTCCGACATGATAGGAACGACGGCCTGTTCCCGTCGGAAACCGTCGGAATACGTCCTTTTCCGACGGCTTACGGACGGTTTTGGCCGTCGGAATGCGCCCTGTTTTCTTGTAGTGGACCCGCTAATGAGAACTCTACATGATAATTAAGTGTCATAAGAGGTTCTCATTACGACTATAGAGTATAGTCCTTAGACTTGAGTTCATCATGATTTCTTACATATGAATTGGTCCGCTCTGACTCTGTCAAACGTTATCCGTAACAGGTGACTATAAAGGCATTGATTGGGCGTATCATGAAGTGTGTGAAGGAACAAGGATGGAACAAGATGGGATTTGTCCCTCCTGTAAAGCAGGAGATAAATATCTCAGGGCCAATCGAAGATTTGATACTGAGGAATGAGTGGCCGCACTCGAACAAACTGAATGTCAGTTGTTTGTATTGTCAGTATAAATCGGAGTTCGATGAACACGATTTTGGTTGAATAAGGATGACACGGATCTTGCCTTATGCCATATCGAGATATAGAGACGAAGGGATTGTTGGAATAGTTGATTCCAGTACAAGTGGGAGATTGTTGGGAATGTCCTGAAATCACACTTGTATTCACTCTAGTGATGGTTGTACTGTCGAGAATAGACATTCATATGATACTAGGTGGTCATAACGTTTTGCTAGAAACCAATGATGATCTATGAGTTATGAACTCATTGCTAGTATTATATGATCCTACAGGGTCACACACCTAAGCAAATTGGATTCACTTTATGTGGGAATGATCATTAATGTAATGATCCAAATAATGTGTATTTGATGCACATTATTTTCATGTTTTAAAAGGTGTGTCGATCGACACAAGTATGTTGTGTCGATCGACACGTGCTGCTGACCGAAATAAAGATTTCGGTTTAATGACTTAATTGATTCTGAATCGGTTCAGGATCAATTAGGTTTTCTCCAGGGCCTATATAAGGAGTTATAAAGGCACGACCTGGGTACAAGGGTTTTATAGAAAACTTTCTGGCAGCCACTTTAAAACGCAGAAACTCCCGAGAGATCCGATCTACCGGCACTAGCATCCCGGCGGATTCCAGTTTGTGTGCGTGTGGACTACCAGTAGAGGCACTGCGATTGAAGTGCTCAGAATCTCGAATCCCTGATCATAACTCCGCTGCAAAACTCCAGGTATATTCGAGATTTGTTCTATCAGATTTATTGTTTACAAACCCTAGATCCTAGGAAAAGGAATCATGACTAGGTTGATTAATAGAGATTAATCCGGTAAAACCTGAGTAAATTCCTACATTTGTAAGACCGGTGTTTGGTCTCATTGTTGGGATATTCCGGGTTAGGAAGTATCGAGTTTGACCTCGGGAGGTAGTTCTGGTCGATATATGTTTATAGACGTTTTAGAATTTATTATTCCGGGGGCTGCGGTCCCGAGTAACTCATTGATTTTTTGGAAACAATTAGTTCCCTGTGTACCCGGAGCTCAAAGGATGCGTCCTGAGAGTGGAAGGGGCATGGTGTACCCAGAGCTCAGAGGATGCGTTCTGAGGGTGGAAGGGACACGAGACACCGATAGCTCAAAGGATGCGTCCTACGAGTGGGTGTGGTTGGACACCGATAGCTCAAAGAATGCGTCATGCGAGTGGGAGGGGTGTGTAATAAGTTAAGAGTAATGGATGTCTGGAAATGGGCGTATAAACATAAGATTAGTCGAGGGCCTCGGAGATCGGTTGTAGGATCTCATGTGGTATTAACCGGTTTTGGGTCAGGTATGGATCTTTGATAGACGGTTTTGTGAGGATTTGAGGACGAATCCAGTTTAGTGGGGGAGAATTGTAATATCCCGAAACCAAATAAGTGCTTTTTGGTGAGGGTGTCGATCGACACCATAGGGGGGTGTCGATCAACACCAGTTATTGCAGAATCGAGTTTTTAGATTTTTTATCGCAGTTTGGTTTGGTTTAAGGGAATAAACCTAGGGCCTCCGTATTTAAGTCTCTTATCAAACTTGGAGCCATTTTGGGATGAGAGAAGTTGTGTGAGAGAGGCAGAGAAGAGATTGTGAGAGTTTTCGAAGGATTGTTGCAAAGAAATCCCTCGGAAATCTTCTCGTGTGATTTCCTCGAGCATAGAGGTAACCGTGCTGTGTAGCTAGTTGCGTTAGGGTTTCATTCCTGCGAGTTTCAGCCTTGGTTCGTCGCTGTTCATTGTTGTTCCTCGTTCGTTCATTCTTTTCCCCTTTGTAATCCAAAATCGAGGTGAGTGCGTAATCCGAAATCGAGGAGATTGAGTGATTGTTTTGGGATGATTATAATTGATATTCCTGTATTTTTCGTGTGATATGTTGTGGCTTGGTCGTGATTGGTCTTGTAGAAGCAAACGAATCGAGTTTGCGAAACGAATCTTGTTGGAGATGAGGATAAAATTTCAAGGCCAATATCTTGTCTCCAAAAGAGAGTCAGTCCGCCACTAAGTCCTACCGGAGGTACGGTGAAACTTTTCTTATAACCCATCCAATTACAAACAGAAAAGACATTGTCATCTTTATTTTTAGTTTCCATTAGAAACAATATGTCCGGGAAGAGTGAAAATCTCAATTTCCTTAGGCGTCAAACTGTCAGAGAGTTTCCGAGCCCTTGAGAAATCCAACTGGTTGTAATCATTGAGTTTTGGATGGTTTCTGGATAACCATCAAATCCATACAAGTAGGAGGCATAGAAGCCTTAGAAGTTGAAAATGATTTGTAAATTCCTCATTTTGAGGTACAGAAGACGAGACATGAAAGTCTGTAGTAGTGTTAACATTTAGCTTCTTGCGAGCTGAAGTAGCTGTGCGTGTTACGTTAAGTGTTGCGTTGCGCTTCTTTGAATTAGCTCCTATTAGGGGGCTGTTACCGCCTCTTCTTCTCACTGTTTGTTTTGAGGGGAGTCTTCTCTTAGTGCTTTGAGTCATAACCACTATCCTTCGTGGTTCTTTCTTTTCTCCCAAGCGGTGTATCACAGAGGGTTTCCCTTTGGTGGTGTGAGTCAAGACCGGTAAATCTGGTATAATAGCTTCTGATGATAGAGATCTTGTGTCTCTTCTATTTCGTTCCTCCCCAAAAAGCTCATCAGTAGCTCTAGCTTTGAACAAAGGATCAAGTGTCTCTTCATATTGATTCATGTCTTGAGACACTTCCGATGGAGATCCTCTGTTTTGACCTATTTTTTCCACTCTGTTTTTTCCACTAGAAAATTTAATTTCCTTGTTGATTGGAGATGATAATCTTTCCAGAGCCGGTCTCCTTGAGTTTGATTTTGTATTTGTAGATTCCTCCTGCTCCTCTCCAGTCGTACCCAAACATTCTAGAGCCAGTCTTTTAGAGCGCGTCGAGGTCTCAAAATATGGGGAGTTACTATGGTGCTCACACTGTGAGCTAACATCAACATGTTTAAAGGTCTGAGAAATATAGTGAGCTTCTCTAGTACGGTCAACCTCCATAATGCGGCCAGACTCCACATGAGAGTAAACATTATCCTCATTGTGAGGTAATTGGTTGCTGAGTTGACGAGAGTTCTCAACATGCTCATGAGATTGATAGTACCATAGTCATGAGTCCTTTCTCTTTGGTATCCATTCCAACATGTTTCCTCTTGGGACATAAGCTCCTTTTGACCCTTCACTCTATTTGGAATTTGAGTGTACACTATGGGGATGTTGTTGCCTAGAGTCTTTTATCCTGTCAAAACGATTCACACGTTGGTTGGAGTAGAATTTATCATTTGTATACCTTTGTTTCTTTTGGTTTTCCCTCTTGTTAACCTCTGATCCATAGCGGGGTGACCGAGACCTCCCAGGGGAGCGGTACGTAGATTTCCCCTTCTTCGCTTATCTTCTTCATGCCGTGCAATAGTCTTTTGTTGGTTTATTCCCAAGATCGGGCTGTTCTTGACTTTTGGATCATGAGACAGAGGACACTCATTAATTTCATGTGTTAAAGCATAACATGAGAAACAATATTTTTCCAATCTCTCATATACAAACTCAACAGGTAGCTCTTTTCCGCCAATGAGATGGACAATATTTTTCATTACTAGCGGTTTTAGCGCATTCATCTTAACTTGAACATGTCCCTCTTTGGTGTCTTGAGCTAGATATGTACCTATTGCCCCTCCAATGGCTGATATGTTGTTAGGAGTCCAATAATACGTCGGAATATCATTGATTGTGATCCAGAATGGAATCTCACACGGGAAGGACGTAGATGTCGAAGGTTCCCACCTCTGTAAGACTAACATCCAATGTTTGTAGTGGAAAGGTGCTCTGCGTAGAACCGAGATAAGTTCGTCTTCTGTATGGAACCGAAATTGAAAACAATCCCTACCTAATACTTTTCCTTCAATCCTTTCCGTAAGACCCCAAATTTGGGGTAAGAAACTTATTACCGCCGCCGGGCTTTGAGTTTCTGGATGAAGGACTCTTCCAATAAGAGTTAGCTTGTTGTCTTCGATAAGGTCTTTGTTTTCATCATCGGGCAGGAGGATGGGTGGTGCTCGGATCCATTGTCTAGATCCCGCAATAGCTTTACCCTTCTCCTCTCTGGTAAAACGACGGCTTGTCATTACGGTAAAGTTGTATTTCAAGATTGCACGAGGCAAGAAAACGATTACGATGGTGTAGATCTGGGATTATGAGATCGTATTGCACGAGAAAATTGTATTAAGGCTTGTATAGAAACAGTAGAGAGTTCTCCAAAACAAAGGTATGATCTCCGATGGAGTAAAGGATGTCACGATGAAACGATCTAAGGTAGAGCGTGATGATGACGGCAAAACCCTAAGGGAGTTGTCTCAGAGCAAAACCCTAGAAAAAGTTATTCCTCTTTTTTCTCTTTTTCAATTTATCTAGGTTTTGTAAATAAGTTTTATATGTAACTAGATGAAGGACCCGTGTGTTGCACGGGTTTGGTTATGAATAAAAATTTCATGTAAGAATTAATCAATTAATTAAAAAATAGTTGTAGTACCGGCGGTTGTTAGTCATTGAACGATGGTTTATCATAATTTATTGAATACAATTCAAAATTAGTTTGATAGATTTATTTAATTAATAAATTGTATTTGTCCAAAAATATTTAGCAAATTGTAAAGGGGGAAAAATACTATTTACATACCTTTTTCGAAACGTAGTAACTAAATCAAAATCTTGATTTAAATAAAATTTAGTTGAAAAAAATGCTGATAAACTAATTGCACATTCATACATCTTAATCAAAACACTTATAATAATCAAGACAATGTTATCGCTTTTAATGTCACAATATTTTTCTTCAAATTGTTTTGCTTGTTCGGTCCATATCGTTACTGGTATTTTGATTACACTACTTATTGAAAGAAAACAATACTAATAGATTAAAAATTATGAAACAATAATATATGCATGCAACAATTACATGTACAGTGGAATTTACATGAACTGTAAATTTAATTAGTTAATGCTTATGTAATGGGAGAAAAAACGAAAAATGTGTAAGGAAAAAAAGAAAAACCTTCATGTCACAAACAATAAGTCAATTAGAATCGTATATGTATATTTGTGCAGATGAGAATATACATTTCTAACAATAAAGTCAAAGTAACTCTTCGAACAGTTGATGTAGTCGATTTATTGTACGTACGAACATGATTTTTTCATATCTTTAATATATCCGATTGCATCTAAGGAAAAAACTATAGTTAGGCAAATGTAATACGGTAAAATCAGAATTTAAAAGTTATGAGAATACCGTATAAATCCACATGCATATCTTTTAGTTTGGCAAAATTGTTACAGTTTTGAAAGTGAATGCATATCTAATGTTTAAAATAAAGTTGAGAAGCATCGGATATGACAATTACAAATTGAAGTAGGATTTATTTATTCTTGAAATACATGAAGATATATTTGTATATATATAATAAGTTTAATTAGGATAAACCTCACGATTCATAGCATCGGATATGACAATTACAAATGAAAGTAGAATTTCTTTATTCTTGGAATACATAAATACATATTTTTTTTATAATAAGATAAGATTGGGATATTGCTCATGTATTCATTCATGTTTATCAATTAGTTACTTTAATTTTAAAAATATAATCAAATTTGTTATATGTTATCTAATTGGAAAAATAATGTACACATGTCAAAATCTAAATCGACCGACTAACACGTGTCACGATTGTGTTAATTATTATGTTTGATGCATCAAGCTTTATATAATAAGATATATCAATTTTCCAAAATATACTATTAAGTTGATAATTAATTTTGTTTATTTTTATTAATTTTTCAATTTCATATTACTGTCGTAAAGACTAAATTTAAACACAATGAAAATATTGAAAAAAAAAAGATATGCACACGTGACGCTATTTATTAGATAAGTTCGAATAATAATGATATTTGTTCCTAGTATATGAAAAAAATGTATGGCTGTAGACGAACAAATATTTATATAGATACACAACATTATTTATGTTTATTCATGAATATATAATGCTCAAAACCCTCAAGAAAATGACAGATTATTCCAGTGTTTCCAAAAACATTTTTCGTGGCAAAAATATTTAAAACCGTGTCGACAAAACTTTTTAGTACTACTACTATTTCTCAAATGCCTATATGAATGAGAAGCATTTGTGTAACTTATTAGTAACATCGGAAACAGTGCCTCTAGTTGTCTTGAAGACATGCGTGATTGAGGACACAAAATCTCAGAAGTTAATTAAATACATTAAAGTTTTTATAATGATAGTATAAATATTGTTTTAAAGCTCTAAATCGAGAGAAATCTAGTTAGGTCGATGAGGCCACGACAAAAAAAGACAGTAGAGATCACACCAAACACGTCTGATTGGGGTTATGATACATAGCCACATAGGTTCTGATTCATCGCTTAACTTACAATAATATTTTGTTGACCCAAAATTGTAGATTCGTTTATATATATTCAATGATGACACTGATTCATAGGTTCTGATTCATCGCTTAAGCGACAATGATTCGTTTATAACTCACGTGTAAGTGCTGTTCTCTGTTACCGTTTCCAGATCCCGACACAAATGTTCAGTTTCATTGTCCCCAATCTGCTTAGTTGGCATTTTCATGCCGACGATGCTCATGAAAAAACAGTCTCAGACTCAGGGCTGGCTCTGAGAGAAAGCGGACAAAGCTTATGCTTGCGATCCTGATATCGATCTTTAGATTTTTTTATGACAAATCGACCCTCAAATTCTAAAGTTTATTTAGCTTAATGGTTAAATCAACCTATTTTTTATTTTTGCTTGCTGTCCATTGAAACTCAGGGTCGGCCTCATACTATATTTATGGGTTAGTGCTACTTGTTTATATGTATAACACGATTGTGCATGTTATATTTTACGTAAAGCTATATAGTATCCGGAACACGATTGTACATGGAAATTGTACATGTTATATTTCGTTTATTGAGCTATGAGATTCAGATTAGATGATGTCGTAGTTCTTATTATACGGCACCACTATCACAACAATATCGATATAGATAAACCTATCACCTATAGTAATTTAATGAAACAGAGCCAATTCATGCTTGTGTATTAGTCGAAGGATTTATCTTGGGAATTGGGATGGTAGACTTAAGTTGGGTTCTTACAAAATTTGGAAATTAGTGTAAATCACAACGATTTCAATTATAACTGGTCACTGACTCATAATAATACCTAACTTTCTAACTCTAGATTACATACTTCGAAGATTCGTTTTTCTTTTTGGGGTTAACATTGGAATTCCTACATTTATAGGGAGTGAGATTTTATCATTAGTATAATGGTGTATGTACATAGTGAACTTACAAATGCCATTAGATTAAAATCACTTCATTTCTAAGATTTATTTAAATAGCAACGATTTCGATTTTAATTAGTCGTTCAATAATACCTAAATTTCTAAATATAGAAATTAGTTTAGGAAATAACATATTAATATTACCAAAAAGTAGTCACTTTAGGATATTATGCACTAACATAATTGATTATTAATATCCTAAAAGCTTACAAATTCAGAAAATTATGTAGTATTATTCAATCAAAATTACTTTTACGATAAGGATCGGTGATTCTCATCTGCTATCTTTCATAGTACGGTTGTGCCATAGATTTATTAGAAAAGACTGGATTGTCCGAGCTTCTCATGTGTATATATAGAAAAGCTAATTGTCTGGTTGATGGATTATTAAACTATGCGTCTTCTTTACCTTTAGGGTTTCATCATTTTGATTATGTCCCGGGTGTTGTTGGTTCGATTATGTCAACATATGTAGTAGAAACTACGCTCCCTTGAGAGATTCGAATGTAGTTGGAATTTTCATTTTATTAAGAATTGTTTTGGAGGATTTTTCCCGTTGGTTCACCACAAAAAGAAAATTTACTTTTATCTTTTTAAAGTACGTTAATTTGTTTGAGAAAGTATTGACCGCGACAATAAATCAATGGAACAAATCACGCCATTCAAATTAATACAAACCAAATCCCAAATATGAAAACATAAGAAAAACACCAAAACATTATTTGAAAGTTAAAACCATGTAATCTTTTACTTAACAAACAAAATGTTACTTTTAGTTCATCTGAACGACGACCAAATATGAACCAAAATCATCAAAAACATTCAACAGTGAGCTCCTTGTTAGCTTTGGGAAGTTTCATCAGCTTGGCCACCGTCACTTTTATCAAATTCTTGTTTTCAGGAATCGTTTTGATCATCAACTTCTCTATCACCGTTCCTTGTGTCACCAGAAGTGAAGCTAACACAAGTTCTTTACTAAAACCACTAAAGTTATACCACTACAAGAAAACAGGCCGCATATTCCGACAACCAAAACCGTCGGAAATCCGTCAGAATAGGTGCTATTCCGACGGATCTGGTCCGCCGGTTCTATCTCGTCGGAAATGAAACACCGTCGGAAATACATCAGAAAAACCGACAGATTTGCGATGTAACACGGATAACCGGAATCTGTTGACACTCCATCGTAATACCGTCGGAGTTTAGACTTCCGACGGATTTCCGACGGACAAAGAAACCGACGGATTTCCGACGGTCATATAACCCGACGGATTTCCGACGGACTTAGAAACTGACTGTTTTCCGACGGTAGAGGAAACCGATGGAATTCCGACGGATTTATTAAACCGACGGATTTCCGACGGATTTCTAATTATTTTAAAAAAACAATTATTTTTTAATAAATATATTAAATTAAATAAATTATTAAAACAAATTACATTAAAAATCAAAATTAAATTAAAATTAAATTTAAGTTGTTTTAAAACCAATTTAAAGTTTTACATAAAAATTAAAAAGTCTTAAAACTCTATTGCGACTGATGACTACGGAAAAACTCGTTCAGCTTCGCTTCCATCGCACGATATTGTTCGTCGGCCTCTGCTTTCTCTCTCTGGTGCCGTTCCTCCGCCTCCGCCTTCTCTCTCTAATATCGGTCCTCTAAAGAGCTAAGCCGCTGGATTAGTTCGGCGTTTTGTGCTACCAATATGCTACCACCGTCAAAGCGAACCGACGTAACGGATGAGGAACTATCTTCGGGGAGGCCGTAGACACGACCTTTGTTCTTAGGGGTAACCTACGAAAAATATAAATCAATCAATTTCAAAACTTATTCGTATTAAAAGGTATTTTAAATGTGTTTAAAATTGACACCTTTACTAACCTCGTAAGTGAACTCGTTGATCTTGTCGAATGGAACTTCGGTTGGGGGCGGAGTTCCATCGACGATCGGTTGCGATTCGAGGTACTCCTCCCTGAGCCTCTCAACGTTCTCCACTATTTCCCGAGCAATCGCACATTGGATTTCACCAGTCTTTCTGTTTGTGTGGGCATCTCTGATCACATCAAGATGCGAAGGACGCACACCGGTCTTCTCAAACTATTAGCATAGTCAAGTACGGAAAATGTTAGCGATAATTAAAAAATTTTGAAAAATTTAGAAAATTACCAGTTGCGCAACCTGTGACGCCTTGCTCGTTGCACCGAGGTTATGGGTCGCCGGTCCCTTCCCCTTGCGGTTGCTATTCCGGTTAGTCGAGTTTTTTTCGGAGGTCGCTTGAGTGTCCTCCCGTTGCCAATGTGCAAGTATTCCAGCCCATAATACTTCGTCCTTTCTCAGAACCTTTGGCACCTTTCCATATTTGAACCACGCGTCCTTCCACTCGTTCATTTTCTGTGAGTACTTTCTACTCGCCTTTTGGTCGAATTTACGTCGGACCATAGCAGTCAGCTGTGGGTTCCACGTAAATTCTTGCTGAAAAAAAACAATACCCGAATTACTATTGACAATTGGAATGTAATATAAAAGATGAATTTTTAATTTAGAATATAAAATCATACTGCAAATTGCCGAAACCGTGTGTCCTGGTCTGCCACCGGCATGTCCGAATAAGTGGGATACGGTTTAGTTATCAAGCAATTGATCATTGCGTTGATAGAACTAGAAATACTGTCTCCCGAAAATTGGAACCTACACAATATTTTGTTTGATATTTTGTTAACAATTTTATTAAGTTAATATAATCCTATAAATGTTCAAAAGCAGTCATTAACAGGTCGTGTTAGGTAGTAATTCCGGATCAAGGCGAGGCAAGCTATCCCGACCGGGTTGCGACACAAACTCCTCGATGCTCATTGCCGTAGGAGCTGAGCCACCTGTACCTATAAGAGGAGTGTCGGGGATCTGCAACTGACTCGCAGTCCCACATCCCCTAGAGGAAGCACCGCCTCCGCTACCCTCACGAAATCGCCTATAATCCCTACGATTTCCAAAATTTTTACATAACTTTTAATTTTTTCTTACATATTTAAAATTAGTATGTCAATTATAAATTTAAATTTACAATCTTTATTACGGAGTTAGGGCTTTTGGGAATTTGTGATTTTCATATTTTGAGATTTTGGAATTTATGGATTTTAGGATTTATGGTAATTTGGGAATTTGCGATTTTGGAATTTTGAGATTTGGGGAATTGGGGATTTTGGAATTTTGTGACTTGGGGAATTAGAGATTTCATAAATTTTAGTTTTTTGGATTATTAGATATACATATTTAGGGATTTATGAATTTTTAAAAATTTTAAAAATCCTTTTTAAAAATCCCTTTTTATTGGTTTAAATGTTTTAAAAAATTTAAATGTTTTAAAATTTAAGGAATTATATTGGGTTTTAAAAAATTTTAAAAACAAAATTTTAGAATTTTATAGATTACTCATATTAAAAATCTTTATCAATCCTTATAAACCACAAATAATTATTAGAATTATAATTCAAATAATTTTAAAAAATCGTAAAATCGTAAATCCCAAATACCCGAAAATCCTAAAATGTTAAATTACTAAATTTATCATATTCCATAAATCCATAAATTCCTAAATTTTAAAAATTGCTAAATTCATAATATTCTCTAAATTCCAAAAATTCGTGACAACCTTATAATCCATAACTTCCAAAATCCGTTCATTCATATATTTCTAAAAATGTCATAATCAATTACGAAATCATGTTGAACAATGAATTTAAACGGACAATTAACCATTCCCAAATCACTAACAAACAATTTCAAGAACAATTGGATTGTCAACGTCGGAAAACCGGTCGGAATCAGTGCTGAATCGGCGGCAGAACGGTCGATGATTTCGGAGAAATTTTTTTTTTGCCGTAATGACTTCGGGGAAGACAAAATCTATGGTTTTAATGGACTATGTGACGGGATTCTGAAGGAATTCCGACGGACCACAACATTCAGGCGGAATTCCGACGGATTTTCCCGCGTTGTCGATGATATCGATGTGTGTAGGCGGCAGAAAATTAGGGTTTTCCATCGAAAATCCGTCAGAATTTCTGACAGAATTCTGACGGAATTTGGTTTTTTATTAATTTTTTCTACCTCCGAATTGAACAAATATAAAATTAATAATCCGTCAGAATTTCTGACGGATTTCTGACGGATCGTTAAATTAATTTATTTTCTATTCGGAGATAGAAAAATTAAAATAAAATTTTGAATCCGTTGGAGTTCCGTCAAAATTTATGACAGATTTATGACGGATTCTTATTTTTTCAACATTTTTTCCTATCTCAGAAATTTGTCATAAATTATTTCTAAGCGGGAATATTATATTAACACAAAATCAGTCGGAAATCCTTAATATGACATATAAAATCATCGATAACCAAAACATTATTTATAATATTTTTTTAAATTACATTACACATATAATAATATGACATTACAAATAAAATATGACATTAAATAGGAAATAGGAAATATTACATATAACAACATTATCCGGATAAACTCGTACAATGGATAGTCGGAAAATATTAAAATCATGGACGGGTCGGATGTTTATTCATCATCTGAGTGTCGACCTGTTTCATATTCGTACGTAGTAGTTTCTTCATCTTCGTCATCGATGGTAGATACTTCCGTTGGTTGGTATTCAACAATCATCGAATTAGCACCGATTATCTGTTTGAAAAATGAATTTAGTTAAGCATTCCCATAAATATTTATAAACGTATGGTGTATCTACCTTAACAATGTTCCGCTTTGTGATGTTCAGGTACTTTGGGTTCCTATCAAAACGGCAAACGGTAACATTCTTCAGGATGACCACCGCACCTACACCAGTCGTGAGTCTGTACTCGTCATTCTTGAAGATGTTATGGTGCATGGTTCCCTCAATTTTTCCCGAAGGATCTTTTAAGGTTACTGTCGAAAATCCGTCGGAATGCCGTCGGAATATAACGACAGATCATGACCGTCTGTATTCCGTCGGTGGTTTCCGACGGAATTCCAACGGAATGCCGACAGTATGGATTTCCGTCGGAATAAATGACGGAATTCCAACGGATTAATTTTGGTTGGTAGGTCGTCAGAAAGTCGTCAGAAATGTCCGACGGAAAAAAAATTCCGTCGGAAAAGTTGATGTTTTCTTGTAGTGTACATGCATGCAACTTTCACACGGAAATTAGTACTGAAAAATAACTTTTTCTTCTTCGGCTTCATTTTTTGTGCTCCTCCAATAGAAGATTCACCGTCCTCATTGTTAACATTATTATGCTATATGCACAAAAACATACATATAAGCATAAATCATGGCTTATAGATATTAAGGAAAAGTGACAAAAGAGAGAAAATTGATCAACTTTATCTAATTAAAATTGAAGCATATTTTGATAACAACCTAAATTTCAATGAAAATTTAAAAACTACACTTAATCTTGTAGAAATTAGAAAACTTTACTTTTTGTTATTGAAAAGTACATAAATACCCCTACATATATATAAAATGATTATATAAATATAAAATTATTTGACAAAAAAAATTATATATATATAATTATTAATTTTAAGATGAAAACTAAATTTCGTATTTAGTTTCAATTTTTTTAAAAATAGATTATGTTAATTAATCATTATATAAAAGCTAAAATTATAATTACAAAAAACAAGTTAGACTTATTTTCCATAGTTGACATATATTTTGATTGGTTGATTTGTTACGTTGTCGATTTTTTTAAGCACTGACTTATTATTTTTACCTTCGTCGACTTAATTGTTAGTTCCGTCGACTTATTTTTAAATTGTTGAATTATATTTCATTTGCTTGACTTCTTACTACGTCGACTTATATTAACCATTGACTTATTTTTTGTATCCGCATACTTAATTTACAATTTTGCCGACTTACTTTAAATTGTTGACTTATATTTAGTTTTTATTGATTTTTTACTCTATCGACTTATATAACCATCGACTTATTTTTATACTTTTGTTGACATAATTTTCTGCTTCGTCGACTTGTTTTTAAATTGTCGACACATTTCATTTGCTTGATTTTTTATATTGTCGACTTATTGAAACCGTTGACTTAATTTGTTGAGTTCGTCGACTTAATTTTTTTTATCCAACGATTTATTTTGAACAGTCGATAAATATATTCATTGGTTGATTTTTTACTTTGTCGACTTGTTTAAACCATTGACTTCATTTTATATGTTCATTGATTCGATATATTATTATATAAATTAATAAAAAATGTAAAATACATAATTAGTTAAAATAAATTCATATTTTCAATTTATAATAAATGATAAATTCGTAATTTTGATGTATAATAATTTCCAATAATTTTAATTAAAATAATTTAATTTTGTTCAAAAATTTTAAAATCAAATGATTTAATTAAGAAAATCAAATATGAATTTGTAAAAATTAGTTAGAGATATAATTGTCATTTCAATACATAAAAGAGGGTATTTTTCAAATGTTGATAAATTTGGTATAAATTTCAAATTTTTAATAAGATTCAAGGTATATAAGCAAATTCTCCACCCCACGCATTACAAACTTCTTTTAACATGTACATTTCTCTTGGATTGCTCAAATCCACATTCACTGCCACATATCTAAACCGCATCAAGTAGTAAGTATCTTTGGTCACCACAAATTCATGCCAAATATTCTTGATATCCTTCAATGCACATAAGAAAATTAAACATATCAAACAATTTTTTCGTACCCTTATATACATATATACACACACACATAAATGCAATTGTTTGGTACTTGAGCATCACAAGAAATATTGTAGCAAATGTAAGGTATACTTCCGTCTGTAGCCCAATAGTGTTTCTTTAACCCGATTATTCTAGGGGCTCTGAGAACAAAGTTACTTCTCGTAAAAAAAACACAGTGAATGGCGAAGATATCCAAAAGAGTTGCGAACACTTCAATGCGATTAATATAAGTGCAAGAGAGATGCAATAACTTCAAGTTATTGTTATGGATCTTCAAACAACCAATTTGGCTGTACCAAGTGATGTCTAGTACCAACACCTTGAGGGAGGGGCACAATACAATGACTTTGTTGAACACATCAACCTCGGCGCATATTTGATCAAGTTTAAGAGTCAGCAAATTATGACATTTATTGAAGGAATGCGCAAAATCTAAATCATAGCGATATAGAAAAAGCGATGTGAGGGATGGATGAGAGAAAATGTTTGGAGACAATTGGAGCACACTGCTACCTCTCCTACGATGGCTACTAATGTTTATAAGTTTGAGACACTTTGTGTGTTTGACTTGAGTTAATGATCGGATCCAAGTTTCTGGTGTACCGTCTTTACATTGGTATGAGAAATGCTGGATTTTGCACCATTCGAGATAACCATTGTGATTCTTTATAACCTACAGATTAGCGTTATTAACGATATTACCGTTAATATTTTCCGACAGATTTCCGACAAACACCCAACTAGCTGTCGGAAATCTGTCGGAAAAATAGCCGTTATATAGCCGTTATTATATCCGTTGGTTTTCCGACGCCTTTCTGACAGATTTTCGACGGTCAACGTATTTATATATATGATTTCACACATCTTCATTCACTCACAACAACAACTTACAACCAAACATTTGTTAGAAAAAAATCGTTAAGAGAGGGAGATGTCATCTTCTAGATATTATAGATCGTGGATGGATGAAGAGATGTATGATCTGGAGTCGAACACATTAAATGAAAGTTATGCACGAGGTATATGCGAGTTCATGGCTGTTGTCGGGAATCGACCGGAGATAAAATGTCCATGTTTAAATTGTTGCAATTCGCGTAATGTTAAGGTAGAACAAGTTTGGCATCACTTGTATACCCATGGTTTTATGCCGGGATACAAAATTTGGTTTTTTCATGGAGAAACTAATTATGATGGTGGTAGTAGTAGCAGTGCACCATATGTTGCGGATAGCTTAGGCGAACATAGAACGGATAGCTTAGGTGAACATAGAACGGATAGCTTAGGCGAACATAGAACGGAAGTAGATTTTGGTGTAGGTACCGCTGAGATGGTTCATGATGCATTTAGAGAGAATTTGCCATCGATCGTAATAGGGGAGGATAGAGTAGAAGAACCAAATGAAGAAGCTAGAAGATTTTTTGATATGTTAAACGCAAGGAAGCAGCCATTATATCATGGGTGTAGAGACGGACATTCACCTTTATCAACTGCTAGTAGACTGATGACCATTAAGACGAACTTCAATTTGGCGGAAGAGTGTGTTGATGCGATAGCAGATTTTGTGAAAGATATTTTGCCTGAAGATAATCAGGCACCTGCATCATACTACGAGATAGAGAAACTTGTAGCTGGTCTTGGTATGCCGTATCAGGTGATAGATGTATGCATCGACAACTGTATGCTATATTGGAGAGAAGACGAAGACCGGAGAAGATGTAAATTTTGTCGTAAACCACGGTATCAGGATACTGGTGGCAGAGTTCCAATTCCATATAAACGTATGTGGTACTTACCATTGACAGCGAGGTTAAAGAGGTTATATCAATATGCGCGAACGGCAGAACAAATGAGATGGCATGCAGAGCATCGTCAAGATGGAGAGATTACACATCCTTCAGATGCAAAAGTGTGGAAACATTTTCAAATGTTGTATTCGGATTTTGCATACGGTTCAAGAAATGTGTACCTCGGGTTAAGTACGGATGGTTTCAACCCATTTGAGAAGCATGGAAGGCAGTATTCTTTGTGGCCCATAATCGTAACACCGTACAGTTTGCCCCCTGGTATGTGCATGCGTCAAGAGTTTTTATTCCTCTCCGTTCTTATTCCCAGCCCTGAGCATCCGAAGAGATCACTTGATGTATTCCTGCAGCCATTGATTTATGAGTTACAAATGCTATGGAGTCACGGTGTCAAAGCGTTTAATGTTTCACGGCAGCAAAATTTTCATATGCGTGCGGTCCTTATGTGGACTATTAGCGATTTCCCAGCATACGGTATGCTATCTGGATGGACTACTCATGGAAGATTATCGTGCCCGTTTTGCCAAGACAACACTGACACTTTCCAATTGAGGAATGGAAGAAAGCCATGTTGGTTTGATTGCCATAGAAGGTTTCTACCGGACGGCCATCCCTATCGTCGGTCTAAAAGATTATTTAAGAAAAATAAACAAGTGTTTGATGCTCCAATTGATGAGATAGACGGTCGTACTATATTGGAGCAGTTGAGAGATTTTGGTGCTGAGAGGACTCCTGATTGTGGGGGTAATGGGCATGAACCGGTTTGTGGTGTAGGGGAAGCTCATAACTGGCACAAGAAGAGTATATTTTGGGATTTGCCGTATTGGAAGGATCATTTATTAAGGCACAAACTCAATGTGATGCATGTTGAAAAGAATTTATTTGACAACATCATGAATACGGTGTTAAACGTCCCGGGAAAGACAAAAGACAATGTGAAGTCTAGGATGGATGTTTCAAAGATTTGCAACCGTGATTATCTTGAACGTCTTCCCGATGGTACATATCCTTTTCCTCCGTACCGATTGCAAATAGAAAAGATAAGAGAATTTTTCCGGTGGATTAAAGACGAAGTTAAATTCACTGATGGATATGCAGCTAATATGGGTAACTGCGTAGACTCGCGATACCTAAAGTTTATGGGGCTGAAGAGTCATGATTGTCATGTAGTGATGCAGAGGCTTCTTCCATTTGCTTTTACCCATCTCCTTCCTCAAACTGTCCACGAAGCTATTGCAGCAGTTGGTGCTTTCTTTAGGGATTTATGCACGAGGAAACTTACAGTTGAGGGGATCCGCAATTTAGATGCCAATATATCAGTGATCCTTTGCAATCTTGAGAAGATCTTTCCGCCGTCTTTTTTTGATGTTATGGAACATCTTCCCCTACACCTCCCCCGCGAAGCCGAACTAGGTGGTCCCGTTCAATTTTGTTGGATGTATCCTTTTGAGCGGTACATGTTCCATCTAAAGAAGAAGGTCAAAAATTTGGCTCGAGTTGAAGGTTCTATTGTCGCACAGAGTATCAATGAAGAATCATCAGAGTTTGCGGAATATTAGTTTCCACGGGAAGTTCGTACGAAGAGTAGACGTCCTGCTCGTTATGATGATAGAGGTGAGAGAGTCATGTATGCCGCGCTGGTCCCTGAGTTGTTTTCGCAAGTTGGCCGAGTGATTGGGAGAGGGAAGAAACGCTTTCTATCACAAGATGAGTGGAGTCACTTACATATGTATATCCTAACGAATTGTGAGGAGATGGCGGAGTACGAAAGGTAAAAACAGAACTTATTTAAATACATCTTTTTTTTAATACCTAAGTAATATATAAGTTTCATATGTTATATATTGTTGTTTGCTTTCAGGATTTACATTGGATCAATACGTCGCTATTATTCGGAAATGACAAAAGACGAACTTGGAGAATCTAAGAAATCCGAGTTTGGAAATTGGCTGCAATATTACGTAAGTTTTTAAAAAATGCTTATATATCTTAAAATTAGTGAATTAATTAATACTTAATTAAATGTTTGTTTATTAATTTGTCTACATTATTATCTCAGGTTTCTGAAGGAATGAAGAATGGAGAAAGGTTTCTGACATGGTTACAAGAGATAGTTTCTGGCCCAAGCTTCGAAGAAACTTCATACAAAGGATATTGCATTAGGGGATTTGCATTTACGATTCATGAAGAAAGGCCGAAGCCAACTGCAGATTACGGTATTTCAGCTACATGTGGTGATGTAGTCTACTACGGGATTCTCAAAGAAATATTGCAAGTGCGCTATCCAGGAATGTTGGGCATGAGGTGCATTGTTTTCTTGTGTGAGTGGTATGATCCAACATATCCAGAAGGTGTTCAGGTGAGCCAATTTGGCGTCACTTCAGTAAATTCTTCTAGGAGACTGCAAAAGTATGACCTATTCATCCTAGCATCACAGGCAGACCAGGTTTGATTTTAAAATTTTATAATATGTGCGTTATAGATAAATAATGATATTGTAATTGCCTAAACTAAATATGTTTGTTTCAGGTATGCTACATTTCTTACCCTAGGGTAACACATCGAGGAGATCCTTGGATTACAGTGACTCCAATTAATCCAAGAGGGAGACTATATGGAGTTGCTGAGCAAGATGCTATGCAACCAACTAGAATCACTCCGATGGATCCAGTTGATCATTCTTCTGTTGTTGACCTTTTTGTTGATTTCACAGAATTTGGTGATAATATAGTACATTCAGAATCAGAAGAAGAAGTTGGAGAATTTGATGAAGACGAAGACACAATTCCTTCGGAAGGATCATAATCAGACTCAGATTAGTTACATTATATGTTTGTATCTGTTAACATAAACAAGAATTTCAGATTATTTATATTTTTGTATATTTTTTTAATAACTTGCTTTTGCGTCGGCAATCTGTCGGAAATATATATATATTTCCGACGTATTTCTGACAGAAACGGATATATATAATCTTCTTATAAAAAATTCATCTTCTTATCTTGCCAAAACCCGTGTCGATCGACGGATATAGGGTTGTCGATCGCACTGACTCTTCTGTTTATTTTGGTTATTTTGAATCATCCCTCGGAAATCTGTCGGAAATATATATATATATATATTTCCGACAGATTTCCGACGCAATATTCATATCATGCTAACCTTAAAAGACGACACGTGTTACCCTTACATCTGTCGGCAATCTGTCGGAAATATATCTACTTTTCCTACAGATTTCCGACAGGTTTGGGGATTTGATGTCAAATTCCGAGAAGACAAAGTCTCGGCATACGATTCTAACAACTAAAGGTAAAAGATAATTGAGTAAATAACCATGTGGATGATATACAGAATATGATTTGCGATTTGCTCATGATTTAACCAAAAACATTTCATACAGTTACATATACATAAACATAGATGTTTACGAAAAAATCCTAAAAAACCAAATGTTTAGAATTTGAAAGTAACAATAATATTATCAAGTATTTTATCTTCTAAATCATGCTCCAACCATGCTATTCCCTTGTAACTACGAAAACGGATCGTTAACAAGCTTTAAACCACAAATCTGTCGGAAATATATATATATATATATATATATATATATATATATATATATATATATATATATATATTTCCGACAGATTTCTGACGGATGCTTCAAAATAACCAAAAAAAAACAGAAGAGCCAGTGTCGATCGACGGATTTCGATCGACAGAAGCTTAAAGGAAGACATGTTTTACCCTAAAGGTTAAAACCCGTGTCGATCGACGGATATAGGGCACATGTGCCAAATTTTACCCGCGAAATGAAAAATAAATACCGCGAAATGAAAATTACAAACCGACGGATTTCCGACAGATTTTAATCCGTCGGAAATTCTGGGTTATTAACAGACCATCGTCTTCTTCTTCTTCTCCACGCGTTGAAATCCTTCTCCGATCGCCTCCTCCGATCGCGATTTGCCTCCGACCGCCGATTTCGCCGCTCCTCCTCGCCGGAATTCGACCCCGAGCCTCTCCACAGCCTCGCCGCTCCTCCTCGCCACAACCGCAGCCGCGCCTCCTCGCCGCTCCTCCTCGTCGCCGCCGCCTCCTCGCCGTAGCCTCCTCCTCGCCGCAGCCTCCTCCTCGTCGGATTTGTTATGGCGGATCTTCCTTCTCATTTGTAAGTTTAGGAATTGATTTTAGGAATTAGGAATTGATTTAGGAATTGAGATTTTGTGAATTATGTATTGATTTTGTAAATTAGGGATTGATTTTTTGAATTAAGAATTGAGTATGTGAATTAGGGATTGAAATTTTGTGAATTTGTGAATTTGGAATTTGGAAATTTATGAATTTGTGAATTTGTGAATTTGGAAATTTATGAATTAGGAATTTGGAATTTGGAAATTTATTAATTTGTGAATTAGGAATTTGTGAATTTGGAATTTGGAAATTTATGAATTTTTTTTAAAAACAATGGTGATTTTATAATTAAATATTTAAACAATTTCGAAATTTTAAGATAATGAATTAATTTTTGAATTTATATCTATATTTTTCAAAATTTTAAATACTTAGATTTAGGAAAATTATATTTTATATATTTTGGAAACAATTGTTAGCATTTTCTACTAATTTTTAAAAAATTTCAAGGATTAATTTAGAATTTTAGAATTTTAATATTTTGGAATTTTAAATTATGTAACAATTACTTAAGAATTTTAGAATTTCTTAATAATTTTACACTTATTTGAAAAAGTTAAGATTGTTTCTTAACTTTATAATTTATTAATATAAAAAATGTAGGGGTTATAGTGGTTTCGCTGCATCTGGCGGCAGCCAACGTCGTGCTCGTGCGAGTAGACCTCGTTCGAGTACGACGTCTGGACCAACACCGTCGTCTACACCTCTACAGACACCGGTCACACCACCAGCCACGACAGCACCGTCCCAACTTAGCGTCGAGGACTTCATGGGTCTTCCTGGACGAGATAGGTTGACTAATCTCCATACAGACATGCGCGGTACAGACAGATGGTAAGTTTTTTGTTATATTTTTTTTTTTACTAATTTAATTTAATTGTGACTAATGTTATTATATTGTTACATTTTTTGATCGTAGGTTTGGTGATTCTCGAAGCAGGATTTCGAAGTCCCTCAACAAGATGGAAAACTCTTTGCTCCGCCGTCCATATGCGACGTACACCGCCATGCCACTGGAGGATCAAGAAATGTGGTTTCGCCAATTTGCGGTAAGTCATCTGTTTTCAAAATTTTTACTTTCATTTAAAGTATTATTTTTTATTTAATTTTTCCTTTTGCAGCAAGAATTTAGGTGGGAACCACACTTGACCGCTACGGTCAGGAGGGAATTCGACTCGAAAGCGGCACGGCACTACTCAAAGAAGCTGTTCGAGTGGAAGGATAAGTGGCAACACGGTCAGGTGCCAAAGGAGATGGTTGAGAAGCCGGACTTGTGGAACGGGTTCGTCGCCTATTGGCAAGACGAGGCTACGAAGGCGAGCTCTACATATCACTCTACCAACCGGAACAGCACGCGCAACGGCAAGGGGAAGGCCACCCACAACCTTGGAGCTACCAGCAAGGTGACAAAGGCTCGGGATATGGTAAGTTTTTATGTACGTCTTGCTTTTTATTAAATTTTTTTTTAGTTTTATACATTTATATTATCAAATAAATATCTAACAACTGCAGGCTAAGGAGTTGGGTCGGGAACCCAACAACTTGGAACTTCTGCTAGCAACACACACCAACAAGGATGGTGTCGTCCAGGATCAGCTAGCTTGGGAGATTCAGGAGAGCGTCCAAAGAATGGAAGACGAGTACATTCTGTCTTAGCCATCCACGAAAGGAACCCCTCCCCTCTCCCAAGCCCCGGACGACATCATCAACCAATTCGTCTTAAAGGTATGTAAAATTTAAAATAGTTTTCAAAGTCTCTGTTATTTACAATTTAATTTGTTCCGCAGGTTGCTCCGCAGAGCAAAGGGCGGATTTATGGTCTTCCCGACGATGAAGGATCATCGGGGTCTTCTTGTTACTACAACGAGACATCCGAGCTGAGAGCCCAGATGCAGCAAAAGGACGTCAAAATAGAAGGTTTGAAGACGACGGTCCAACAGATACAAGATGCACAAGCCGCCCTAGAAGCCGAGCGGGAGAAGGAGAGAGCCGAGCGGGACAAGGAGAAGGAGATGATGCAACGGATGATGGCGTACTTGAGGCGCAACCCGGATTTTCCTCCGGCGCCCACCGATTAGATTTTTATTTTCAACCTTTTTGTAAAACAATATTACTTTTTATTTTAATTTAAATAATTTTATTTTAATTTAAATAATTTCAAATTTTAAATATAAAATTTTATATAAAATTAATTATTATTTAAATTATTATTTAAATTATTATCATTTTTAATAATTTCTACGGATCTGTCGGAAATCCGTCGGAAAATGATCCGTCGGACATCTGTCGGAAATACATCCGCCGTAAAGTTGTCGGAAAGTCGTCGGTTTACAAGTAATCGGAACCCGTCGGCATTTTGTCGGAAACAAAACCGACGGTTAACCGACGGCTATTCTTCCGACGGCTGTTGGAAATCTGTCGGAAATCTGTCGGAAATAAGTGTGTGGGAAATCTGTCGGAATTTGTGACGGATTTCCGACAGACTTGTGATTTCCGACAAGATAGAACGAACGTAATTATCTGTCGGAATATGGCTTTTCCGACAGATTTCCGATGGATTTTGCCGTTAGTTTCTCGCTATTTTCTTGTAGTGTATGCTATGTGTAGAGCTTGCTATGCTAAAGTATTGTTAGTAAAAAATTGTATGCGAAACTATAGTTTATCGGTTGTTAAATTCAACAAATTGGAATATACATATATCTTATTATATAATATATCACATAACTATGGTAATAAATTATGTTTTGACTAGACTCTTATTAACGATAATATTAATACATTGACAATCTATACTCACATTCCAATCTATTGATCATTAATTTTTTAACATAATAACAAATTCCGCAAAATATCGTTATTTATTAGTTTCGCGCGTGACCGTTATGATTTTTTACCACGAACTTCCATTTATTTGTTTTCCCTTGAAATAAAAAGTTGAAAACATTTAAAAAAAAAAGATAGCGATAACATGAATCCATTGACAATCTATAATCACATTCAAATCTATTGATCATAATCTTTTCAACATAATAATAAATTTTGTAAATATCGTTATTATTAGATTCGCGGAAGAAATATAGTTATTAATTTTTAGCGCGAAATACCGTTATTTATTTTTCCTCGAAATAATTGGTTGAAAACATAAAAATAAAATTATGAAAAAAGAGAACCTTGGTTATCAGTTGGGCAATGATATCAGAACGATTGGCTAGAGGTTCTCCATACTTGATAGTGTTTCTCATATCGAAGCTTAGAAAAGGAATTTGCTTCCAAACATTCTTCCATCTTTGAGACAACACACTTGTCTGGATCGCGGTTTCAAGGGGAATCTTCTTTAGAATCATTAGCAACACATCGTCATAGAGTTTGCTAATGTAATCAACTTTTTTTTGGATTGCGTATCCGTTTTGCCTTTTTTATCTGACGATATTGATAATGGTGATGTTTGGATTGGTGACGAAGTAAATGGATTTTGAGGAAAAGACATGAGGAAAAGAAAAGATTTCGACTTGGACACTAAGCAAAAAAAGAAATGGATATGATATTTTTTAGGAGTGACGAAAAGAGACAAAAAGTGAAGAGATGTGACACAACCAAATTATTTGAATGATGTTGTTCTAACAAAAAAATTCAAACCTGAGCAATTTTCTTTCCAAAAAAAAGGTTTAGCATTTTCAGAATGTTCATTGACATTTGATAGAAAAGGAAAATAAATTTTGCTTTCTATTTTTAAATATAATTTACAAAATAAAAAAATTGCTTTCTATCGTTCATTATTTTTTAAAAACATTTTTTACTGGTTCGACATATTTTGTGTTCGTAATACCCTTTTGAATAAAAGAAAAATTATTGAAAAAAGGAAAATGAGTTTTAGATACATGAACCAAAAAACAATTAGTTGGTGTGAAATGTTTTACAATTTTGATTTTTTTTTAGTCAAAATAGTATTTGTAATGTTACCTTTTATGCTGCCAAAATAACTATTTTCCATACAGATGCTCTTAGTTGGAGACAGTGGTAGGTAATAGCGATTATTAGCCGCCTAGTGGTACGACAAAAACGAGATTCTCGGCGTGTTTTGCGCCGTAACAAACTTCCACTTCTCCTCCGATAAACTAAACTCCAAATTATCCAAATAAACTAAAAATCCTAATAATCTAATCCCATATCCACGATCACGCACTCACCTCGATTACGCGATTCGAGGAAGGAACGGTTAAGAACCCAAAATCAGCAACCTCACAGCCTATTTTCTCAACCGAAAACACCAAGGAACCCTTTCTCAATTACCTAGAACACCAAACTTGGATTTTTCCAAAACCCTAAATCAGATTTCCAAAAAACAGAACAATGCACTGGATTAAAACGATCAAAGGGATCAGAGCTTACCTCCGAATTCAGATCGGAAACCCAATCTGAAAACTAGACCAACAGGTCTTTCTAATGGTACCTAGATCGTCCTGTGATTCCCTTTGAAACGCCGGGAAAACACTCCCCAAGGAGACTGATCGAATTCCGAAACTGCACAGACCACTTATGGGAAAATGATCATAACTCAATATCTACAAATCGAAACGACAATCCGATTTTTCCTATAGACAGCTAAGAGATAGAAGAACATACTTACCAAATATCACACTGATCCGGAAAGATATGGTCGACCGTTCCTCCCCTCTACCGAGACAGACGAATCTGTTTTCTCCTCCCTCTCAAATTCCTCATACAAAACTCTTTCTCTCTCTTTCTCTTCTCTCAAACTCTTTTCTTTCTCCAGAAAAACGGCTCAGGATCGCAGCTCTCTTTAAATAGGATGACCTAGGGCTGCACACCCTTAACCGAGCCAAACCGAGCGAAAATAAAATCAAACCGAAACCATCTCATAACTTAGTGTCGATCGACACCCCTTTCCAAATTCAACACTTTGGTTTCGGGATGTTTGTTGGGGTTGGTATTCACCCCCTTAGCATTAACACTCCAAGTCTAAGCATTTGAAGAAATGGCGCCTGGTACCTTGATGGAGGAAGCATTATAGAACCTAGGTCCTCATGCGGAGCAGATGTTGTAGCAACGGAGTAAACTTAAGCGAAGTGGAAATGGAACGGGACTGAGTGGAGGCCGACCACGTGATCTCCAGCACGGGCCGACCACGTGCTCTCCAAGGAAGAACCGAGCACAGGCTCGGTCCAAGGAAGAACCGAGCATAGGCTCGGTCCAAGGAGGGCCGACCTCAGCTTCGCCTGTTTGGAGCCGACCGTGGTCTCGGGTCCTAGACCGAGCACGAGCTTGGCCTGGTGCCGAGCACAGCCTCGCCAAGCAGCCCGAGCACAGCCTCGGTCATGGAGCCGACCGTAGCTTCGGTTCCTAGGCCAAGCACGGGTTCGGCCTACGGCCGACCTCAGCCTCACCACACGGCCCGACCTCAGCCTCGGGGTCATTAATCCCGTCCTTGGCCCAACGCAGTTTCTAGCCCACTTCGACACGACCGACTCAAGTAAAGCAATTCCGTGGAGACTTAGGAGAAGGGGCCGCCTTAGACAAGCTATAAATAGACCTTTGTAAACACCCCAAAGGGGATGGAGAATTTCTCATACGAAACTTGTACTAAAGCTTTGACATCAATAACAAAGTCTACTATTCATCTCTTGAACCCTAGCTTACCCTAGAGATCTCTCTTTTCCTCTACACGAACTCTTACAAATTCTAGTTGTGTTGGTTTCGACTCCCACAATTTGGCGCCGACTAAGGGGACCTTAGAGATTGTCTGACACAAGAAGAGCTAGGTTTTCAGACTACCTACGAAGATGTCAAGCAACACCACGAGCAACGAAGGATCTTCGTCTCACCAGCACGACGAGGAAAGAAACAACTCCATGGAGAACACCGCGCCTCGCGCCGCTAACCACCCAGCGGATCTCGCGGAGATCAAGCAGATGCTTGAGACTCTGATGAAGAAAACTGAACATACAGCGAGCGAGCTGCAATCGCTCAAGAGAAGGAAGCGCAGGAGGTCCTGTGTCTGTCCGACACGCCTCAGCTTCGCCACGCCTCGAACCAATCGGAGGGTTCGACACGAAGAGCTACCACCTCGGGCTGCTCGCACAGATCCAGAGGATTTGCCTCCACCACCGCCTCGTCGGGAATCCGATCTAACTCCCGAGCGCATGATTGGAGAATCAGATGAGGATCTGCCTCCTCGAAGACGTGCCCGAGTCGACCTAGAAGTTGACCATGCTACAGCCGCAGAAGAAGGAGATGCGATCATAGCGGAGCTCTACAGGAGGGAACAAGAGCGCAGGGCTCCGCAAGGCTTCCGAGATGGAGAGGTCGCTGCGCTAAAAGCCCAGTTAGACCAGGTCGCCTCTGACCTAAAGGCTACCCAACTACAGATGTACCGGAGCACGGCGAAGGGTCCTGGGATCGCCTCTGTGCTCGAGAAAGCACGGAACACACCCTTCGCTAAGAGGGTCGCGAGAACTCCAATCTCCGACCCCGGAAAAATCAAGCTTCCAATCTATGAAGGAACCACTGACCCTGCTATCCATCTGATGGAATTCGAAGTCGCCTTGGGAAGGGCAAACTTCACAGTAGCCGAGAAAGACGTTGGCTACTGCAAACTGTTCGTAGAAAGCCTCAAAGGGCCTGCCCTCCAGTGGTTCTACAAGCTGGAGAAGAATTCAGTCCACACCTTCCATCAATTCTCAGAGATGTTTGTGCAGCATTACAACATCTTCGCCGAAGGAAAGATCTATGATGCGGAGCTGTGGACGAACAAGCAGGGTGAGAATGAAAGCCTGCGGTCTTTCGTGACAAGATTCAAGCATACACTGTCAAAGGTGGACGGTATCACCAACACATCCGCGCTGGAGGCCTTGAGAGGAGCACTCCGCTGCCTTCTCCATTCTGGCAGGAATTGACTGTCAATCCACCCGCGACCATCCAGGACGCTCTCCACCGCGCTGCAGACTTCGCTCGAAGCGAAGAAGAAGTTCGCGCTAGGAGGGGCGGGAAAACCAAGCCAGCGGTCGATCCCACCCAGTCCGCGGCGACGCCACCACCCTCTTAGACGCTCTTCCTATGAACTACGAGGCGACTTGATCCCTGCAAAGGGTACGTAGGCAGCCTGTCTTCGGATAGGTTCAGTTGCCTCTCCACTTAGCCTCGTTCCGGACGAGCTCACATGATCTCCTCAGCCTTAGGGGGGGGGGGGGGGGGGGAAGTGAGTGTTTTCACCAGTCTCTAGACGACTTCAGTTCCCTCTTTCGTCTAAAAGAGGGGGGAGTGGGGTACCCGTGCGCCACTCCTTCACAACGTCATTGACAACATCATCGTCAATCACAAACACTCGCCACAGTACTCATCATGAGAACAGCTTGTCCTTTATGGACTGATCAGAGCTTTATTCGAGTAGAGTCGTTCTGCATCTATTGTTGCTGGCCACAGCAATAGTGTAGAGATACGAACACAATGACATCCACAACGGATACAGCGCGCTATATAAATTCCAGTGTTCAGAATCGTCTCCGGATGACCCTCCTGATCACTCAGAAACCCAACAACATCGTTGGTAATGCAGCTGATAGTGACCTCCGTTCGGAATACGTTCTGGACGCGTCACTCTGAAACCCAGGACGAGAGCTGGTCAAAGTCAAAGGTGATCTTGTTCTCGGACAGACATGTCTAGAGAACAACACCAACATACAAAGCCCAACAGCAACGTTGGCAGATAAAGAGCGTGAGCGCATTTGCGTTTTCACAGCCTAAATAAAAGCCTCATCCATGAGCAAGCGAAGCCTCATTCATGAGCAAGCGTAGCCTCATTCATGAGCAAACAAAGCCTCATTTATGAGCAAGCGAAGCCTCATTCATGAGCAAGCGTAGCCTCATTCATGAGCAAACAGAGCCTCATTCATGAGCAAACAAAGCCTCATTCATGAGCAATTGACCAAGAGCAAGCTTCATTCATGAGAAACATGCAAAGAGAAGCCGAGGTCGAAATTTTAAAGACATGGAGCAAACCCGAGGGGAAGCCTTAGCTAAACCCGAAGAAGATGGACTGAGGCCAAGCAATGGCAAGTGATCCACGAAGGACCAAGTTCCTTGTTCAAATCCCCTCGTCATTATGCGTGGCACTCTTTTCTCTTAAGTAGTGGTTTTGTCCCAAAGGGTTTTCCCTACTAAGGTTTTAATGAGGCCACCATCTAGTGTCTTCCAAGTTCATGCTCCACATTGCTGTATGAACTTGAGGGGGAATATCGAACAAGTGAGTACTCAAGCGTGCTGCAAGGAAGAGTAGGCGAGCACTTCGACTTCAAGACGTTAACGCTGATACTCATTGCATCTTTTAACTCGGCACTGTTATCTCTAACACTACCGAGCTGGGGGGCTAACTGTTGGGGTTGGTATTCACCCCCTTAGCATTAACACTCCAAGTCTAAGCATTTGAAGAAATGGCGCCTAGTACCTTGATGGAGGAAGCATTATAGAACCTAGGTCCTCATGCGGAGCAGATGTTGTAGCAACGGAGTAAACTTAAGCGAAGTGGAAATGGAACGGGACTGAGTGGAGGCCGACCACGTGATCTCCAGCACGGGCCGACTACGTGCTCTCCAAGGAAGAACCGAGCACAGGCTCGGTCCAAGGAAGAATCGAGCATAGGCTCGGTCCAAGGAGGGCCGACCTCAGCTTCGCCTGTTTGGAGCCGACCGTGGTCTCGGGTCCTAGACCGAGCACGAGCTTGGCCTGGTGCCGAGCACAGCCTCGCCAAGCAGCCCGAGCACAGCCTCGGTCATGGAGCCGACCGTAGCTTCGGTTCCTAGGCCAAGCACGGGTTCGGCCTACGGCCGACCTCAGCCTCACCACACGGCCCGACCTCAGCCTCGGGGTCATTAATCCCGTCCTTGGCCCAACGCAGTTTCCAGCCCACTTCGACACGGCCGACTCAAGTAAAGTAATTCCGTGGAGACTTAGGAGAAGGGGCCGCCTTAGACAAGCTATAAATAGACCTTTGTAAACACCCCAAAGGGGATGGAGAATTTCTCATACGAAACTTGTACTAAAGCTTTGACATCAATAACAAAGTCTACTATTCATCTCTTGAACCCTAGCTTACCCTAGAGATCTCTCTTTTCCTCTACACGAACTCTTACAAATTCTAGTTGTGTTGGTTTCGACTCCCACAATGTTACAATTCTCCTCCACTAATAATGGACTCGTCCTCGAATCCTCACCAAAACCGTCTATCAAAAACGCATACCTGACCCAAAACCGGTTAAACTAACCGAGATCATAACGCTCGATCTCCCAGGCTCTCATTCAGTCTCATGTTTATACGCCTGTTTTCTTACATCTATTACTCTTAACTCATTCCACACTCCTCCCACTCGCAGGACGCATCCCTTGAGCTATCGGTGTCACACCACTCCCACTCGCAGGATGCATCCTTTGAGCTATCGGTGTCTCGTGTCCCTTCTACTCTCAGGACGCATCCTTTGAGCTCCGGGTACACCGTGCCCCTTCCACTCTCAGGACGCATCCTTTGAGCTCCGGGTACACAGGGGAGACTAATCAACCCCTCGAGAGAACCCATTCTCTCAAAAAAAAATGAATGAGTTGCTCGGGACCACAATCCCTAGAGTAATAAATTCTAAACGTCTATAAACATCTATCGACTAAACTACTTCTCGTGACCTAAAAACGATATTCCCAACCCGGGATATCATCACCAAGGACAAACCACTAGTCCACACCACCCAATAATGAGAACACACATCTCATATCCAGAAATATAAGGAACTTCCTCTTATAAATCTCAAAAATGCATAATCGTTACCACAGAACGAGAATATACAAAACAATAAAACAACAAAGCATCACGCTCTTACAACCGAACTGGAACCACAAGGATATTAAAGCTCAAATTGCGACCCGCTTGCCGAACTACCTCCTGAACTTAACTCCAACCTTGCCTCCGGTTCCCAAATCTCCACTCTACACATCATAAACCCGCAAAGCTTTTAATAATGCAACTTCCTCTGATGCAGCACCTTAACTCTCCTCTCGAGAATCCTCAAAGGCCTCGCCGACACAAACAAAACTGATCGAAGATCACGAAAAACTTAGCCACTAACTTCTCTGAAGTACACAAGTACTTCCTCAACATTTACCTATGCGAGTTAGGCAACTAAACACTGAATCCATAATCCACTTCCACTAGCTATCACTTATCGCATGCGGCGATCCACTAACCAGTATTACCAGGTTTACATACCCGAACCCTGAGATTCATGTTCCGTCTCATACTTATGCTATACTCGAACTTTGATTACTCATACTTTTACCGACATCATCACACTCTCAGGACGACTCCTTCAAGGTAACGATACCGATGCCACTCCACTCTCAAGACGTCTCCCTCAAGCTCTGGTTATAATTAGGAAAAATACTTCCTATAGAGTAATCAACTCTCACTTGCACAAGCCTTGAAGACTAGAACCAACTACTGGTGAAACCTGCTAAACAGATTACAGCATATTATTGCTGCTCAAACTGAGCACTTGGTAATACAACAATCTTCCTCAAGATTTATTCATGACGTTCGAAGCATATCTCTAATTCGGCCGTAGCAGACATCTATTGCTCTTAACTCAATCATTACACTGACACTCGTAGGACGCATCCTAGAGCTGTTAGATCTAGATCATGACACTCGTAGGACACATCCTGGAGCTGTCAAATCCACACCTTGATACTCACAGGACGCATCATGGAGCTATCAGGTCGTCACCCTGACACTCACAGGACACATCCTGCAGCTGTCAGGTAACAAACCGCTCGCACTCTCTGGACGCATCCCTTGAGTAAGCAACACACTGATACTTGCAGGACGCATCTTGGAGCTGTCAGGTAAAATACCGTTCGCACTCTCGGGATGCATCCCTTGAGCCAACGATATCTGGGGAACGCATCCCCGTGAGAGAATACCATCTCTCAAAACATATCGCTCACACTCTCGGGACGCATCCTTCGAGCCAACGATGTCTGGGAACACATCCCCACATAAGAGAATACATCTCCCTCTACTTATACTGAGAAACACAATTCCTAAATAAGTAAGTCTGGGACCACTGTCCCCACACGAGAGAATACATCTTTCTCTAGAGCAATAAATTCTAAACGCCTATAAACCTCAAGATTAAAACTGCCTCAAGAAGTCCGAAGCAGTTCTTGGAACCATAGGTTACACCGCAAAAAGCTTACTCCACCCAGATTCGCCTGAATAACCATAACGTAATGTTTCTTAATCCGAACTAGGTCTGCCAGATTGATCGCGCAATAATCAAACAAGAACATGCACGACTAACCATAGACCCAGAATTGGACCCATCGATCATTCAGTACCAAAACAGAAACATACACGACTATAAGATGCTACATAAGTTACAAGGATCGTCTGAACCGAGTTTCTAAGTCACGATCAACTCTAGGCTTGACGCCCGCCAAATTGCCTATCGGAGACCAACACCTTACCATAACCTGGTCACATAACCCGCCTAACTTAGACCAACATCCTGACATTACCTGGCCAATACCACCAGAGATCCTCGCCCGATCTCAGAGGTTCTCATCTAATCCTATGATTATACGCATATTTTTAGACACTTATTACATTTAACTCTCCATACGCCACCCACACTTGCAGGAAAAAATCCATTGAGCTCGCAATACCTCACACCACTTATCTTCAGGAACAAATCCTGACAAATACCCGGTATCTAGGGAATCCACCGTCCCCAATACATACTCTAGAAAACCACCGTTTCCAGATAACGAGTTATTCGTAATAAATTGTAAAACACCTATAAACATCAGCGACTAGATTACCTCAAGTGGCTAAACTCAATACCTCCAACACAACTGCCCACTAAGATCATCTCACTGACTCTGCCCAGTCAACAATCCAAGATCAACTCCCGATCTCTGAGCCCCCATCCAGTCTCAAGCTTACCTACGTTTTTAGACATTAATTACTCTTACTCATTCACACCCTGACCTACATAGGACGCATCCTATGAATTATCTGGAAAAGATACCTCTCGCACTCTCAGGATGCATCCTTCGAGCAAACGGTATCTAGTGAACTAACATTCCAGCGAGAGGACTCACCTCCCCAGCTACTTATTCTAGGAACTTACATCTCGAATAAGCATATGAGAGAACTCACATCTCCTCTGGGAACTCACGTCCCAATAAATATACAGGAGAAACTCACGTCTCCTATATATACAAGAGGAACCCACATCTCCTCTAGAAAAATCACGTCTCCGACCATGAATAAGTTATTCAGGACCGCTGTCCATATAGTAATCAACTCTTAAACGCCTCTAAGCACCTATTGACCAGATCTACCTCATGTGGTCCAAGGCTTGATAATTCTTATTCTCAAATATCAGCAATAATAAGAACTACATATCTTATTAAGCAAAGGAAAAAAATAAGGAACTCCATCTTATTAATTTCCAAAGCGTAGAATCGTTACAACACCAAACGAGACTACAATAACCAAAACCACATAGCTGAAACCAAAATTCAAAACTAAAACAAAATGTAAAGAAACAACGCTCGATCCCCGATCCACTCCCTCAGATCCTACTCGACCACTGCCTCGGCTTACCGCGGCAACTGGGGACACTCTGCCTTGATATGACTTGGCTCCCTACAGTGATGACAAACTCGAGCTCCTCGAAACTCCGCTCTCATATGACAGTTCGCAACATGGTGCTCCCTGCTCCCGCACCCATAACAACTACGACCTTTTGATTTCAGCTTGGAAGTGCCTTCCTTCTTCCTCTTCTGCCCTTGCGCAGGCTTGCAGGCCTGGTTAGGAGTCTCATGACACTGCTGCTTCCTTGGCAAAGCAGCTGGAACAAACTCTGGCTGGACTACCCCGTTGTCGCCGGATACTCCGCGAAAACTCTGCTTGAACGAGAGACACGCTCTTCCCTCACTATCCACTCCTCGGTTCCCACATGACTTACAATACCTGAGAAATGCTCCGAACTCGAAACCTGCCTCTGCCTCATCCTCACCTGATAAGCCGAAAGTTCCTCAGATATTACAGCCCTCGGCTGCTCTGACGCCTGCACCGGAGCTACTGCCGGTAACCTCTTTAGAATCTGCGTCAATAAGCCTTCCAGACGATCCCAACGATCCTGAGTTAGAGCGACACCCACACCTGGGGCCACTCCATCACAAGCTAACCCGGTACCCCTCCTGGCACCTACAACACCAACAATGGCATTCACGCTGGTCCCACTCACAGATCCTGCCTGATACGCCTGAGACTCTGACGCCTGCGAAGCACTCGCAGCTCCGCCACTAAATAACTCAAACATGCGCCCCTGACCCCGACCTCTATCTCTACCAAAACCTCTACCTCCAGTATCCATTGCTATGCATTTCCCAAAAACACAGCCAAAGATACTATAACCACAGAGGATAGGAGTCACAAACAAACATAGATACTTACTGCGGAATCTCTTTAAAGGCTGAGGAGGATAATTCTAAGACTCTATTAAATTGACTAAACACAAAAAATCAATTTAAACACATAGTCTCAGACATCCAATTCACCAGCCCTAAAACCGTATAGGCTCTGATACCAAATTGAAACAACCAAGCTTTTTTTTTTTTAATCCTAAACAATTCTACTGAGGAAATAACATAAAACAGATAACCAATAAAACAACCCATTAATTTCATAAATCAAATAAATAAAATGCCATAATTCCAATGAACAACTAGCATTTAACGCAACCTAGCAGTTTCTACTAAATGCAACATAAAATAACATCCTATCATCCTCTTCATACGCCATGATTCCGCGATCACACTTTTCCTCTACCTGCAACTCAAAAAGGAAAAACATAGTTGCGTGAGTATTATAACAAATACTCAGTGAAGCGGGTATCCCGTCTACCAGATACATAGTAAGAGAAATATAGATTATCAATTTCTACACGATCAAACAACAGTCAACAACAAGTGAAAACAACATTTAAAAACAGTGGTGTCGATCGACACTCCCACGTGGTGTCGATCGACATTCCATCAGAATCACAATCCTCGCAAATATCAAACAGTGGTGTCGATCGACACTACCACTAGGTGTCGATCGACACCACTCGCAGAAACATGAACCGAGTCAAAATCCTCTCGCGACTCGAATTCTGTTTCATCACACGAGATTAGTCACGATTCCAGACATACGATTTACGCAAAATAATCACAGCAACCAATTTAATCAATACAAACACTCATTCGAAAAATCCTAATAATCTAATCCCATATCAACGATCACGCACTCACCTCGATTACGCGATTCGAGGAAGGAACGGTTAAGAACCCAAAATCAGCAACATCCTATTTCCTCAACCGAAAACACCAAGGAACCCTTCCTCAATTACCTATAACACCAAACTTTGATTTTCCCAAAACCCTAAATCAGATTACCAGAAAACAGAACAACGCACTGGATTAAAATGATCATAAGGATCAGAGCTTACCTTCGAATTCAGATCGGAAACCCAATCTGAAAACTAGACCGATAGGGCTTTCGAATGGTACCTAGATTGTCCTCTGATTCCCTTTGAAACGCCGGGAAAACACTCCCTAAGGAGACTGATCGAATCCCGAAACTGCACAGACCACTTACGGGAAAATGACCATAACTCAATATCTACAAATAGAAACGACAATTCGATTTTTCCTATAGACAGCTAAGAGACACAAGAACATACTTTCCAAAAATCACACTGATCCGGCAAGATATGGTTGACCGTTCCTCCTCTCTACCGAGACAGACGAATCTGTCTTCTCCTCCCTCTCAGATTCCTCACACAAAACTCTTTCTCTCTCTTTCTCTTCTCTCAAACTCTTTTCTTTCTCCAGAAAAACGGTTCAGGATCCCAGCTCTCTTTAAAGAGGATGACCTAGGGCTGCGCACCCTTAACCGAGCCAAACCAAACTAAAATAAAATCAAACCGAAACCATCTCATAACTTGGTGTCGATCGACACCCAAACCTGGTGTCGATCGACACCCCTTTCCAAATTCAACACTTTTGTTTCGGGATGTTTCATCGTCGATCTCTGCAATCCTCAGACTTCTGTCATTGTACATTGATTCATCGAACCTATCCTATATATATGTTTAAAAAACAAAAAACACACTTTAGTCTTGTTTTTGGCTTAAAAGAACAAAAGAGAATGAAAAATGATAGATAAATTAGCTCATTACAATAGATTGTCGCGGTTGAAACATGTTACAAAAATTGAGAGCTAGATTCCAAAATTTCTTACTTGAAATTCCCCGATTCCCAGGAAAACCCATCCTTGAGTCTCACTATGAGAAGGATATCTTGAAACAACCTAACCCGATTATTATTAATGTTATTATTAATTGACTCGAACTAATATTTTCATAAATATTAACTATTATTATCAATTCAATTTCAATCAAGCACGCAAACCAGCGAAAAAACACATAATCAATTATACCAGGAAATAACCAATAAATCCAATAAACCATCTAGAAACAATTCCACAATTCTAACTTCAATTCCAGAACAACTAGCAACCCAAACACCAGCTTCTAAGTTCCAAAACACATAACACAAATGAGACCCTAAATCATCTTCTTCTCCTTGCCATGATTTCACGATCACATTTTATCTTTACCTGCATCACATGGAAAAACAAGATGCGTAAGTATTTCATAAATACTTAGTGAAACGGTCATTCTATCTACTAGCTATACACACATGATAATTAAATTGCCAAAATACCAAAAATCATTAAACGATTTACCACAATCAACCAACAATGAAACAAGCCAAATAACCATCGATCAGAAGTTGGTGTCGATCGACACGCACTTCGCAACTTAGAGTCGATCGACACCTCCACTTAGTGTCAATCGACACACCGTCGCAGAAACGCACAATCGAGTCTATCCTCACATTGCTCAATTTTGGTTCCCCCAAGCGACTCCTGCATCAAAAACAACCTTAGACAAACACACAAACGCAAATTTAACACCGCTATGAACAACACATAAACAATCAATCCAAAACAATCACAAACGTATTAATAACAATCCAAAACTCCCAGATAAGGCATGGTCGTGCACTCATCTTGGCTTTTCGGATTGAGAATGAATGAAAATAGGGAAGAACACAAGAATCAGAGACCTCTTTCTCTAAGGATTCAACAAACCTCACAAAATCTCTCTTTTTCTCTCCTTTCTTCTCAAAAAACACTTTTTCTCCTTAACAATTCGGCTGCTCAGCCTTTTAAACAAAAACCTAGGGTTCTGCACTCATAATCACGCCCAAACCGGTCAACTAAACCAAAACGGACCGGTTCACGAAACTTGGTGTCGATCAACACATCCACAGTGTCGATCGACACCCCTCAAAATTACACAATTTTGGGTTGCGGGCGTTACATATCTAATCTCTCCAGCAGGACCAAGACCTACTTCAATGTTTATTAGAACTCCAGAGCTAATGAAATCTTCCATATTCTCTCTAAAGCTATTCATGTAATCTCTATACATCTAGAAAACAGATAAAGATTACACAGAAAAGCAAAATTTTCGACGGTTTTCGAATTCAAAACTTTTTCACACCTCAATAGCTGTTCTTCCTTTGAAAAGAGACAAGTTATCAACAGAAAGAGACAAACACTCTTTGTTTTGATTACGACTCTTGTTCGTATAGAAAATATCCGGATTCGAATTCCCGATTTCGATCACCCATTCGGTATCTTAACATCATCTCCTATGTTGCCTCCGCATTGATGAAACGACAATATAGCTTGTAGTTTTAGCCCATAGCTTTGTACAATCTCAAACAAATCTCTGTAAGCTCTCCATTGGTATTGCTTTGGACCTTTTGATTCTACAATTTCCCACCAAACATCAACCATTACGCCATCTACTTGAATCTCTTCCAGTTTCTTGATCTTGTATTTGTTTGCAAGAACATTATCGTTTGTTATGATTCCAAGTTGAAGCATGACGTATAGATGAACATAGTTGTTTAACAGTTTTTCGTCATACGTCGTATTAGTCTCTCTGGCCTGTATTTTTATTGTCAAAGATTCAAACCCTAAAAACCAGAGAAAAATAGACAAAGATCATATTATGATAAGGGAGATAAAGAGAAGAGTATAATAAAGTTCCAGTGGTTAGAGATACAATAGATAGTGAGGATTCTAAGAAAAAAAAAATTGTTGCCAAACAAGCCTTTGGTTTCTTATGTGTTTCTCTTTATGGTTGATGCTAACTCTTGCTATCCACCCTTATCACACATTATATTGCTTTTCAATACTACATTTAATCATTTCACTTATATTCCTTATGGTAATAAATTAAAATCGTTGCAACACAAATTTTTATATAAAGTAATACAGAGAAAGTCAATAATCTTCGTCGGCCTTTTAAGGATGTTACAACATAACCTGAGTCTCTTAATAATTCAAGACATTTCAAACCAACTCTACAATCAAATAAGAATTCAAGACTTAGAAATAAATTAACTTACATATTCTAGAAAATGCGGAAAAGTATCAGATATTATTCAATTGAGTTTACCACACAATGCTAGAGGATATAAGTTCAACGGTCCATAAATCAATAAAACCATATGAGAAAATCGCGAAATGGATGTGTAAGACGGAATGAACAGTTTTTCACTTAAATTCTACACTAGATGACAAAATCAAGAAACCAACCAAAAATTCAAAGAAAATTGCATATGGACCTCTAGCATCATGGATTCATCAATACAAAAAAGAGAAAAAAATACTAATGCGCTCATTTTGAATATACGAATATCACAAATATTAATGACTATACTTTCTCACATACATGGCAAAGAAAAACAAACCCATTCAAAGAGATGAATTAATGTTATCCAACCAAAATTGTAGTTGTAATAATGAATTACACGTTACCTCCTATAGTAACCAAAGAAATCAAACAAACGGTGAAAATTTGTAAAAACACATTTTTTACTTTCATCAATCACTAGGCCTATACCCGCGCATACGCCTAGAAGGAAATAAAAAAAACCTATGACTTTATTGATGAGTTAGAATATCAATGTAAATAACACTTATGATACATAGCTACATAGAGATATATTTAAATCTCACATAAGGAAACAATACAAGAAAAAAAAATCATATTTGTGGAGGGTTGAAATTTTAGATGATCTTTCGAATACAACCTCAAGAATTTTTTGAAGAAAACTATTTAAATGATCTTTCTTAAAAGCATTTTTTGTGTTGCCGTAAAGAATAATGATCAAAACAACTTTTGTTAATTATTGAGATGATGTGTATTTGTATGTCAGAACGGCCCATGGCAGTAAACGACGAAGTAGAAAGGTTGCTTGGGGCAAGCTCCATAACCGAGGTAAAATATCCCAACTTGCTTGCCAACCCAGTCGTGGTAAAGAAAAAGAACGAGATATAGAGAGTTTGTGTCAATTTCACTGACGTAAACAAGGCCTGATCAAAGGATAGCTTTCCTCTGCCCCATATTGACAGATTGGTTGAGGCTACCGCTGGAAATGAGCTGCTATCTTTTATTGATGCTTTCTCCGGGTATAATCAGATAATGATGTACCCGGATGATAGGGAGAAAATGACATTTATCACGGACAGGGGGATCTATTGCTACAAAGTCATGTCGTTCGGCCTCAAGAATGTACGTGCAACTTATCAACGCCTAGTAAATCGAATGTTTGCCGACCAACTCGGACAATCTATGGAAGTCTATATCGACAATATGCTTGTAAAATCAGCAAACGCCGAAGACCACATCAGATATCTTAGCAAGTGCTTCGACACGCTCAACCTCTATGGCATGAAGCTAAATCTAGCAAAGTGTACATTCACAGTCACCTTGGGAGAATTCTCCGGTACAGGGTAACGGAGCACCACATCAAAGGAAATTTGAAACAGATCTCTGCCGTTTGCACTCACCTAGAACTCGGAAGGAAGTTCAGAACTTGACAGGACGAATTACAGCTCTTAATTGCTTTATATCTTGATCGACGGACAATAGTATGTCATTCTATTAGTTGCTCCGAGCTAACATGATATTCGAGTGGAATGAGAACTGCGAGCAGGCCTTCTCTGATCTAAAGAAATACCTTTCCACGCCGCTTATTTTGGCAAAACCAGAAGAAGGCGAGGTATTATATCTTTACATCGCGGTATCCACCTCGACAGTATGCGGAGTCTTAGTGAAATAAGATTGTGGGGAGCAGGGACCGCTATTTTATGTAAGCAAAGCCTTAAGTAATACGGAAATGAGGTATACCACGATGGAGAAATTAGCGTTAGCTCTGCTGATCTCAGCAAGGAAGCTACGCCCTTACTTCCAGTCACATACTATCGAAGTACTGAGTAATCACCCACTTTGTGCTATACTCCACAATCCTAACTAGTCCAGACAACTAATCAAATGGGCGATCGAGCAAAGCAAATATGAGATAATCTACAAGGAACGCCCGAGCGTCAAGTCTCATGTCCTAGCGGATTTTGTGGCTGAACTCCCTGTAGGGGATGGCATCGAGATCACGACCGAAGAAGGATTTTGGACCCTGCACGTTGGTTGCTCTTCCTCACATCGAGGATCCGAAGTAGGAGTACGATTAGAATCCCCACTGGTGAGATCATCGAGCAATCATTTTGATTGAATATTGAAGCATCCAACAATGCAGCAGAATATGAAGCCCTGATTGCTGGTCTCCGACTCGCCGAGGTCGTAGGAGCAAAACGCCTAAAAGCAAATTGCGATTCCTAGTTGGTGGATAGTCAATTCAACAGAGAATATGAAACCAATGACGCTAAAATGAACACCTATCTCCAGGTAGTAAAGGAACTTGCAGCTCGGTTCGGAGACTTCGAGCTCTGGAAGATCCCTCATAACAAAAACTCAGTGGCGGACGTCCTGGCGGTATTGGCCGCTAAGTCGGATATCAGGCGAGTCATCCCGGTAGGCAGCATACCGATTTCAAGTATTGATTCAACCTTGGCACATCTGGCGGTCACGATGGTCGATGATTCAGAACCATCCGACGAGGCCACGGCTGAAGCCGAAGAATCACATGAAAAGGATTGTAGGGAAGACATTATTGCATACATAAAGGAATGAGAACGCCCAGAGAATAAATGGAAGGCTCAACTGCTTCTAGTTCGATGCGCTCACTCAACATCTACAAAGATCAGTTATATCGGTGGAGCACGTCAAGAGTAATGATGCGGTGCATTGCCAGAGATGAGATCTATAAAGTACTGGCTAACACCCACGACGGTGATGAAGGCAATCATTTTGGAGGTCAATCTTTAGCACTTCAGCTGAGGAAGCTCGAATTCTTCTAGCCGACCATGATAGCAGATTTTTAGGAGTTCGCGGAGAAATGTTAAGCTTGTCAACGCCATGCCTCCATGAAGTTAGCACCAACGCATGAATATTCTTCAGACACCATTGCCAACCCATTCATGCAATTGGCAATGGATGTCGTAGGACCACTTCATGCATTAAAAGGGAAGAAACATATTTTGGTAATGACGGACTACTTCACAAAGTGGATTGAGGCCGAGGCTTTCGTAACCATCAAAGGAACGGATGTGCAAGTCTTATTTGGATAAATATTATATGCCGACATGGGATTCCTTACGAGATCGTAACGGACAACAGACCGAACTTGGTGGGAAATGAGTTCGACAAATTCTGCCGTAAGTGGGGGATACGACTAAGCACCACAACTCCGTACTTCCCGCAGGGAAACAAACAAGATGAATCTACAAAAAAATCCCTCATAAGCGGACTAAAAAAGAAGCTCAGTAATATGAAGGCAGACTAGAGCGATAAGTTAGATGGAGTTCTTTGGTCTCACTGAACTACACATCAGTGTTCCACAAGACAAACACCTTTCTTTCTATCTCACGGAGTCGAAGCTTTGGCACCTGTCGAATTAAATGTAGGGAGCTTCCGTCATGTGCTCATGACTCGAAACTTGGATATCAACGACGATAAAATGATGGAACAACCAGATGAGCTAGAAGAAAGCCAAGATCAGGCTTTGCTACGAATACAAAATTACCAGCAATTCACCGCCAAGTACTATAACAAAAAAGTTTGCAATCGGTTCTTTGAGGTTTACCTAGTGTTACGTAAGACTTAGGCCACCAAAAAGGAGGACAACGCTGGAAAACTAGGAGAAAGATGGGAAGGACCCTACTAGGTAATAGAAACGAGCGACAGTAGGTGAACAATTCTTGGAATGCATAGAATTTGAAGCAGTTCTACTATTAGCTCGAAAAAAAAACAACTCGGCATATGTGCCTTCATCATTTTTGCACTTGAACTACGAGTGACTTGATCCTTCTTTCATAAAGAAGGTACGTAGGCAGCCTCTCATCAAGGCACAGTCGTGAATTTAACAAAAATATAAAGTTATTTTTCTAGAAAATTCAGCCAGGATACACATAATCCAAAATTGGATTATTAGAATCGCAAAAACAAGCATATCTATAAACTCCCAACTTAATATCGGCGCGACCAGATCATCCATATTCATAACTAATGCAAAATTTTTCACATCGGTACCCTGGCCAGGTATCCGATCTCTCATACATACTTCCCATAACTATAGTGGTATAAAACCCATTCAACCTAAGCCGGACTTAGTTCCGCATAAAGTCTACGATCGTTAAAGTAAACATATGCCGACTTAGGTCGCATAGTTTTCAATGACTTAGACAAACAACAAGGTAAGTCCGTATATTTTTGTGCACTCAATAGGAAAAGTTTAAAGGAATCGGAAAACTCAAAGGACTTTTGATCCTGATCTCGGCTTTATAAAAATTAACATTAAGAGTTAAAGCTTTATAAAAATGCTGGTTTATTAAAAATCAAAGTACTCGGACTACATAGGAAATTTTAAAACCAAAAATTTGTAATAAGAAAAAACAAAAGACGCGAACAAGATGCCGTAGTAGCAATAACAACAGTTGCTCCCTGACGAGTAGTTGGAGAAGCAATCGCAGCAACAACTTCCAAAGAATTGAAGATATCCAAAGAGATATGTCTCCTCGGAGCTGCTCTCACTTCCTCATTAGCTTTGTTCCTCCGAGCTTCGTCCAACAGCTCTTCAATGGTCAGAGGTGACATCGAAGAATGTGAACTCGATGGGTCAAAGTCGAACTCTTATGTTTGCTCTTTGTTCTCATCCCTGACCTCGGCGTATCAAGAGCGCTGTGTGCTGGGAATGTCGACTCCGAGTTTCTCTAGCTTGTCAAGGCATGCATGAGAACCAATGGCTTCGCACATCTGGGTCATATAGTGGTCACGATGATGACGTCGATCGGTCCAAAGCTCTAGTTCGTCTGTGTGATCAGCCCAGAAGTCTATATGCTTATGCATAGCCTTCTTCGACATCTTGGCCGACTCCCTCCACGATTCACACGAAGACCGAAGTTTTTTTTGTTCTTCGCCGACCACGGCTAGATGCCCTTTAAGTGATGGGACGTTAGCACGTTCCACCTCGAGACGCATAGAGAGCCATGTTCAAGCAAATGATTTATCTTGCTGAGCTCTTCGAACTAGCTAGGGCCTCTTGATCGGAGTTCAACTTGGTGGATATCGCATTCCCGATCGCGGTCTTATACGAGTTAACGAGATGGTTGGCCAAGTTTATCAACTAAAGAAGAAACAATAAAGAGTAAGGATCAATGATAGGGGCTTAGAAAGAAAAACAAAGTATTATCAAACCTTAACGGCATTCGCGGCAACCGTTTTATATTGCAAAGGTAGCACAATATCTTCAGGATTGGGAGCATCCTCGGAGATCTTGGTAATTATCTTGATCAACGAAGGATAGGTTGAAGGGTCCAACATCGAGAAGGGCACCGCCAGAGAATCAGACGATTCGTCTATCTGATCAGCCAACACCTGGATGAGATTGATTTCAGACTTTATCTTCCTGCACCATTGATGGCCGTTGTTCTCCATGCTATGATCTAAGGGAAAGACTCGCCAAGAAACGAAGGAAGAAATTAGGGTTTTTGTTGGGAAGAATGCGTTATGGGAGTAAAAAGAAAGATCTAGGCCGCGTTATTTATAACCTAATTAGGAAAGAGAAAAAGAAAATTCAAGCCTCTCTTTCGCGATTCACCGAAAACGGCGCTTATGAACGCCATGTGTGACAAGAATACATTTATTTGATGAAGGTGGATCATATTTACTCTTCAATTTAAATGAACGTAGCGGTTCCGCATTAAAAACCGTTGTGTCCATTCATTGCCTTTCAGACTAAATGACCAGACGTTTGCCACATGGAGAATCAAACAGACATGAGGATTAATCCTAAGTTGAATATGTTTATTTAACACACTTTGTCCGACCTCTGACGTCACGCTCGAAGGCCAAACTTGAGAGAGAGACTTATTGGTGGTACCGAATTTGGCATCTTTCACCCATACCCGACTTAAGATTGAACTGACCCGGATATCAAGTTGAAGACAAGAGGGTGGACCTAAATTCACCAAGGAAGCCCATTATGAGAACTGAAGGCCGGATTCATGAGATATCGCCGACCTAGGAATACGTGGAGAATAAGTAGAGAATATATGAGAATATTGTGTAAATCTTCCTAGTTAGGATACTTTCCATATAATTTAAAGGTTTATTCTCTACGATCATATTAGTATAAATATGTAATTCATTCCACCCGAAAAGGGATCCACAACTTTCTTAAGCAATAAAGTTCATTGGACCACTCTTGATCTTTTAAGCTTTTCTTATTGTTTTGCCCCAATAATCTAAATCCCACTTGTTTGATAGAGATTGAGTTCGTTTACACGAACCCGGTACCTTCAAATATAGTACGCTAGCAAGTCCGAAGATATACAATATGAACATTTGTGTTTTTTTCTCCTCACATCACGAGATATACAACATGAACATATAGTACGCTAGCAAGTCGATTTCTTTAGTAGAAATACCGAGATATGAACTTGCTCAAATCATGAAGAAAAGAAAGATAAAGACAAAAAGATTCAATTTAATACATTAGTATTTAGTATTTTACATTAAACTTATGAATAACAAAAGTTATTAGAGAAGTTGAAAATAAAGAAGCTCTAGTCGTAACGTTTGAAGATGAAGTAACTCTTGGGTTTCTTTTCGACAAATGTCGTCTTCTGGTGTGATGTTGTGTCACTCAACTGGAGAGGGATAACATAACTTTCATATATATGATTAGTATGCGATATAATTTAAAACTATCAAGTTTTATATAATTTTAGTTTTAAAACCATCGATTCCTTTTAACATTTTATGTACAGTTGTGAGGGGTCATATATTAGGTTTTAGTTCCCTTTAACATCATAGATTCCTTTTAAGAGATGATTTCTCATATAACCCACTTCTTTTGGTTAAATGCAAAACTAACCCACTTTTTCTTCTTCTTTACTATTCACCATTTTCTCACAAATCTCTCCTCTTTTTCTCACAAATCTTTTCTTTATTTCTTTTTTTTTTCAAAATCAGAAACTTACCAAAAGACTAAAAAACCAAAAAACATCAACTTATTTACGAAAATGTCATCTTCTTCCATTTTTCCAACCACCATGAACAACCAAATTAAAGCTCTAAATGCTACACCAACTGATTTTTTGTTACGTAAATGCATATTAAGTGAGCTCATAACTTAGACATCATTAATTTTCTCTCTAATTTCATCTAAAACTCTCTAATTTTCGTTCTTTCAAAATTTTCACTCATAACTTCTTTTTCCCCGTAATTCTTCCAAATAAAATGGTTGGAGTTGTTTTTTGGTGAAATTGATAGTTTCGGTGGTTTAAAAACGTGAATACGGAGTCGAACGAGTGAAAAAGGTAACGATTTTTTTCCGAAAATTTCAAATCTGGTTCGTAAATATAGACTGCATTTGAAGTCTACAAGTCAACTTAGAGTTAGATTTGCATTTGACTATTATTTGTAAAAAAGGTGAAGTAGACTACATTTTAAGTCTACACAGTCTTCTTTGACAACAATAAAAAATATTGTAGACTTCATGTGCAGGCAGCAGAAAAATCAGGTCACTTTTGTATTTGACCAGACCATTGATCGTAAAAAGTAGACTACATTTAAAGTTTACTTTAAGTAGACTTCAAATGCAGTCTACAAACAGGTCACTTTTGGGTTTGTACTTTTTTTTGTAGACTTCATTTGCAGTCTACTCTGAAAAGTGAGGTTAGTTTTGTGTTTGACCAATTTTTCGAAAAATTGACCCAAAAGTACATATCTTTTGTAGACTTCATTTCCAGTCTACTTTTAAATGTAGAATGGAAATGAAGTCTAAAAAAAGAAGTACAGATTTTTTGGTGCAAAACTATGAGTAATCAATGCATGATCGTGGCATAAGCATGATACGAGATATGGACCACAAGGATATATTGCGTTGGGATTTTGGTTCCGACGACCTTGTTATCAAATGTAGCGTCTTTGGTCGTGCATGTTCTTTTTTTATTGTTGTGCGATCGATCGATCCAATTCTGGGTCTACAGTTGGTTATGCATGTTCTTGTTTGATCATTGTGCGATCAATTGGGCAGACCTAGTAAGGATTAGAAAGCGTTACATTGTAGATACCTCGGGTAAGACATAAAGTGAATCTCAGGATGGTTGTGTCGAGAAGTGCTTGCATGGGAATTGGTGGCTAAGATTCCGAGGATCTTTAGCCTGTTATATCTTTACCGGCGGGACCGGGGAGGATAATCTAGAGGAGAGTTAAGGTGCTTCGCCAAAGGATGTTTGCTTTGTTGAGAGCTTTGCGGGTTTATGTTGTTTTGTAAGAGGAAACTTGTGAGCGTGAGGCAAAGATGAAGCTTAGGTTTAGGAAGTAGTTCGACAAGCAAGTCGCCTTTTGAGCTTAGCTTTCCTTGCGGTTATAGTTTCGGTTTGGCTTTTGTGTCGATGTTGTTGTTTTTGACTCCTTTATTTTTGTTTCGTTGTAACGATTATACGTTGTTCTTTTGGAAATTTATAAGATGGAGTTTTCCTTATTTATTTTCTGTGTTTAATAAGATGTGCAGTTCTTATTATTGTGATATTTCGGTTTTTGGAAGTATCATGCCGTAGAGCATGAGAGGTAGTTTTAGTCAATAGGTGCTCTGAGACGTTTAAGAATCGATTACTTAGGGACTTCAGTCCCGAATAGCTCATTTAGTGTGATTGCTTTGTGATATTTCGCGGGGGTGCGAGTCCTCCAGAAAAAGTGATTGCTTTCTGTTCTTTCGCAGGGGTGCGAGTCCTCCAGATAGTGCGTTGGATGTGAGTTTTTTCGCGGGGATGCAAGTTCTCCAGATATCGTTGACTCGAAGGATGTATCTCGAGAATGCGAGCGGTGTAGTATGAGCTAAAGAGTAATCAATGTTTGATAACGTGAGTGAGCATGAGACTGGATTGGGCCTCGGAGATCGTGTATGGATCTCAGATCGTGTTTGACTAGGTAGGGTCAGTGTGATGGTCTTAATGGGCAGTTGTATTGGGATTCGAGGTCGAATCCATTTTTAGTGGGGCAGATTTGTAACGACCGCGAACCGGAATTGTGGAATTTTGGTGGTGTCGATCGACACCAAGGTGAGGTGTCGATCGAGACTAGTTATTTTGGGTCGTTTCGATTTGGATTTTTAATTGCGGTTTGGCTCGGTTTAAGGGTTTAAAACCCTAGGAAACATATAAAAGCCTCCCTTGTCATGTTGCAGCCGTTTTGCAAAGGAAAAAAAAAGGTTTTGAGAATTAAAGAGAGAAAAAGTGATTGTGTGTGGAGGTTATAAGAGAAAAGAGAAGGCAGTTTCGGTTGTTCTGGTAGAAAGGAAGAACGGAAGATATATTCAAGTCTGATCGACAGGATTTTTCGTAGATAATTTCTTCTTTCTCTTAGCTAGCTATAGAAGAAATCCGTTTGCCTTTTGGGTCTGTAGTTTTTGAGTTATGATTGTTTTCCCGTGAGTGATCTGTGCAGTTTTGGGATTTGATTAGTCATCTTGGGAAGCGTTTTACCGGCGGTTGAGAGAGAATCAGGAGACGATCAGGGTATCGTTGGAAAGCTCCTTCAATCTAGTTTTCAGATTGGGTTTCCGATCTGAATTTGGAGGTATTCTCCTATCTCTGTGATCGTTTTAATTCAGAGTGTCGTTCTGTTTTTGTGGAAATCGGATTTGGGTTTAGGGAACCCTAATTGTGAGACTTAGGTGTTAGAGGAGGCATTATTTGGTGTTGCGTGTGAGATCAGAGGCTGCGAGGATCTCGAGTTGCTGATTTTGTGTTCTTAGCCTGGTCTTTCATCTGATCGAGGTGAGTTCCCGACCATAGGTTTCTAGGCTATGACGGTTTGATGATGTCTTCGTGATGATTTTGTGATGTATTTCGTGTATAATGGATTGTGATTATTGTTGTGTGTATTGTGGTTGTTTTTGGTATTGATCGTTTGCAGGTTTGCGACTCGTATTGTCCGGAATCGAGTCGTGAGAGGAGGGACTCGATTCTGATGCGATACAGAGGAGTGTCGATCAACACCAGGAGGGTGTCGCCCAACACCACTGCAGTAGGCGTGTCAATCGGCAGCCCTCGGGTGTCGCTCGACACGAGCACTAGAATCGTGTCGATTGACACCTTGCTGGTGTCGCTCGACACGACCAGTTTCTGTTTGGAAACGTTTTGAAATGTGATGTTGTGTATTCGTTGGCTTGTGAATTGTTTTGGTGATGTTGTATTGTTGCCTGAACCACCTTGTTACGCCAGTTGATGGTATGACCGGCTAACTAAGTATTTATGAAATACTTACACAACTCTTATTCCCATGTGTTGCAGGTAAAAGAAAAAGTGTGATCGCGGAATCATGGCGTAGGAAGATGATGATTAAGGTTGAGGTGTTTATTGTTTGGTCTAACGAACTTGGTTGTTTAGGTTGCTAGAATTATCATTCTTGAATATTATTATTGTTTGAATTATTGGTTAATCGGGTTATTGTTTATTTTTGCAGTAGGATTGTTTAGTATATAAAAAAAAGATGTTGGTTGTTTCACATAGTAGGAAATTCCTCTTTTTATGATTAAAATTTTGAGTTTGATTAAAGCATTTTCGTTTAAATAGGTTTTTTAACAGAAAAGGTTATTTTTTAAAGGTTTAAAAAGAAGGGTTAGTTTTCAAAAAAACAAATATTTTGAGAATATTTTTACAAATTTCCTCTCATTTTAATTAGTTAGTCTTGCAATTGTAATTGAGTACTTTTTGAAGTTTAACATTGTTTTTATTTCATTGTTCTCGCCGCGCGGGGGCAAGAGTTCTTGCATATCAATTTACATCTTTTAATTTACTATTGTTTGATAATTATTTTATAAATATAACTTATCAAATATTTCCAATCATGCCCAGGACGCGGGTTCTTAACTAGTTATTAACTTATTATCATAAGTATACTAACCTATGTTCTGTTGTAGTAGAAATGGCTTGAGGTGTTCTTAAAAATCCTTGCTTGATTGAGAATCTCCACTGGAGCCGTTTTTCGTTTTATTCGGCTCTAAACAAAATTATTTTGTGGAGATTTTTCTCAGTGATCAGATTAGGGTCCATCTCCCTCAATACGGTTGTCATGGTACTTTGTAATTTAAGAAAATACAAAAAGTTAAGCTTTACTAGATCATGGAGACCATTTTAGAGTTCTCTGCTTTTATTTATTTTAAATTTCGTGATCATAAATTTGCTAATATGCTTAAAGAAAATACAAAACGTTAAGCTTTACTAGGTCATGAAGACCATTTTAGAGTTCTCTGCTTTTATTTATTTTTAAATTCCGTGATCATAAATTTGCTAATATTCTAACTCGTTCGTATGTTATCAACAAAACGTGGTCATGAAAGATTTGATGTAGAAGAAATCAGATGATAAATTTGTGTTCATGAGAAGCAAATTTAGTTTCTGTAATTCTTTTTACGTTATGCATTAGCATTTTTTTTTCAAGATTTAACATGATACAAGGAAACAACATTCTCTGTAGTAAAACGATTTATTGTTCATGTAAATGTAGATTTCTTAAAACAAATTGTAAACTGAATAATTTAAAATGTAAACTTCCGAAGATAAAAAGTTAAGAAATTGTCCAAAAATACGAAATCAATTATCGAAATAAGAAAATGTCCAACTTGGAGAACAATCGGAGGCATTTTCTAATTTATATGTTTGGTTGACAAAAAAAAAATGTAAACTATAATGTTATTGAAGTGATACAAAACGATTTCTTGTTCATATATAGGTAACTTTCTTATAATAAAACAGAAAAATTATTAAACTTTAACCAAGAATGTCATGTATTAAAAAAACACTTCTCGTAATTAGTAGGATGACAAAAAAAAAATTGTAAACTTCGAACAAAATGTTAAAAACAGTTTTAGTAGGATGACAAAAATATAAAATATAAAATGTACACTTCTTAAAAGGAAAAGTGCTACGAATCGATACAAACAGAAAGAAAAAAAAATATATTTGATCGAGAAACTATATATAAACAATGGTGAATGAGTTTTATTTTCCAATCTCTCAATCATCTTTGACAATTGAAAAACATGGCTCATCAACAACTCAATCTTGACTTGGGTTTAGCTCCACATGATCCATGGGTTATAAAGAAGTTTTTAACACACTCTGATACTCACCGCGAGCTTATTCTCCCAAAAGAAGAATTCGAAACTTTTATAATTCCGGTCATGCCACAAGTTTTGGTCGAGAATTTGGCGAATGGTGTCGAAGTGAAGATTCATATCATAGAGGAAGGTCATGAAGCTCCTGACCACAACTTAACTTTGATGTTATACAAAGGAACGTACTTCTTCAAAGGAGGCTGGTCAGTTCTTGCTAGAGAAAAAGGTTACCAAGAAAATAATCAAATTGGACTCATGTGGGATAAGTGGTCTGGTAGATTTTCCTTCACCAGATTAAGCTGATTTTTGATTAATATTATAGATCTTTTCATAATATATATTTAGGGGCTTTTTAATTTTTATTCAAGTATTGTTTCTTTTATTATTATCATAGTTGTTTTATGTTGGTTTTATGAGGTTTATATAATAAAATAATAATACGTATTGCTTTATTTATTTGAATTATTATTATTTTATATAGTATGTTCATCATGCACCGTCGGAATTGAAAACATCAAATTATCTAAGTCAAAATCAAACATGAATTTTTTATAAACCATAAGTAGAACCTTAAATTAGCTAAAGCAAACAATAATTTGAAGAAATCATGAGAAGTAATTTACAGTTAAAAAGATAACCAACAAAGAGGAAAGACCGAAAGAGAAGTCATCATCCATGTAAAAGTCAAAGAGGATCATGGGAACAAGAATAGTCTTGCGGTTGCACCAAACTCACTCCGTTCATGGGAACAAGAATAGCCTTGCGATTTTTATAGGTTTGGTCGGGCTTAAACCATTTTCCTGATTCTTTTGACCCATTCCAAGAAGCATGAGATCAATGCGAGTTAGCATACTACATTGTAATTAAGCGAATCTGTATATTTTTCTTGATTATCGTTCCATGACTCTTGAACAGGGCTTTGTGACAATGATAACCTGGTCTCACACTTTGTTCCTTGGATGCTTTGACGGCTTTTGGGAGTTCTTGTTCGGTCTTGGGCTTTTGTCTTTGTAAAAAAGTGTACCAAAAAAAATAAAGGCAATTCTAAAAAATACCACAAAAAAAAGTTTTTTTTCCAAAAATACCACCAATTTTCAAAAGTTCCAAAAATACCCATTTTTCCAAAAATTCCAAAAATACCACAAAATTAAAACTAACTTTTAATATTCAAAACTAAAATCCTAAACCCCAAACCTAAATCATACCTCCTAAAACTATACCCTAATTGTACAATAGTTAACCCAAACCCAAATATTTAAATTCTAAGCTCTTGAAAATCAATTTTTGAAGTTGTAGTATTTTTGGAACTTTTGAAAATTAATGGTATTTTTGAAACTTTTAGAGGTATTTATGGAACTTTTGAAAATTGGTTGTATTTTTGGAAAAAAAAAAAATTTTGGTGGTATTTTAGGGAATTTCTCAAAACATAAAAAGGAAATTTTTAGATTGGATTCCTTGTGACAAAAGATGAGGACCTCATAATTTTTATAAAAATCTCTCTCTAAGTTCTCTCTCTAAAATGTTTCTCTAAACACTTCTTTAACTATCCAGACTTCCGAGCTTCTTCATGAGCTCTGATTACTTTCGATTCAAGAGATGCCTTTCTGCTTCAACTCTTTAGGTTGAGCATCTGAATTATCAATAAGACACTTGTCAACACGATTCTCGTGGGGGAAATTCCTAATAGTGGTTGAGCAATTCGGAGGCATAGAGGCCCGTTTAGAGCTCTCTATACCTGGAATTTACCGCTCGATTGTTAACACGGCTTTGGTCAACACGATTGCTCAGATAATCTCCGAAAGTTTAATGGTATCAGAGGATGATCTTTTTAAGTCGAGTCAAAGAGTATACAATGTTAATGATTAGCTAATTACAAATGTCTTCTTTATCTTTTTGCCGCAGACCTACTAATTCTACACATAGCATTCCTCTATATCTCGAGATAACAGAACCACATTTCACTATCTAAACCTTGGTCTTAAATGTCTAAAGATTCATCGCTAACATTAAAAATGGGGAACATGGAAATTGCAAAAGTTGAGTTACTACAAGAAACTCTTAAACTATGCGACGCCGTTTCCAAACATCGACGGTTTATACGAAGCCCATTAACGGCCCAGCATCTAATTTTATTTTTTAATTTTTAAAAAACTTATGTTTGTAAATTGGATCAAATTCTTTCGTGCCACAAGTTGTTGAGCTCAAATCACAAATGCCATAAAGAATAAAAGAGTTTGTTTTTTATTTAAATTTAATCTGAAACTAAGTAAATGACAAAATAACCTAAACTAATTCACTTATTTACTGACCTAACCACTTATATCTGATCCAAGATCCGATCCATTAAATATTATAATTTTTTTAACTTAATAAAACCAAAATCAAAATCAATTTCTCCATCTCCGCCACACAAACACTCACCGACACACCAACATCTTCTCCGGCGATTCTTCCCGTCACAAACCAGCAAACAACTCAATCTTAACCTCCGATCAACTCTCATGCCTTTAGTACATTCCTCTCACGCCTCTCTCCGCGAAAGCCTCTCTCAACGCCATCCATGGCTAGAGCTAGATCAAAGCTCTTTCGCTAAACCCGACTCTCTCTCCAATTCAATTTCATGGATCTATAAAATTCTCGCTAAATCCACCGAAAACGATTCGATTTACGATCAATTAGAGATAAATTGAAGAAGACAACGAAGGCTGAAGAACAACCTAGAGTTTCGGAGAGGAGCCACTGAGAATCGAGCGAACGGCGTCGTTATCGGAGTAGAGAAAGGGATGATAGGGAAAAAGCCATAGAAGGAGAAGCAGAAGTGCAGAGAGGCGTGATAGGTATGGTGATAGAGATTGACGGAGTAGGAGGAGCCGGAGCAGAAGCTCGTCGCCGAGGAGAGAACGTAGGAGGCGAGAAGACATTAAGGAGAAGAAGAAGATTGATTACTCTCGGTTAATCAGAGGCTACGATGATATGGTACATTGTAATCTCTTTATTAGCATTCTCTTATCATCAGTTTGATGCACTTTTGTTAATTCTTACTAAATTCAGCTTCGGTTATTGAAATGCCTAATTGTTAGATAGCTTAACACACCATGCTACTTAGGAAACATTGCTTCATGTACTCGCAGTTACTTGGTAAAGCAGGAATAACTAATTTAAGATTAGCACTTGAATTCCAATTCTTGTGGAACTCTATCTGTGTTTATGGATTTGGATTCTGTATTTTTGTTGTTGTGTGTGTGTGTGTGTGTGATTTGCCAAGTTTTAACCTTTAGGCCCAGCTAGATTTTCTTTTTACATCAATGGGGAAGAAGAGAACGAAATTGTTAGGTGCATTCATTGGATGGAGACTCTGGAAAATGAGGAACAGTCTCACTTTTGAGAATAAGCGTATTTTTATTCCTCAGGTTATTAATCATTCTCTAATAGAATACAAGCTGTGGAAGGAAGCCAAAGATTGGAATGATCAAAGTCTTGGAGCTTACAAAGCATCCTCTTTAATTCAGGTACTACAAACATTTCAACAGGTGATGGAATATGATCATGCCTATTACTGTCTTGTAGATGCTTCTTGGACAATATAGGTATAGCTTGGTCTCTTTATAATAGGGAGGGACGCCGGGTCCTAAAAGGTAGAGCCTCTGCAACTCCCACTGATTCCCCATTAGAAGCTAAAGCCACGGCATTGCTAAGGGCGATTAAAGAGCTAAGCAAACTCAGTTATGAAAATGTGTTGTTTGTAGGTGACAATAGGACTTTATTTTGCAGTATTGGAAATTTACTCACATCAAGAAGAAATCAGGAGTGGTGCGCTATGGAGATTGCAATGCTTGTCAAAAATATAACCTCAATTGCTAGATGCAGGAACTACTCCTTTATTAAGGCGCAGTGTGGTACAAGAAGTAGATCAAAATGCTAAGCTAGCTAGAGAACATGTATTTCCATGTATTGTCTCCTGGGAAACATTGTAATCATGCCACTAGTGGTTTTAATAAAAGTTTACAGGTTGACGAAAAAAAAACAATTAGATTTTCTTTGGTACAACTGAATTACACCAAGTACTACTGCGTACCACTGCACTGGTTTTTATTTTGTTATTTCATGTATTTATTTGAATTTTAAAAAACAAACAATACCAAATTAAAAGTAAGATAATAAATAAAATTGGGTCAACCCAACCAAATTAGGCCACATGGCGTTCCTAGACATATTTAACACATGTGCACAATCCTTTAGGTGAATTTAACACATGTGCATCATTAGTTAACATGTAGTAGTACCCAAGTATATAAGTGTTACAAATTTGTTCATAGTGTTACTTTTGGGGTTTATCAGTTTATTTAGTTATACTATGTTACGAAAAATAAATCTTCAGTGGTACAAGTGATATTTGGAATTTGTCACACATTTCCTATGTTTCCACGCAATAATATGTGCAACACCACCTTTTTGTGAATTTTTGCATGACAAAGTAGATAACATTATGAACTCTTCTACAAAGTATAAGGTGATTGATGGCAAAATAAATATAACATGCATAAACGATTAAGACAAATTTATTTTTATTATAAATACTAGTTTGTCTAGTAATTTTACTCTTAAGTTGCAAAAACACATTTGAAAAAATTTAGATTGCATTATAAAATTTTAATATTAACCATACTAAATTGTTCATAGTAGTACTTTTGGGGATTTCTTAATTTATTTAGTTATACTATGTTACGAAAAACAAATTTTCAGTTGTACATGTGATATTTGGAATTTGTTACACTTCTTCTATGTTTGCATGCAATAACATGTGCAAGACCATATTTTTTTGTGAATTTTTACATGACAAAGTAGATAATATTATAAAACACTTCTTAAAAGTACAAGGTGATTCATGGCAAAATAAAATACGACATGCATAAGGAATCCCTTGCATAAACGATTAATAAAAATTGATATATATATATCATGGTACGAAAAACAAATTTTCAATTGTACATGTCAATTTTAGAATTTGTAAAACATTTCCTATGTTTCCATGCAATAGTATGTTCAACGCCACCTTTTATGTGAATTTTTACATGATAAGGTGGATAACATTGTGAAACTCTTCTTAAAAGTATAAGAGAATTTGTTGACAAAATAAAATATGATATGAATAAACTATTAATAAAAATTTATTTTATATTATAAATACTTTTATTTTTAATTTGGAAAAACTCTTTTTAAAAATTTTAATTTGCATTATAAAATTTTAATATTAACCACCCTAAATTGTAAAAAAGATTAGTTCTACCATTACAATAGTAATTTTATTTTTAATTTGGGAAAACGTGTTTTAACAAAATTTTAATTTGCATTATAAATTTTTATTATTAACCATACTAAATTGTAAAAAAGATTAGTTATACCATTACAATATGTTATCTCCACTATATAAAATCTATTAAACAATAAATATGTGATCTTCTCTTGAAATCCAATTATACTCATCTCCTTTCTTTAAAATATATCCTCTATAATTAAAATGTATGCTTGTGTTCATGGTCTCCTAAAAAGATGAAAGTAAAACTACGTTACTACGTATTTATTTGTATCAATTTAACTATATTGTTTCAAGTATTACGCTCATCTCAGTAATACCGAGTAATACACAGTGTTACCCAGATTTCGTGAATTCGATCCCGAAATCTTCTTATCCTCAACGATTCATTACAATTCAACCATTGCAATCCAGTGTCCTAATCGACCAAAAAACGACGATAATAACCCAATATGCATAACAAAAGAATAGTTTTCCAAATCCAATTAAAATCTCTAAATTATCTACCCAATGTGGAAAGAACAACGAAAATTGGTTATCCATCACAATTCATACTTTTTATTTTGCCAAAATTTAATCCTACAATACCAAATTTTTAATTTCATTCGAGCTCAAATGAATGCTTTAATGGTGAAACTCATATGAAGAAGATGAAGAGAAAAAAGTTTCTGATTTTTGCTTCATGTCTACGACAAAAGGAAGAGAAGGAGAAGAGGAGAGATTTGATTGGTTGAAAGTGGAGTGATATGATTGGCTAGCTTTTCTATTTTTCTTTCTTTTTCGTTTTTTTTAAGTGACAACTAGTTAGAACCTTTTGGTAATTTTACCTACATTAAAGGATAGTATGATTTTAGTTGGTAGAATGTGGCATATGAGATTAAAGCTTCGTTTTTTTATTTGGCAAAGAAAGATTGTGCCATTTAAGAATTTGATCCTTGTATTATTGACGATTCGATCTCTGGACGGAAGGAAAAAGTACCCAAAGAGTAAGAATTGTGTCCCTTCGCCGCAAACCGTCGTTCTTGTTCGCCGGTGAGTTCCGTTCATCGTCTTCCTCGGTCCTTTTCTCTAGATCTGTTTTCAAAATTTCCTGATTCCAGATTCTCTATATGCAACTCCATTGTTGCTAAGCTTTTAAACCCTAGCTCTTCTCTGTATCTGCTTCGTCGAAATTGAAAAATCTCCGGCGATCGATTTGCTAGTTTTACAAAACAATTGAATTTCGCTTCGGAGACTCAGCAACACATTGATCGATTCCTGATTCGGTGCTGATTGGTTGAATTGTTACTTATGTATTTCAGGAAGAAGTTGTGGACTAAACACAAAAAGATCAATGAATGAAGAAGAGCTTCCAAGAAATGGTGAAGAAGAATGTAGAATATCACTGTTTGATTATTCGGTTGAGAATCATTTGAAGGCAGTGGACTCGATCAGTGATCTCTGTGGTGAAACTAGTATTGATATTGATGAGACTGATGTAAGCAGACTATCATCATCACTTACATTCTTGAGGTGCGTTAAAGAGTAAATTATAAACTTCTTTTTAATCTTAAGCTTAGTATGAGTATTCTATTTGTTCATATAACGCTCACAAATCTAATCTCATCTGCCTCTAAATATAGGGAATGGAGGCATTTTAATTTTGAACCAAAAAGTTTTGGGTTCTATGATGAGGCTGAAAAAAGCCGTGAACCAATCAACAGTCAAACTTTGCCTCAGTTTTCTTCAGCACGAGCTCCTAAGGTATGTCAAGTCTTTACACTAAAAGATTATTTTTGACTTTCGTTCTTACCTTCCACTTCTTTAATTGCTTCAATGACAATGCTTGAATTAGTATTCTTATTGGTGCAGGGTTTGGTACATGACGATATATCATCATCGTCTGGTGAAACTAGGTAATAATTTATATTTATATGAGCTAATCTCAATTTAAATCCTTCAACGGGTTCTGCTATCTAGCAAAAATAATGCTTCGCTTGGAGTTATAGGTTTCCACAGTTCGATGAATGAAAATTCGTAGTTTTGCTGAGTCTGAGGTTCAAATTTATGGTGTCACTTGTTGAATTTGGTAACTGAATGAAGCTGATACAGACCAGGTCTTGGTTGGTTATTGGCTAGACAGGATATTGACAATGCTTCTTTGTGTATATATTTCTGCTCTAGTCTGTTTTTAGTTATCAATGAGAATTGCCCTAGTCATGATTGTTTATGTGATGGATTCTTCGCCTCTGTAGCAAGGATTTTGTTATGCATGTTGGAGGCTCTGTTTGGGCGTTAGAGTGGTGTCCCAGAGTTCATGAAAATCCAGATGCTCAAGCAAAATGTGAGGTGATTAGGTCATATTTTCTGTTTTCATACTCCCTAGAAATGTAAAGTCATAGGTTTTCATTGTTATGATCTTTCACTGTTGCAGTTTCTAGCTGTGGCTTCTCATCCGCCTGAATCATACAGTCACAAGATAGGTGTTCCACTTACTGGCAGAGGCATGGTTCAGATATGGTGCATTTTAAATAACATATGCAAGAAAAATAGCACCAACTTTTCGGAAAAGAGTCAAAAGTTGATAGGAAAGACTCAAAAGAAACCATCTGGTGAAACTATTGAAATAACAGAACCTAAAAAGCCGAGAGGTAGGCCCAGGAAGCATCCAGTAGAGACAACAGAGCCTAAGAAACGAAGAGGAAGACCTAGAAAGAAGAACACTTCGGAGCTTCCTATTGAGCTTGATGGTGACATTCTATATGTTGAAGCTTTGTCTGTTCGTTATCCGGAAGAGTCAGTTGTTACTGCAACTCCTCTTCAGATCCTAAGGGAAACTTCAGTGACAGAAACTAAAGTCAACAATGAAAGCACAGGAGAAGTTTTGTCTTCCGAAAATGTAAATATAAAACTTCCCATTCGGAAGAAGAGACAAAAAACCCAAAACACTGAAGAAAGTTGCAAACCCATGTTATTAGAAAATAGTGAAGCTTTTGGAAATGTACCATGTGAACCGTCTTCAGATATTTCTGAAGACATTGCTCTTCCAAGGGTTGTTTTATGCCTGGCCCACAATGGAAAAGTTGCCTGGGATATGAAATGGCGCCCCGCATGTACAGGTGATTCTATTAGTAAGCATAGAATGGGATATTTAGCTGTCTTGCTGGGGAATGGTTCTCTGGAAGTGTAAGTTAACTACTACTTTTCCTCTTTTCTTTTTTTCTTTTCCCTTATGCATTCTATGCCCTGCACGATTTTCTTCTTTTACTTTGATTTCCTAGCACCGTCATGTTCGTGAACGCCCCCCTTATCTTTCTTGTCAAACCCCTATGTGAAATTATCTTGCATAATCATATTTGCAATCTGCAATATTGTAGCACCTTTCTAGGCTTCATGTAATATGCAAAATGATGAACGACCTTTTGTAGGTGGGATATTCCAATGCCTCAGGCAATATCAGCTGTATATTTATCTTCAAAGAAATCTGCAACTGATCCTCGTTTTGTGAAACTGGCTCCGGTTTTCAGATGTTCAAACTTGAAGTGTGGTGACACACAAAGGTTAGTAGTAGATGTCTTCCACATAGCTAGTTTTTGCATTTTTGGTGGTATGGAAAACAAAGCACTCCTTTTTTTTTCTTTGTTTTTAAGAGTTGCGCATATAGTATGAAGCATAAAATTGATTTTCGCTTCACTTATTGATACATTCTCAATATCTGTCTCTATTGGGTTTCTTCTGATATGGTGCTTATCATTATCGTACAGTATTCCTTTGACAGCGGAATGGTCGACTATAGGGAATCCTGATTTCTTACTGGCTGGTTGCCACGACGGCACGGTAATTACTAAATTAGTTTCACTTTCTTCACCATCCACATCATACTTTTATCTCCTTTTTCTTTTATGTGTAAATGTTTTCAGGAATAACTGAATAAGAATTGTAGTGCTTAATTTCTTGACTCCCTATTTCTGTTATCTTGCATCAGGTGGCTCTCTGGAAGTTTTCTACAACTAAATCTTCAGAAGGTACTGTCAAGGTCACATGATTGTCCTGGTGGCCAGAGAGTGATTTCGTCTCTCGATTTCATATTTACTTTTGATGTTTTTACTGTGCAGATACAAGACCTTTACTTTTCTTCAGCGCAGATACAGCTCCTATTAGGGCAGTTGCATGGGCTCCTAGTGAAAGGTAAGTGATGGGAAATTTTACCCATAAATTGAGTAATTTTTCCTTTTCTGTTTTTACTTTCATTCAAATGGAGACCAAGTGGAATAATTAACGAGGAAATCAACTTAGATACTAATTAAGGGGACTTGCGATAGATTGAATCAGTAGCTTCCACAGATTTTCTCTTTAATCCTGGACCTCCAGTGAGATGTAGGCATGTTGCTACTCCGGATCCAGGAGCTACCTAGTCTCTTTAGACTTTGTCACTGGCTTAAATAAAAAACATTGTACTGTTTTTTCATTTTGTGTGGATGCCACACAATCTTCCGGTACTAATTACAGCAATTTCTAAATATCCAGTGATCAGGAAAGTGCAAACGTGATAGCTACTGCTGGACATGGAGGACTCAAGTTTTGGGACTTACGGTACACCTCAGGAATTTACTATGTATCAGCTAACACTATGTTTTGAAACTTTGCTGCTGATCTAATCAATACACAAGACGGTCATGTTTAAAGTTTTTTTGCCTGCAGTGATCCGTTCCGTCCTTTATGGGATTTGCATCCAGTACCAAGGTTCATTTACAGCCTTGATTGGTTACAGGACCCAAAGTATGAAATCTTATCTCGATGCTCAGTTTATTACTGTGTCTTTAGATTAATCGTTGAAGTCTTGATTAAACCTGGGGTTTCAAATATCTGCAGATGTGTTTTGTTGTCCTTTGACGATGGAACACTAAGAATCCTAAGCCTGGTGAAGGTTGCGTATGATGTTCCCGCAACTGGAAAACCTTATCCCAACTCAAAACAGCAAGGGTTAAGCGTTTATAACTGTTCAACTTTTCCCATCTGGAGTATTCAAGTATCACGACTAACAAGTATGTAAATGTTTTTTTGTAGATTTGTGTTTAAATTCAATTGTTCAAACTCACTATGACATCACATGAATTACAATTTACATGAGCACAAGAATTAACTCTTTTAACTTCTCAGGCGAAGCAGCTTATTGCACTGCAGATGGCTCCATTTTCCATTTCCAGGTCTGTCTCTACTATTACTTCACCTCATTTGTTTTTTGGTATTTCTTTTTAAATCTCCCTTTGTCTTGTCGGGCTTACAGCTTACAACCAAAGCAGTGGAAAAAGACACAAGAAATCGGACTCCACACTTTCTCTGTGGAAGGTTCACAATGAATGATTCCACCTTTACGGTGCATCGTCCAGTGCCAACACCAATCACTGTGAAGAAACCGATTGGTGAGACGGGTGAAAAACAGAGATGCCTTGGAAGTCTCGTGAATGAATCTCCTAACCGATACGCATCTAACATTTCAAATGCGCAGCCTCTAGGTCAGTTAAAACTCCTATAATGGATTGTTAATCTGTCAAGTCCCTTAGTCTCCTTTAGTCCTTGCTGTGAACTGGCTTAATTGAATTTTTTGCAGCTTTTGCAAACGACGACGACACAGGTTTAGAGTCTGAAACCGAAGAAACAAACAACAAAGCGCCAAAAGCAAAGGCTAAAAAGGGGAAAAACAATACCAGAGAGGAGGAGGAGAACAGAGGAGCACTGGTCTGTGTTAAAGAAGATGGTGATGACGAAGAAGAAGGAAGGAGAAAAGATGCAAGTAGTAGCGGAGCAAAAGCTGAAGAATTCCCTCCGAGAATGGTAGCGATGCATCGAGTGCGGTGGAACATGAATGAAGGAAGTGAGAAATGGCTATGTTATGGCGGAGCCGCCGGGATTGTTAGGTGTCAAGAGATTGCTACACTTGGTTTGGCTGCTAAACCAAACCGGAGACCTCAGAGATAAATGTAGACATAGATATTGCGCTCCTTGAGGTTGTACAATATATATAATTTATGAATTTAATCAAAAAGCAATAAATAGTGTCTTTTTGTTATAATAGGATCCAACTTACGAACACTTTTTCAATCCAAAACCGTTTTGATTTTGCCATAGAAAAGAGATCAACCCCTGAAAATAAAACTGATCAAAATCGGAACTTCAACAAAGAAGCAAACGGATTCCGTACGTTCTTACAAACCGGCATTTCTTAAACTTGTGCCGTAAATCTTACAATGGTACAACACTTGCTCTTTCCTTGTAAAAACCAAAAAAAAAAAAACTCTCAAAACTAATCTCTGATGAGTACAATAGTAATCCAATTGTGTTTGTTGGATGAGTATGACTCGTCTTTAGTGTTTGATAACGAAAAGCCGAAACAAATGGAAAAATGTCCCGGACAAAAAAAAAGGGATCGTGAAGTACCTATCTTTAGTGTTGCAAATGGTAAGATGATGAATGTATGTGTAATGTTGTTACACTTGCATCCGACACTGGCGACCATGAAGGTTCTTGAGCCTTGTGAGTTCTTTCCGCCTCTTTCTAGCTTCCGCTGCAGCCATAGATCCTTGCTTTTTTCCCGGTAGAGAAATCAAAACATGATGACCAGGTGGTATCGGTGTGACTCCATTAGCCGACTCATTGACATCTCCATGCTTGAAACTATGAGCTTGATGCGTTATGGAAAAACCATCCCCTCCTTCTGAGAGGACTTCGGTTGCAGATTCATTGAGATCATACAAAGGTCTGGTTTCCATAGAACCAGAGTCCTCTTCTTTGATTGTAGTTGGTATATGAGACCGCAGAGTGTTTGTGACTTCAACAGGTATTGCAGAAGAATCATCGATATGGTGTCCGTTTGAAGAATCATCGATATGGTTTCCGTTTGAAGAAATACCTCTTTGTGTGTCTTGAAACCCCAAGGGTGCACCATTGCTCTGATCTGGAGGAGGGAGAAACCAAGGGCATGGGACAACGTAAAAATGAGTTTTTTGCCCATTATCATCTGGAGGATTTTCATTCTCTTGCGAGGGCATGGTTTTACCAGTAGCTCCTGGAGAGGTGGTGAATGGTGCTGCGAAGCCATTTCGGTTTTCGAGTGGTGATATCATTGGACCTGACGTTTGAGTAACATGAGGCCAACAGAAAAGCTGATATGGATTCTGGTTGTAGAAGTAAAACGGAGTCGATGATGTAGACATCTCAACTTGAGACATCTTTGGCGATTCTTCAGCTTCTTTTGTATCAGGTTTTATCGACTTTGATACCTGTAAAAACAATTAGCACATGAGATATAGCAGGACTGATGAGAAATAATGCTTCCTGATACTGATGTGATTTTTGATAGATTGTGTAACCTGTTCCTTTAAATGCTTGTTAGTCGTCTCCAAAGACTGAAACTCTTTCAAGGCCCAATCCTTTTCCTGCCAGCGCGAATGTCATTTAGCTATAACAACGATCTCACTATTGCTTGGACGAAAAAGAAAGTAAATCGAATGGTTTTACTAACCCTCCTAAGATTCTCATTCTCATATGTCAGATCAGCTGCTTTTTTACTCAGCTCCTCACACATTGCCTGGATAAATAAAGAAAAGAAAAAAAAAAATACTCATTAAGTAGCAAAGTTGCCGGATATGGACCTTGATGGTTACAAATTCCAAAGAAACTTGTGATAGAACAAAGCATAACCGGCATCAGTAAACCAATCTCATTCTACAGTGTGTGCTAAATTGTTAACTATACCTGTCTTCGTCGAATAGTTTGCCTAGCAGATTCTCGGTTAGCTAATATTCTTCGGATTCTACGTTCTTCTCTTTCAGCCTAGACAGTAGTAGTCAATACCCAAACAAAAAAAGACACAAATGGAAAAAAAGAGAGCAAACTTTACTACTTTATATAGCAATACCTCACTTAAATTCTGCCTTGAACGGCCACAACCATTTGATCTACACTTTAGGTTGGAAGCAAGATATGATTTAGATTTCTCATCATCTAATTCAGTTTTAACCGGAACTTTAGTCACTACTTCTTCTCTAGTACTTAGTTTAACTTCTTCTTCTTCTTCCTCTTCATCTTCTTCTTTCACTCCTCGTTCCTGTTACATAAACATATTTATTTAACTATTTACTAATAAGCGTATAGTCGACTCGCTAATTGTATTCATCTAACCAGTGTAATCACAAACCCACTATATTCTTCCTATTTAAAATCGATTATTTGGATCTATACACACAAAACTAATTTAGTTTTCGCACAAAGAATCAAATCCAGAATTCGAAAGCGAAGAGACCTCAGCGAGATCCGGAGTAGGTAAAGCTTCCGAGTCAGGACGTTTCAACCTCGAGTCGCACGGAGGCGACTCGGTCTTGACTCGTTTCCTCACTCGTTTCCCTTTACTCCCCCAACTCGCCGCCGATTCGAAAACATTTTCTCGCATTATCGCTAACTGCGCCAATGCCTCCGCCGCCTCAAGCTCCGTCATGTTCGCTACATCTTCGCCGGTCGACGAGCAGCAGCTCGAAATATGTTCCAACTCCATGAAAACTCAACACAAACAAACAAATATTCAAACAAAAGATTTTTCGAAAAAAAAAAAAAATGGGAGAAGAAGGAAAAAAAAGATATATAGAGAGAGAGAGAGAGAGGAACTGTAGAGCTCTTCTCCGACTAGTTGTGTAGAGCGAGAAAGGGAGAGGAGGAGCCCACCGATTGTGAGAAAGTGACACGTGTCGTGCCAGCTCATCGTCTACAATTGGTGGCTTAACTATAGCCCATGTATCTGTGAACGCCACGTTTCGTTTAGTTACCAAGTCAGCACAACCGGCACGTGCCGAGTGAATTCGTGCGTGCGAAGCCGAGATTTGGGATCGCTATCTCTCAGAGAAGTGGGAAGTAAGGCGCAGAGTTTAAGGCGAAGGTCGGTTTTGGAGGAGCTCAGATTGTGACACGTGGATTAATGTTATTGGATCTTTACGTGGCAATGTATTAGCCATGGGATTAAGTGGTGTATAACTTGGTTTGGATCACACGGTTGAGCTTTTTACTGCAACACACAATCATTTCTGGTCTTGTTGAACACTTAAATGGGCCGGACTTTTTTGTCGTCATAAATGGGCCGATAATTAAAACCAAGGAAACACACCAATTATTTTTTTATTTATGTAGGAACTGGAGATCCGATTCGTTTAAGTACACGGATATGATTTTTTTGTAATATATGATTGTTTTTTTGTTGTGACCAAAACAAAAATGATTGTTTTTTTAAGAAACAAAGCATTTTCTATAAAATTGTGTGCATATCTTCATCAATTTTTTAAATCGTCTAGATATTACATCATCGTTAGATTATATTTGATCTAATCCTATTATGATGATATTCAATTACTTGTCTGCTTGTCTATGTGAGATTAGGATAAAGAACTTCCACATATGCCTCCATGATACAGCTTTCCATGTACGGTATCTCCTCTGATGGACAAGCTCTCTTCAACGAACGGCTCTGCATGTTGTACGATATCTTCCATGATGGACAAACTCTCCCCGACGATCGGCTTAGCATGTACGACATCTCCAACAGACATGGTGTCCATAAACGATGAATGGCTCAAACGGTTGCTCTAGAACCTTCGAAAAATGTTTCCTCTATTAATCTGCAATAAGTTGTATTATCTGGGATTCGAACACAGATCTGGTGTAGAAGCCTTTAAACCCTTGACCACTGGCCAAAGGGGTTTTCACTATGAAACAACCAATTTTTTTTTTTAAACTAACATTTCTACTGCGGAACATAAACATAAATATTTAAACCAATTTAATACTCCAATAAATCCATAAAAAAAATTAAATCCTTTAAACCAATTCGATTCAAATAACAAATTCAGGAATGAAACAATGCTAGCAACCTAAACAACTGGTTCGCTAGACTAAACAATAAAAACACTAGACCCTATCATCCTCTTCTCTCGGCCTCGATTCCACGATCACACTTTTCCTTTACCTGCAACTTAAAGGGGAAAAATAGAGTTGCGTGAGTATCATCATAAATACTCCGTGGAGCGGTCATCCCGCTTAATTGGTTAAACATAACATACAAGTAACAATTCAACAGTTTAACCATCAATTCAAATTCAGATTATTCAATAAATCACAGTTTAATAATTTCAGGTTCAGGTGTCGATCGACACACCCCCATAGTGTCGATCGACACTCACAAACTACGAGTATCATTTTTCACGTGGTGTCGATTGACACATCCTCTAGGTGTCGATCGATACCTCAATGCAGAACCCAGGACACGAGTCTATCCTCACGCGACTCGATCCAAGGTTTCAACGATCATCACAGCAAACACGATACAATCATAACTCATCAATAAACATCAATCCAGTAATACACAACACACAGAAACGCTAATCAACACAATCCAATCACACAATCAAATATTCCATGAGAAACCCATGATCACGCACTCACCTCACGATTTAGGATCAGAACGGTGAAGAACACGAAGATCCCGGTCTCTAGGAGACTAGAACGACACTGATTCGAACAGGAACTCCCACGTACATGCCATGAACAAAACCGAGAACAAACGGCAAAAAACTCTCGAAAACACAAACTAGAACGATCGATCACCACTTCTCTCAATAATCTCTAATCTTTCTCTGTGTTTTTCTCTCCTTTTCCACGGCCACCAACTAGCAGAACGATTATATACTGAAGCCCTAGGTTTATCCCACTAAAACGAGCCAAACCGCGATTAAAATTTTAACCCGATCGGTCAAAAACGAATGGTGTCGATCGACACTCACCATGGGTGTCGATCGACACCCTAACCAAAATGCTATAAATTGGTTTCGGGATATTACAATTCTCCCCCACTAAACTGGATTCGTCCTTGAATCCTCACAAACCGTCTACCAAAGACTGAAAACCTGACCCGAACCGGTTAACTATCAGAGATCAAACACCCGATCTCCGAGGCTCTCGTTCAGTCTCATGTTTATACGCCCATTTTCAGACATCTATTACTCTTAACTCATTCCACACCCCTCCCATTTGCATGACGCATCCCTTGAGGTATCGGTGTCACACCACTTCCACTTGCAGGACGCATCTTTTGAGCTATCGGTGTCTCGCACCACTCACACTCGTAGGACGCATCATTTGAGCTATCGGTGCCTCGTGTCCCTTCCACTCTCAGGACGCATCCCTTGAGCTCCGGGTACACCGTGCCCCTTCCACTCTCATGACGCATCCTTTGAGCTCCGGGTACACAGGGGAGACTAATCATCCCCTCGAGAGAACGCATCTTCTCAAAACAAAATGAATGAGTTGCTCGGGCCCGCAACCCCAAGAGTAATAAATTCTAAAACGTCTATAAACATCTATCGACTAAACCACCTCTCATGGTCAAACTCGATACTCCATAACCCGGAATATCACCACCAAACACATATAAGAATCACCATCTTACAAAAGCAGATAAATAAGAAACGACTCCATCTTATAAATCTCCAAAAGGTATAATCGTTACAACAAAAACGAAAATACAGAATAAGCAAACATACTAAACAATGAGACTAGAACCACAAAGAGAAATAAAGCTCAAACTGCGACTTGCTAGTCGAGCCATTTCCTAAACTTTGACTTCATCTTTGCCTCGGGCTCCCAAGTCTCAAACTGCGACTTGCTACTCGCATCCAGCGCAATCCCACAAAATCCGCAACAAGGGAATCTTCTTTCGACGCAGCTCCTTGACTCTCCTCTCTAGAATCCTCACAGGAACTGCCGGAACAGTCAAATCAGGTTGAAGATCCACCGGAATCTCAGGCACTAACTCCTCCGACTCATGCAGGAACTTCCTTAACATCGACACATGGATAACCTTATGAAATGCCTTCATGATCGGTGGTAACTTAAGCCGATACGCCACCGGTCCAACTCTCTCCACTACAGGAAATAGACCCATAAACCGCGGACTCAGCTTGTTCTCCGAAATAGCTCTATTAGGACCCCTCAACATGGCTATCTTGAGATACACTCGATCTCATACCGCGAACTCAAGCTCTCGCCTCCGCTTATCAGAGTAACTCCTCTAACGATCTTGAGCTTTCTTCATATCAGCCTCACAACACGGACCTTCTCTGTAATCTCCTGAACAAAAGTAGCTCCATGAATACTGTGCTCCCCCACTTTGGCCTATCATAAAGGCGTCCTACATGGCCTCCCATACAAAGACTCGAAAGGAGCCATCCTGATACTCGCCTGAAAGCTGTTATTATACGCAAACTCGACCAAACCCAAGTGATCGGCCCAATGGCAACCCCAATCCAGAACTCACATCCTCAACAAATCCTCCATACTCTGAATAGTCCTCTCTGACTGCCCATCAGTCTGCGGATGATATGTCGTACCCATATGCACCTTAGTACCCATCTCTGCCTGAAACGCTCTCCAGAACTCAGATGCAAACCGAGGATCCCGATCAAAAACAATACTGGCTGGCGCTCCATGCAGCCTCATAATCTCCTGCACAAACTTCTTAGCCAACTTAGCCGCTCCGCCGGTCTTCTTAAAGGCCAAAAAGTGTGCTGACATAGTCAACCGATCCACGATCACCCAGTTAGCATCATACGTCCGCGAAACAGGTAATCCCACCATGAAATCCATCGTGATCAAATCCCACTTTCACTCCGGAATGGGTAAACTCTGCAGAAGACCACTCGAAACCTTATGCTCTGCTTTAACCAACAAACACGTGTTGCACTTAGAGACATAAGCCGCCACATCTCTCTTGATCCCGACCCAGTGATAATACCATTTGAGATCACGATACATCTTAGTCGCTCCCGGATGAATCGAGAACTTACTCGCATGAGCCTCCCGTAGAATCTCCTTCCTCAGCTCTTCAACCTTGGGTACATAAACCCGACCGCGAACAAGAATTGCCCCATTCGATGAGACCTAATACTCGAAATCCGCTGCGGTCGACACAGCCACCAAACCCAAATCGCTCGCCTGAACCGCAAGAATCCTACTCAAAAGGTCTGCCTGATCAACCGCCTCTAAGCCCAACGGCTCCTCTGAAATAGCACATAACCGCAAGGTGCTAACCTCGGTCACAAGCGACTCGATATCCTGCTCCCGAGCCGAATCTCCTCGCCGACGACTCAAAGCATCTGCTACCTGGTGTGCCTTACCAGGATGATAAATAATATCCAAATCATAATCTGCAAACAGCTCAATCCAGCGTCTCTATCTCACATTCAGCAACGGCTGAGTGAAAATGTGCTGCAAATTCTTATGATCCGTGAAAATCTGAACTTTCCTACCATACAGATAGGATCTCCAGATCTTCAACGTAATAACCACTGCGTCTCAAAGCATACGCAAGCACTCTACCCTCCTGCATCAACTTGCAACCCAGACCAATCCCATATGCATCCATGTACACTACGTAAGGCTTACCCGGCTCGGGCAACGCCAACACCGGTTTACTCATCAACATCTCCTTAAGCCTCGAAAAACTATCCTCACACTCCTGAGACCAAACAAACGAGACATCCTTCCTGGTCAACTTTGTCATCGACTGAGCCATACTCGCAAAACCTTTAACAAACCTCCGATAATACCCTGCTAAACCCAGAAAACTCCTGATCTCGGTAGCATTAGTCGGTCTAGGCCAATCTCGAATAGACTCTATCTTAGCCGGATCCACAAAAACCCCATCTGCAGAGACAATGTGACCAAGGAAACCCATCTCTCGCTGCCAAAAACTACACTTGCTCAACTTACCATAAAGCTTCTGCTACCGAAGCTTCTCCAGAACTAACCGCAAATGCACCCCATGCTCCTTAGGACTCTTAGAGTAAACCCAGATATCGTCGATAAAGATAATTACGAAGACATCCAGATACTCCTGGAATACGCGGTTCATCAACCGCATGAATGCTGCTGGCACATTCGTCAAACCAAATGGCATCACTATAAATTCAAAGTGACTATACCGTGTCCTGAAAGCAGTCTTTCGAACATCTACCTCGTCGATCGGAATCTGATGGTATCCTGAAGCCAAGTCGATCTTGGAGAACCAAGTAGCACCCCTCAACTGATCTAGCAACTCATCAATCCTCGGGAGAGGGTACTTGTTCTTCACAGTAACCCGGTTAAGTCCCCAGTAATTGATACACAACCAAAAACTACCATCTTTCTACTTTACGAACAACACCGGCGCTCCCCACGGTGAAGTACTCGGACGGATAAAACCATTACTAGCCAAATCCTCTAAATGACTCTTCAGCTCTGCCAACTCAGCTGGAGCCATCCTGTAAGGTGCCTTGGAGATAGGCTCTGTCTCGGGCTCTAACTTAATCGTAAATGGATCAGACCAAGATGGCGGTAATCCCTGCAACGACTGGAAAATAATCTCAAACTCACAGATAACCTGAATCTCGCTCACTGCAACCTTACCCACGGACTCTGGCATTGAAATCGTCGCCAAATAAGCCTTGCATCCTCGCTCCAACATCTGCACTGCCTGAACCGCAGAAATCACAGGCTTCCTGAAGTCGGTCTTACTCCCTGAAACGTCAACTTGTCTGCCTCACGCTCGAAGGTCACTCTGCCCCGATAACAATCTAGATGGACTCTATAATGAGACAACCAATCCATCCCGAGGATAACGTCATACAGCTCCACCGGACTGATCACCAAGTCTACTAGCATTGACTGCCCCGCAATCTGAACATCAACTGCTCTAGCACGGCCCAAAGTAGCCAGGAAACCACTTCCAGCTACCTTGACCAACCCTGATCGCTCACCAGCGCTGCTACGGATGCCACTACTCTCGGCATACTCTGGGGTAATAAAGCAATTCGATGCTCCAAAATCAAAAAGTACATGGGACTCAAAACCTCCCATTAACTAGGTCTCTACACAATTCATATGCGGTGAGAACCCTACTAGACTATCACAAGTAAAATAGTAGAAACAAACAACAATTCACCAACTAAAGAATTTTCGAAGTCTGAGTCTAAGATTTTACCTGTGATCAAAGCGCCGCTATGCTGCCCCTGACCCACCTCTCCTGGGGTATAGACTCGCGTTGCTGGTCCAATATGACCCAACGGCTGCACTGCCGCCAACTGCGCTAAAGGCTGGATGGCAGCAATAGTCATCCGCTGTGGTTTAGGATACACCGGCCTGATATGCCTGGGCTCTCGGCAGTTATAACAGACCCTCGTGTCTGACTGCCGCGGCTGCTGCTGCTCACCCTTCCCAGGGCAACTCGACAACTGATGCTCCAAACTGCCGCATCCATAACACGCTCCACCCCTCAAACTCTGACTGGGCCTGGAAGCGCCATCATATTTCCATTTTTGTCCATGTGCAGGCTTGCCGCCCTTGCCGGAACCAGAACCGGAACCACTCCGCGACTGCTACTGTCTCGGCTGAACAGCTGGAGCAACTGACACTGGAACTACCGCGGCTGCCTGCCCTCTCAGATCCTCCTCGATCCCTGTCGTAACCTCTACCAGCTTCGCCCTCGAGGCATACTCAGTCACTCTGCATCTGGTCCGCCGATCCGGCTGTAGTCCCCTCAGGTACCTCTGGACCTGCACTCGCTGATCCTCCATGCCTCTATCCGCATAGACCAGCAACCTACTAAACTCGGCGTCATACTCTCAAACTGTACGATCACCCTCCACCAGCTCCACGAACCTCGTCCCGAGACGATCTAGAGCCTCCTGAGGAAAGTACTGAGCGTTGAACTCGGCCACAAACTCTCCCCAGGTCCATGCTACACCAGGCCTCCTGGCTTCTAACGCTCTCCTCCAGGAATAAGTATCACCACTCAAATAGTGGACTGCCAACTCTACTATGTACTCCTCAGGGCAACGAACTGAGCGGAAATTGCACTCCACACGCATCCGCCACTCTTCTGCCTCCTCGGGGCTAACCCCACCCGAAAAGAAAGCATACTCATCTGCTGCATCTGACTCACCATCTCCAGGTAAGACGAACGTACTTCTGCAATTGCAGCCCTCGGCTGCACCTCCACCACTGGAGGCATCACTGGAGCCTGAACCGGAACTGCCGCTGAAAACCGCTTTAACAACTCTGCCATTAAGCCCTCCATACGCTCCCATCGATCCTGAGCTGAAACGACACCTGCACCTGGGCCCGCTCCTCTGCCAGCCCTACCGGCGCCTCTGCCGGCACCCACAGCACTCACACTAGCACTACTAGCCTTGCCCACAGATCCCTCATGATGCGTAGGAGTCTTAGATGCATGCATAGCACTCAAAGAAGACTCGACAACTGGGCCACGACCTCGTTGGCCTCTACCACGACCTCTACCACGACCACAACCTCCAGAACATGACAGACAATAAGCTACAAGAAGTCACAAACAAACACAAAACTTACCGTGGAATCATTTTAAAAGACCGAAGAAGATGATACTAAGACTCTATTAAATTGACTAAGCACAAAAATTAATTTAAACACATAGTCTCAGGCATCCAAATTTCATTGTCCTAAAACCGTCTAGGCTCTGATACCAAAATAAAACAACCAGTTTTTTTTTTAAACTAACATTTCAACTGCAGAACATAAACATAAATATTTAAACCACTTTAATTAATACTCCAATAAATCCATAAAAATAATTAAATCCTTTAAACCAATTCGATTCAAATAACAAATTCTGGAATGAAACAATGCTACTAACCTAAACAACCAGTTCACTAGACTAAACAATAAAAACACTAGACCCTATCATCCTCTTCTCTCGGCCTCGATTCCACGATCACACTTTTCCTTTACCTGCAACTCAAAGAAAAAAACAGAGTTGCGTGAGTATTATCATAAATATTAAGTGGAGCGGTCATCCCGTTTAATGGGTTTAACATAGCATACAAGTAACAATTTAACAGTTTAACCATCAATTCAAATTCAAATTATTCAATAAATCACGGTTTAATAATTTCAGGTTCAGGTGTCGATCAACACAGCCTTTAGGTGTCGATCGACAGCTCAATGCAGAACCCAGGACCCGAGTCTATCCTCACGCGACTCGATCCAAGGCTTCAACGATCATCACAACAAACACGATACAATCATAACTCATCAATAAACATCAATCTAGCAATACACAACACACAGAAACGCTAATCAACACAATCCAATGACACAATCAAATATTCCATGAGAAACCCACGATCACACACTCACCTCGCGATTTAGGATCGGAACGGTGAAGAACACGAAGATCCCGGTCTCTAGGAGACTAGAACGACACTGATTCGAACAGGAACTCCCACGAACACGCCACGAACAAACACTGAGAACAAATGGCGAAAAACTCTCGAAAACACGAACTAGAACAATCGATCACCACTTCTCTCAATGATCTCTAATCTTTCTCTGCGTTTTTCTCTCCTTTTCCACGGCCACCAACTAGCAGAACGATTAAATACTGAAGCCCTAGGTTTATCCCACTAAACCGAGCCAAAACGTGATTAAAATTTTAACCCGATCGGTCAAAAACGAATGGTGTCGATCGATACTCACCATGGGTGTCGATCGACACCCTAACTAAAATGCTATAAATTGGTTTCGGGATGTTACACACTATCTTCATCAATTTTGTATATTTTGATTACTTATATAATTGTGCTCTAAATATATAAGTCAAATAAATAAATAAAAATATGTTATAATAGAATTTGATCAAAATGAAAGAAAAAAAAAAGTTAAAAAGTAAACTAATTTATGACAATAAGTGGGTATTTCTAATCTGAGAACCCATTGGAAAAAAGTAAGAGATGACATGAATTTACCCAAACAATTTTATAGACATTTCTTATTGCCATAATATAAATTACTAGCACAAATAAAAGAACAAATATTGTTGTTTACTTAGCGAAAACCAAATATAATTGTAAATTTGCTGACCTTCAATTTTTTAATTTGGAAAGGGGTCATCAGCAGATGCCCTAGGGCTGGGATTTTTACCCGGATCTGAACATCTGATCCGATACCGAACCGATATTATCCGAACCAAATCCGAATCAATTTTTTAAAAATACTCGATGAATCATATATGTCTAGAACCGAAAACCCGAAACCGAACTACTACCGAACCAAAAATTGAATGGATACCCGAAATATCCGACACATAAATTATTTTGTAAACATCTTGGTTTTAGGTTGGATATGTAGGATAAAATTGGTGAATTTTACAATTTTGTTTATGTTAGTCTTAAGATTTTTTCGGTTAGTTTAATAAAAAAAACCAATTTATGTGAATTGTTTCATTTTTTATTAAAACAATTATATAAATTTCGAATATATTAGATATTTTCGGATATTTTGGTATTTTTTTTTGTAGTTTGAGTAAAAAATATCTGAAACCGAACCGAACCGAACTGATACCGAATTTTTTCGGGTAATTAATTTTAAAATCAAACCAATCCGAACCCGAATATAGCGAACCGACTATGTTTCAGTTCTTTAATGGGTATAAAATTTCTACACCCGATTACCCGAAACCCATCGGATATGATCCGAACCCGAACCGATTACCCGAATTCCCTGGCCTAAGATGCCCTTTTTATAGTGTTGTACGCACAACCCTGGTTTTGGAATTCATTACCAATAGACAACCAAGTCTTTTTCAGAGAACTTTTTTTACGGATACTGTTGCGGATTTGGAAAAGTATGGATACTATTATCTAGTTCCCTACTAAAAGCAAAGTTTGGGGTTGTATGGGGATCTTCAAAAAGTAATATCATAGACACATGAATGGTTAGGGGTTGATGTCCATCATGGTATTAATCTAAACTCTACACTTCCCCTCAACCTCCGATTACAAGAGCGATATCACACTAAACAAAACTTGAAATTTGTTTTATAAAATTCTATTACGATTGCAGTTTCAATGTAGATACACCGAGTCACATAGGATAGATTCTTAGAGATCTTTCTTGAAGCACGGAGGAGCAAGAAAGGTAAGTGTCTACGGTTCTTGAACTAGAGTTTTAAGCTCTTTTGATTGTTGTACAATAAGTAGGCCTGGGCATTCGGTTACCCATTCGGATTTCGGGTCGGGTTATTTGGTATTCAGGTTTTCGTTTTAATGAATATGAATATTTAAAACCGAATATTTTTCAGACGACATGTGAAGAAGTTTTGGGTATTATTGGTATTAGTGTAATTAGTATTCAGGTATTTCGGTTAACCGCGGGTGATACGGGTATACCCGAACCCGAAACCGAACCCGAAACCCGACGAAAATAGAAACCATTCGGGTAATAGGCACTACCCAAAACCGAACCGAACCCGAGTTTTTCGGTTTGGATTCGGGTCTGGTTTTTGGTTTCGTGTTTTATGCCCAGGCCTAACAATAAGTGTGGAGTATAAGGACATAACGTTATTATTTAGGGAGACAACAAGATGGTTCATCAACTTCTACATGATAGTCAAGAATTTTTGTTTACACAATCAGAACAGAGATATCTATGGATTTCTAAATTTCAATCAATCAAGTGTTAGAAGTGGACATCAGGAGCCAATAACAAAGCAGTTGATCGCTTGACAAAAAAAAAATTTCACTCAAATAACTACTTTGTATTTACGTATTATGTACTTCCATTTCTTGTTTCAATTCTCCATGAGAAGTACAATAAGATGATTGGAATGGCTATCTGGAATGGCGACGGAAGATGAGGTTCGGAAAGCATTGTTTATGATGCATCCAGAGAAGGCTCTTGGACCGGATGGGATGACAGCTTTATTTTTCCAACAGGACTGGGATATTATTAAAGGGGATGTTCTTATATTGGTCAATAATTTCCTCCGACCGGAAGTTTTGACAAAAGATTAAACATGACAAATATATGTTTGATCCCTAAAACAGATCGATCTACTTGGATGACAGAGATGCGACCCATTAGTCTCTATAATGTGGGATATAAAATTATCTCTAAGGTTTTATGTCAACGGCTGAAACGGATACTCCATGATCTCATCTCTGAGATACAATCGGCTTTTGTAGCCGGTCGGTTGATTACGGAAATGTTTCATGGCTTGATTACGGATAATATGTTACTAACATGTTTGTTCATGTTGGATATTTACGTTTTCAAAAGAATTTTCAAAATTTGTTTTTCAAAAACCATTTTATTGAGTCAAAATAAGTTGGGAAGGATGACATTTTTCTAGGAACAAAAACGTTTTGATTTCATTAACCATGTAACCATTATTACAAGTTTGTTGCTTACAATTGATTAAGAAACCTCGTGACCGAATTTCTTCAAGAAATTTATACTAGCACTATTTTAATGGATATGATTTTGACTCAATTTGGATTACTAACATGATTTTTTATTATTTCTTGTTAAAGAATATTAGATCAAGGAAACGAATCACATTCATGATATCTTATCCTCTATTTACCACTCTCTGTTGTCATGAATGGCCATCTCACTTTTAGTTGGTACCCCACTTAAATACCCTTTTTTCCTCTTTTCTGACCTCATGCATTCTTCCCTTTTATTCATATTTGCGGATATGTGTAAAAACGTCAGAGAGAAAATGATCGACGCAATTTTCCAATCATTAGAGATGCGACGATCAAGTATAGAAGGATGGAGTACAACAACAAAATTTCAGAGAGCTTGGCCGTTCCTTGGATGCTTAAATCATGGTAACAATTTTGTGTCTATACTTGACTCATATCATCATGAGAACGTTTTCCCCCTTTGAAAAAAAAATACAAAGAAGAAGAAAAAGAAAAATATAATGAAGAGAAAGGAAAACGGTTTTCTAAGAGTCTTATGGCCAAAGAATACCCAAGGAATGTCATGATATAAAAGAGAGGCAAGTTGAAGAGTTTTACAATGATTCCCGGAGAAAAATCTAAGTTTGAGGGAGAAAGGCGTCAAGAAAGTGGTTGGGAAATTGTGGACTTCAATAGATTTTTTCTCTATTGCGATTTCGCATAATATCTCGCATCCAGAGCTTATGGTAACCCTAAACACTTTTAACCTCACCACTTAAATCATCCTTTCTGAATACCTACCCATATTCCTTGGATAATATCTTTGACGGGAGATTTTTACGAATCCAAGAGAGTAAAAGAGTCAATTGATTTGAAGTTGAGATTTTGCAGGGACAACAATTTAGGACATAATTTTGAATACATGATGGGAGATGATGAAAATCTTCTATAAACTCACCTTAAATTTATGTGGATTACATGTTTAGAAATCAAGACAATGATCCAAAGAATATATGAGTTCCCGTGTTTTCAAAATATCTTCTTTATTTTAGACTATTGTTTGCTTGAGGACAAGCAAGGTTTAAGTCTGGGAAAGTTGATATACCTCATATTATACCACTTATACTATCTATTTTCATAGGTTTTTAATGCTATTCAATAAGTTTTTCTATCGAAAGAGGTAGTTTTCTCGTATATGTAGGCTTCAAGAGTCATATAGGTTAAATCATCAAAAAGGTGAAAAAGCAGCAAAATGAGTATTCTACATTCCACATCAACTTATCCAAGCCAAAGACTTAGTCCAAGCCAAAGATTTCCCAAGTTATCACATTTTATCAAGTTGGACAGAAGATATACGTCTAAAGTTTAGCAACAGACAGAGGATCAAACCAATATGGAATTTAATGAAACTTAACTAATTTTAAGCCCTTTGAGTCATATTTCCAATAGAATTTAAATTACATCATTTGGAGTTGTATTTTGGAAGATATACTGAATCTACTGAAGACATGCTAAACTGCCTTGGAAATGAAGCAAGTGCAGAATCAAACCAGATACCGAATGGACTTGTGGTCTGATGTCCGTGATCGTTGCCAGAGCATAATGAATCATATTGTGGCCCAGACACCGATCAGAATTTGGTCCGGTGTGAGTGTTCGGTGTTTTGAGCATGTTCGACCAAAAAGACGTTTTCGCCCGAAAGTGAAATCCTAGAAGACCCTAACCGACCTAGAACCTCTTGTATCCCTATATATACTTGCTTTTAGCCTCTATAGAAAGATAAGCAGCCCTAGGCATCACACAAATTACTAATAAAACATGTATTTCGTTTTTCTCTTTGTTCTTGAATAATATGTCTTTCTAAGAGCGATGAAAGATCAATATCTTCTCAATCTTCAATCTAAGAGAAGAATCATCCTAGTCCTTTTATTGAATTATTATTTTACTATGTTTTATCCTCTACTCTTGCTGCTACGTGTTCATCAAACATTCTAGAGTAGTTGCTTGTTAGATCTTAGGTTTTCTTCAAGTTCTATGTTTCATATTTTGCATCTTTATTGATTTTGATTCTAGATTGATTATCTATCTCTATTTATGCTCAAATATTGATCTAGAGTAGCTAACTAGTGATAGATCTAAGGTCAATATATTCTCCTAAAGCTTTTATATCGCCGGATCTAATATTTGATAGGCTTTGCGTCTTAACAATCTGAAAGGTTAGTTAAGGAGTTTAGTAAACAATCAAATCTCAACCTTACTACGTGTTTTCACCTTGTAATAATATGCGATAGTTGAGTCTATTAGGGTAGAAAGCATAGGGATCGGACCAACAAAAGTGGAAAGATTCTACCTCCGTGATTTGAGTTATAGAACACTAGTTTCATAAACCTTTAAAACCGGTGTCTTGTATGTTGCATATATTCTTTAGATTGCTTTTATCTTGCGTGTTTTGATTTATGGATCCCTTTATTTGCTTTATTGTTCTTATTTTTTTCATCACGTTTTTACAAAAACCCAAAAACTAAATATATTTTACTTAGCTTATTCTGCATCATATAGATTTGTAGCGTAACAACCAGTCTCCCGTGGATCGACCTCTAAGTACTACAATTGTCAACTGTGCACTTGCAGACTAGGGTTTATAAATTATTAAAACTCATATGCATTCTTTTTACAGAGCATCAATTTCTATTCCCTGAGCGGTCACGGGCTCCTTGCTCTCTCCGTATGGCCACGAGGGAAGATTCTTCTATTAACCATTTCTCCAGTCTTCCCAAAATGCGTGTTGTCTAAACTCAAAAACTTAGCTTACTAAATCTATCTTACCATGATAACCAATTTAGACCGGCTGGATAAGAGAAGTGGCAAACGTGTGTCTTTTCCCAAGTAGTCCTTAAAAATCTTTAAAGTCGTCTCCAGGTCGGAACTGGAGTAACAACTTGGCTTTGATACCAAATTGTAACACCCGTTTTATTGACTAGAAGTTAACGACATATATTAGTCAACTTTATGTATCATTTCATTGCTCTTAAAAACTTCTTACATTGTTTGGTAATTTACAACGTTTTAGAATTTATATTACACTGCCTTGGGAAAGTCATCATCATTGCCCGCTGCTTCATCCTTGTCATCCTCTGGTCCATCTCTTTGGTCATCCTTCCTTCCACTTTGGTAAAAGGTGAGCATTGAATACTCAGTAAAACGATCTTCTCCGCTCCACGACTTAACATATCATAATCTACCCGTGACCATCATAACTTCCACATAGTACCCTAGCACTATGCGTCATGTCACTTCACAAGTGACTTTCAGATTTATCCCTTCATTAATTTAACTTTAACCATCTGTCCTAAGCAATGCTTAATCCGTAGCTTCTACCGAGTAACCAAGAACATTCCTATAAACTGGTTAAACAACACATTTAACCCATCAACAATCTCCACGAGATTATCATCATTCGGCCCATCGGTGGAATATCACTTCACTTGGTCATCTAACAAGACACTCGGGTTAAGTTAGGTCCTCGTTCCACTTTTTCAGGCCAAACACAAACAAGTCAGAACATATGCCCATACATATGCTTATATGCAATCATATAATTCTGGTGGTCTTGTGAATCGACTATCCTAATATTTTAACTTGCATTCTACTATAGACTCATTTCTACGGATCACAAGCAACTTTTCTACTTCCGTATTATCCTAGTTTTTAATACCTCTACGTTCTCAAACAATAGCAGAAATATTTCACACAATACGTTTACCACGTATGGTCGGCCCTAGGTTAGCATGGCTATCCCAATACATTACCCATGAAAAAATCTATGGCCATACAGTAGCTGTCTCTGCAGAAATACACACATAAGATTAACTGTTAATTGTGGAAGACTCAGATACCAAATTGTACTTAGTATATGTTCTTCCTATAAACCCCGGATCGTACAAGACTAAGTAAGAGTTTGCTTAAACCTCTTGAACGCTTCTCAAACTGATCTTACCAATAGACCTATTATCGGGTTGACTAAGGATCGATCAAAAAACATTTGCATTTGCTCGGCCTAATCTTGTCTAGGTGGACAATTACCCTAATGGTATGTTTAACCCGGCAAACAAGCAAACCAGCAGATAATGATATTTATTTTGATCGAAGCCCTTATTTTGGTCATACCTAATCATACAACGAGTCCCCAAAGGTAACCGCAAAATTACGTGGGTCAATTCTCATTCTACCTTGTGGTAGCGTAGTTTATGCGTAGCAGAACCTATGAATAAGCATACCTCAACTTAGACAATCCTCACTTGATCGTTTATTTTACCATAGCTTTATTTCCATGATTTAATGATGATCGATCGAGCCATTTACCAGTGACCGCAATCAGATCAACCACTTGGCTCATATTAGCTCCATGAAAGGGTATAGCTACGCCAATGCAAGACTCTATTCAGAAATGACGGTAAACCATCATTTCTCAACTTCCTAAACATTCCTAATAATATGAATGCGAATTGAGATCCAAGCATGAGACGCCCATACAACTCATAGCCATCCTTCAAATCATCAAACAACAAGTCACTCTTGTCTTAGCTCTAGCCAAGACAAGTTTCCTCGAGCTAATGGTTGAAGTCCCACGTTTGTACCTTGGGAACATGTATTCAATCCATAGCCAACGTGATCATAGATCAAGTTTATGTCTAGACCATATACCATGAACACCTTTGAGTCCTTAGTTGAATCACCATGATCCAACCGGATGCTTAGTCAATGTGCCTATGGCTAAGTGATATATCATGGTTTTTACCCAGTTTAGACCATGATATAAGTCCACTATCTAGAGTCTTTGGTGTGTTTTGTGTTTGTTTTAGAGTCTTTGCAGGTTTCTAGATGTTTGGAGCATAAAAGAGGTTTACTGGAAGTTTTGGAGCATTGCGAAAGAAGACGTTGAATTTATCAAGCAAAGAATAAATTTCAGAGGCTGGTGTCGCTCGACACCACCCCCTGGGTGTCGAGCGATACCCTCGCGGATTCAGAAAAATTCAATTTCAGAAGTTTGCCGTTTTTGCCCAGAAGTTGCAGATGTTTACTTTTATGTTTCCAGTCGGTTTAGGACCTCTATAAATATGTTTTTAAGCCATTGTTTAGGCTGCATGCTTTATTTTACTTAGTCTAAGAGATATCTATCAATAAAAGTAATGGTTTCTTCTTTGATTATGTATGAGTAGTTTCCCTGTTAGGTTTAGAGTTATTCAAAGGTGTTTGATGATTTGCTAGATCTGATCGGTATTGCATAGGATTAATATCTTTAGAATGTTCTTTATCTTGTCTTGTGATTAATGCTGATTTTAGATTTATGACCTGAAATCTGATCTTAGGATAATTAATAGAAACGAAGGTTTTATTGATTACTTGATCTAGACTTTGATGAGCAAAATTCCTTTTCGCAAAGAAATTTGGTTTAGAGTTTTGTGAACAATTGAACTTGAACTTTAATGCTTGTTTAGATTGTTAGGATTCACAAAGAAATTTGGTCTTCTAGGATTTAAACATAGAAAATCTCTGCAGCGAAAGTTGATTGATTTTATAATCGTGTTCATGTTTAAGAACTGTGCATCATAATCCTATCTTTTATTTATCATCTGCATATATGATTCACCTATGATTTTCCTGTGCCTAGCTTTCTTTTAATTGATTTCAAAACCGATTTACTTGCTTTATTTACATTGTTTTTCATTATCATTATCTTGCTTAGCTTAATTCGAAAGTTTAGATCTATTGTGCAATTTAATTCCCTGTGGATTCGATAACCTTAAGTGCTACAACTGATCTCTTAATTTGAGAGAGTTTAGCTCTAGGTCAAAATTTGAGCTTATCAAATTTTGGCACCGTTGCCGGGGAATCAACGCCATTAGATTTATTTTATTAGGATTTTGTCTAGGCTTTTATTTTTATTTTTGCTTTGCTAGTTTCTTTTGTTTCTTTTTGTTTTTTGTTTCAGGTACATGCCTGATACTAGAAGCAATCAAGACAAGGAGCTAGTTAACTTTAATCTCGAGGAGTTAGCACGTTTGGAATGTGAGAACAAGAGAGCAGTCAGAGAAGAAAGGATGGCTGCTATACCACCCATCTATTTGACTCCGGGAGATGATGGAATTCTGCGTGATCCGGCAGGACTGAAGTATAATGCAAGGACAGAGGATCAACGACGACGGAACAGTGATTGTCGAAAAGAATCTGGTGATTCAGGCAGATGGTGTCGCTCGACGCCAACAACCTGTCGAGCGACACGACGAGATACAAGGTGACGATTGAGACCACCCCTTGGCTGTTGATCGACACCAGCTACAGAATCGCCAGAACGTTTTGAGGAATGAGGAGAATGCTGCGCGAGGAAGGACGCTAGCGGATTTCAACAGACCAGAGCAGTTCTACGCCAATAGATTTGCTATTCGACCACCTCCATTCTAGCGAAACGACTTTGAGCTAAAACCGATATTCTTCTCACTAGTTAATCAAGAGCCTTTCTGCGGTCTTTCTCATGAAAACTCCATGGTCCATATAGAGCGATTCGAGGATCTCGCATCAAGCATCAAGTCAAACAGAGTTTCTGAGGACTACCTATTCTGCAAGATTTTCCTGCACTCTCTACATGGGGAAGCTAAGTATTGGCTAAGGACGCTTCCACCGGGCTTGCTTACAAACTGGATGGATACAAAGAATGTTTTCTTAAGCAATTTCTTTGACGATGTAAAGTGCGAGAATCTGAGAGCAAAGATTGCCACCTTCAAGCAAGGAGATTCTAAGGCATACAAGGTTGCGTGGCACAGGTTCAAGGGCTATCAGAGAGACTGTCCTCATCATAGCTTCACTGATGTTTAGCTGTTTAGCATCTTCTACAGAGGGATTGCATTGAGATATGCAGTAACTTTGGATGCAGCGAGCAATGGGAACTTCATGACAAATTAACCAGAAGCTGCTTTGAGACTGATCGAGAACTTGGCCAACAGCAATAGTGCTAAGAACTTGGACAATGAGAGGAGCCAGCAGAAGCAAGACATCAGTGGTAACTAGTTTGCAGAAGTCACCAGGAAGCTTGACTAGATGCATAGTCTTATTGCTGGGAAGAAGTCAGTCCAGTTTGCTCAAGAGGTTGAGACATTTGAGCCAGATGATGTCAACTACATCAATAGGACTGGATTTCAGAAGCAAGGTTATGGCTCGTCCTATCAAAAACCATATCAGAGCAACAACTATCAAAGGAGTTACGGTTCCTCTTCTTATCAGAAACCCTTAAGTGCTACAAATGATCTCTTAGTTTGAGAGAGTTTAGCTCTAGGTCTAATTTGAGCTTATCACTAAGCTTAAGCTTATCCTTACGGCCTTGTGTTGTTTGTAGATTAAGGTTGTATTGATCTCTCATCAAGACCTTCCAAACCGCGACCAACTGCTTTTTAGGTTAGCATTGATGCGATCTTTGCGCCTACACTGCCTGTCTTGACCTTAGCCAAGATGTATCGAGGCGACCCCGAGGCCATACCGATAGCATCTCCGAAAACTTATATTGAGGCAACCCCGAGGCCATATGAGTATACTTAATACATGAACACTTCATGTACCGGACCATCGTCTATTCCATCGAACCGCGTACGTATGGATCACATCCGCCATCCCACCTCGGACATACGAATCATCATCCATTCTATCGTACTGTGTACATATGGACCATGTTCGTCATCGTACCACGGACGTACGGACCACTGTCTGTTCCATCGTACCGTATACGTACGGATCACATCTGTCATCGTACCACGGACGTAATGGTTCGAGCCCTTGGCCCGGTCTCTCAACGACGCCGAGTTTCTTTCGACCCATCTCTACTCTACCCTTAACCCATACTACTAAACTTCGACATGAAAACTATAATGAAAAAGAGAAGAAAATGAATATATTAAGTACAGATCGCGCCCTACCATGGCTTTGAACCGTTCTCCTAGGGACGTGGGGCGCTGAGTTCCTTCTCAAGCTCCTGCTATTCTCTTGCTCCTAAGCGTTTATCTTTGGCTCTAGAGAGAGAATTATTTTCGGTGTGTAGAATAATGAGCTCACCTTTACCCACTATTTATACTACACTAAATGCCCTAAGAGAATATTCACTTTCCTAAATTTTGTATACTTCCTTACTTTATGGGCCAAGCCTGCCTATATTACTTGCTCTTCACGCTATTGCCTCCTTCTCCAAGCAAATCTAGGGTTTTCTTTTCCCTAAAATTCCTACGGCCCATTTATTCCTATTTCAAGGCATGTTTACTTTTAGTGGGACAATAATTAGGTTTTCATTTCCTAATAATCTAACCTCTAACTATTTCTAACTGCCGAAAAGACCATATTTTTTTCTGAGTAACAATTTTACCCTTACTCATGAACACGGGATGTTACACCTACAGCACCAGGTATTTTTTCGGTATCCTCAATCTTACAAATATGAACTTTCTTTTTTGGAGAATGCCCACTGGCTACCAGGATAAAATGTTCTCTTAGATTGTCTGGTATATTTGGAAAGCACGTAATGACAAGGTCTATAGAGGCATAGATGTAGATCTAAATATTGTTGTCTGAAATGCAAAGACATAGGCTAAGCTTGGGAAAATACTCATTTGGAGGACTTTTCCCCAAATACGCCGGATCAAGAAACTCTATTAGAGCCTACGCAGCTCACAGGGTTAAAGTGTTATACAAATGGATTTTGGACAAATACCGGCAATGCTTCTGGTATTGAAAAGTTTGCTTTCCAATGTGAGGATTCGGTGCAATTGATGAGTGCTCGTAATATGAGGCGTATCCTATCCCCTTTACACTTAGAAGTAGAGGCTTTAGTTTGGGCTATGCAAACTAAAGACCTCAACAGATTGCTCAAATTTGGTGAAGATGGTGTTTGCACCGATGAAGTGGTCGGCGTTTGCTACATATCTAGAAGAGATCGAGAAGCTACGGACGAAGTTCAACTACTTCAAGTTATCGCTCATCCCATGCACACTTAATTCAAGGACTTATAGGCTGGCGAATTGTGCATGCACAGTTGATTATTATGTTTGTTTTATCAGCTCATCACCACCTAATTGGGTTACTGATTGGTGGTAGGCGAGTACGATTATGTTGTTGACAAAAAAAAGTACAATAAGATTAATAAAGCTGATGAAAAAAGTACCATATTGAAAAAAAGATGAGAATTTTAATGATTTGCCACTCTTGCATGCCACTTGACAATCATGTCATAACCAAGAATAAGTTTGCAAGCGAGACACTATTTACTTTTTTTAATTAATTTAAACTTTTCTGATTTTTTTTTTTTTAGATTTTGTTTTCTGATTGACTCTTATTATTCTCATAAATAATAATCCTCAAAGTTAAATACACAATTCAATGAACCAGCAGAAAATACACATAAACCAATAAACCAGCAAATAATTCCTTTAAAACCATAAAATCATTTAAACAATATCACAATCAACAATTATTCCAAAATATCAATTCCAAAATAATCTAGCAACCTAAACACTAGGTTCTAGATTCCAACACATAATCAAATAAACTAGAGATCCTAATCATCCTCTCGTCCCAGCCATGATTCCACGATCACACTTTATCTTAACCTGCATCACATGGGAAAAATAGATGTGTAATTATTTAATAAATACTAAATGAGACGGTCATACCATCTACGGCCTATCACTCAGGCTCAATAAAATAACACGATACCAAAAAAAACATCACACGATAACAAAACAACACAAAAACCAGCAATAATCAACTCGTGTCGATCGACACGGTTTGTGTGTCGATCGACACGACCAACAAATCCTTCGTGTCGATCGACACGATACGTGTGTCGATCAGCACAGAACTGCAGATCGTCGGATTCAAACTTTCTCCTCTCTAGTCTGAATCCGACCTGCCTCGAATCATTAACCCTGCTTCAAAACGTCAACATATACAATCCACAATCACAATAACACAGTATCAACAAGTTCATATCAATCAATCCAAGAAATTCACATCAATATCATTCCAAATCACCCAGAAGCCATGGTCACGCACTCACCTTAGGGAAATCGATTAGAACTGATAATGGTGATGAACAGCCACGAAAATCAACGAACCACACACAACGATTCTGATTTTCATCACCGATACACGAAGAACGCACCACAAACTTCTAAGAACACAACGAACACTCACAACTACCAGAAACTCTCTCTTTTCTCCCTAAGATTATCAAACTTCTCATTATTCCTCTAAAAACACTGCTGCTCGTCGAAATCACCTTATAAACGACGACGTAGGGTTTTAACCCAGAACTGCGCAAACCGTTCGATTAAAATCGAACCGATTCTGATCCGAAATACCCTGTTTCGATCGACACACATACCAAATTCATATAATTTGGTTCGCGAGCGTTACATTCTCCGACTCTACCAAGAATATGCAAACTCTACCAAAAAATTGGATGTCTCTACCGAGATATTTGTAGATTTTGCTAGAAAAACGTAGACTGTACCAAGTTTGCCAAGTTGTTCGCAGACTATTTGATTGATTTCTTAAGTCTGCCAACTTATTTGGAAGATTTTGGAGCGTCTATTAGAAAACTGTAGACTTTGCAGAGTTTGGAAACTTCCGTTTGCAGACTCTGCCAAGATATTTGCAGACTCTGCAAAAATATTAGTAAAGAATATTGGAAGACTAAAAGATTTGATAGCTAAATTTGCCAACACGGTGGAAAGAGTTTCACACTTATTGCCAAAAAAAGTGTAGATTTTACAAAATATTCGGTCGTGATATTAAATAACTAGCAAGTTGTTTTGTGTTTTGTTGATAATATTTATTTTTTTGGAAGGATATTTTTGGTATTTTGAAAAATTTCAGATTTGAAATGGTTATTAGATAGGTTATTCTAGTTATTATTTTTAAAAAGTAGGTTATTCTAGGTAAATTTCTCAAAAATGATTTCTGTAAAATTAGAGGGATAATCGAGCTCATGCATTTTGTTTAAAGATGTTATTGGGTTACATATTAATATTTATGCATTGAAGATAATAAATAAAATCAGGTACAAACATGTCCAGTTTTTCTTTTTGTTTAAATTTGCTCCGATCCAGCTTCGTTTTATGTATATGTACAAAACCCCATCTTTAAACCCTTTACTTTTCTCCTTTTAAAAGTGGATTCCCCATTCCCTACAACAGAAAAAGAAAAAATATTAAACAAAAAAAAAGATATAAATTAATGAGTGATTATGGAAGTTACTAAAAGTATCAAAACAAACCATATGTAATGTTTGTTATTTCTCCTCTTTAAACAAATGTTCAGAGTCATATCTTATAATCATCAACATATATGAGAGGCCTTAATTACTGGTTGGATTGAAGTTTATGACTTGTAAGAAATAGAAATAAAATGTACGTTCCGAATGGCAAAACATGTTTACTAAATTCAATTAAAATCTAACGTATAAATTTATCATATGCATATATAAGATTAATGAGTGATTATGGAAGTTACTAAAAGTATCAAAACAAACCATATGTAATGTTTAAACATGTTATGAAAAATCGTAGACATACTTGGCTTTATCGCCGAGCCATCCGTAAAAGGACTTGGCGGTGGAAGTTACGGTGTTGACGGCTTCTGAACCACCGTGTTCATTGAACGCATGACTGGCTCCCGTCACGGCGGAGTCTATCCTCTGTCCAACCGTTGGCTGTTCCTCGGCCAAAACCATCACCGAGATCATAGAGACAAGAAGCATCACCGATAACACCACAGCCACATATATTTTCGCCATTCGATCTCCAACAAACTTTTCTTCTTATTCTTCTTCTTGATTTATAAAATGGAACCAAAAGAATGATTTCGAAGCAAGAAGTAATCAAATGATTTAAGCTGTCTATTTAAAGTTAAAACGATTTTTACGTGTTTTGGTTCGTGCTTTGTTGAGTTTTTAAATTTAAAAGGTTCTTATTTATATGTGAAGGAGAAAAAAACGAATAATTTAATTTGGTTTTATTTAACGGTGTAACGATCGACCGTTAACGACGGTTAGTAAGAAAATAATACGACGTGAGGTGGCTTTAGTCTCATGCAAGTTCTAAATTAAGCAATAGTTTCATGGTTTCGCATTGTTTTTTGTTTTTTGGTCCGTAAAGTGATATTCTTATTCTTTTAAATTTTATAAATTATTTTAGTCATGTACCGGTTACACATTGGAAAATGTTTAATCTAAAAATTTGATTAAAATTATTGTTAGAAGATCGACTAAAAATCATGAACCGTCATGATAACAACCAATAGATATTGTTGAGTCTATTATACTTGTATTTATTTTAATTTTGAAAAGTTTGTACATTTTCATAAAAGGCAATATAATAATTTTTGTATAACATGTTCTATTCTATCCTATCCTTCAAATTTCTTTTTTTTCATATTTCCAACCAATAATACAACAATAAATTATGGTTCAAAATGGTTATTTTGTATGCGTAGCGTATAAAAAAAAAACTAATTTACGAATATAATTCAGAGTTTCATATGTCGCATATCAATGTAATTGTTTATATGTAAACTAAAAGTAATAACATCGATAAAACAAAACTTAAAACTTAAGAAATTTGTAATCCAAAAAAAAAAAAAACACAGTAGCTACATAATTTGATGAGAAAAAGATCAAACACAGAAAAAAATAAGTAGCACAATGAAAATGGGTACATTCATCTGTAAGCAAGAAGAAATATATAACCCTTTGAAATCTTTGCAAAGGAAACTTCACATCAGTGCAACAGACTTCACTGGATTCTCATATTCTTCATTAACCTGTTCAAAGAATCCATAGAGTGATTTTTTAAAAAAAGTTAATAAAATTCACAACTTGACTCTAAGATAATACTTTTGTTCATCACTGACCAGTACAAAACTCAGAATCATTTTTACATATTTCTAGACCCTCATATCGAATCAGATCGTATACAATAATATAAAATTAGACATATATATACTTAAGTACTTAACATCTTATCATATGCATATATAAGATTCAAATTGGAGGACAATGTGCATGTGGTGATGTACAAGAAGGATTAGATTTCATGTGACTCTATCCCTTTTAATGAGAATGCCGGAAATAGAAGGGATGGTGCGTGTGGTTGGTTGCATGTTTCTTATTATTATTATAACTATTATTTTATTTATAATATAACGGGCCTATAGTTCATCACTAATATACTTCTACCAAACTGACTAATTCATATAATCTCCAATACTTATCAAATTTTGAAGCGATTTTACCAACCATATTTTTATATATTCATCGTAGAAATCACAAAACTATATAATGATTGTAAAGATTTGGTCTTTGCCACAATAAAATTCACAAAAATGACCAAAAATTCTAATAGATTTGGTCTTAAAGTACAACAACATTTTACCTCAAATCAAAGTCATTGATGCCTCTTGATTTATATTCCAACATCGAGGGTCTTGTATTTCGGCAAAGGGACTAAGTCTTGTTCGATGTTCATGAGATCCTCCACGAGGATGTCGTAGTGACGTTTGACTTCCTCCACCGATTTACTCCCGACGGCTTTCGCCACGTTTTCCCAACGGTCAGGAGTGTCTTTATCGTAAACGGCTAAAGCCCTCTCAAACATTTTGTTTTGCTTAGACGTCCAAGACGAGCTTGAGCTCATAGAGCGTGAAGCCATTTTGTATTATTTAACTTCTTAAGGAAAAAATATGAGATATAAATAGAGGGAAAAAATATGAGAAAGAATAGGGATCGAAGCTAAGTTACGAATACAAACGAATGCAAAGATAGGCTCCTTATATGGAGGAAATGAGGGTTGAGAGATTCCGTTGTAGTATTTATCCCTTTTACATGTTATTTATCAATATAAGGAAGTATTATAATGTGTTTTTCTCTGGGTCTACTTTTTTTTGGGGAAAAAGTGTAAATGTATATACATTTATAAGAGGGTAGAATATATACAGGGAGAGAGCTAGGTATTACACAATTAATGAGAGTATATTGAATTTACATAAACGAATCGTGATAGAGGAAATTAGAGATATGATGATCTTCTTGATATGATCTTGTTGATTTATGGTGATTTCCTTAATAAAAAGTATCGAGAAGTCAGCCCTTCATATATAACAGTGTTTAAATAAAAATATAATAAAATCAATCAAATTTAGATAAAAATAATTGTTATACGTAATGGTAAGTATACACATACCGTTTTTAAAAAATCGAAAACCCATGTATCTACAGCATATGTTCAAGTTAGTGAAAAATCATACAACTGAATTTTAAAAATCATCATTTATTTAGTTTACTATTTGTTTTTAACATTTTTTTATTATCTATTGAATCTTGTGAATCAAAAATAGGAATATCTAGTAAAAAAAGTTATTTCGTTCAATATTTTCTGCTGTTAATTTTTCTCTCGGAATTTCACTATATGTTAGTCATCATATTTTTTTTAATTGGTGTATGGAAGAGACATTCGGTTTTGGACCGACAAATGGGTCTCCAATGTACCACTTGCAGAGTCGGTAATGGGAGGAGGTCTACCAGTTGATTATGAAGATGTGAGAGTTTGCGATTTATGGGCCATGGGAGAGGCTGGAATTTGAATAGGATAACACCATATGTGACCGAGAATCAGAGATTGGAACTTGCAGCAATTGTCGTCGATAATGTAATCGAAGCGTATGACCGTATGGCCAGAGCCGTGTAAAGACTAATAGCATACAGAAGCGATTCAAAATAAAATGTCTTTATTCATAAAAACAAAGTTTTACAACAGTAAATATTATTATTACTTAGCAATAAAAATTATAAGAAAGTGAATAATAGTTTTAAGACGTAATTTTTCTCATTGCCTCCACGAAATGCTAAGCTATGTTTAGCAAAAGTTAACTACCAAATTTATAAAGATTTACGAGAGAAAGTGCGATGAAAAAGTTTTATCAATATGAAACTCAAAGAAGTAGAAGAAAAACTACAAAATTTTATCGTTTTTCTCGTTTTTATAAAATTAGCAAAATAAAAAATAAAAAAATTTAAAAATTTTTTCAACTATTTTTTTTGTCTTCTTATTATATGGGTCACAGGCCGGCCCACTAGCATTTTTATTTCCTCCACGTAGGAGGTGTAGGTCGAACTCGCGACCTTGGGGTGCCGGAAGAGTGGTAGAAACCACTGCACTACAAGTGCTTGAGCATCTTTTTATTAATTTAACTACTAATTTTGGGCTACTAAACTTTTTATCTTGTTATGAATAGCCTCATATTTGATTTTAGTTTCAAACATCGGCCCATATAATCACATTCTACTACTTTTTTGAGATTAATAACTAAACTATATGTTACTAAGTTTTTGTCTTCATAATGATGCCCTAAACGTTTAGAAATTAATAATGATGCCCTAAGCGAATGTTTTTTTCCCTCAAGTAAGCATGGCTCTGCGTATGGCGTGGGGAGAGACGGCGGATGGGCAGTTCACGGTAAGCTCTGCATATGATTTGTTGATTAAAGATGAATCTCCCAAGCCGAATATGGAGAGTTTATATAAATGGGTATATGGCGGGTTCGGGTGCTGGAACGGGTAAGAGTATTCATATGGTTGGTTGTTCGTCAGGTTATCATGATAAACTCGGTGCGTTTTTAAGACATTTATCGGTGACGGATACATGTCAAGTGTGTAAAGAAGGTGTCGAGACGATTATACATGTTCTTATAGAGATTGTCCGGCGACGGAAGGATTATGGACGAGGTTGGTTAATTCTCGGAAAGACGGGTATTTTTTGCTCAGAGTTTAATTCAATGGATATATGAGAACTTCTGTGAGGAGACAAAACAAGAAGATGTTCCTTGGGCCACGACATTTGCGTTAACAATTTGGTGGGCATGGAAATGGAGATGCCACAATGTATTTGGTGAGAACAGAGTTTGTAGAGACAAAGTTCGTTTTCTTAAGAACCTAGCCGAGGAAGTGGCAGAGGCAAATGTGATGGAGAGTGAAGGAGGTAGGAGTAGACAGCGAGTGGAACAGTTTCTAGCTTGAGTGAAGCTGACTAAGGGATGGTTTAAGTTAAAAACGGATGCGCTTCCCATGGTAAACCTGGTTTAGCAACATCTGGTGATGTGGTGAGAGATGGAGAGGGTCAGTGGGTGTGTGGTTTTGCGTTGAATATTGGTAGATGCTCTGCACCGTTAGCAGAGTTATGGGGAATGTATTATGGGTTGTGCATTGCTTGGGAAAGAAGAATCCTGTTTTTAGAGCTTGAAATGGACTCAGAGTTGGTGGTGGGTTTTTGAAGAATGGATTGGGGATTCTCATACGCCTTCCTTCCTGGTACCTATGTGTCATGGCTTTATCTCGAAGGACTAGATTGTCCGAATATCGCATGTGTATAGGGAGACTAATCGTCTTGCCGATGAGTTAGCGAACTATATATGCGTTTTCTTTACCTTTAGGTTTTCATACTTTTGATTCTATACCTTTAGATGTTGTTTCGATCTTGCAAGAGGATGTCTCTGGACTCTCTCGGCCAAGACAAGTATGGGTGTAACTTTTTAATTTCCTAATAATATCTGGAAGATGCATCTCCCTGTGATTCATAAATAAATAAAAATTGTGCCGTAAGAGAATCACTATAAATGTAAAAAAAAAAAGAATGAATGCATTGATGATGTTTTAAAAAAAGAATACGATGGTATTCAGAAAATGGTAAGATCCCATTCCGTCTTTAAGGACATCTCCAATGGTACTATTTATTTCTCTATTTTTAGAGTATAACTTTTTTATTTACAAAATTGTCCTACAATTTGACAAGTTTTTATTTAATAACTAAATAAAATTTACCTTGTGACAAATTTAAATTTTATATATGTTTTGCAAAATATATTAAATTACTTTTAGTTTAAAATGCAACAATTAATTTAAACGATATTATTATTTATTGTTGCACTATTATTATAAATAAAATATATGAGTAGAATTTGTAAATTTGGAAACCTAAGGGTTTTAAGCCAAATTAGAAATAAAATAAAAATAGGATATATATGGTATATTTTATTTTTAAAGAAAGAAATAGAGACAACTATTGGAGTGAACCCCTCCTCTATTTTTAGAGAACTCTAATTTTAGAGAAAAAAATTGAGTAAACCATTAGAAATGGTCTTATATAATCCGGTGAATCAGATTCACCTTAGCTATATAATGTTAATAGCAAAAAGGTGCTTATGCGTCTGTCTAATCTTTTATCCACATAATAAATGGTTTATATCAAATCATCCTTTGATGTGAAAATAAAAATAAAAACGGTTTGATGCAAAAAAAAATATTGAAGATCAAACTATGGATTCGATATGACATCTCACGTACCAAAGTTCATGGAGATGACTGTTGACGTTTTACACCATTTTTGTTAATCAAATATTATACACATTACACATACAAATGATAATAATATGAAGGAGATAAATCGATATTCTTGGGAACTTTGAATCTAATAACTTATCTTGTGATGGAGGAGACCAAAATTGGACCACAACCATTTTAATAAGCGCCACTTAAAATTTGCTGAAAAAAAGAATAATACCATAGAGGATATTATCATCTCCTTGGGGATAAAATTCCAGTATCACTATCTCTGCATTGATTCTTACTCATAGTTGTATCTTTATCCCCTTTTTGTTTTTGATGAAAATGAATACTAATTATGATACAATATATGTTTCATTATTTTTGATTCCCCAAAATTATATACATGTACGACTATATATTATTATGTATGTTAAGATAACTAGTTCAAATGGTTGGAAATAAGATCTCGTTTAATTAAAGTAGTCTCAAATTTTGAGGACATCTCTACAAATTGTTTTTTTTATTGGACAGCAAACATAATTGTTTTCATATAGTTCATATGAAAAGTCTTAAGACATTCTGTAAAAGTGTCTTTCAAGTACTTTCTTTATGTTCAAGTGAGAAAATCACACAACTGATCAGCAATGGTGGAAAAGTTGAAATAGAATTTAATGGCTAAGTTTCACGATGAATCTGGATGATTCACACTGTATTAAGATCTTTGTAAGACAATGATGACTTTTGTTGGGGTCGAAATCCCCTCTCCCGAGAACAACGGATAATGCCTAGATCATTATGGAAAGCATTATGCCTAGATCGTTTCTCCGAAGAGTTGTGCCTAGATCGTTCTACGAAATATTGCGTATAAGTTGTTCTACGAAAGACTAAAGAACGAATCATATCCTGCCATAAACTTGTGCCTAGTTCGTTCTGCGAATCGTGCTACAAAAATGTTTGAGACTACTGTCACATGACGAATCCTATCTAGTTAAAAGCTGTATTAACGACTTCATGTTGCCGAGTTGACCATATTCTGTTGAGATTGACCAGTCTTCTACTGAGTTCACTGTCTTGCCGTGTTCATAGTCTTCTGCCGAGTTCACAGTCTTCTGTCGAGTTCACTATTTTGTCGAGTTCACTATTTTGCCGAGTTCACAATCTTCTGCCGAGTTCACAGTCTTCTGCCGAGTTCACTGTCTTGTCGAGTTCACTGTCTTATTGTGTTCACTGTCTTGTCGAGTTGAGTGATGGTTCTGTTTCACAATCCATACGCAAACTGTTCCGTGTACGAAAATATGAAACGATTTTCTACTTCATAAATAATGCCGATTTTAACAACCTTGTCGTATCAATCTTTGGTGAGATGGAACCGACGACGAGACGAGTTAGAGATAAGATGGATTTGGGCCGTACAGACAAGTCCAGCATCGCGCAAGCCCAGAAGATGAAGCCCATGTATCATTGGCCGACTTCGATAAAAGGAAAACCCTTGCGACTTAGGAAATTCTCCTTTTATTCTTTGTAATGGGCTTAGCCGACTAAAATGAATATATATACTCTTGTATCACCCTTGAGAAGGGATCCTCAACTTTATACGCGAAAACATCAATAAAGCTTTTCTTAACAAGTAACCGTATTTTCCGTTCGTAGTTTAATCTAGAATTCTCTTCTCCCTTCAAAACCCTTGACAAGTCTAATTGTTCGAGTTTCGACTCCCACAACTTTCAGTTGTTGTCACATTCGTCACTAGTTGTCTAGTCATTCTGAATCGGAAAGTAGTCACTCCGCCGAACGTCGTTAGTATCTTCATCCTCCATTAGTGTAATTGTGTGCAATAGATAATCACTTGATTTTTTTATGCTCATGTTTAACGTTTTTATCTTTGTAGCGGGTGAAATATCATATATGTTTCTCAGACAAAGAGTAGTCTTCGCAGTAATACATCTTCTGTTGTAAATCTGATAATCAAGTTTGACCAAAAAAAAAAGTGATAATCAAAAACAACGATTTTTATCCACACTAAACAACTTTTTAGTTTGGTTAACCATTTAAGCATTTTGTTTTTTTGTGTTAAATGTCAATCTCGACTTGCTCTATGAAGGAACTATACTACAAGAAGTACCATGACTATCCGAAACCTAAATGTATTAGTCATAACATATAAAATGCTAGATATAATTTGAAAACACAACTTGGACTCCTATATGCACAAAAAAATTTGGCGTGTTAAATGTTTGAAAATTTGGGATATTGATATGAGATCAAGGTTAGCGATGATCTTGTGTTTTCAAATTATATCTAGCATTTTATATGTTTCACATTTTATATCTCAAAACAGAAATTTATAAATTGCAGAATGATATGGTTGGTTTGTGGGAGAGAAAGATCGGCAAGACCCTTGAGAAGACTAATGTGATTGCCATCTTCTTTGCTTCAATTCACTTCCAACAACCATAACATAGGTTTGATATCGATTACTAAGCAATCCCAAGTATTATTATTTTTTGCCGCCATTCACTTGCATTTGCACTGACTCAACCTCCGATGGGAATTTTTCGATGGATTTGATCCATACAATAATTGTGAAGAGTGAGTGAGTTACCTCCTTCACTATAGACCCTTCTTTTGTAGTTGAGGCTTCTGAGCTTTACGGCGAAGTCAAGTACACGAGCTTTATTCGTATGTTACTACTTTCAGTCAGAGATTGATTCGTTTTTAGATAATCTTTATTTCAAACCTCTAGTAATGTGGAACAAACGGAACAACAAGTAGTTTCAAGGGTTGATCTTAGGAGCCCAACCCGAGATCACATATTTTTCCTCGGTCTTTGTTTTCTTAAAAGAGTCGAGAGAGAACAAAGTTTTCATGTAGTTACGGACATGAGGCAAGCTCCTGGGGACAGACCAGTTTTTGAAATGGCCTAGAGCGACTTTGAGATGGTAAAGCTTTGGTGCTAAGCTAAGATCCACCGCGGTGACTCTTTCCCCGGCGATATAAGGACCACGGTGAGTCTTGAGATGATACGTCCTTTCGGATCCGTCCTTGGAGTCTTTACTCTTCAAGAAAATCGATAAAGTACTGAAAATGTTAGATCCAACAGAGGCAAACTGAGGAGGAGTCTTTAGAGATGGCTCAGGATACTTCTCCTCGAGAATACCGACGATGATGTCGGAATCAGACACCCACTTGTCATCGATCTTAGCCACGGGTACTTTCCCTTGAGGACTAATGTTTAAGAACCTGCATCATATAAACCAAAGCCAAGCCAATTTCCGGTTAACACAAAAGCTCTAGAAGATTATGCCATGAATCAATACACACCCAATTTTAGCTAAAACAAACTAACGAGAAAGTAAATTTACTTAAGAGTGATTTACGAAACTGACCACTTGGGTTTGTCGGAGAGGTTAATAAGATGGAGTTTGTAAGGAACATTCTTCTCCTCGAGGGTAAGAAGAACTCGTTGGCTAAACGGACCTGAAAAAATCAGAAACCTTAACAAATGGTACGAAGATACATCAAAAGATTAAAGAGCCATAAAGTTTTTTGAAATCAAACGAAAGCTTAATGCAGAACATAAAAACAGAGATCTGGTTTGAATAAGAGAGGAAAGTTTACAATCGCCAAGAACATGAGGAGCACCAACAGCTGCTTTAACGCATACTTCCATAGGCATCTTTTGATCGTGTTTGTTATTTCTCACGGCGGAGTCATCGGACAAAACCGCCGTCGAGATCATCGAGACAAGTAGCATCACGGACAACATCACCACATCCACTGATTTTTTTCGCCATCTTTTCTCCGATTCACTTTTCTTCTTTTTGTTTTGTTTTAGTGCATATATAAGTTGAAATTCTTTTTACGTGTCTTGTCTTTGCCTTGCTATTCTGGATTTTAGTAAGGGGGAATTATTAAAGTAATAATCCTCATCGGTCGTATTTTTCAATATTAATATTTAATATAATTTACGTTTTGAATCATTGACAGAAATGACTCTTTAATCTTAATTGAAATTTTTTTTATGGATTTATAATAGGATATTCTTTTTTCTAATTTTATTTTATTAATAAAATCTATTATATTATTAGAGAAGTAACTATGCACCAGAATGAAAGTTGTGTTTTTTATTACAATGATTTAAAATTGTTGTCTTTAAATAATTTATTTTAAATGAGATTTAGTTTAGTGTTGTCTTTGAGTGATTTTTTTATTTAGGGATATAACAATTTTTTCTCATTTATATCCCCTTACTATTAAATGAGAAGTAGTTTAAGTTGTAAATGATTAGGTGTTTTAATTTGATTGGTCTATTTTCAAAAGAATGATGACTTTGAATGATGACATGGATAGGTGAAAAAGGTGACATGGCAAAATTAAGTGGATTTAATACTCATAAATATTTTCTTTAATTACTCACGAAATTTATCTGATCAACAAGTATCTGCTTCAATACTCATTCATACGAAATTTATCTGCTTCAATACTCATTCATACGAAATTTGGTATCAAAGCAAGTATCAGCTAGGCCTGATGTTGTTGAGGTATGAATGCATTATTATTGTGCTAAGAGTTAATCATAGCTTTGCTTCACTTATGAGTCATGACCGTAGTTCACATTCATACTCTACTGTTTTTTTCATTGATTTTAAAGTTAAAAAATCCTGAGTGAATTCTTTTTTTATGGTACACCGGAATTGATCTGCATTTGATACATTTGATTATCTTCTACACAGTTTTCTATTATTGTTTTTCTCGGTATTGAACAACAAAAACAAATAAATAGAAAAACATTTTTAAAATTATTCACTCGGGCTTTAATTTCATCGATAAATTAATAAGGTGAATTTGTGTCATCAAGCATTTACAATTATAACATAGTAGTACATTATATGGAAGGAAACAAATAAGAATAATAGAGAACATTGATAAGAAAATAGGTATCCCACGAATAATAGATAACATTCATAAGAAAAACAAAACAATTTAATCATAATAAAAAAAAAACAGAAAAAATAATCTCATCTTAACAATGAGATTTCACATAAGACTTTTGTTCACATCATATCTTATTTATTATAATTTTGCTTAACAAGAAACTAAAATATTTTGTTCTTATGATTTTTTTGGATTTGAAAATATTTTCTTTAGATCAAAAAATCCGGATCTGAAAATAAAATATTTGTTCTTATCCAACTATGTATCTTCCAATTTTGGTTTCTTTATAGAATATTCCAAAATATACTCTAAATATCTAATAAACTCAAACAAACAAATATATATAACTCTTACGGTTTAAAAACAATCCAACAAATATATTACGGCTCATAACTCTTCTAACTCTCTATATATACAATTTAGCTAAACAAATGATTCCACACATCAAAAACTTACTCCTTATTTTAATTAGTTATACCACAATTGTTTGACCACAGGTTACCAAGTGACAATCAACTTGTCACTCATAATGACAAGAGCTGATGGTCGTTTGGTTCGCCCACCAATTACATGGATGAGTTCTTTGTAAAAAACGTGAGGATGGCTATAAAAGGAATAACTGAATCAAATGAGGTACGATGAGTTTTCAATTGACTATCTTCATATTTTACGCATTTTAAATAAAGTGCTATTATCAACTAATACAATTATCACTTTCATAAGGCCGGGACTTGTGTTACATGTGCCACTATTGAATCTATTGATGTTGCAAAGAATTGGTATTATTTCGCTTGCCAATGCAACAAGAAAGTTCAAGAATATGGCGAAGACTCTGATGATCTAGATGCAAAACCTCTTTACAACTGTGAAAAGTGTGGTAACGTTCACGATGTTATTACAAAGTAATATATCATTTTCTTTAATAATTTTCATATTTCTATCAGTTTCTTTTATTATAAATCCCATTTCCGTGCTTGTTTTATATTTTTGTTTTTGTAGATACTACTTGGTTCTACGCGTCTCCGATGAATTAGATGCCCAAGGAAAGATTTTTTTTTTCAACGATGAGGCTGCTCAGCTTCTTAAGAAACCTGCTGCTGAACTTGCTATGGAAGTCATTGAGGTATTGTTTTCAAGTTCCAATGGATACATTAATAAGTTCATAATATCTCATTCAAAAAAATACGTGGATTTCCATATAATATTCGGATTTGTCTATCTTCTATAGGATGCTATGTCTTCTCTCCCTGCATCTTTAACCAACCTTATTGGCAAGAAAATTCTCGTCAAAATCACTATAGGAGCTGAAAACCAAAAGCGAACCAATTCTCCATATGTAGTGGCTCTACTTTGGGACAATGAAGATATGATCGAAAGTTTGAAGCACGACCAATTTCTCAAGTAAGGTTTAACTATCAATCATTAAAGATAATAAGATGGCATGTGGTTATTAATTGCACTATTAAAATGTCTAAAACTACAGCAACCACTAATGCTTACAAGCGGTGAGGACAATTCGGAGAGTTGGAGTTTAACGTCAACCACACCTACTTCCAAAAAGAATGGAAAAAGCATTTGTGAATCTTTAGTTGAAGATCAGGGCTCTGTTACCAAGAAGCTTTGCATAAAGAGGGATTAAATATTGTTCCAATCAACTTAGAATAATCAGTTCCATCGTTTCCAATAAGTTTATTATGAAATATTTCATTGTTTGCTTTTGATTTGGAATTTTGTTCCTCTTTTATGGTTTGACGTTTTTTTTAATAAAAGGATTTCTCTTCATTTTATGTATTTCAGTATTTGCCTTCTTCTCTCAAATAAACAGAATAGTTTACTCAGGTTTCACAAATTATTTTCACAATTCTAGATTACTTAAACTTCCACGTTATTTATTGAACAAACCACATATATTGCTTTCACATCATGATCTATAATTAGATTTACAAAGATGAGAGAAATCTTTTTAACAAATATATCGTAACAACAAACCAACCATTTTTATTTCCGTCTCAGAACGAAATCTTTGTTCATGAAAAAAATAAAAAACATAAAACAATATGAAACGAAATATTATTGAAACAAATGGGCGATTTTATAGTTATTAATTTGTTTACAATATCAAACAAAATCTTTTTAATTTTTTTTAAAAATTGTGTATTATTATTTCGTAAAATACCATATCAAATAATATCTAACCAATTACAAGTACACTCACTATATATACATTTCCGATTAGTAGAGCTATCATCACAAATTATCATGGCACAAATAGATAATGTAGCAAATTTGAAACCTGGTCGAACTGATTGGTATGTTTGCGTTAAAATACTGACTCTTTGGAAGCATGGTGAATCTATCGAACTGGTATTAGCTGATGAACAGGTAAAACCACTACTTTGTATAGTATTATTCCATTTATATGTATATTTTTGTGGTTCATAGATTCCTTTCAAAGTTTTACTCAAATATTTGTTTACTATTTCTTTTCTTTAGGGTGATAAGATCCAAGCTTCTGTTCAAAACACCATTGTTAAAAATAATGGACTTGTATTCAACACCCATCCAAGTTGGATATATATCAGAAACTTTGACCTTCTTTCTGCAAACAACACTATCATGTCGAATCGACACCAATTTAAGATTGTGTTTACAAATGATACTGTTGTGTTTGGTGCTCCTCCAGTGTCAAATAGTCTTTTCTTCGATTTCGCAGATTTTAATGAAATCATTGACGGCACCAAAAATCCGTCATACTTGATTGGTGCGTACCATTTATTTTCTCATAATATATAGAGGATCATTTATCTAAATAACAAGATTTATTGGTATAATTTGTGCTAGATCTAATTGGTCAAGTCGTGTGTGTTAGTGTTCTGACAACGAGAGCAAACATGAAAATGATGAGAATTATACTTCATAACTCAATGTAAGCCAAGATTCAAAACAATGACCCTGTATTCAATTTTTTTTTTTCAATTTTATCTATCCAATTACCTAATAATATTGTTAAACAAATTGCAGTGGTTTTGGCATAATATGTACTTTTTGGGGTAAGCATGCAGAATCATTTCAACATGCTTGGAATAACAACTCTGATATCAGGAAAATTCTTGTGCTAAGGTTTGCACAAATTAAAAAAGGGAGAGGTTGAATATACTAACTACGTCTACCGAATCAAAATTTGGTCACATTGAAAAAAATTTTAAAACCAAACTATCCTATTGTTATGCAGGTTTAATAACGATTTCATCTGCTATATTTCATGGTTTTCAATTCATGTTCAACCCTAACATCCCTGAAGTTCAGGATTTCATACTTGGGTAATTATAACATAATTCTTTACTTTCATCACTTCATATCAAATATCCCCTAATTCCAAATTTTGTTATAATCATTTCAGTTGAAGAACACAATCAAACAGGAGGGAGTATGAAACCAAATCTTCACCAGAATCACAAGAATATTTTAATTTTCATTTCAATTTCAGTTTCCAATAATTGCTTTTTCTGTATCTCAAAACAAAATTTAGAATGATTGTGTTTCATTTCATACAAGATTACTAATACAGTAGAACCCCTATAAATTAACACTCGATAAATTAATACTCGATAAATTAATACCTCGCTAAATTAATAGAACTTTTGAGTCCCAAATTAAGATTTTGACCCAATTAATTTGTCGATAAATTAATAACTCGAGATGAATCACTAATAGGTGACATATTTTGCTCGCACCATGTAATAGGTGACTTGACCCAAGTCACCTATTACATGATTCAGCATGCTTACCCCACATAGTCACATATTATTAATAGTACATTTATTGGTCCATATTACAACCAAATTGGTTTAGTTTCGATTCGGTTTCGGTTCAGTTTTGATTTTTAAAAAAATAACTGAATAACAGAGGAAGTAGTACTTTGGGTGAGATAAAAAAATAAGCAAAAATAAAATAATCTATCTTAACCGATCACGTAGGCCGCAATCGTGAGCCCATGCTCACCGTTTGGTTTACATGCACACTTTTATTTTGTTAATAACATATAGAAAATGAGAACAATATATAAAAAAAAATAAAGAATGTCATTTACACAGATAACAACAACAATTTAAGTTAGGTTTCTTTTGTTTTAATTGTAAGATATCCAAGATTACTAACTACACTACCTGACAAAATTTAGGATCTCAATAAACTTATAGAAAAAAAATTTGAATCTTATCCACCATATTTGTAGAAACCTAACTTAAATTGTTGTCAATAAACTTATAGAAAAAGTTTTAATCCCTAGGATGTTTGTCACCCCACCAGAAACAAAATTTTCTTTCAGGATGCGACGCAGACAGTTTCCAGTGTCTTTAGCTTTCGCAATCACCATAAATAAAAGTCAAGGACAGACATTGAAAAATGTTGGTTTGTTTCTACCTAGACCCGTATTCTCTCATGGGCAGCTATATGTTGCTATATCAAGAGTAAAATCTAGGGCTGGGTTGAAAATCCTAATCACCGATAAAGAAGGAAAAGTGCAGAAGAAAACAATGAATGTCGTCTACAAGGAAGTGTTTCAAAACCTTCATTAATTTTATATATTGCATTTTTGTTTTGTTTACTTTTCTTAAAACAAGACTTATGTTATTTGCTTTCTTTCATTATTCATTATATCATTGAGTAAGAGTTATACAATAATTTCAATCAATTTTTACATGCTATTATATCTTATCTTTCATAATTTATAATTTATAATAACTTCAATATTAAAACTAAATATGTTTTCACAAAATGTTCATACCCGCACATGGTGCGGGCAAGTCACCTAGTATTCTATATATCTATATGCATAAATATTGAGTTTGATGATATCGAATATTTTTCCGTCCTTATCTATATCTCTATCGTTTCTTATATATAGACCTTCTTCTTGAGTTAGGTATCATACAAATTGTTGTTTACGTTCTTTTTCGTATGTTTCCTGTGATTAGTTAAACAAAAAGCGTGTACTATTTTGTTTATTTTTGATGATTGCTTAAATCTATTGTTTCTTTGATTTTAAAGTAATTGTTTGGTTTGCTGTTTTTTTTTTTTAGGCTTTGAGTGTGCGATTTACAATCGATAAGGTTGTCTGTTTATTTTGTATAAGAGATGGTTTTTTTTCTTTTATTTCGTATTTGGTCTCTTCGAAAGTTGATGATTATAAGGTTTGTAATTCTAATAGTTTTCAAGCTTTGATCTGGGATATGATTGATGCAATGATTCTTTAGAGATTTCTCTAGAAGTTTGTTTCAATAATCGTGTTTAAGTTTTTTCTTTTGATTTTTCGTCGGTCAAGTCCAACTCGATTTTGAGCTTTCTAATGTCACTTGGAAAAAATAAAAAGCTATATGAAAGAGAGGGATCTCAAAATAGTTTAGCAATAGGTGCCAATTGTGGAAGATGAAAACTATGCTTCCAACTCTTTATATTTCTGCTATTTGAGCTTTCTTCGTTTCGCAAATCGTCAAGTCAAGGTAAATTTATGCTTCTTTTGTAAACAAAGATTTTTTTTTCCATCTTCAGTCTCGCTCTGTGTGTTTTCACTTTTGATTTTTGGTGAGTCTAACACCGTCACCAATCGGCTGGCTATCTCGAAGGATTTAATTTACTTTTACACTCACGGGTTTTCAAAATCTATTGTTAGAATGTGATTAGTAGTTTTCCACTTGTATGCTGATATCGTATCATTATCTAGCTTTTAGATCCGATTTTGTTTCTGATGATTCGAAATATTAGTTGGATGATCAATTGACGTTTCTCAAAATTTCCTGATTTCTAGACTAGCGAATCTGACAATGTCAATTATTACCGGTGGGTTCGATTTTAATTTGTGTAAAAGGATTGATATGCTTTTAGTATACAAAGGGTATCAAAGCACCATCGACATGTGCAAAAGGAATGATATGCTTATATACTGGAACAATTTGGTTAATTTTTATGTATGTATTTCTCTCATATACTCTAAACTGTACGAGATTTTTCTTTGCTTTTCTAGCTTCTGTATTGGCATAATGTAATTTTTAGATGGTAAGTTCTTCTCATATGGTGTTTGCGAGTTTTTTTAGTCGGCGAATAAGTGAAATGAAGGGCTAAGATGCCAATGCTAATAATTAGTTAGCTCGGAGTTGGATTATACGGTTTTGTGATTTCATGAATGTGTAGGTTTGATATTCCACAGAGAGAGACATTAATAACATTATACAAGTTACTGCTTTTGGTGTGCTTATAATTAGTCGTCGGTGACGTGAACCAATCCATCTTGATATGAACATGTGTCTGAGCGATGGAAAGTCAAAGATCACGAAGATAGTAATTTTAGTTGGGATAAGGATGTCTTCCATGGCAGGGAATATCATTCAACTGATGACCAGTAGGAGTATATGATGATCCGTTTCTAATTATCATCACACGGGCATTGAAACCAATGTATCACCCTTTTTTCCTAGGTGAATCTTTGAATTTTGAGTTTTATCAGGGACATATACCAGAAATCAAGTACTCAATGGTTTTTGTTTGGTTTTAGGGCTTTTCGAATCATCTGACAACTTTCTACTTATCTCTAAGATGAAATTGTTATAATTTCGGATATGCATTAAGAAGTTGAGGAAGGTGTGACCTGCCGTTAGTTCCTTGCGAATATTACAGCTCTATGTCTTGAAAAGTAACCAACAAAGACTAAGATATACTTTAATTATTAATAAAATAGAATAAGGAAAGACTTTTGAAGCTCATGCATATCCGAAGGAGGTAGAGAGAAATTTTTCCAAGAAAGAGAGAAAATATAAGGAACTCGCTAAGCTTCGGTTTGTTAGCAGATTTCGGCGACACAGATTAGTCTTTTGGGCCTAGAAAACCTTTAGAGAAACTGTGTATAATTCAAAAAAATAATAATAATAGGAGTCATGAAAAGTGAAAACTCTCAAGATATCACATAATTCTACTTTATAGTATTCAAGATTCATTCACTGGTAAGTGGTAACGTGCATGTGGACAGCTTTCTACATTAACTTATCACACAAGAAAAAGAAAGTTATGGTAGCTAATATTGATATTGATGGGTGTTTCTTTTGAAAATACATAACGCGGAGATAAAATATTTGAAAAGAAAAACCATATATTTCTTTTTAATACATCGGTGAAATTTAAAATAGATTCGTTGTTCTAAGAATTGTCTAAACATTATATTTAAGTAAGAATTCCTTGTACGTGTAAAATTTAATCAAATTCATGTATTTTATGTTTATGTATGATGGTTTAGACTACGATACTAAGGTTTAGTGTCCTTCAAAATCAAGGAATTTAATCAATTTGAACGTTATAGATCATTCTGTATTTTATTTTCATGGGTTAGAGTTTGGGCTCTCATAGTAGGGTTTAGTCTCCTTCAAAATCAATGAAGTTAGTCCAATTGAACGTTTAAAACCATTTAGTAAGTTGGTTCATATGTTAGTGTTTAGGCTCTCATATTAGGGTTTAGTGCCATTTCTAATCAATGAATTTAGTCAATTGGATGTTTTAAACTATTCGGTATTTTATGTTCGTGCGTAAAGGTTTAGATTCTCATTCTAGGTTTTAGTACTTTTCAAAATCAACAAATTTAATCAAATTGACCGTCTTAAACCATTTCGTATTTATGTTCATGTGTGAGGGTTAGGCTCACACACTAGGGATTAATACCCTTCAAAATCAATAAATTTAATTAATTGGACGATTTAAACCATTCTTATTTTTATGTTCATGTGTGAGGGTTTAGACTCCCATACTAGGGTTTAGTGCCATTTCAAATCAACAAAATTTAGTCAAATTGAACGTTGTAAACCATTCAGTATGTGAGGGTTTAGGCTCTCATACGAGGTTTTAGTACCCTTTTAAGTGAACGAATTTAATCAAATTGAACGTATTAAATCATTTCATATTTTATGTGTATATGTGAGGGTTTAGGCTCCCATGTTAGGATTTAGAGTTTATTAACCTTTTAAATCAATGAATTTAGTCAAATTGAACGTTTTAAACTATTTGTTAGTTTATGTTCATCTATGTGAGTTTAAGCTCTCATACTAGCTGTTATATTAGAGTTTTTTACCCTTCAAAAACAACAATTTAGACAAATAAAACGTTTTAAATCGTTCAATATTTTAAGTGCATTTGTAAGGGTTTAAAGTACTCTCATACTAAGGTTTAATATAATTCGTTAAATTAATGCATTTTATCAACTTGGTTGTTTTAAATCATTTTGATTGTTTAATGTTTTAAAGTCAAAATTAATCAAACTAATCGTATGTTTGCATATAATAAACAGTTTAATCAACAATGGTTATATGACGTGGAGGATATATTATTTATTTAGATGAAAACTTAGTTTTACTGTTTTCTTGCTTTTAATTTTTTTTTTTTGCAATTTGGTGAGTTGACGCAATCATAAAAAATATTGAGGAGTCCAACCCAAAAGAAAATTGTGAGTGAATTAGAAAATAACTTAGCAGATTAAACCCGATGAATTTATATAAAATAAAACATTAAGATGTCTAGACTTAATGCTAGAAAATTATAATTGATGCAAATTAAACTATCAAAGACACATTTCATTTGAAAATTATAATTGATGCACCAGGTGCAGGCGACCAACTAGTAATCTATTGAAAGACTTACACAATACTTTAAAGACTACACACTTATTGAGAGAATAGTACTTCTTCCCTTTCATATAAATTGATGTTTAAGATTTTAAAATATAAATTTAAAACTATTTTTTAATAAGTAAAATATGGGTTATCATCAATTCTAAATTAATTCGAACAATAAGAAAAAAAAAATAGATTAAAATTTTAAAAGAAAATAAAATATTTTGAGTTTTTGCTCAAATAAGATATTTGAATGGCGGTGACTAGCTCCAAAGTACCACATCTATTCTATTGTAAATACCACGCATTTTTATGTCTTTTTCATCCATATTTTAGATTTTTCGTCATCCTTCTTCTTTCGGGTTTGCTTTTTCACGGGGAGAGTGAAAAGTAAGTCCGAACGAGGATAGTTGCTAATGATCACTTTTACATATTTGCTATCCTCACACCCATAGAGAATAATATTCATGTTATTGTTTAGTATAGTTTGTATCTTGCTAACATGTAAAATTCTAGTCTAAGAACATAGATTTAACATGCTTGACTTTGTCGACAAGTTTCGCAAAGCTCGATGGTGTGGGCCATCATCTTGCTGCGGTCAAATCCATTATCCTTCATCGCAAAGTTGTCTTTGTCGGAAACAATTTATCGTAGTTGTGATGCATTCAAATCAACTCAAACAAAAACTTTTTTTGATTGCTTCTATAATGCAGAAATAAAAAAACCTTGCTTCTTAATGTCTCTTGTTGTCAATAACAACTGAAAATTGCACAAGCTTTTTTATATGTGATTCCAATAGATAAAAAAAAAAAGAAATCATTGATTGATGTTGGAGTTTTATTATTGTATTACACACATAACAAAAAAAGACAACACAAAAACTAGAAACAACAACTTTATCTCTAGTTACACTAAAAGAGCACCATCTTCTCTTCCACGAGTGTTCTTGATGAATTTTATGGCACTAAACAACATGACAAGTGAAATCGGGATAATGATAAGCAGATAAAGAAATTCGAGCTTGTCAACACGATGGAAAATTAGCGTAACAAGACCCAAACAATTGTTCTTAGGTGGTAAGCTCAGCTTTCAAATCAACGGAGAAGAATAATATCGTATAAAATGATATGCATTTATGTAGTATCCTTAGTATTGGAGTTAGCCGTCTAAATTCATTGTATCCCACAACATATGAAATAGCATATTAACATTTTATTTGTTTGTAATATGTATATTGTTAAATGTTTCATGATTGTTATCAAGCTAATTCTTCACATAACATGTAATCAAGAATTTATATCGATAGTTAAGTAGTTTCTTAGCCAATGAATTACATTTTACAATACTCGTTGGTTGGTTAAATATATTGTTTATCTTATGATACAAGGCTAATTTGTTATTCACCAAGAAAAAGTATTGGTGAGGATGATATATTAGTTATACGGCTACTATATTAGACAACTATAAGTAGTCTTTAACGTAAATGTTTAAAAACTAATTTTTTTACTTGGCAGAATGTAGATTAGTTAGATTTATTATAGACTTGTTTCTTACGTTTTGTACAACATTTTACAATACATGTTAGTCAGTTAAAATTAGGTTTGGTAGTTAATATATTATTTATCCAAACGAAAACTTTTTTCGATTGCATCTTTCCGATTATGTTTATTTATTTTCATCTCATATTGATCATCATTTTGCTCCAGTCAAATCTCTTATCTTTCATCTCCAAGTTGTACTAGTAAAAAATCACTTCAAATTTTGAATAAAATATAAACGACTATGTATACCGGTGAAAATGTCGATTTTAATGTATGTCGACCATCAAAAACTTGACCGGAACGAACAACTAATCTCATCCCCCAACAATTGTCTCAGATCTCTACTCCAATATCTATATACCCAAATAAACACATAACCTTTTTCTCTCCTCTCGAATAGAGATATATGCTTTAATTTCTTTCTTTTTTTCCTCTCGATATTTTTTAACAATAATAATAGTATTTTCTGGATGTGCATAGTTTTGTATCTATAGACTACACTAAAAAAAAAATTCTCTAATATCTTTTTCGGATACTGTTTTACATATAATCTTTTATTATATAGTCTATCTGAATATAGATTTAGGGTTAAAACAATATTAGTTTAAAAAAATACACAGTTCACGGGAAGATAAAACAAAGCTTAGTAAACCATTCACGGTGGCCGGAATTGAAAAATCAGTAAGGAACATGGGGAGTTTTAAAGCTCCAGGACCGGACGGCTTTCAACCCGTATTTTATCAAAAAGGTTGGGAGGTAGTAGGAGAGTCGGTGACGTGGTTTGTATTGGAATTCTTTAAAACCGGAGTTTTGCCGAATGAAACAAATGATGCGCTTGTTGTTCTCATACCGAAAGTGGCCAAACCAGACCGGATCACGCAATTTTGTCCTATTAGTCTTTGTAACGTCTTATTTAAGATTATTACGAAGACCATGGTTGGGCGGCTAAAGAACGTGATGACCAAGTTGATTGGGCCGGCTCAATCAAGTTTTATCCCAGGAAGATTAAGCACCGATAATATTGTGATCGTTCAAGAAGCCGTGCACTCTATGCGTCGGAAAAAAGGAAGAAAAGGTTGGATGCTATTAAAGTTGGGTTTAGAGAAAGCATATGATCAAATTCGTTGGGATTTCTTGGAGAATAAGCTTGAGGTAGAAGGCTTTTCGGAGAATTGGGTTCGTTGGATAATGCAATGCGTTGCAGGACCTTCAATGACTTTGGTTTGGAATGGAGAAAAAATAGAGGCATTTAAGCCGTTACGCGGATTACGACAAAGAGACCCTCTATCTCCTTATTTGTTTGTTCTCTGTATGAAAAAATTATATCACCTTATTGATGTCGCGGTTATGGAACGGAGGTAGAAACCAATTACCTTATCTCGTGGAGGACCGAGTCTGTCACATATATGTTTTGCCGATGATTTGATCCTATTTTTGGAAGCCTCCGTGGCGCAGGTTCAAGTTATACGGGGAGTGTTGGAGAGGTTTTGTGAAGCATCGGGACAAAAAGTAAGCCTAGAAATCTAAGATATTTTTCTCCGACAATGTTTCTCGGGATTTGAGACGAGGTATTAGTGATGCGAGTGGTATTCAGGCGACACTCGATTTGGGGAAATATTTGGGAATGCCTATTTTGCACAGAGAATCAACAAAGAGGCGTTTGGTGTTGTGTTGGAAAAAGTCTCATCTAAACTTGCCGGATGGAAGAGTTGTATGCTTAGCTTTGCGGGTGGGTTACTTTGACAAAAGCAGTGTTAACATCGATTCCGGTTCACTCGATGAGCACTATTATGCTTTAGGCGTCTACACTTTCCAATTTAGAAAAAAAATCTCGTAACTTCCTATGGGGAAGTACAGTGGAAAAGCGATGGCAACATTTAATGGCGTGGGACCGAGTATTTGCGCCAAAGAGAGTTGGTGGTTTGGGTATTTGGAGAGCAAGTGGAATAAACAAGGCTCTTATAGCCAATTTGGGATGGCCTTTGTTGCACGATGATGTGAGCTTATGGTCAAGAGTGGTGCGCAAGAAATATAAGGTTGATGTTTTACAAAATCAATCTTGGACAATGGTTAAAAGCAATTGGTCTTCAACTTGGAGGAGTATCGGGATTGGGATTAGAGAAGTGATCACCAAAGGTCATAGTTGGGTTGTGGGTGATGGAAGTGGTGTTCGATTTTGGGAGGATAAGTGGCTGTCAAACAAACCACTTTCGACGGTAGCGGTTGGACCAATTCCTGTACAGTTACAGAATGTGAAAGTTGGAGACCTATGGATTGAAGGCACGGGTTGGGACTTTCATAAAATCTCACCATATGTGACGGAGAACCAGAGGTTAGATTTGTTAGCGGTTGTTGTGGATAAGGGTATCGGGGCAGTAGATCGACTGTCATAGGGGGAGACTATTGATGGGCAATTTACAGTGAGTTCCGCTTATGAGTTGATAACAAGAGATGAGTGTCATAGGCAGAACATGGAGGCCTTTTATAGAAGACTATGGAGGATCAAAGCCCCGGAGAGGATTAAAATGTTCATTTGGTTGGTTGCCAAACAAGCGATCATGACTAATCATGAAAGAATTCGGCGGCATTTGTGTGATACGGACATATGCCCAGTTTTGAGACGATCACTCATATCCTTAGAGATTGCCTATCCATAAAAGGAATTTGGACACGTTTGGTCCCTCGGAAGTAACAACAGGATATCTTTGAGAAAGATTTACTTGGTTGGCTCTATGGTAACCTCGGTGATAGAGCTATGATCGGAGAATACTCATGGGATACGATATTCGCTTTGACAATTTGGTTGAGTTGGAAATGGAGATGTGGCAATATTTTTGGCACAAAAAGGGCTTGTAAAGATCGAGTGCAGTTTATTCAAAAGTTGGCCGAGGAAGTAGCTTTAGCTCATGTAGAGGCAGGCGGTCAAAGAGGGAGAGGTGAGAGGGTTGAGAGGATGATAGCGTGGGTTCCTCCAATGGCTGGTTGGTACAGATTGAATACCGATAGAGCTTCTCATGGTAATCCCGGTGCAGCGACAGCAGGAGGAGTGGTACGAAATCATGATGGGGAATGGTGTCGAGGTTTTGCTCTCAACATAGCTAGATGCTCTGCTCCGATGGCGGAAGTGTGGGGAGTTTATTACGGGCTTTGCATCGCATGGGAATTACAAGTCATGTGTTTGGAGCTTCAAGTAGATTTGGAGATGGTGGTAAGTTTTCTTCAGACAGGGATTGGGGAATCGCACCCGCTATTTTTCCTGGTACGATTGTGCCATGGCTTCTTATCGAGGGATTGGACAGTCCGTATTTCGCAAGTGTATAGGGAAGCTAATAGTCTAGCCGATGGATTAGCGAACTATGCGTTTTCTTTATCGCTGGGTATTCATACTTTTAATTATGTACCTTTGGATGTTGTTTCGATCTTGCAAGAGGATGCCGTTGGCTAGACTTGGACAAGGCAAGTATGCGTGTAATTGTTTTTGAATTTTAATAATATATGGGAGACTAGTCTCCCGGTGTTTCACCAAAAAAATAAATAATAATACACAGTACCATAGTTAGTTTAAAAAGATCAAAAACTAGGTCTCGATAAATTTTTAATTTTTTTTATTAAACATTATTAGCACTTATTTTTGAATACAGTAAAACCTCTATAAATTAATACTTGATAAACTAATAATCACTATAAATTAATAAAATTTTCCGGTCCTAAGTAGGGCCAATGTAAAAATTACCAAAATTCGATAAGATAAGATAATAATTATTTTTGAAAATTCTATGTAAAATATGGTCCAAACAACATTATAAATTAATAATTATAAATCATGGGTATAATATATATAACTAAGATGACTTAGTAATACATGACTCCAATATTGTTATTTTTTTCTTAAAGTTGGAATTACGTTGAAGCTTAAATCTAATTTTTTTTTATTGCATCAATAATTTATTGTGTTGTCTTCTCAAGTGTGTTTGGGATTGTACCTCTTTACTAATTTTTAGATTAAAATTTTCTTCAAACTACGTTTGCAAATATTTTCGGATGCAAGACATATGATCTCTTTTGTACTCACATAACTCTTTGGGCATCTAATATGTCATTATTGATTTTGTATTAAATCTTAGTTGGGAAGCCATTGCAAATTATAGTGTTGAAACAATGTAGAATATTAAACATGAAATTGCTTAATCAAAAACCTAAGAAGAATATCAAAACAACTAAAATTCCGTACATACAAGAGAAAATATCATTTAGTAAAAAAAAATTTGATATAAAATATGCAAACAACAAAACATTTTGAAATTTAAGTAAAATATTATTTACTAGAATATGAACTTTAGAGAAATTTTTTATTTTAAAATAAAATAATTTTGTTAAGATTAGAAATTGAAAAGGTATCTCTATAAATTAATAATTATTAATTTATCGATTAATTAATATCTCTCTAAATTAATAAATTTCAAAATTCCAACATTACTAATTTATAGAGGTTTTACTGTATAGCCTTTATCAGCACTTAACATTCTTTTAAACAATGTTTTTAAAACTGGACCGGCAACCGAACCGGAAAAGCTTTCGGGTCATGGGTTAATATGGCAACTGGGTCCAACTGGTTTTAATAGTTTTTAAAAATATTAGTTTATATATATTTGGTCATAATTTTTTTTCTATTCATATGTCCATTTCTATCCAAATATCAAAAAAACGATTTCAATTATTACAAATATTTGAAAAACAAAAAAAATTCAATAGCAAAATAAAACTAAATTATAGATACTAACACAATTGTAGCAAATTTAAGCGTTTTAGTCTAAACTTTTAAACGTTTTATGATTTTAAAAAAATTTATATGAAAAAGTTACTATTTCATTAGTTTTATAAAAAAATTTGGCTCAAAACTTATAACTAAAAAAAAATGAAAAAAAAAAAATTTTAGTTAACAAAATTACTAAATTCGGTTTGATGCGGTTCCGGTTCGATACTGGTTTTCGGTTTTTTACCGGTTGAGTCCGGTTTTATATCCAGTTTAACTATAATTGGGTTTTTAAGTTAAACCAAATCGGACCAGTGGTTGGTTCCCTGTTTAATCCGGTCTGACCCTGGGTCCGGGTTTTTTGAAAACATTGCTTTTGAACGGAGCATGATATACAAATCTGACAATAGTAAAATTGATTTTCCTCCGTCGTAAACCAATTAAACGTTAGAGACGAACACAAGGTCAAAATAAAAACAAATTAAAGATAGGGTGGTTTGAGTAATTTTCCTAAAGCTGAGGGTTCTTTCTGCCAAATACCAATCAACAATGAGAGAACGGCAAGACAACCCTAATTCGAGTCCCATATCTGTGATCTTGACCTCTTCCTTCACCACTCAATACTTTACCAAGGTTTAGGGTTTTACCCAGATTTAACGTTCCTTCTTCATCAATCGTCGGAGAAGATGAAATATTTCCTTGCGTCTCGACAAGCGATCCACCGTATTTCACAGTTATCTTCAAAAACCTCAACTTTCTGCAGAAACTTCTCCGCCATTACATCTTCAATTTCTCACTCTGATCGCCATTTGAGAAGCTACGAAGAACAAAACCCTTTCAAAAATGTCGGAATCCCTAAACCCATTTCGTCTTTTACTCGGTATTTCCACTCAACTCGCGAGTCCCGACTCAGTGAGTCGAGTGCCTCCCAGATTGACGAGGAGGAAGAGGATGAAGAAGACGGGACCACGAACGAGTTCCTCTCTCGATTCGTTTGGATAATGCGTGGGATAGTCTCAGAAGCTTACCCAGATTCCGATAAGAAGGAGATTGATGGTATGCTTTTGCTTATCGTGGAGAAAGTTTTGGAACAGATCCAAGGAGGTGGGTTTAACAAAGTCGGATCAGCTCCACCTTCGCCGTTATCGGAGTTCAGCGATGATCTGTGGAGTACAATCTGTGAAATTTCTAATACAGTGTTGAAAGATATGGAGAAAGAGAGGAAGAAGGAGAAGATGAAGCAATACGTTCAATCTCCTCAAGTTATGGAGATGTGTAGATTTGCTGGTGAAATCGGTATTCGTGGGGATTTGCTTAGAGAACTTAGATTCAAATGGGCAAGAGAGACGATGGAAGATGCCGAATTTTACGAGAGCTTGGAACAGCAACGTGATTCGGACAATGCCATTAGGGACGCTGAAGCAGAGAGTGCAGAAGAAGGAGAAGAAGAAGAAGAAGAAGAAGAAGAAGAAGAAGAAGGGTTTGCTGCTTCAGATGAAACTCAACCTCAGAGTATCTCTCTTCCTAAACGAAAAGGGAAATTCAAGTACAAGATTTACGGGCTCGAGTTATCGGATCCGAAATGGGTTGACGTTGCTGATAGGATTCATGAAGCTGAGGAAGAAGCTGATTGGAGTGAGACGAAACCTGTATCTGGAAAGTGTAAATTGGTTATGGAGAAGCTTATGTCTCTGCAAGAAGGAGATGATCCTTCAGGTTTGGTTGCTGAATGGGTTGAATTATTAGAGCCTCACCGTGTGGACTGGATTGCTTTACTTAATCAGTTGCGAGAAGGAAACACCAATGTATACTTAAAGGTTAGTCTTTTCTCAAATTTCGTAAGCAAATCAATATCGATGTGTAATGTTTTGGGAAATGGCCTTATCCTTCTAGTGCTTTAGTTAGGATCCTTGTTGTTGTTTGATTTGGTAGTTTAGGTTGTTTGTTCTATCAAGATGGTGGTACTTGAATATGCATATATCAAACATACGTCTGGAAGATGAGCAATGGTGGATGTGTTATCATTTTTTGTTTTGATCAACATTGATGTTTCAACAGGTAGCAGAACTTGTCCTGGATGAGAAATCGTTCAAGGCAACTACTTTGGACTACTCAAAACTCATCCAGATCCATGCTAAAGAGAACCGCGTTGAAGATGTTGAGAGGGTTCTAAAGAAAATGTCTCAAAATGGGATCTTTCCGGATATTTTAACAACCACTGTGTTGATTCATATGTACAGTAAATCAGGCAACCTCGAACGTGCCATAGAGGCATTTGAAAGCTTGAAGAGCTATGGGTTACAGCCAGACAAGAAAATCTACACAGCCATGATCATGGGCTATGTGAACGCCGGTAAGCCTAAACTTGGTGAGAGATTCTTGAGAGACATGAACACAAGAGACTTGAAGGCTCCAGAAGAAGTTCACGTGGCTCTGATTCGAGCTTATGCACAAATGGGAGACGATGGTGGAGCTGCAGGGGTTTATAGTGGAATGCAGTTAGATGTACCTGGTCCAGTGAGTTTTGAAACGTGTAGCTTGATGGTGGAAGCGTACGCGAAAGCAGGGAAGGCAGATAAAGCAAAGCACAGCTTTGACGAGATGAGACAGCTTGGGCACAAACCTGATGATAAGTCGGTAGCAAACGTGATCCAAGCGTATAAAAGAGAGAACTCGTTGGATAAAGCCCTGAGACTTTTGTTACAGCTAGAGAAAGATGGGATTGAGATCGGTGTGATCACGTACACTGCTCTTGTTGATTGGATGGCTAATCTCGGGCTGATCGAGGAAGCTGAGCAGCTTCTGGTAAAGATATCTCAGCTAGGAGAAGCTCCACCGTTAGAGCTCCAGGTGAGTTTGTGCTGTATGTATTCGTATGTGAGGAACGAGAAGAAGACACTTCAAGCTCTCGGGGTTTTGGAATCTAAGAAAGATCAAATGGGACCGAACGAGTTTGAAAAGGTTATAACTGGATTGAAAAAGGGTGGCTTTGAGAAAGACGCGAGAAGGATGTTTAAGCATATGGAAGCTCGAAAGTTTAAACCTTCAGATAGATTGAAGATAGATATGAGTGTATCACCTGGATCCGGGTTTGGTAGAGTAAGACGATAAAAACAAAAAAAAGATGGAAAAATCTTTGAATCTCTGGTCATTTCTGAGTTCAATGTTATGAGCCAACACACATTTCGAGTTTTGTGTTTTCCTCCATTGATTAGACTGTAGCTCTGTTGTGTAATAATCTTGTTTCTTTTCGGAATTTTGGAAATGTATTTTACCCGTCTTTCTAGATGTGAGATGTTTTTTTTTTTTTTTTTCATTTCCATTTCCAACGAGTGATTCAAGAATGATAGAAGTATTTTCTGAAATCAACTTTTTTTGTTTGGTTTCTCAATTTTCAGGGTTTCTTGCTTCTGAATCTTTGCTTCGTTTCTCCAGATATTACTTAGTTCGAATAAAGCGATCAGTTTCATCTCCTGTCTGAGAAGAAACATACACAAGGATAGAATTTTTATATTTTTTTTACTAAAAAAATCATCACTGGTTACCTTTTGCACATTTCTCTCAGATTATTCCTTGCAATGTTTGGCCACAATGCAAACCAGCGCAACATTGCCTCAATCAAAGTATTATACCAAAAAAATGAGACTTGATGATAGTAGTAACCACATAGAGCTATCAGACATAAATAGTTGTTTTTCGATACCCCAAAGCATAGTGCCTTTTTTATTTGTCTGCCGTCAAAACACAAGCATAGTGCTTTTAAATTCGCATATAACGCAAAGCAAAAACATTAACCGGCTCCTTTTGCAAGGGAGTCGACACATACATTCTCACTACGTGGAAAATAAATTAGGCTAAAAGATACAAAGTGTTGTTTTAACATCTTGAAAGAGTCAAGCTTTGTACTGAAAGATGGCCAGTCTAGTGGATGCGTAGTCATAGAAATCAGACTTGCACAATCCGTCTCAATCCACACTATCGATAGGCTTCTCCCTTTCATGCACTCAATCGCCCAGAGTAGACCATCGAACTCAGCGTGAAGTGTCGAGGTGCTTCATCTACATCCTCTCATACCGTAAGTGATAAGGCTTGTGTAGTCTCTTAGGCACCACCCAAGTCCACTAACCAGCTCGTGATTCACCCAAGATGCATCGATTTGACATATCGAGAGTTGGGGATCATTATATGGGGGGTCATGTGAGATATGATGTTGCCGTATATCCTCTGCTTCTTTGTCCTCTTCTTTTTGGTTTGCCATGCTCCAGCTCTCCGCTTCAAGGGTCGCCGTCTGAAGAGTAAACAGTGGGGATATTGTTTTCCCGTTGGAAACATTTTCATTTCTGGCCTTCCAGATATACCAGAGGGGAACGAATCCCTTTGAGACGCGGATAAACTGTTCTCGTTAGTCCTCCAAAATAGGAAGTCCATATTTCGGAATAAAGAGGTACTCGGGAAGAGACCCGGAGAGGACGGGATGTCCAAAAGCGCCCAAACTTGTAAAGCTCGTGGGCATTCAAAGAGTAGGTGATTAATCGTTTCTTCTGGTGAACCACAGCGTGAGCATGTCATGTATGTTCCCATATGTTTGTAGGTAAGTCTTTGGTAAGTTGGAACACAACCAGAAAGAGCTTGCCACATGAAATGACGTAGCTTGCCCGACGCTCGAGTCTTCCATACTTGGCTCAACAGACAAGTAATACTTGGTTCAGAAACTATTGGGGGTTCTCTAGAGCGTCTGATGTTGCTAACAAGTATATATCCTGACTTAACGGTGTAGGTTTCCGAGGGCGTATAACTCCACGCATACCCATCTGGTATGGATTGACGTCTAGGCCTCATCTCTAGGATTAGAGGAATATCCTCGGGATGGATTAGCCGGCTACTTAAATGTAGCTATTAAGAAATTCAAGGAGATAAGAGCATCCACACCGGTGAGACTCATAAAATTTCTCAATTAATAATTTTAAAATCAATTAATTATTTATTTAAATTTTAAATTATTAAAAGAACATCTCAATCAATTAAATATGGACAAGTGGCAAAAAGTTTCTCAAAACCTTCTGATATGGTATCTTCCTAGTGATATTTATGAGATGTTTCATTCCTCTCTCTCCTCTTTACTTCTATATTTATTACTATTTAATAAGTGATACTCATCAAAAGTTCACCACTAAACATGGTCTAAGTCCAAGGATGATCGGTTTGCCACGTATTGTGCAATGTGTTGTGTACATGACAAACGTCCAAGGTATGTTGACCGGAGTCATATATTACGTAGTCATCATTTTATCAAGAGTATCTTATAGTCTAGTGGTAAAATGTGGTTAAAGTAACTTCAAGGTGAGGAGTTCGAACTATGGAACATGATAAATCCGCAATAATTAGGGCCAGCCCTGGTCATGCTAATCTCTTATGTGTCGTTCTAGTCTAATCGAATATTTGCGAAGTGACTTTCCCACTCTTATCAAATGCCACAACCATAAACCAGCTAGTATAGGTGGTTTTTGATATAAGAAAAAGAATGAACATTTCTTATGTAGTTACACTATTTCGGATTGACGTGTACATATAGAGGCGGATCCAGAAGTAAATTGTAACGGGGGCACATAATAAGTTAAATTTAGTTAGTAAAAAACGTAAACTAAAGTTTTCTAAGAATGAAGTTTTTAGAACATCCCATTTTAATTTTATATTAACTCTATATGAATATGAGCATAATGAAGTGAATAAAAAAAAGAAAAAATAAAAAGAAAAAAGAAGATGAGAAAGGAAAAAAAAACTAAGTAAGTAAACAAAAATTAATAGTGAAACACATACATATTTGATCTTGGAACTACTGGGTGCACAAATGAAAACTTTTCAAGTTATCCAATGTTTTCTCCTAATTTTACTCAATAAATTAAATTATTTTAAAATAATATTGGGGGCATGTGCCTCCACTCCTTTCAAGTGCATCCGCCCCTTTGTACATATCTCAAACATGTTTCCTATGCCTGAGCGCGGATCGGATATCCGGAAAAAATACAGTATTTGTGATTCGATTTGTTTTTCACAGATATGAATTTTTCGATTTGCTTTGCTTTGGAAAAATTCGGATTTGCGGATATTAGGATACTCGCAGATATTTGTTTTAAACGGAAAAACGAAATAATTTTTTTTATTTTTAAAAGGTTATTTTTTTAATATATAAGATTTAAACTAATTAGTAAAAAAATAATATAAGCTATATAATATTATTCGATATAATTAAAAATAAAATAAAAATAAAAGATAAAAATGGTGGACAACGAAACATTTATTTTTGTTTTTAGAAAAAAAATATGAAAACAATAATTTTCAGTTAAAAAAAATTAGTAACTACTTAAATTTACTATAAATATATCCGTTCAATGTATTGAAAAAGTTAAAAAAAAATATATATATATATAGTAGATCTATCATAATATATGTATATATATGTAATTTACGGATCGAATCAGATATTCAGATTTTTAAAATTAGTATTTGTGATTTGCTTTGCTTTAGACGGATCGTAGATTTTACTATTTGCTTTGCTTTGATTCATAACGGATATCCGGGTTTTACGGATAGAATCAAAACGGATCTCAGATCGGAGCAAATATAACGGATAATTTGACCAGCTATTTCCTAGGTTACCTCGTTACGTTTGCCATCGACCGTTCCACACCAAAAGACAACTTCTACATCATCTTTCGTCATGTTTTATTTTGCATCTTTCTATTAACTTTTTTTCAAAGAAATTTTTAGTTTTGTTGGTCTATCTATAACAGTTGGAATCAGAGGGACTAATTAAGCATGAGATTAAATATTAGTCCCTCTGATTCCTAGACAAAATTAATTATATTACTAGACAATAAAAATCATAACTTGTTTCAAACTATATAATATTTATATTATATCACTAGGACACCCTCTAATTCTACCTACAGCCCCACCATATAACTCATATGCAAGCTTGATTATCAAAATAAATTAGTTAAAAAATCCTAATTTATAAACCTTTCTATATCTGAAAACAAAAGTAGAAGTCTCCGAGAAAATGAACGCAATGACGCACTTTATGGTCCAAGTGAAGCAGCTCAGAGACAAGGTTTTAAGGTTTAACCTTGGGAGACCAACCTGCGATCACATACTTTTCCTCAGCCTTTGTTTTCTTAAAGGATTCAAGAGAGAACAAAACTTTCATGTAGTCACGGACATGTGGCATTGTCCCCGAGATAGACCATCTTTTAAAATGACCAAGAGCAACTTCGAGATGGTAAAGTTTTGGTGCTAAATTGAGATCCACCGTGGTTAATCTTTCTCCGGCGATGAAAGGACCATCGTGAGTCTTGATGAGATGATTTTCTAAAGCTACTAGCTCATCAAGCAACGCCTCTTCGGATCCGTCATTGGAATCCTTGCTCCTCAAGAAAGTCGAGAAAGTATCGAAAATCTTTGATCCAACAGATGCAAACTGAGGAGGAGTCTTTAGAGATGGCTCAGGATACTTTTCCTCGAGAATACCGGTGATGATCTCCGCATTAGACACCCATTTGTCGTCGATCTTTGCCACCGGTACTTTACCTTCAGGACTAATGTCTAAGAACCTACACCGTATAAATCACAGCAAACCTTGTTTCCGGTTAACACAAAAGCTTATGCTATGTTTTAACTATGACAAAAACGTAATAAATACAAGCTCTGTTTTTACTATGTTTTTTTAAAAATTTAATTATCAAAACAAAGCAACAACAACTGTAAAAATGTTACCAAGTAATTTAACATTCAATTAAAAAAAAAGATTATATGCCATGAAAAGCTACCAAGTTTGGCTAAACCAGACTCACATTACTAACGAACAAGTGAAACAACTTAGAGTGATTTACGAAACTGACCACTGGGGTTTTGCAGCGAGGTTAATCAAATGGAGTTTATAAGGAACCTTCTTTTCCTCGAGGGTAAGAAGAACATGTTGGCTAAAGGGACCTTAAAATGACAAAAATTCGAAACATTACAAATGTTTCGATGACACATCAAAAGATTAAAAAACCCTAAGAGTTGTGAATTCAAACAAAAACGTAATGTATAAACAGAGGGATTTTCGGCCTATTCCCCCATGAACTATTGGTCTCCCGACAATTCCCACATGAACTTTGAAGTTCGGCCTACAACCCCATGAACTTCACTTTTATTTGAATTTAGCACATATACTTTAAAAATTGGGTCGATTAACACAAACCGTAAACGGAAATGGTAAACCATAAACGGCTGTTAATTATCCGTTACCGCCTTTTATTAACCTGTTAACAGTCGTCTGTTAGTGACAAAACGACATAGTTTTGTTTCTCAATTTGGGGATAAATTGAGGTAAAAAATTAGGGTTCTTATTTTGTGGTTATAGTGGTTTCAAATTGAATTGAAATCAATTATCCAAAATACATAAAATCCATAATTTAACATCCATGAGTCGAAAATACATAAAATCCATAAAATCCAAAAGCATAATCCTTGAATCCAAAAACATAGAACATATGATTCCAAAGTACATAAAATCCACAATCATAATCCTTGAATCCAAAAGATATCATAGCCGCATTATAATCCTAAATCCGCAAAATGTATCTCTTAACCCCAAGTCGACTCCACCTAAAGCAAAGTTGAAATTCATAACAAGAACACATATGTGAAAGCATGAAGATTAAAGGGGATGAAGATCAGAGGCTTACATTACCTAGTCTAAGACTTGGCTCTGCATTAACTGACTTGGTCCTTCATCATTTCCATCAGGTTGCTTCTTCTTCTTCTTTGGTCGTCGTACTACAGTAATCTCCTTAGGACACTTTCTTATGTTATGAGTGGTTTCTCCACAATTACCACAATGACTGATCCTTTTTGCCCGTGTAACCTTAGTTGGTGGACCTTGTGTTACCTTTGCTTTCTTTTTACTTGGAGACTCATTTCTCCCTTTGATTCTTTTAGGAATCCTCTTCCTTCCTCCTTTGCTGGATGATGGCTCATCTTCTGTTGGTGGTGGCACAATTCCAGCCTCATCAGTCGGTTTCCAGAAGGTTACACCACGTACACCACCAAGTGTACTTTCATATTGCTTTCTCCAAATAGAAGTCAAATAACAATCTGCTATGTAATCCTCTTTCTTGCGCTTCTTCACATCAATAACCTTCAGAGCGTGGCGACAAGGCAACCCAAACATTTCCCATTTCCTACAGGTGCAAGTATGCTCTCTCATCTTCACAATAAAGGCAGTATTTTTAGCCTTAACCTCAAAGGAATCATGATCAGCAGGAAAGACATAGAGATGTCTCAGCTTTTTCTGCTCCTCCTCAACTCTCTCCATTGCTGAGATACTGAATTTTCCTCTGTGTTTTGTTGCTTTAGCTAGTCTTGCAGCAATGCGTAGCATAGCTCTTCTGCGTATTGTCTCTAGCATTTCCACAAGTGGCATAAACCTTGCAGGATCAACAGCATGATTAAAAGATTCTGAGATGTTGTTGCTTACATCATCACAAGTAGAGGTTGGTGTGAAGTAGGCAAGGCTACAGTTTTTGGGATTCTTCATCATCATGGATTCATAGACAGCCACATCATATGCTTGTATTGCATCCACCCTCATCTGATACACAGCTTTGTTGTAGCTCTTAGCAACCTTCCAAAAGAGACCTTTCATATCTGCCCTGTTTGGATGCTTCTTCTTTAGGTTTGCGTAGATGTGTCTTGCACACATCCTGTGCTCAACTTTAGGTAACAAAGCTGATACAACATTCAACAAGCCCTGCAACCAATACAAACTTTTTTTAGTGAGAAGTATACAAAAACTTTAAAGAATGGAGAAAGTTTAGATCTTTACCTTCTGTTTATCCGAAATTACTGTGATTCCAGAACCATCATGGAACTTTAGATCTTTCTGCAAGTTCTCAATAAACCATGTCCAGTTAGGCTCATTCTCTGAATCCACCACAGCCCAAGCAATGGGGTACATTTGGTTGTTAGCATCTCTTCCAACAGCTGCTAACAACTGCCCTTTCATTGTGCTCTTAAGAAAGCAAGCATCAAGACCAAAGATGGGCTGACAATGAGCTATCCATGTGTTCTTCAAGGCAGCAAAGCAGACATAGAATCTGTCAAAGACATCCGCACCATCATCTCCCTCATAAGTCTCTAGTTGAATAGTTGATCCAGGATTTTGCCTACAAAATGTAAAACAATTAACATCAACAATGGCCGATTAATCAAGACATCAAACAAAGGTAGAATAAATTACTTACTTTAACAGTTCAGTCTTGTAGAGTCTGAGCTTTGAAAATTGTTCATTATGCTCCTTTTAGATAATTTCCAATGCCCTTGTCTTTGCATTTTTGCACTGATCATATGTTGCAATCAAGTTCCACCGAATGTGAATGCTTTCTACTATATCCTTAGGCCTAATATCTGGATTATCTCTAATATCTTCCACAAATAAGTGAGCAATCACCTCTTGAGTAAGCAACTTTGAATGTCCAGTCTTCATGCAAGTATGATTCTTGATCAAAGTTTTAATCATCCTTTTTTGCACTGGTTTTTCATAAGAACAGTACACTCTCCACAAACATTGTTCCTCTCCTTCTTCTGCTACACTAGCACATATCAGCTCTGAAATGTCTTTATCCCAACGATTGTACTTGATATTCCATCCATGAATCAACACGTATTCTACCATTACCTTCTTGAAATGGTCCAAACTGTTGAAAGTTTGCCTTAACTTCAACTCACCACTACCTTTCTTGTATAAGAGATAATTAACCTCACTGCATTCATCTTCATCATCTGAGCATACAGGTGTAGCATACTCATTAATCTCTTCATCCACAAAACCAGCAACATTCCTTTCTATTCTTGCTTCTTCTGGAAACTGATTTTCACTCTGTCTTATCTCACTCTCCACTCTCTCACTCTGCCTACTCTGCCTTCTCTCATTCTGTCTCCTCTCAGTCTCCACTCTATCATTCTGCCTCCTCTCACTCGGCCTTCTCTCAGTCTCATCCACACTATCACTATCACTCTCAACTCTTTCATTCTGCCTTCTTTCAGTCTCCACTGTCTCAGTCTCTCTTCTCTCATTGTGACCACGTTTTCTACCAAAATCAGGCTCCACAAATACATCAATTGCTTTGGTCCATATTGATGCACTACACATCTTCTTAAAGTTCCCATCACCATTTGTTATTGTCCTTCTATCTTCTATTTCTTCATAAGTGACCTTATAAGAAACTATTTTACCATAAAGACTACCTGGCAGCTTATTCATAAGCTCTGTAAACAATGAAGATGCTTGAGCTTCAATCAAACGATGGCCACCACCAACGTATGAAGTTTTGCCATTAACCAACGAAATTTGACCACTATGGTAACAATAGAACTTTGTAAGACCTTCTTCACTGCAAACCACACATACAAACCAGAATACAATCAATCTCGAGCACACATTGTAAGAAATCTATTGTAAATGAAAAAAATACAACAACATAATGAATATGCAATCAAGCATCGACACTCACAAACAAATTGCAATGGAAAATCGCAATCAAAATTGATTTACCTCATTCTGAACTGTGTAGAGAGACTCGTATCTGTGAAGACTTCTCGGCCTTCTCGATATTTCTCTCAATTTCTCTCAATCTGTCGATATTTCGATCTCTTGATCCCTCAATTTCTCTATCCCTCAAACTTTCTGAGAAAAATCTCTATCTTCCTACGAGTGAATGATATGACAAACCCTAATTTTAGATTTTACCCCCAAATCAAAACGACCACGTTTTGATTTCTATTTCCTCACAAAACAATCGAATTCGGTTTACTCTAAACCGAATCAAAGCTGAATTTAAATCCCGTTTGCCGCGTGTGTATCCGTTAACGGGATATTGACGTCGTTGACGGTTTTGTGTTAATCGACCCAATTTTTAAAGTATATGTGCTAAATTCAAATAAAAGTGAAGTTCATGGGGTTGTAGGCCGAACTTCAAAGTTCATGTGAGAATTGTAGGGAGACCAATAGTTCATGGGGGAATTGGCCGAAAATCCATAAACAGAGATAGGTAAGTTTGCAGTCGCCGAGAACATGAGGAGCACCAACAGCTGCTTTAACGCATACTTCGAGAGGCATCTTTTGATCGTGTTTATTATTTCTTCCCATTGAACTATAACAAATTAATGAAGGATATTATAAATATTTAAATTTAGATCTTGTAATGACTCATAGAGAGAGTTATATATATCCCCAACAAAATAAACATTTAGGAAAGACGTAAATTTACTGATTTGAATCGAAAGTAAAAAAAAAAAAAAAAAAAAAGTTACCAATTTTGAGAAATTGTTTTGAACCAAGTACATTCCTGTTAATTGGATTTTTGTTACTAGTACTATATGATAATTTTTTTTTTTTCAATAATATAAGTTACATGGATTTGAATTTGGTTACTGACTACTTTCATATTAATGTGATGTATGTATTCTACAGAAACGAAATAAAAGTACGCATTGGCATTAAACAAACTTACTAACTTCAATTATTCTAACGTACAAAAAACGTTATAAAGCGTCGATGAATTCCGTATACATACTTGGCCTTGGAAGATAGAGCGTCGATGGATTCTGTACTCTTCCCAATAGTTGGCTGTTTCTTGGCCAAAACCGCGGTCGAGATCAGCGACACAAATAGCATCACGGACAACAAGATCACATCCACAGATATTTTCGCCATCTTTTCTCCAATTAACATTTTTCTTCTTCTTTTTTTTTTTTTAGTAATTTAACCAAAAGAATTGATTTTAACATTTGAAGTAATCAAATTATGTAAAATGTCTATATATAAGTTAAACGATTTTTACGTCTTTCTGTCTTCCTTTATTGGGTTACAATTTTTAAAGGTCCTTGTTTGTTGATAAAAGGTCATCTTATTTATATGCGAAGGAGACACATTTTAATTTGGTTTTAGTTAATAGTGTAACGATCCACCGTTAATGGCGGTTAATGGATTTGGTAGAGAATGAGACAATAAAATAAAAAAAGTGGAAAATCTTTGAATCTAAATCATTCTGAAGTGACGTCTTTCAACATTTGTGACGTCTTTCAACATTTGTAGACACTTTTACCACGTGTCGTTCTACAATTGGATTCAAAAAATTTAATTATTTATTGTATTTAAAATATATATTTGTAGAGACCAAGTGGATCTCTAACCATTGCTCTATGGCATCATCAACATTAACAAACCAACAAAAAAAGGTAAAAATAGTTTCTCTCTCTTGTCTCTCCAACCTCTTTCTACTGATCGTCTCTTTTAATTCTCGGGCTTTTTTGTTACCGGTTACCGGTGGATTTATCCTGCCAGAATTGTGCCGTATATATAAAAACTCGGTTATTACTGTAAAATATTGGATATTTAAATTATCTCGCCATACTTTTTGGATTAATTGGTGAGTTGATAATAAAGGTGAGGGTTTTCTAAATTGTGGTGTTGGAATTCCTTATCATTCGGTGGAGTTAAGGCTTCAGGTGGCAAGATCTGCTTTTGGAGAAGTTATGGCGCGCTTTAGAGAAATCATCACTAGTTTTTCTCTTTCGCCGGCAAAGACGATGGTCACACCACGTACGGTTGCCGGGAGAACTGTCGTGAGATAATTCTTGGTCTATATTGGAAACACGTGTCATATTCATATGGTGCCACAAGTTTGAGTTCTGAACTAGAGGATAAGCATCACCACACTTTGTTTCAAAAGAAGGAAGACACGTGGTTGCTTCTTGGCTACGTGGTCATAGCATCCTTTTGTTTATCTTTTGTAAAATACTTTGTACTGTTTTACTTTCTTGTATATGTGCATATATGGTCGGCATTATTGTATTAGTTTTTAGGATTAAGATCTTCATAGGCTCGCATCTGTCACATGCATACGCTACAACGGTCTTACACCGCTATCGTAGACGTTATGCTAGGCAACTTTCCACAGCGGTTTTACACCGATTTGTGATAGTTTCCACAACGGCTCTACGCCGATTTGTGGTAGTTCCCACAACGGCTCTACGCCGATTTGTGGTAGTTTTCCGTTTATCGGGATTTGGATGTTTCCCATTGAGGAAATCCTCTTCCCTCTCGAGGGATTTTATGTATCTCTTCGGAGGTTTGTCATTGCCCATTCGTGGGCTGTATGTTTCCCATATGGGTATGGTTACCCTTTAATGCAGGTATGTATTTGTCATCTGGGATGCTTGTATCCTATGATAGTCTTTTTTTTTAATTAATACAATCGTTTGCCGACAAAAAAAAAAAAAACTATGGCATCATCTTTTGTCATGTTTTATTTTGTATTTTTGCTATCTATAACAGTTATTGTTATAATGAAATTTAGGATTTTTTTGGTCTTATCTAAATTTTTGAAACCATTAAGGTAAATAGAATTTTTTCTGATTTAAGATACTTAAGTGTTTTAAAAAATAATATTATTTAATTTTAAAAAAATTTAGACATTCTTATACATGCTCTAAGAGCATAATTATTAGACTATCTTTAAAAACATTTTGTAATTAAATATATTAAATTTTAAGATTTTTGAGTGTTTAAAATCTGAAATGATCCAATATAATCATGCTCTTAGTCATTACAACTAAAAGGAAAATGGGATCCAATTTTAAAGATGTATTACAATTCGTCGGTAAATAATAATCATACAAGATAAGATAAGGTTGGAATATCAAGAAGACGCTTGTGAAAATATCTCCGTCTATAAATGTTGTAATGGTTTAATCAAATCCACTACTGAAATCAATGGGCTCTCTACTGGAGTTTCCAACAGCCAAAAATAAAAAGTTGATGGTATTGATTTTCCTCTTAAATTAATGAGAAGAATTTGGACCCACTAGCGAAGTAAAATATTTGAATAATACTGAAAAATCTAATACCTTTGGGGATAAGATCAATCATCTAGATGAGTTGTATTGCATACGGGGGTGAAATTACTATATCCAGATCTAAAATCCAATCCGGTATTCGTTATTATCCGTTTAAAAAATTAGAATATTTAGAGAAGCCGGATCTGGATAAAGGTAATAAAATCTTGAATCCGTGAAAATAGTAAAATTTTAAGGTCAGAATATCCGAATATGTTTTATACATATATTTAATTATTTGTATATAAAAATATAACTATAAATTTATTTTAATATTTTTTACAATATATTATACATATTTTAAAATAATATCATGCAAAATTTAATTTAACAACAATTTTAAATTGTATTTTTAATTATTTTAATTATTTTAATTAATATTTTTGAATCCAGGTCCAGGATTCGAATACGCAGATATCCGGATTTTGATCCGATTTCTAAAATTCGGATCCGGAAGCTACGGATCCGAATCCGGATCCGGATAGGTTTATCACGGATCAGTTCCAGGCTGCATGGGAGCATTATATATAGAAGTATGTTAGCACATAAATAATTACACCGACATGATCAATTGATAACAAAAGTTAAAAAGACAATTATAAAAGATTAAGAGCTAATGGGTTCTCTAATGTCAGGATGGGACTCACCAATAGCGGATCCCAGCTCAGGTAATTAATAATATAATCATGCAAATATATGTGATACACTTGGGATTATCTCTTAGGTTTGATCATATAACAGCGACTATATGATACTTTGTACACACAAAAAATAAGAAGCAAGTATATGGTGATTTTTATTTCGAAATAATGATGAAATTGATTTTTTAGTGAGAAGGTGCAAGTCACTAACAAGAGAAGAAATCGACACTTTCTGGAAAACAAAGAAGAAGAATGATGAAGAACATGTTCAAGCCGTTTCCAAGTTGGTATCTAAGGTCAAGAAGACTAAACTTTTCATTTATTTATATTTTTATTCAGCCAGAAAAGAAAAAGAGATTACGACATAAAGACTACCAAAACAAAATAAAATGATCTCAAAAAGTATTTGAATTTTTGCAGGAAGTTGCGGAAAGTCAAGCGCAAGAAGAGAAGAGAGCAGAAGATCCTTATGAAAACCAAAGCAAGACAAATGGATGGTAATATATAAAATTTTGATACTATCTAAGTAAATTCAAATCAGTTTCTCGTAATTTTTTAAAAGATTTATAAAATGAAAAATGAACTGATGTCTTGGTTAGGTGGAGAAGAAGCAACTTGGCGTTCTTGAATGAGCCGAGGGAGGAAGAGGGTAGACCGAACAAGTACGTGCCGCAGTTCCATGTGGCTCACATCACCAAAATCGCGGGCTAGAGAGTAATGACTCACCGGCTATGCACACATGTCGTACGAGTAAAATTATGATTTTGTTGTCTTTTGTGGTGGTTTAATGTTGTGTTGGACGTGTTAGTATTTGGTTGTGAGAACAAAACACGTTATGTAACAAAAAAATGTAGGGTTTTCATCTAAAGAGTGTTCTATTTATATGTGATATGTATTTAATTTCTATATTTATTTTCGTATACAATGAGGTCTAGAAAAAAATTTGTTCAAAGACTTGGTAATGAAATGATCAGATTTAGTATGTTAAAAAGTGTACTGTACGTAGCAGGTTTTTGTTCCTGTAAATATAAAATCTGTAACGTTAAATTTTCTATTTATCATCTATGTGTTTTGTAATTTTTGGAATTGAAAAAAAAACCCGACTGAAGTTAAAGTTTGATAGCTGATTCTATTTGAAAGCAAATGATATTTGAGATAATTAAAAAAAAAAAGGACTCATCAAAGATTCAAAATAACATAATTTAACATCATAATTCCACCATCGTGATTCTGTAATTAAAAATGAAAATATATTTCTACCATCCAGAGGCACTTTTGTCTTTTGTGATCAAAGTAAGGGTATTTCGGTAACTTTTAATCGGCTCCACCGAATGAAGAAATGAAAGCGACAAATTCGGTTCGCTTCGCTTCATTCTCTTTTCTAATTCACTGAAACTGATCAACTCGTGAAAAAGTAGAAGTAGAGAGATGAGGAGCAAGATTCTGGTGATAGGAGCGACTGGTTTAATCGGGAAATTCATCGTCGAGGGAAGCGCAAAGTCTGGTCACTCCACTTTCGCTTTGGTTAGAAAAACATCTCTCTCCGATCCGGTTAAGGCCAAACTTGTCGAGAGCTTCAAACATCTCGGCGTTACTATACTCTACGTACGTCACTCACTCACTATTAAACTCTACTTCTCCGTCTGTCTATTTAGTCAACATTGATTCTAATTTGGATAGGGGTGAGCACGAGCCGAGTACTTACTAATTTTGAAGTACTTGTGATCCGGCTTGGCTTGTTCAAGTAACTGAAATTTCGGCTTGATACTTGACTTGTTTGAAACAAGTACTTGCGATATCAAGTATTTGTCCAAAATCTTATTACTTGCAAGTAACTTGACTTGACTTGTTACTTGCCAAAATTATATACTTGCTATTTGAAAGTATTTATGTAAAAATAATTTCATACAAACTATAAAACATTCAAAATTAAATATTCTAAAATCACAAAACATTAAAATTTTAAAAGATAAGCATTTAAAGAAACAAGTTTTGGGTGCTCTAAATCATAGTTGTTTTCTTTTTAATTCCTTTTTTTCTTATAAAACTATTAAACCAACATAATAAATGTAAGAATGATCATAACACATTGTAAACCTGAAAATGACTTGGTTTGGTTATGCCGTCAAATGTCGTTAACTAGTGAGTTAGTTAATAGTCATTTTTAAATGTGGTTACTTGTTAAAAATATATTTGCACCAGTGAACTATTAGCTAGGCTAATATTTAAAATATCAAGTAATAGAAACGAGTATCAAGCCGAGTAACGGGTCAAGTAGTAAAAAAATTTTGATGACTTGATACTTGTCCCGGAGTTGCAAGTAATACAATTTGTTGACTTGTTACTTGACTTGCCTGGGACAAGTACTTGCTTTTTCAAGCCGAGTACGAGACAAGTAGCGAGTACAAGCCGAGTAACGTGTATTTGTGCTCAGCCCTAAATTTGGAAGGTGTGTTATGATGCGATTGTGTTATTCATCTTCTTAGGCACTATTCAATGATTTTGTAGCTAATTTATCGTATCTTAATCTGGGTGCTTTTACTTTAAAACGTATTAAAAAAATATATGTAGAACAAAAAAGGACTATGCCTTTTGGTGAAAGACGAAACGAGACTAATATGGTACGGACGGTAAAATATGTGTACACGTAGAATTTGCTTTGCATGACGTTCCGGACCGTTCCTGAATCGCACGGTTGTCGGTCATGAACTAAATCGTAATAGAAACCTATACTTTAATAATGTTATCTAAACAACTATTTATATATTTTTGTTACTATTTGCTACTATTCTGCATATCTCCCCACTTGTCCCATCCAGTCGTGCCTCAATGTAGAAAGAAAAAACGAGTTTGTTGCCGGGGAAAAGAAAAAAACGACTTCGTTGATTTAATATTGTGTTTTGCCAATTTTAGTTCTTTATTTGTTCTTTCTATATGACGATGATATTTATTAATGTAGACCCAAAAAACATTACGAATTGAGTTATCGTAATTTTAATCGCTTTGGGTAGCCGTGTACATTGGCACGAATCTGTCTAGTCAGTCTGGTCGGTACCATCTCCACTCAAAACCTCAATATAGTTATCACGTTTTTCTTGAGTGAATCACGATGGTGAAAGGATGTTTATACCCTTGACCTTATTGCTCTTTTACACCGTTGTTCTGATGGATAATGACAACAGGGGAATTTAAATGAAAAAGAGAGCTTAGTGAACGCGATCAAACACGTCGATGTTGTGATTTCGGCTGTTGGTCGACCCCAAATTCTTGATCAGATCAACATCATCGACGCCATCAAAGAATCTGGACATGTTAAGGTCCGTTTCTTTTCCCTTTTTTTTTTCTTTTCTTTTCATATATGGAAATATACATAGGCTCAAGAAGATCCTCAATAGATTTAGAAACTTATAGTTTTTGTCATCCAGAGATTCTTACCATCGGAATTTGGTAACGACGTGGACCGCACGGTAGCTATCGAACCACTGCTATCGGAGTTCATCATGAAAGCTCAGATACGGCGTACCATAGAAGCCGCAAAGATACCTTACACATATGTAGTCACAGGTTGCTTTGCTGGTTTATTCGTTCCATGTTTGGGTCAATGCAACTTGCTACTTAAATCTCCTCCTAGGGACAAAGTTTCAATCTACGACAATGGCAATGCCAAAGGTACTCAGATATGTCTTATTATTACACTCAGTTACTTGTGCAATCTTGGTATTAATTTGTAATCTCTTTTCTCTTTGTTTATAGCCATTATCAACACTGAAGAAGATATCGTTGCATATACATTGAAAGCTGTCGATGACCCGAGAACACTTAACAAGATTCTATACATCCACCCGCTCAAGAACATTGTATCGCAGAACGAAATGGTGGCCTTGTGGGAGAGAAAGATTGGTAAGACTCTTGAGAAAACTAATGTTTCAGAGGAAGAACTCCTCAAAAGCATCCAAGGTGATTGTTATCTTCTTTGCCTCAGTTCACGTCCCATAACGATAAACAATGTTTCCATATCGAATACTAATCAATCATACGTATTAAAAGTCTTTGCCTCATCAATTCATTTGTGTTTGCAGAGTCTCAACCTCCAATGGATTTTTTGTTGGGTTTGATCCATACAATACTTGTGAAGGGTGAATTGACCTCCTTCGCTATAGACCCTTCTGTTGGAGTTGAAGCTTCTGAGCTTTACCCCGAGGTCAAGTACACGAGCGTCGATGAGTATCTCAACAAGTTTGTCTGAAATAAAAACCGTCTTTTTTACATGACCATGTTACTTTCAGTGTAAGATTGGTTGAGATAAAATCTTTATTTCAAACGAAGGCTTGTCTCTACCTTCCTTGTAACCATTACATAACACTTAATAAAGGGTCCAAGAACATTATTTAATCAAAACAAGAGGGGCCTTGAACCACATTATAGTCTCATAGCGGTGCAGGACATACATAACAAGTAGTTTTCAAGGGTTGACCTTAGGAGCCCAACCCGCGATCACATACTTCTCCTCGGTCTTTGTTTTCTCAAAGGAGTCGAGAGAGAAGAGAGCTTTCATGTAGTCACGGACATGGGGCAATGTCTCGGGGACAGACCAGTTTTTAAAATGGCCAAGGGCGACTTGGAGATGGTAAAGCTTTGGTGCTAAGCTGAGATCAACCGCGGAGAGTTTTTCCCCGGCGATGAAAGGACCACCGTGAGTCTTGAGATGAGTCTCCAAAGCTTCGAGCTCATGGAGCAACGCCTTTTCGGATCCGTCATTGGAGTCTTTGCTCTTCAAGAAAGTCCCGAAAGTACTGAAAATGTTAGATCCAACAGAGGCAAACTCAGGAGGAGTCTTGAGAGATGGCTCAGGATACTTCTCCTCGAGTAGACCGGTGATGACGTCGGAATCAGCCACCCACTTGTCGTCGATCTTAGCCACTGGTACTTTCCCCTGAGGACTAATGTCTAAAAACCTGCATCATATAAACCGAATCCAACCCAATTTCCGGTTAACACAATCAAGAAGATTATGACATGCAGGAACCAAAATTTTCGCTAAAACAAACTCTAAACTAACGAACAAGTGAAACAGGTTAGAAAGATTGTAGAAACTGACCACTTGGGTTTGTCGGAGACGTTAATCAGGTGGATCTTGTAAGGAACCTTCTTCTCCTCCAGGGTAAGAAGAGCCCTTTGGCTAAACGGACCTGAAACGTCAAAAACACTAAAAAAATCAGGAAACTTTTTGAAAACTTTAGAATATACAACAAAAATAGTATTAAAGAACTCTAAAAGTTGCGAAAATCAAACGAAAACTCAATAAAAGAGTATAAAAACAGAGATCTGGTTTGAGTAAAGCAGAGGAAAGTTTACAGTCGCCAAGAACATCAGGAGCACCGACAGCTGCTTTGACGCAAATTTCTAGAGCCATCTTCGATTTGATACTTTGGTGATAGAATGATTGAGTTTAATCAGTGAAGGGGTTAAGCTCTTTCTATAAGTGAATTCTCACACTGCTCCTTAAATGCTTTACTCAAAACAAGTGGTCCATTTTTATTTGACGGTTTGAGAAGGACGTCTTATCTTTTACACGTGTTTTGTGTTGCAAAGAGAGAGATGATTCCAAACGACTGCGTTTATACATACTGGTCGATAATGGTGAGTTGTGTGTAAGAGAAAAAGATGATGGAATAATATTGTTCGATTGATTATCATTGTGCGGCTCTTTGCCTTACATATATAATAAAGTTGCAGATCCGGTTTAACAAATACCGATGAATTAGGGAAATCAAAATAAGTAAACCAAAAGAAATAGTAGGAGAAAAGATGTCTCATATACGTGATTCCTATCACAATACTCCCTTCTTCCAAGAATTCTTGTCCTCAAAGATCTAATGCAGGAAATTTGCAAACAAAATCATGATTATACTCCTATGTAGCTTGATCTGGAGGTTGTTCTTTCTATTGAATGAAAACTTTAGTCATTGGTTTGTTGTACCGTTGTACAACTTTTCTGTCAAGAATAAGTTATTGTTCCTTTGAAACACCCACGTCCAACATAAATTGAGGTGAGGAAAGAGCATATTTAGGAGAGTTAGGATTAAGGAAGGAGTAATCGTTGATGTTTATGAGCCGAAGCAGTGCAATCTGTGATTCTTGAAGCAATAATTTATTGAGACGACCACCTTTGATCAACTCACAACCGACTTTTTAAACACTTCACATGATATGTTTAACGCCTTTGAGAGTGACTACATTCAAAGTTTCGAAAATCCCACAAAATAGGACCAAGGGTAGCAAGCCATTGCACTCCCAACATTAAATCACAACAGTCGAAGGGTAAAGTTCTAATTTCTGTTGTGAAGGTGTAATTTTGCATAGACAAAGTGAAACTACTACACTTGAAACCAATGTGTAAGTTGTTACCATTTGTTGCCGCGACGGACATTGGTTTGATAGCTTCCAGCAAAAAACCCAAGTCTTTAGCTACGTGTAAATCCAAGAAGTTGTGTGCGCTACTGGGATCAATCAAAATATGAATCTTCTTCTTCCCATATTGATAATTTGCATACAATTGAATGTAGCAGAGCCGCTCAACCGTTCAAGGATATGGTTGGTGTTTTATAACTCTAATCGTATGTTACTTCTGGTGTGATGTTTGTAACTCCATCATCATTTGAGACAATATCTTCGTCACTTTCCATGTAAAGAAGTTGACCTTGCTTATGTTTTAATTGATGTTCAGGGGAAAAAAATGATCATCACAAAACATACATAGACCTTGTGCCTTCTGATTTTGCATCTCTTGATAAGAGAACTTTCTGGTTGATCTCTCAAAATTAGTTTTGGGTGTTATGGTTGGTTTGGGTGATGGGAGGAGAGGAGTGGTGTTCGGGTTGATAGTGGGTTGTGGTTCGTATTAAGGTTTGAAAGGAACTTGGTTTTGTTTGGATGGTGTGTGTAGGAGGTAAGTTTTGTGTAACTTAGCAAGACGAGTTGCTTCAGAGATTGTTTTCGCCGCAAATTATCTGACATGTAAAGCTAGATGCGGTTTCATATTTGCCAAAAAGAAATTCAGCGCATACGATGTTGATATTGACACCCTTGTAAGTGCACATTCATATTTATCCAAATACACATCCATAGTATCACCACCTTGCTACATATTAACCAACAATGCCAATGGATCTTGGTAAAGCTCACCGAATCGATCCGATTATGTATTCTGACCAGAGAGGATAACAACCACAACTATCGTGGATATAATTGTGGTGCCACTATAAAGCCTTATCTAGAAGATGCATAGAAGCGAGACATAATTTTAGCTCCGGCGGTGTGTTGTCGAGCATGGAAAAACTGTTCACATTGATAAATCCAATCAGTGAGCTTGGTACCATGAAAAGATGGGAAACCAATTTTGGACAGCCTTGTAACCATTCCATTAGGCAACAAATACGTTATCTCTTTCGCGTGTTGTAGCATACCGGAGATATTGTGAACAGAGTTAGATATTAGGGTGGGTTGGGTGTGGTTTGGTTTTGGTTTTGTGGTGATGAGGTTATGATAGCTAAAGCGGAGAGGCTTGATTCTAGAGATCGATTGTGTAAGTCAAAGTCTGTGACATGGATTTTGTGATTGTCTCCTCGAGACTCGCCTGTGATTTCACAAAACCCTCAATTTGTGAATTGAGATCATCTGTGATCTTCTTCTGCTCATCAATTTGTTTGGCTATGGTCTGGAGTACAGTCGATTCTGCCATAATCGATGGTTCGAGGTTTGTTAGGGTTATGATATCAGTGAGACGGGACTTGTTAGTGACGGATAGACCCTGATCTAGAAGCTTACCAAAATCTCGCAAAACTATATTATCAAAATAAAATAATGTTATGAATGTGAATATGTGATTTCAAACTTCAGTGAACGAATTAAAAACATTATAAATGTGATTATCGAGCAAAGAAAACATTCTTAAGCCCATTGTTGGCTATAACCTCTGTAGTTTGTATACTTAGCCTCAGTCTACTCTAATCATCTCATCAATTCCGCCGATGTTGTCACTAGATAAGAATAGGAAGATAACTGCACCACGACAATGAAGAAAGAGAGAAGCTGTCTCCGACTCCAACTCTGGAACCAATCTCGATTATGTCGCTTTCACATGAGTTGTTATTGAGCTGCATCGCACGCGTCTTAAGGTTGTGCTATCTGACTCTCTCACTCGTCTCTAAGAGATTTTGATCTCTCATTGCTTTACCAGAGCTTTACAAATCCTGATCAGTCTTGTGAAAAACTAAGAGTTTTCTCAGTGTGCATGAAATTCTATCGTGATCTGAACCCTACCTAGTTCACCCTCTGCCTGAAACCTGATCAAACCTTAACAAATTGTACCAGTGATAGGGAGAAGAAGAAGAAGTCAAGTGTGTATGTTTTGGCTAAAGTCCCAATTCCCAGTTCTCCTCCTTTAAACCATTTGGGACTAGTCTCGGTTAATTCTTCTAACTACAATATTAATGGATCCTGATCCCATCGTGACGTCTCGGTTCTGGATTGCCGATCACACACGTGGTGCAAGATCCCAAGCTTACCGATTTAGCTAATGTCACTTACTACATAGATGACAAAGATTCCTTGAAGAACTGTTTCCAGGTGTTTGACATAAAAACTGGAATTCGGGATCTTGAGCGTAAGTATTGATAGGAAGTTCCATGTGTATACTAGCCTAGAGATTGTTGTTTACAATCCCAAAGAAGCTAAATGAAACTTAGTTGGAAATGATGGTGAGATAAGTCGATTTATGTTGTATCCATATTCTTCTTGCTTGATTGGGAATGTTTTGTATTAAGTTTTTGAATTAGTGATTAGATGGTTTGATACTAAGATAAGCAAGTGGAGAATTCTGAATGGTTTGAAAGGAAGATCTCTGAATGGTTCGGGTGGATTACCTAAGTTCTATAATAGTGGTTGTGTTAGATTGTAGAGAGAGACAGAGAGAGAGAGTCAGAGAGAGAGGGATAAAGGGAAGCTGATCAGTTATGACGCGACGTTCTTCCTTGATGGCGACGAAGAAGCTGCCCTTGCGCTTTGAATTCAAGAGAATCATGCATATTGATATATCATGGTTTTTACCCGTTTTTAACCATGATATAAGTCGGTTTTGTATAGTATTTTTGGTATTTGTGTATCTTTTATAGTGTTTTGCAGGAAAATGGCCAATTGGAGCTTAATGGAAACATTTGGATCATTTTGGAGCTGAAAAGATCCAAGTGGAATCGAGCAGCACGGCCTGTCGATCGACACATGGTATTTGTGTATATATCCTGTCGATCGATGGAGTATTTTAAAGATCGGATGATGTTAAGGCAGAGAGTCTCGTGTCGATCGACAGAGACTTATGTCGATCGACACTCGGTCTGCAAAAGCCAAAAATATCTGTTTTTAGACCTAATTTTGGCACTTGTATAAATAGGTTATTTAGGTTTTCCCCACATGGGATCTGTTTTTTTTTCGTGGGACATAGAGAAAAGAAGAGATTTTGAAGAGCTTTGAGGGAAATCACATGTTCTTGATATCCACTACCTACAAACCCTTTTGTATCTTCTACTCTTACTCTTTTATGCAAATCTATTCAGTTATTATGATTTCATCATCTATTTCTGAGTAAATCACTTGTTAGGTTTTGGGGATTTCTTGGGTTTTGATGAGAAATCTTTAAGATCGCAGATCTGTTGAGGTTTATCCGTTAGTTCTTCATCTAGACTGTTTCTAATGCTAGAATCTATCTTGATCACTTAGAATCTTGATCTTAGGATTGTTGATTAGTCACGGAAGTGAGATTAATAACCTGAACTAGTCTAGATGGGCAAAATTACCTATTCGCAAATGAATTTGGCTTAGGGATTTTGTGAACAAATCGAACTTGTACTAATTGCTTGTTTAGATTCGATGAATTCGCAAAGGAATTTGGGATTTGAGAATTTAAGGATAGATAGCCTTTGTAACGGAAGTTAGCTGGCTATACTCTCGTGTTTGAGTTCTAGAACGGTGCTTAATTGAACCTCGACAGTTGTTATATCTTTGATTTCGATTCATTACCTGAAGAAATCTCCATGGCCTAACTTTCGTCTCTTTGAGAATTTGAAATTAAGCCATCTCTTGTTTACTTGTTTTATGAATTGTGATTACAATTACTTCTTTTTATACTTAGCATAATTTGAACACTGAGATTGATTGTGTATTCAATTCCCTGTGGATTCGATCCCTAAATACTACTACGATCTCTTAATTTGAGAGAGTAGTTAGGGTGAATTTGAGCCCGTATCAAATTTTGGCGCCGTTGCCGGGGAATTGAATTTACCATTCAATTCAAGTTACTAAGATTTTGTCTAAGTATTTATTTTTGTTTTAATACTAACTTGCTCTTTTCTCTTGGTATTTGTGTGTTTCAGGTTTATGCCTAATCGCCCAACCAGAAGCAATCGAAACGAAGAGCTAGTCGATCTCAATCCTGAGATTGGAAAGTTAGAGCGAGCAAACCGAGCAGCAACGAGAGCAGCCAATATGGACAACAACAGAGTAATCTTACTCCGCGGTGCAGATGGAATCATCACGGACCACCAAGGACGGAAGTACAACGCTCAAGGTCAGCGTACTGAAGACGATGGAACTGTGATACCAGAGGAACAGGACGAGCCAGCTGAGCATGTGCGTACTTTAAGAGAGCACTACAGGCCTCAAGAGTTCTACTCCAACAGGGCTGCTATTAGACCTCCTTCCTTTCCTAGGAATGACTTTGAGCTGAAGCCCGCTTACTTCTCTTTGGTGGCTCAGCACCCTTTCCATGGTCTTCCTTCAGAACATCCCATGGACCACATCGAGATGTTTGAGGACTTAGCGTCCAGCATCAAAGCCAATGGAGTTCCTAAAGACTACCTTTTCTGTAAGCTCTTCCCATATTCTCTCAGCGGAGAAGCAACTTACTGGCTTAAGCAGTTAGCACCCGGTTCTTTAACTACTTGGGAGGACACGAAAAATGCATTCCTCATCAACTTTTTCGATGAGACAAGGTCTGAGGATCTAAGGATGAAGATTTCGACATTCAGACAAGGACCAACTGAAGCGTTCAAGGATGCCTGGGTAAGATTCAAATCCTACCAGAGAGATTGTCCTCATCATGGTTTTAGTGATGTGCAGCTGTTAGGAATCTTCTTCAGAGGAATCGATTGGAGACATCAGATGTCTTTGGATTCAGCAAGTAGGGGGAACTTCAACACCAATGTTCCAAGTGATGCGTTGGCGCTCATTGAGAACATGGCTTCAAGTAGTAGCACCAAGAACATAGACTTCGAGAGAAAGCAGCTTGGCAAGAGCGCAGATGGAGGAAATATGGCTAAGATGGAGGCCAAGCTAGACTCGGTGCACAACTTGTTAGTGGGAGAGAAGCAGGTGCAGTTTGCTCAGGAGGTAGAAACCTTCATTCCAAAGGAAGAAGAGGATGAAGAGGACTGCAACTACGTTGGTGGTAATGTTTTTCAGGGACAGAGGTTTGGTAATCAGCAGGGTAACAGAAACTACAGTGGAGGCAACTACAGTGGAAACAATCAGAGATCTACATTCACTGGAAATCAAGCCACACCTAGCTACACCAAACCGCAATTCCAGAATACGGACTATCAGAAACCCTATCAGAGTAGCTTCACTAGGAACTACGGTTCTTCTTCTTACCAAACTCCTCCTCTTAAGACGTCAGATAACAAGACAGATTCGATGCTAGAGCAAATTCTAGAGGGCCAGCAGAAGATGACGGTGAATTTCAATGGCAAAATCGATGCCTTGTACACCGACCTGAATGGAAAGATTGAGTCTCTCAATCTTCACGTGAAGAAGCAAGACACTCAAGTTGCTCAAACCGCCGAGAACTCTAGGAGACAAGAAGGATTTCTTCCATCTAGAACGGATGCTAACCCGAAGCATACCGTTGCTGCCATCACAACGAGGAATGGAAAGGTAACCCAAGAACCTGTGTTGAAGAAAGGACTTGGTACAGAAAATTTTGATGAATTTGGAGAGTTTGATGAAGATGAAATTCAGACAGAGGCACCTCCGTCGATCGACACGCCTTACTCTCGATCGACACAAACAGAGAAAGTTTTGGCAGAGACTCCTGTGACGATCGACAGAGGGAAAAAAGAGGTCGATACGTTGAAACCAGATACTTGTCGATCGACAGGACCTATCGCTGTCGATCGACAGGAGGGCCCCAGTCCAATTTCTCCTTCAAAACCGTCAGGTAGTGCAGTCGAGAGAGTGTACAAACCCAAAGTACCTTATCCAAAGAGTCAGAAGAAGTCTAAGCAAGAGCTTGAAGATGCAAGATGCAAGACCATCATAGACATGCTAGTGGTAGAACTTCCTTTTGTTGATGCCGTTAGACTTAGTCCTGTGATACGACGGTATGTAAAGAAGATGGTCACCAAGAGTTTGGGCATTGAGTGGCTATGATTTCTGAACAAGTTAGTGCAGTGATTCAGAACAGGATTCCAGAGAAACTAACGGATCGAGGAAGCTTTGTTTGATCTTCAAGGATAGATTTCTGAGGTCTCTCTATGATCTAGGTTCTGGTGTTAACCTCATGCCACATTCAGTTGCCGTGAGTCTTGGGATGACAGATTTCCAATCCACTAGGATTACTCTTATCCTAGCGGATAGGTCAGTAAGGATTCCAGAAGGAGTATTGGAAGATGTCCCAATCAAGGTTGGGAACTGTTTGATTCCTACTGACTTTGTTGTTCTACATTACAACGAGGAACCCAAGGATCCTCTTATCCTGGGTAGACCTTTCTTGGCCACGGCCGGTGCTATGATTGACTGCAAAGGAGGCAGTATGACTTTGAGAGTAGGAGGTCTCGAGATGAAGTTCGAAATGGACAAGCTTATTAAGAGACCTACCATAGATGGGCACACCTTCTACGTGGACACACTTACCGACCTCGCGCAGGAAGTTTTCAATGAGATACATCCCATTGATCCCTTGGAAAGGACCTTGGTGAACTCTGTGCAAGAGGAAGGACAATTTGATGATGATGCAAGGGTTTATGCTAGGATGATGGATGCTAGCAGGGAATGGAAACAATTGGTTACTAGTGCGAGTTTGGGGGAAGCTTCAGCAAAAAATCCACGAGTTAGTGATTGGAGTGAACAAAAAGCTCCAAAGCTTGAGCTCAAACCACTTCCCGCAGGACTAAGGTACGCCTTTCTTGGTCAAAATTCTACATACCCTGTGATTGTTAATTCTTCTTTGAACAATCCAGAGCTCGCCTTACTGCTGAGCAAGCTGCGGAAGTTTCGCCCAGCTCTTGGCTATTCTCTTGATGATATTAAAGGTATCTCTCCGGACTTGTGTATGCATAGGATCCACCTTGAGGATGAGAGCAAATCATCAGTTGAGCATCAAAGGCGGCTTAATCCAAATTTGCAGGAAGTTTTCAAGAAGGAGATCTTGAAACTCCTAGAGGCTGGGATCATCTATCCCATTTCAGACAGTATTTGGATTAGCCCTGTTCACGTGGTACCAAAGAAAGGAGGCGTCACAGTGGTAAAGAATGAGAAGAATGAGCTAATTCCGATGAGAACTGTCACTGGACATCGGATGTGCATAGATTATAGGAAGCTAAACGCGGCCACAAGGAAGGACCACTTCCCATTGCCCTTCATTGACCAGATGCTTGAGCGTTTAACAAGGTATCCCTACTACTGTTTCCTCGATGGGTATTCTAGATTCTTCCAAATCCCCATCCATCCGGATGACCAGGAAAAGACGACATTTACTTGTCCTTATGGCACTTTTGCATACCCTAGAATGCCCTTTGGACTTTGTAATGCTCCAACGACATTCCAACGGTGTATGATTTCCATCTTCACCGACATGATTGAGAAATATATGAAGGTCTTCATGGATGACTTCTCGGTCCACGGTGATTCGATCAAGGACTGCCTTGACAACTTAGAGAAAGTGCTTGCTCGATGTGTGGAGAAGCACTTGGTTCTTAATTGGGAAAAATGCCACTTCATGGTGCAAGATGAGATTGTACTTGGCCATAGAGTTTCAGCTGATGGAATCGAGGTGGACCGTGCAAAGATTGAAGTTATGACGAGCCTTCAACCGCCAACTATGGTCAGGGAAATTCGTAGTTTCCTTGGGCACGCAGGTTTTTACCGGCGATTCATCAAGGACTTCTCGAAGATTGCTCAACCACTCACCACATTGCTCTGTAAGGACATCAAATTTGATTTTGATGCTAATTGTTTAACCGCTTTTGTACAGATCAAACATGCTTTGGTGAGTGCTCCGATAGTGCAACCTCCTGACTGGGATTTACCTTTCGAGGTGATGTGCGATGCTAGTAACTACGCAGTTGGGGCGGTGTTAGGACAAAAGAAGGACAAGAAACTTCATGCCATCTACTACGCTAGTAGAACGCTAGACGAAGCTCAAAGGAACTACGCAACTACTGAAAAGGAGTTGTTAGCAGTCGTTTTTGCCTTCGAGAAGTTTCGTTCTTACTTGATTGGAGCCAAGGTGACAGTGCACACGGATCATTCCGCACTAAAGTACTTGATGCAAAAGAAAGACGCTAAACCGAGGTTGTTAAGATGGATCCTCCTCCTACAAGAATTTGACATTGAGGTGAAGGACAAAAAGGGAATAGAGAATGGTGTAGCGGATCATCTCGCGCATTCGGATAGAAGATAGTGTACCAATCGATGATTACTTTCCGGAGGAAAGTGTACACTTCATAGAGATTGGATCCCAAGCGACCAAAGAGGGAAATTGGCTAAGTGTTGAGACAGAGACTTCACCGTCGATCGACGGAGGCCTATGTTGATCGACAGAGTGCTTACTCTCCGAACACCATTGTGCTGAACATCCTATGTCGATCGACACGAACCAACTATGTCGATCGACACTGAATGCTCAGATGGAACTTCACGAGTCAAACGCAGTTTTGGAAAGCGATAGACCTTGGTTCAGCGACATAGCCAATTACCTTGCTGCAGAGACTACACCGGATGATCTCAAGGGCTATGAGAAGAAGAAATTCATGAGAGAACTTCGGAGGTACTATTGGGACGAGCCTTATCTATACCGACACTGTTCAGATGGGCTGTATAGGAGATGCATTGCGGAAAGCGAAGCTCGAGATGTGCTTCATCACTGTCATGGTTCTGAATATGCAGGGCACTTTGCCACATTCAAGACAGTGTCCAAGGTTCTTCAGGCGGGTTTCTGGTGGCCCTCGATGTTTAAAGATGGTAATGCGTTTATTATGAAGTGCGATGCTTGTCAGAGGAGAGGAAAGATTAGCAAGCGACATGAGATGCCGCAAAACTTCATCCTAGAGGTTGAAGTCTTTGATTGTTGGGGCATCGATTTCATGGGTCCATTTCCATCTTCTTATGGGAATGAGTATATACTAGTCGCTGTGGACTATGTCTCCAAATGGGTGGAGGCGATTGCTAGTCCGAAGAATGATGCCGCGGTGGTCATTAAGCTGTTTAAGACCATCATCTTCCCAAGATTTGGAGTACCACGAGTAGTCATCAGTGATGGTGGAACACACTTCATCAACAAGATATTCTCTAAACTCTTAGAGAAGTACGGTGTTCATCATTGCGTGGCGAGTCCTTATCACCCACAAACGAGTGGTCAAGTGGAAGTTTCAAATAGGCAGATCAAAGAAATCCTTGAGAAGACGGTTAGTGTCACGAGGAAGGATTGGTCTACGAAGCTGAACGATGCACTCTGGGCTTATAGGACTGCTTACAAGACTCCTCTGGGAACCACTCCTTTCCATCTGCTTTATGGGAAAGCATGTCATCTTCCGGTGGAACTTGAGCACAAGGCAGCATGGGCGGTGAAGCGTTTCAATTTCGACATCAAGCCTGCTGCAGAACGGAGATTGATCCAGATGAACGAACTGGATGAGATCAGACTTTATGCCTACGAAAACTCCAAGTTGTACAAGGAGAGGACAAAGGCATACCATGATAAGAAGATAATCTCCAGGAGCTTCGAACCGAACGACCAGGTATTACTCTATAACTCGTGTTTACACCTTTTTCCTGGTAAATTGCGTTCTCGTTGGTCAGGCCCTTTCACAATCAAGGAGGTTAGACCACATGGAGCTGTTGTGTTAATCACAAAGGACGGAAGGGAATTCATGGTAAATGGTCAAAGGGTGAAAAATTACTGGGCGGAAGCCAAGATTCCGGAGGGACACATGGTACCCTTGGATGATGCACCTGAAGCCTGAGCTTCAAGCTTCAACACAGTCAAGCTCACGACTAAAAACAAGTGCTAAATGGGACACAACCCATTTTTAAGTATGTATATAATTTTCCATTTTACTAACTTTGGTTTTTAGCTTTGGTTTTTAGTTGTGGTTTTCTTGTTTTGGCCTCTGTCGATCGACAGAAATCTTTAATAGAAATCTGTCGATCGACACGAACTGAAAATGTTATGGCAGAGAGCGTCGTGTCGATTGACAGCTATACTATGTCGATCGACACGGGCAGCGAACCACACGAGATGGAACCAAAACAGGGCACAAAGAGACGTGGACGACCTGATGATGCCTCGAGTTCTCAAGCTCTACCACCTACTTACACTATCCATTGTGGTGCTAGACCGAAGTGGCCAAGAGAGGAAAACACGAGGATGCAGGTTGACTTTGAGTCCCTGAAACCGGGAGTGACGCTGAGGACAGTATTGACCAGTGATGAGATCGAGAAGAGGGAGGAACTACCCGTCTGGGACGAATATGACTCCCTCCTCTACAACGAGTGGCTCCGAGTCCCAATAGCGACCACCAAGTTCGTCCATGAACTGTCACTGGCTCAGCTGAAAATCAAGGACGAGGTGATGCAATTGGTAGAGGAGATGGGTTTGGCACAATTGGTGGACGGAAGATCAGAAATGTATCCCGACCTTGTCCACCAATTCTTTGCCACCTTGAAGTTATCTAGCAGCGGGACAACTCCAGAGGAGAAGCTAGATCCGAGCAATTTCTCCATGAGCTTCATGGCTAACGGGAAGCGATACAAGATGAATGCTACAACTGTTTGCAAGACTTTTGGATTTCCCGAGGTGCCACTTGTGGGTTTACCAAGAGACATTGCTGGAGGCGTACATACACTGTGGGATATGATTGTTTACTGGTCCTTATCAGGTGGGGGGGTTCTACACAGGCTGATGTGCGTCATCCTGTAGCCCGCTACCTGCTTCGCTTGATTTCCTCCACCATCATATGCAAGATGGAGCCAGTTAAGGTTAGGAGTCACGAGTTGGTCCTGCTTTCATATGCTTTGAGGAGCATCGTGCATAATGATACTTGGGACACTACGACTCCGAACATGGGGCTGGTATTGATGGAGTACCTCCACACGCTCAAGCACACTCCGTTTTCTATTACTAACCCAGGTAAAAAGCAATTACCTGTGGGGAGCATCCTCACTCCGATCTTCGAGCAATGCAAAGTTTCCAAGAGCGGATATACGGTAGAGAGTAAGAGTGCATATGTGGACATGGAGCACATGAAGAATGCTCATTGGATCACGACCGACCATCCCATCCATTGGATCTTCCCGATTTCGAGAGACCAAAAGAGAAGGGTGGAAATTAGGAGTGTTGTAGAGTTTCTGCGGGTCACTAATGACCATTCGCTTATCTTCTTCGATCCACCGGCAGAATTGCTTAAGCCGGTAGAGCCGACTAGGAAACTCACAACACGGGGAGCTAGCACCTCGCATGCACCGCAAGAGCAGATGCAGCAGGAGCCTGATCATGAGCATCGTTTCCCGAGACTCCCCGAAGGACCACTCGATGAGGACCAGCGCTTCAACTGGATCGCTAAGGCTCTGAAGGCGACATAGGATGCGATGTCGTGCAAATCCAGTTGTATTCGCCCCCGCACACCGTCTCCACGGAACTCACCACCACCGGATTCTTCTCAAGCACCATCAGAGCACCATCCCGATGAGGAGGAGGACTAGTTCCCTTCCTCCATTCTGCTTTATCTCTATTTTATCTTTTTCCGTTTCAGACATTTTTATGTGTGTTTTAGTTACTTTGCATTTGTGGAATTTTAAAAATTTGTACTTTGATTTCAGATTTTTAGTTGGAATTTGAAACGATTAGTGAACTTGATTGCAGTGTGTTTTTCCCGTTGATCGTTTGTTGAATATCTGTAGATGCAGGTTTGGAACATTGAACCAAACACTTTGCGAACAAAAACCGACGAATATGCAATTTGGGCAGAACCTCATCTGTCGATCGACATGAATCTATGTCGATCGACACGGGCAGTAAAAATTCGAATTTTCAACAACTCAACGGTTTAAAACAGAACCTTACCGTGTCGATCGACACGATGTTCCTGTCGATCGACATGATCTCCAAAGGGGTATTTTCTACACTTTTTCGATCAAGTTCACGTTTCGTTTGATTTCTTTTGCCAATTTCAAGCTTGATAACACTGGGGACAGTGTTGTTTAAGTTTGGGGGAGGTCATTGCTAACATAGTTTTGTTTTTGTTTGTTTTTTTGTTTGTTTTTGTTTGTTTTTGTGAGTAAACAAAAACTTTTTATTGAGTCAAAACTAGTTGGAACAACCCTTCTTTTGGTTCAGTGGAGCTTCTTTTTCAGTGTGTGACCATTCTTTCAGTTGACCGGTTCAGAGCTAGACTAATGAAAAATCCAGAGAATTGCCCAGTTGACCGAAAACGTAAACTACTTCCAGTATAATCCGCCAAGTCAGAGCTACTGCACGATTCTCTCTGGGATCGATGTCCATTGAGCTTGACTCCTCATTCGTACCTGATAAATGCAACCCCCTGTTGAAAGTAATGGTACTCCTCTCCCCATATAAATATATATATATATATATGTACTAGGATTGGGGTGAAATGATAATCTTTGAGTACAAGATGAGGAATAAAATCCAGTCAATCTGTACTCGAGGTGATCACATAGCTCAAAAGCGGCAATCTGAGTCCCGTGAAACGGATGTTGAAGACGAGCAATCTCACGACCCTGTCTCCTCACAAGGAACAATAGTAGTGAGTCACGACCCTGTCTCCTAACGAGGAACAACATTAGTGAAATATGCACTGCTTCGAGTTCAACAATCAAAAAAAAAAAAAAATGTATATATATATATATATATATATATATATATATATATATATATATATATATATATATAGAACAAAATAAGTCTTGGGGAGAGAAAGAGTACCAAGTGTTGTATAGGTTGATTTGTCACGGTACAGTATGAGAATGAGTCTAGAAGGTTCATGGCTTTGAGAACACTGAGACCAAGCGATGAAGACTAACGGATTATACTGAGATGTGGGCGATGAATTTGGAAGGCCGAGAATGTCTGCGGAGAAGTACATGGTGGTCTAGATTTGGTTGGTTCTGAATCATGTGGTTCACTAACTGGAAAGGTCAATTTTCTGCATTAAGGGAAGGTATGTTCTGTGTTTTCAAACCTCTTTCACATTCTTGGTGTATGTTTTGCTTGAGGCCAAACAAATGCTAAGTCTGGGGGAGTTGATATATCATGGTTTTTACCCGTTTTTAACCATGATATAAGTCGGTTTTGTATAGTATTTTTGGTATGTGTGTATCTTTTATAGTGTTTTGCAGGAAAATGGCCAAATGGAGCTTAATGGAAACATTTGGATCATTTTGGAGCATTTTGGAGCTGAAAAGATCCAAGTAGAATCGAGCAGCACGGCCTGTCGATCGACACAGGGTATTTGTGTATATATCGTGTCGATCGACGGAGTATTTTAAAGATCGGATGATGTTAAGGCAGAGAGTCTCGTGTCGATCGACAGAGACTTATGTTGATCGACACTCGGTCTGCAAAAGCCAAAAATATCTGTTTTTAGACCTAATTTTGGCACTTGTATAAATAGGTTATTTAGGTTTTCCCCACATGGGATCTGTTTTTTTTTCGTGGGACATAGAGAAAAGAAGAGATTTTGAAGAGCTTCGAGGGAAATCACATGTTCTTGATATCCACTACCTACAAACCCTTTTGTATCTTCTACTCTTACTCTTTTATGCAAATCTATTCAGTTATTATGATTTCATCATCTATTTCTGAGTAAATCACTTGTTAGGTTTTGGGGATTTCTTGGGTTTTGATGAGAAATCTTTAAGATCGCAGATCTGTTGAGGTTTATCCGTTAGTTCTTCATCTAGACTGTTTCTAATGCTAGAATCTATCTTGATCACTTAGAATCTTGATCTTAGGATTGTTGATTAGTCACGGAAGTGAGATTAATAACCTGAACTAGTCTAGATGGGCAAAATTACCTATTCGCAAAGGAATTTGGCTTAGGGATTTTGTGAACAAATCGAACTTGTACTAATTGCTTGTTTAGATTCGATGAATTCGCAAAGGAATTTGGGATTTGAGAATTTAAGGATAGATAGCCTTTGTAACGGAAGTTAGCTGGCTATACTCTCGTGTTTGAGTTCTAGAACGGTGCTTAATTGAACCTCGACAGTTGTTATATCTTTGATTTTGATTCATTACCTGAAGAAATCTCCATGGCCTAACTTTCGTCTCTTTGAGAATTTGAAATTAAGCCATCTCTTGTTTACTTGTTTTATGAATTGTGATTACAATTACTTCTTTTTTTACTTAGCATAATTTGAACACTGAGATTGATTGTGTATTCAATTCCCTGTGGATTCGATCCCTAAATACTACTACGATCTCTTAATTTGAGAGAGTAGTTAGGGTGAATTTGAGCCCGTATCACATATACGGGCCAAGGTTTGAATATCAATCGCCAACCCATGTTCCTCGGCTAGAGTTTGCAACCCGATGACTTCTTGGATAAAATTGGGACATAATTGAGGAAGAGCAACTCCAAGTTCGTGAGTTACATGAATAAGGATCTCAGGAACCGGAAAACAAAGTCCACATTCCGTGAAATAAACCTTGTATCCGCAATAAAACTCGGGTCTAACTAACTCTGGAGATTCGCCGGTTGTGGGAAGAACTAACTCAATCTCGTTCGGTATACCGCATTTGGCGCAAAGAGAAACTAAGTCCTCATCTTTCATTTGGTTAGATGGATGTGGACCAAAGAGTTGTAAGGCGGAACACGCCATCTCGGAAAATGAGTTGCGAGTTCTTACGACAATAAGGATGAAAGTTGGACGAGAATAATCCCGTCGGATCGAGGTATCGAGGCACGAGAATACACAACAAGAAACAAGTTCGAAATCCGAACCACCAAGATCAAAGAAAACATTTTGTGATTTTTTTCCCCCCAAATTATAAAAGAAAAGAGTTTCAAGAATGGTGAAGAACATCAACCAAAACCAAATGAAAAAGATTGTGTGAATCATATCAGGGAGTCATAAACATAAAAAAGGAGAAGAAACCCATGGATTTAAGATCCAATTACCAAAAAAAAAAAAAAAACTAAAAATGCTAAGAACATTCAAGAACACTCTAGAACACCACACCAAATCAACCCAAAAACCATGGCTAAATCAAAGAGAGACATGTCATAAACACAAAAAATAAGGAAATTTGTGGTAAATTCGGATCAACAACACTCCATAATCACACAATTCACCAAGAACAATGTAAGGAAAAAAAATGGAAGAAAGCAAAAGAAAAATAGAGAGAGACTGACCACAGAAGAAGAGAAGAGAAGAAGAGAGTATTACCTTGGTCCAAGAGTAATGGGAAGAAGACTTTTATTCTTTTCTCATTTATAGTCTCTCTTGGAAAATGCACCGCTTTGAATTTAAAATAAGGAAATACCGTTTAATACGAATCTCGATTACAGAAATAAAAATATCGTCTGAGACCTCTCATCAAGGAGCGGAATAATCTAATCATGATTTGTATAAATATCGAGGTTTCTTAAAAAAGAAAAAAGTCGAAATCTCGCGACATTAAAGGAATGGTAATACAAATATATATCATATCCCGCCAGTTCCCATATCCGCAACTCGGATGATATCTAACTTCTTAAATAGGGTGTTAATCGGATTCTAGCAGGAAGGAATGTCGTATCACGCGATTAAAGAATAAACTTAAGTCCTCTAAGCTCTGATAAAGGAAGGTATCCACTTGAAAGACTTGGGGGCAAATTGTTGGCATCATATTTCGTACAAGGAAAATCCGACCTGGGAACCCGGGATCTTGCTTACCGAAAGTTCAAGTGTTAGTCATGAAAATACTTGCTAAATTAGCATAACTCGGACCCAACATGGTTTTGGTTATTAAACCTTATATATGGGCTTCAAGTCTTGCGAGTTAAGATGGGATTTTGAATAGAAAGATTAGCAAGGTCCACGAGGTCCGGGAGTCCGGAGAGATTCTCAGTTTCAAACCATGTAATGTCTAAGAAGACCAAGGTCCCATATCCCCTTAGTCGGTGCCAAAATGTGAGTCCTGAATATGGTTCGATTCAGATCACACCAAAATATAGGGAATCGGAAATGTAAATACGATTGGAGCGAGGTCGCTAGATGAGATTCATTCACCAAATGACGATTCATGCCATAGATCTTATTTTAAGGCCTGTAACGCGGTAGAATCATCGACGCCAGATACCATTGATTTCAACTTCTTAAATCGCTCGATGAAACTGCGTAAAGATTCAGGTGCCCCCTGTGATAAATTCCAAAGGTCAGCGGTGGATTTTCCTTTATTCATAAAAATCGAGTAATGCTTTAGGAACGCAGTCGATAACTGTTGTCGATTGTCCCTTATTCTATTTGTGAAAACTTTTGTAAGGCAAAGCCTTTGAGGTTCTTTGCAAACAAACAAAAAAACCGATGTTCTTTTCTTCATCGTGGAAATGTGCTCGCGCTGCCACAATACAAAATGCGGTCATAAAATCCTTTAGATCTGATTTTCCGTCATATGTCAGAAGCCTTAGCTTCCACGTGTCTCAGATTCTTGAGTTAGGGATTCTCGATGAGAACAAGGTTCTTTCTGCTTCTTCGATAACGCAAGGATGAGAGAAAGCGAGTTTCGTGGCTTGCAGGATGAGATTTGGGCGATTTAGTGTGAATCTGAAATTTGTTTAATAAGTCTCTTATAAAAGGGGGAAATGTACAAGTGTTGGCGCTTATGTGAATATTTTGGCTAAAGTGTTGGCGAAATAAGTGATTTTAGGTTCCCGCTTACTGAATTTTATCTTAGCGTTAATTTAGTGCTATTATAAAGTAAACAAAATCACAAATTTATCTTTCAAAACACTTACGAAAACCGTCCTATCCTAAAGTGCTATCAATGAGACTTTTTTTTGTAGCGCGCAGACGATTTCTGGAGCTCCACAAGCCACTCTATGAACCTTGGATGTCACTACCAACAATTCTGCATTGGTCTTGCGAGATCCCTCCGAAAGATCCCTAACTCTAATTCTCTTTGCCCAACTGGTATTTCTCCGGACAAGCTATGGTGTCTTTCTGAATGTGGCATAGGAATGCCATTAATTTGGTCTCTCACTGTCTCTGGACGAGTCAAGTTTCGTTGGTCACCTTGGTAAGGCAAACCATTGCTTCCACGATTCCTAGGTGGAGGCAAATCCTGGTTGTTATTAACAGGTCTCATACTGCAATTTGTATCTCCCTCACCTCTTGTGTTATTTGGTGGGACAAACCCGGTTGGAAACTGCTCAATTGAACGAGTTTTCGGGGTCCCATTTGGATTTGCACGTCTTGCCCCTAAAGCAGATGGATCAGTAGGCGGAATGTCTACATGTCGAGGTGGGACACTAGATGGGTTTCCATCAGTCTGCGGAGTGCTAAGTGCGTTAACATATGACTCTAGCGCAACTTGTGCGGTGGTGAAACTGGTCAACTAGGAAGAGACTTGTTCCACATAGGAACCGAGACGAGCTGCTAGAGTGTCGCTTGAGATCTTTTGACGATCAGAAGCAGATTTTAGTTTTGCCAACATTGATTTAATCTCGAAAAATGCTTCAGCTGCATCCAACATCGTGGAAAGATGAGGCGATCCCGACTTCTGGTATAGGTTGAAATAGTATCGGAATCCCCTTAGTCAGCGCCAAAATATGAGTCCTAAATCTGGATCGACTCGGATCACACCAAAATGTAAAGAATCGAAGACGAAAATATGATCAGAGCGAGATCGCTAGATGAGATTCGTTCACCGGAAAATTAACTATATGATCAGAGTACTAGTTGCGAGATGAAAATGTAACGTAAAAATGGTTACGTAAAAAGAACAAGTTTTATTGCGTAGTGTTTAGAAGAGAGTTCAGAATGTCATTTCTCTCTAGATTCATTTTTTTTATATACTCATTACAATTGCGAGAATCTCACTCTACATTTGCTATCTTATTTAATTCTCTTTAGCTCTCAATGACTTTGACGTTCCATGGTTCGAATGCTTGACCGTCTCTTCAAATCTATGACCTCGCGAACCTCTCGATTCCAAGGCCCATCATAAATTGCAAACTTGAGGCCCATGTTTAAGACCTCGTTAATAAGATCAATCTAGGTTCGAGTTCTGTGAACTAATCAGCTCATTCTTTCCTTGTTTGCGAGTTGGACTTGTCACAATGATATCGAGATGAACTTTCTTAACTAAGATTTGGCTATCTCTAAAACCATTTTCTGGGTTACCAGGTTGGATCTTCTTGTGCAGATTGATGCCAACATGATTGTAAGCATTCGAAGTGTGTGAAAGGTAAGAATGCGTGCGTTCTTATAATGACTTGTTTATTTTGGAATAGTGTGATGGTTGTTTTAAAGATCTTCAACCCTTTTGTGAAAGTTCTAAGGCTGACAGATGGAGAGAAGGTACCGTCTCTTGGGTTTATTTATGGTGAGATTTTAGAAGCTAAGAAGTCTATCAAGGAAGTTTATGATCATTTGGAGAAGAATTACCTCCCTGTCTATCAGATTATTGATTAGAAAATGAAAGATAGATTGTGTTCTCCTCTGTATATTGCTGCATACTTCCCCAATCCCTTCTACTTATACAAAGAACCTAGTATCTTATCTGAGACGGAGGTAATGGAAGGATTCATGGTTTAAGTAAAGACTTTCTATCATGGTGAATTTAACTAGCGATACGAAGTTGTGAAACATGAACTTAGACTCTACAAGAACAAAAATTGGTCACTTTGTAAAAGCTTGGCGTTAAAAGGATGTAAAAAGAAGGATGAGAAGTTTGATCCATGTTTGTCTTCTCACTTTACTTATCTTTATTTGATCATTTATATTTTATTTATCATATATTTTCATGTTTATCACTTGTTTGAGCTTAGCGAATTGGTGGGCAACCTATGGATGTGGTGTACATAATTTGTAAAGGTTGGCAACAAGGATCCTTGCTTTGACATCTAGTTCTTCAGGCTATGAAAGAAACTGAAGTTGCTTTGAAGAGGTTAGTCTATTAGTGATCTAGCTTCTCTTTTATTGCAGATCCACACAAAGAGAAGAAATAGACTAGATGTTAATCGGTTAAACAGTTTAGTGTATGTCCAATTTAACGCAAGGCTGCTTGACAAACAGAGCAGAGAGAACATGCAGATGCATGGAAATTAAGATACAGTTGAAGATTGGATTGTCGAGCGTGTAATAGAGTAGGATAGTGATGTTAATTTCCTTCTTTCGACCCCAAAAATAAGAGATCTCTATGATGATGACTTTGAATCTAATGAAGAAGAAAATGTTGTTGACATGGAGTTTGAACGTGATGTGTTTTAAGAAATTATTGTGTTTCCAGAGACGCAACCTGCTTAGCAAGGTAAAATTGTTGTTTCTCTTTTTTTCTTATATTTCTTTATGTTGTGGATGTGATGAAAGTGTATGGTTGAATATTGTCTTTGTTTGTCTTTGGTTTGGTTTTGTTTTTGTTTGTCTTTTTCTTTGATTCTTTGTTTTTTGTCTTTCTTTCTGTTTTTGTATTTACAACAGATGACTAACTAATATGTTTCACTTGTGTTTGGAGGTGTAAATTACAAGATCTAACTTCTAACACATCTTTCAGCTGTACGGTGATAACTTGATCTTTGAAGGTGATGAGCTATCTTTTGTATATTCTTAAGATCAAAAAATATATATTTTTAATATCCCGTGAATGGAAATTAGTTTTTGTATTTTGAACTAGATGTGTATTGGAAGAAATATCTATTAGTCTTTTGTATAAGAATTTTAATGTTAATGTTTTATGGATAACCCAGCGTATAACATATTAAATCTTTGAAACATTACTCCCCAAATAATTTTCGATAAATCTTCGTTTTATAGTAACTCACTAGCTCCGTCATTACCGCCCAACTTGCACCTGGTAAACTTTCAAACATTGCATGTATATATTTGAACTACTTTTAAATTTTTAAAAACATATGTGAAGTTTTTTAAACTTCCGATTGTTGTGAATAATAACCGAAAAAGATAATATATTTTAATAAACTAAGAATAGTGAGACGAGAGAGAGATAGATCAATAATGGGAAATAGTATTTTCTTATTATTTCATCTTTTTCTCATCACACTCATGCTTTCTCCTTTACATATTTATAGGAGAAGAGATTACATAAACAAATGACACTTAGAATAGGTAAAATTTTGCTTAGTGTCTAACATGTGTTAAACCCAAAACATGACACATATAGGTTAGTTAGCTAAGCTTAGTGGCTATTGATGATGAATAATCATAATTTATAACACTCCCTCTTGAGTATTCATCATTTTTGACATGTTCGGTTTCACACTGCCTCGTTAAAAACTTTCCATGGAAAACCCAGTGGGAAAAAATTACGGTAAGGAAAAGAGTGCCGTCTCTCCCCTTGAGATGATCTTCTCTTCATGATTCTCGTAGATGCAATCTCCCCCTCAAATAAGTTTTGTTTCTTCATAGACTCCATAGAGCGATTCCTCTTTGATCATTCTCTTCACTCGTTTCGGTTTCATTAATTAATGACAAAACATTTGGAAGAATGATAGACTTCTCTCATTGTAACATTTCTCTTACATGTCTATCTTTGGCATGTTTTTGGTTATCTCGTTAAAAACCTCGTCATGGAAAACCCAATTGGACTCAAACCATGATAAAAGAAAAAGAGTACAACCACGCTCATCATCATATTTATCCCCTTGGAAACATCATCCTTACGAGATGCATTCCGATAATATATACCATTCTTTTGGGAGTTTTAGCGTGCTCTATGTTGTCTCGTTAAAAACCTTTTCATGGAAAAACACGATGGGACAAAAACCATGATAGGAGAAAAAGAGTACAACCACACATATTATTATCATTGCTACCCCATAATTTTCTACTTTGGGCGTAGATGATGGATATATCAAAATTTTCTTATTCTTCTATGTCTTCTACACGTTTCTCTATATTGGGTTCCTGTGGAATCTTTTTATTTATGTCTTCTAGACATTCCTCATTATATATTTAATTTTGGAATACCTGAGGAAATTATTTTCCTTCCAAGGTTTTCAATTCCAAATTATTAATTTATTATACTAATTGCGATAACTCTTTAGGAGTTTCAATCGCGTAGAGTTCACGGAAACATGATAATGATATCATTAATCCTTCTAGGATTAGGTCTGGGCGTTCGGGTACCCGTTCGGGTTTGAGGCGGATAGTTATATTTGTCGGGTATCCGTTTTCACAATTATAAAACCCATTCGGGTATAACGTATAAGCGGGTCGGGTACGGATCGAATACTAGCGGATTCGGGTAATACCCGAATATTATGATTTTTTTAAAAACACACCCGAATATTATGATTATACTAAAAAAAATAAAACAAAATGATCAAAAGACTAAATTTTTTATTCAAAAAAAACAAATCTTAAACACAAATTGAGTTTAAAAATGTCAAAGTTGACGAAACACCAAGATATGACAGTAAAAAAACGGAAAAGAAATTCAAAACACAACCCAAATGTAGTAAATTTACTACTAAATAAACACACCACAAATAAAATAAACAAAAGAATAATAGTTTTCAATCCGGAAGCACAAAAATCTCGATCAAGTAAGCCATAGGCAAAAAAAAAGAAGATGAAATGAATGTTTTAGGGTTAGGTTTAGTGCTTTGAATACATAATCGTGTATGTGTATGTATAGATTCGGGTACCCGATCGGGTATCGGGTTTTACCCTATCGGATTCGGATATCTGAATGTTGATAAAATGAAACCCGATCGGGTAATTTACGATACCCGTACCTTATCCATACCCTAATTTTTGGGTCAGATTCGGGTTTGGGTATTGAGTATGGATTTTAAGCCCATCCCTATCTAGGATTATAAATATTGAGCGCAATCCAAGTCATTTTGTCCATTCCTCTTTATGGACCAATCATGTTGATGTTCGGACTGCTAGTCCAAACATCTCTCGTTTAAACGAGTATCAAAGACTTGATTGCTTCTTCTTAATGTATTGGCCAATACTTTTCTCTCTACGCTCATCCTCAGAGCGGAGTCATGATCCTCATTAATTATTTCGCGCGCTTTATTATTTATTGTGTCGTTATATATTTTTTCTTTGGTTTTCTCTTTTTACATGGTTAATCGAGATCTCTAAATCATCCTCAATGATTTCTTTCAGGTACATGCTTTTTTGTTATTAACCACATCTCTTTAATCTCATTAAGAGTTTAATCATCCTTTTTATTTGCTCCAATCTCTTTTCAAGGATTTTCTTTATTTTGTAACCAAAGTAGTCTATTGATATGCTCAAATTAACCTAGAGCTAACTCTCTCAAATTAAGAGATCAATGTAGTACTTTAGGTATCGAAATCCACAGGGAATCAGAAAACACAATAGATTTATGAGTTCGAATTATGCTAAGCAAGATTATAATAACGCAAAAACAAAGCAATAAAAACTGTTGTAAATCAATTAGAAGATGCCTAACAATTGAACGTCTGTGAAGCCGTGGTGAGGACAATTCCTCTGATAGGACTTAAGTCGCGTCCATGCAGCCTTAAAAGCTTCTGTAGGACCCTGCTTGAAAGAAGTAATCTTCGTCCTTAGCTCTTCTGATCTCGCATCATCAAAGAAGTTGTTCAGGAACGCGTTCTTCGTGTCTTCCCAAGTAGTCAGCGATCCTGGTTCTAGCTGCTTCAACCAGTAAGAAGCATCCCCACTAAGAGAGTAAGGGAATAGCTTGCAGAAAAGATAATCGGTGGACACACCATTGGCCTTGATGCTGGAAGCTAAGTCCTCGAAGTTCTCGATGTGGTCCATAGGATGCTCATGAGGAAAACCATGGTAAGGGTTCTGAGCGACTAGGCTGAAGTAAGCAGGCTTCAGCTCAAAATCATTCCTCTGGAATGCAGGTGGTCGAATCGCAGCTCGATTCGCATAGAACTGGTTCGGTCTGTTGAAATCAGCTAGCGTTCTAGGTCTGTCCTGGACTGGGTGTCGAGCGACACCATGTTGGCGTCGATCGACACCAAGCATTCCATCGGGTTGAGGGATCTGATTCCCTTGTTGCTCGACGCGAATCTCATTCGGGTGTCGAACGACACCGTTGTGGTGTCGAGCAACACCAGCTTGATTTTCGAACACTGCTCCTTCGTCAACTGGCTCGACAATCTCCTCGACGATCACATTCCCATTATCGTTGATCCTCTGCCCTTCAGCGTTGTACTTCAGTCCTGCCGGATCACGCAGAACTCCATCTTCTCCAGGAATCAATATAATATGTTCTTGAGCAGCCATCCTCGCTGCTCTCCTATTCTCACGTTCTAAACGTGCCAACTCCTGAAGATTGTATCCCACTAGTTCCTTGTCCTTGTTGCTTCTGGTATTGCGATTTCGCATGTACCTGAAAAGCAAAACAAAAAGAAAAAGAAACTAGCAAAGCAAAAATAAAAAAAACAAAAACCTAGACAAAATCCTAATAAAATAAATCTAATGGCGTTGATTCCCCGGCAACGGCGCCAAAATTTGATATGCTCAAATTAACCTAGAGCTAACTCTCTCAAATTAAGAGATCAATGTAGTACTTTAGGTATCGAAATCCACAGGGAATCAGAAAACACAATAGATTTATGAGTTCGAATTATGCTAAGCAAGATTATAAGAATGCAAAAACAAAGCAATAAAAACTGTTGTAAATCAATTAGAGAAAAGCGCTAGGCACAGGGAAATCTCCAGTGAATCAAAATTGCAGATAAATCAATTGATAGGATTATTAAAGCACAGTTCTTGAACATGAACACGAAAGTAAAACAAACCAGCTTCCGCTGCGAATATTATCTATGAATAAATCCTAGAAACCAAATTCCTTTGCGAATCCTATGAATCTAAACAAGCATTAATTTCAGGTTCAATTGTTCACAAAACCCTAAGCCAAATTCCTTTGCGAATAGGAATTTTGCTCATCAAAGACTAGATCAGGAAATTAATCAAACTCTCGTTTCTATTAATTATCCTAAGATCAGATTTCAGTTCATGACGCTAAAATCAGCAATAAAATCAAGTCAAGATGAAGAACAATCTAATGATATTATCCTAACAATCAGATCAGATCAGCAATTTATCAAACACTTTTGAATAACCCTAAACCTAACAAAGGAAACTACTCAGACATATCGAATAATGAAAACATGGTTTTATTAAAAGATAAATCAAAGAGTTAAGTAAAATAAAGCGTAAGTCTAAACAATGACTTAGAAAACACATATATAGGGGTACAAAGTCGGCTAGAAACTTAAAAGTAAACATCTGGAAACTTCGGGCTTCGAACAGACTTTTCTGATTAAAATCTGGGCTTGGTCGCGCAGGGTGTCGATCAACACTGAGAGATGGTGTCGATCGACACCAACTTCAAACTCGGATTCTTCTGCTTCTCAAGTCGTAGTGTCGAGCGATGCTCAGTGATGGTGTCGCTCGACACATCCTCCAAACAGAGACACCGAATTTGCATTTCGCCACTTCATTCCGTGAATGCTCCAAAACCTCCAGTAAACATCTTTTAAGCTCCAATCGTCCTTGTACCTGAAAAGACTCTAAAACCAACACAAAACATAACAAAGACTCTAGATATAGGACTTATATCATGGCTTAAACAGGGTAAAAACCATGATATATCATCTATCACGTCTTTTACGTGTTATAGACTTAATAGGTTCTCCTTCCGAGACATCTATTCTTCTTGGAGCATTTCATCTGGAATATGAGATTTTCTCTAATCTATTAGAATTATCCTTTAAACTTTCAAGTTTATTAATATGAGGATCTATGATAATTCTTTTCTTGAAATCTCATCCGTCAGCTTTTGATTTGCAATATAGTAGCGATCCTTTGAACTTTTGAACTTCAGGTTCACATTAACTTGTTCAAGGATACCAACTACTCAATATTTTCCCACGGAAAATTCTTATCTAAAATGAGTGCAAATCATACAATAGGCACATCCTTTTTGATGGCTTAATATACCATGTTATATGCCAAATCATAGAGAATAAATTTCACCATTAATGGTCATCCGTGTTTCTCATTTTCAGTATGAACATAACCTCATTTATGTTCTACTTTACCTCGACATATAGTAAGTGATAAACTTTAGGATGTTAATTTACCAAGATTATCATACTTGGGATGTAAACTCACCAAAATTACCAACTTACTTGTCGATGTGGGATTCTTTAACTCTCCCCCTCGAGATGATGACACTCTTTGTCCATCCATCTCGCATTAAATACCATTTTAGGATCGGCATATCCATCTTAGATCATGCTTTTTATTCAAGATCCTTTTAACATATATTTTAGGATTTATAATACAGCCTCTCAAGATAATAGATCTTCTGGCCCATTTATCTAAACTGAATCTCCCTTTTAGATTGGTTATACTCGGAGTATAATTTTGGAGATTAAAGAATTCAACCACCATGTCAAATGAGCTTTATTTACCCAAAACGGCGACTCATCGATTTATCTCTAAAACTTGTCTTATTTTTTCTTAAGACATGCTACGTGAAAAACTTATGGTTTTTACATAAATTTTCAATGATCCTTAATATCATTGTTTGACCGGATGGCATGACGGTCATAAATTCTTTGACCAAGTAGTAAAACTTCTCATTTACTACCAAAATATATGTTAAACAAGCTAATAAACTTCAAATTTATTAACTTTGCCATCGATATTCTATGTATGTATGATTACATACATGCATGTCTTAGCTATATGCTCTTCTTGAGCATTTGCACTGTCAAATATTATATTGACACGTGCTTAATAAATTCTCATAAGAATTTATTTTCTTTTCAATTCTAAATTCAAATAACTAGACATAATAACAATATACGTTAAACAGAAAAATTAAGGAGGCATAGCCTTCCATATAACATTAAAAGCAATACTAAAATCTTTGTTTTACTTAACCATCGATCATAGTCATTTTATTTCCTTTTGATTCTACTAGATCAACAAGGATTACGATATCCGAGATGAATTTCAACATCATTTTTTTTTTTACGTGGTTCTTGATACGATGGGCTGAAATTTTGGCGTACGATATCTACGTACCCATTTTCCTTTCATGCCACATTAGTAACAAGTGATCTCATTTTTCATTAGTACGATGACGGAAATATAGCATGATATTAGCCTTTAATTCATTTGATGTCGTTTTTAGCCGATCGATGGTTCCAAATTTTTATATAATCACCATATATTTAATAAATTCAAACTACTAATTTTTTAAATTAATTGATCATCTAGTTTATTTTTAAAAATAAATACGCAAGCATTATAATAGCATAATTAAATATGATAATTTAGATGCATGCACATATATATAAGGAGGTAAAGCCTACTATTAGATAAATGAGAAGACGTAACCTTTCACTTCATATATACTATAGTTATGTTTTTAAATATATTTAACATATGTTGCACACAAAAAAATATATATAACATATATTGAAATCTAAATCAAAGACAAGTTTAGATGTTACCTCCCTTACGTATGATCGTAATAGTTTAAGAATGACTCGGATTAAGAAACGGTCGTGTTTACGATAATCCGACGACTCAAAGGATAGAAACGATCGTGCTGATAACATGTTGTGAATAATAATCGAGAAAGATAATATATTTTACTAAACTAAGAATAGTGAGACAAGAGATAGATCAATAATGGGAAATAGTATTTTCTTATTATTTTATCTTATTCTCATCACACTTAAGCTTTCTCCTTTACATATTTACTAGAAAATTACCCGCGTTATACGCGGGATAAAATGATTATCGAATAAAATCAATAGTTTTAGATAAAAAAAATATTATGAAGAATAATTATACATAACCTAAGACCTAATTTATATATTTGAATTTTGCGACTATTTTGCATACAAATGCGTTTCACCCGTGAAATAATTAAACCAACAAATTTCATTAATAATTATATTTTTACTTGTACGAAGGTGCATTTATGAAAAATTAAAAACATCTACTTGTCAAACAAAACAACACATGTAAAAACATATTTTTACATGCTCACATATTTTCAAAAGATAATGAATAGATTTATTTTATTTAATCAAATGTTTTTGGTATATATGTTAAATTTTTGTTCACATTTAATTCTATGATTTAAATCTATAATTTTGAAATATTTTAATTTTGGCAAGTTGAAAATTTCAAAATATTTTTATTTTGGCAAGTTTAGGAAGATTCAAATGTTTTTGGTAATTAGAGTTATAGTAATCAAAATAAGTATATTTGGAATTAAATGTGTTTGGAAATGAGTATAAGATAATAAAATAAATAAATAAAAATAAAGAAGAGAAAAATTGTGAAAATGACACCTAAGCAAAGTGCTCCCAAAATGTTTCTCAAATAATATATAGGACTAGAAAATTACTCGCGTTATACGCGAGATAAAATGATTATCGAATAAAATCAATAGTTTTAGTTAAAAAAAATATTATGAAGAATAATTATACATAATCTAAGACCTAATTTATATATTTGAATTTTGCGACTATTTTGCATACAAATGCGTTTCACCAGTGAAATAATTAAACCAATAAATTTCATTAATAATTATATTTTTACTTGTACGAAGGTGCATTTATGAAAAATTAAAAACATCTACTTGTCAAACAAAACAACACATGTACAAACATATTTTTACATGCTCACATATTTTCAAAAGATAATAAATAGTTTTATTTTATTTAATCAATTTTGTTTTGGTATATATGTTAAATTTTTGTTTAGATTTAATTCTATGATTTAAATCTATAATTTTGAAATATTTTAATTTTGGCAAGTTGAAAATTTTGAAAATATTTTAATTTTGGCAAGTTTAGGAAGATTCAAATGTGTTTGGTAATTAGAGTTATAGTAATCACAATAAGTATATTTGGAATTAAATGTGTTTGGCAATAAGTATAAGATAATGAAATAAATAAATAAAAATAAAAAAGAGAAAAATTGTGAGAATGACACATAAACAAAGTGCTCCCAAAATGTTTTTCAAATAATATATAGGATAGGAGAAGAGATTAAATAAACAAATGACACTTGTATAAACAAATGACACTTAGAATAGGTAAAACTTTGCTTAGTTTCTAACATGTGTTAAACCCAAAACATGACACATGTAGGTTAGTTAGCTAAGCTTAGTGGCACATCATTTATAACGCCGATTTAAATTTTAAAAAAGAATATTTAAGTAGACAATTAAATCTGGTTCAGCTTTCGTATGTTGTTGGTTCACGTGAACCAGATTAAACCAACGTAATTGTCATGGACTCAGTCACTCAGGTGCAACGCCGTTTCAGAATACCCCTATTTCGCTTTTTTTTTTTTCTTCTTCTCTTCACATTCGACCATCTTCTTCGTCTTCTTCCTTCACTGTAGAAATTCGAAGAAGATTTAAGAACAATGGGAACCCTAGGTCGAGCATTTTACTCAGTTGGATTTTGGATCCGTGAGACAGGTCAGGCTCTCGATCGCCTCGGTTGTCGCCTTCAAGGCAAAAATTGCTTCCGTGAACAACGTAAGCTTCAAAACAACTCTAGTTTTCGAATTCGTACGAGAGAAAAGTTTGATTTAGGTTGCTCAGCTCTTCTGATTAGGTTAGAGATCTGAAATCGATGTAGCGATTCTGGATTTGAATCGCAGAAAGGATGTAATTGGTCAATTCTTATAGGAATGTGTTTTGCTACTTAGGTTTTTCTCTTGTTTTCTGATTCCGGATTATGTGAGGCTTTCTTTGTAGTATCCAGGCATCGGACACTGATGAACGTATTTGATAAGGCTCCGATTGTGGATAAGGAAGCTTTTGTGGCACCAAGCGCCTCAATTATTGGGAACGTTCAGATTGGAAGAGGATCCTCCGTTTGGTATGGGTGCGTATTACGAGGTGAGCAAGCTATTAAAAGCTCTTGAGATTTCATTTCTTAAATAGGGACTTAGATTTTTGTTTGAGATATCATCTGCTTCTGTATCCTTAGCTGGATCAACTGTCATGATAGAAAGTAGCTAAAGATATATATGTTCTTTACTCTTCTCTTATTGTTTGATGATGAATAAGACTGCTGAATGTGGAGCTTTCTAGCATTACCGAACGATCTTTAACTCGGCTACTTCTACATTTTATCTTTGATGATACTAGCTGTTATTCTAATGGGTGTATAATCCCTGTATATCGAGTTTGAGATGAATCCTTGGTGCCACTGTGCAAGTATGTGTAGTCTAGTCTTGATTGATTACTATTTCTTTCTGTCATGTATAATGGTGATGGAATAAGGTTTTTTTTCGTACTGCTAAGCCTGTTAGTACTTTACCAGGAAAAACTGAAATAACATACAGTCTAAACTTGCTCCTTTTTTTAAACTTTTTATTTGGGCAGGTGATGTGAACACCGTTAGTATTGGGTCAGGAACTAATATTCAGGACAACTCACTTGTGCATGTGGCAAAATCAAACTTAAGCGGGAAGGTGCTTCCAACCATCATTGGAGACAATGTAACCATTGGTTAGTGGGAATCTCTTGCTGTTTATTTTGCAATTGTCTAAAATTTATGCATCTCCTATAAACATTTGGGATATAGTTTTAAACTAGATGTGTAACAGGTCATAGTGCTGTTTTACATGGATGCACTGTTGAGGATGAGGCCTTTATTGGGATGGGTGCAACACTTCTTGACGGAGTTGTTGTTGAAAAGCATGGCATGGTTGCTGCTGGTGCGCTTGTTCGACAAAACACCAGAATCCCAGCTGGGGAGGTATGACTTTTATGATTACCTTAAAACCCATAACCCATTTGTTGTTGGCATACTTCCACTGCTACATAGACAACATAGGCTAGATTGTTGACATTAGTAATGGTAATAATCTCTAATGCCGAGAGTATTGGAGATTGGGTGTGAAGTTGAAATACAGTATCTAGTCTAAGAATTCTTCTCCTCTATCTGGTTACATCATTTCTTACTTTTCACTTTGCCTAAAAGAAGATAATTAGATGACAGAATAAATGTTCTTCTAGTTATGGTTTACCAGTATTTGAATGCCTAAGATGTTATTATCTCACATTTACAATTCCTTCAACAGAAGTATTTGTTGCCAGATTCAAAATGTTTTAACTTATTGGTCTGTAATGATTCAGATATGGGGAGGAAATCCAGCAAGGTTCCTCAGGAAGCTCAAAGCTGAGGAAATTGATTATTTCTCTACGTCAGCAATAAACTACTCAAACCTCGCACAGGCTCACGCTGCAGAGAATGCAAAACCATTAAGTGCGATTGAGTTTGAGAAGGGTCTACGCAAGAAGTATGGTCGAAAAGACGAGGAGTATGACTCGATGCTTGGTATTGTGAGAGAAATTCCACCAGAGCTTAACCTCCCTAACAACATTCAGCCTGATAAAGAAACCAAGCCTCCTTCTAATGTGAACTGATTATATTCCGAGGTATGCTTTCTAATGGAAACCCTATTGTCAGGGGATTATGTTTCAGACCCCAGTTTGAATAATGGGAGGTAGAGTACATTAGGGTAGACGAATTCACATCTTTTGGAGAAGCTTTTGCTCTGACTATTTTCCATGGTTTCTTAGAGAATGATATTGTGAAGACAAAGTTTGGGTGCTATTGCTTTGGTGCTTTAGACGTAAGTAAGAATCAAGTTTATGAAATAGACTGATGCATATATGCTAATACATGTGCGCCTATGTTGCTAGGCAAGCATGAAGAATAAAGATCCAAGCTTGATATATATTTTATATAATCATACTGCAAAATTATTAGTGGGGTTGATGGTATTGGTACCGTGAATTACGCTAGCTTGGTCGTCTTTTTCGATTCTTTGATAAAATCAAATCTTGTATCCTTTATTATGCCTCGTCGCTTTCTTTTTGTCAAACGCCGTTTCTTTTCTTGAAATTTCTCCTTTGTTTTTATTTGTCTTTGTTGTTTTCTAACTTTTTCGTTTGCCGGTTTCTGCATGAATCAACCATTCGTTACAATTATACGAACGATTGGATTCTCCCTTAGGCCCTTGTAGATCTCAATCAGTGGGACAATTTTGTTTTTCTCCATATTTAATCCTCGAGATAACGTGTTCGAACTTTGAAACGGCAACACTCTCGCTTTGCCTTATGAAAACATAAAACTAAAATATTCGGCCGCTAGATTGTGTAGTTAAAAAATGGTTTCCATGATTGTTTATGTACATAAACAACAAAAAGGTATAATAATGAGTGTAGCATTTGTTTAACATTTAAAAGGCTCCTTGAAATAATGGGTACACAAATTATGAAAGAGCAAAATGAGACTCCTTACCAAAACCATAGTTTACATATATGCCCATAAACATTTCAAGAGAAAGTAGTTATTTTTTTGGTGATTTAAAAGAGAATGTTCTTATGATTTTATTAAGGGAAGATTAGTTGAATAACACAAAAAAAAACTATAATTGGAAAACTAACCAAAACCTCCTTATGTGGGTAAATCTCACCCATTAGATTTAAGTATTTTGGTTAGATTTTCAAATGTAAATATCTTTTTTTGTGTTAGACAATTTATTAAAATGTAACAGAAGGCAATTTTTTTTTCTTTTTTGTTGTAGTATACGGCGCCAAATGCAACTAGACATGTCAAACGGGCCAACCCGGCCCGGTCCGGCCCAAAACCGTAAAACCCGTATATATATAAGTCCGACCCGAAAAATATATGGGCTTACTTTTTAAAATCCGGCCTGGCCTGACTCGGGTTTTAAGGTTTTATGGGATTTTTCGAGTTCTTATTTTGAAACAAAAAAAATAAAAAATAATAATTATTTATCGATAAAACGAGCTTCGTTTCGTCAAACAACCCATAAGAATTATATTCTGATTTTTATCAAGAGAATTAAACACCTACTAATAATTTCCCTTACTAAAAATCCAATATAACTAAAAACAAAAATTACACCAAACGAATGTAAATATCTACCGAATCCAATTAACTCTAAATAAATAGTACTACCAAACAAATCATAAATCAAAATACTAAAATTCTAGATAACGGAGTTAGTGCATTTTCATATGATTTCGGTAAGGGCAATTTCGTAAATAGAAAATAATCCATCTTCTTCTTTCTGGCCTCGTCTCCACCGAATATAAAAGGAAGACCAAGTCAAGGAGAAAAATCGGGCAAGGCCTTGGAGAGAGCAACTGCACAACACATATACAGAGAGTGGACTCTCAGAGAGAAAGAGAGAGAGAGATCTTAGAGGATGGTCGCCGAGGCCTTGCCCAAGAGCCCCGAAGCTCCACTCGTACTTGGACTCCAACCAGCCGCTCTTATAGATATCGTCGCTCCCGTCGATTGGTCACTTCTCGATCAAATTCCTGGTGATCGCGGTGGCTCCATTCCGGTAACCCATTTCTATTCTGTTTTCCAGGCAATTTGGGTTGCGAGCGAATAATCACGTTTTTTTTTTATGTGGGGTTTAGCTAAATTTGATCACAATTGAATCTTGGAATTGGAATCTGGATTCGAAATTCTTTTTTTTTTTTGGTGGGATTGTAGGTGCAAAAGGATGAGTTAGAGCACATACTGAAAGAGCTTAATACTCATATCAGTGCTGTTCCACTAAAGCAAATGGCTGGAGGAAGTGTGGCTAACACCGTTCGAGGTTTGAGTGTTGGGTTCGGTGTAGCCACGGGGATTATTGGGGCCTATGGGGATGATGAACAAGGACAGTTATTTGTGAGCAATATGGGTTTCAGTGGTGTGAGTATCTCAAGGTTGAGGAAGAAGAACGGTTCCACTGCTCAGGTATATTTGCTTAACTGTTAAAAAGTTTGCTTGAGTTGGATTTGATCTTGTTTTAATGGGATTGTTTCTTTTAGTGTGTTTGCTTGGTTGATGACTCTGGTAATCGAACAATGCGGCCATGTCTCTCGAGTGCTGTGAAGATTCAGGTTTGTAAATTCTCTTTTTTGGAATTTATAGTTGGAGTGGATTTGGTCTGTGAATTAAGAAAGGGAGTGATAAAAGCTCATTCTCTTTCAGGCAGATGAATTGAACAAAGAAGATTTCACAGGCTCTAAGGTTAAAGCTTAGCTCCTCTTATCTCTCTTTGCCATTACGCAGCTTTATATTTATGGAGATTTGTTCAGACAACGTTGTTGATGGTCTTTCTTTGTTACAGTGGTTGGTGCTCAGATATGCTCTTCTTAATTTACAAGTTATTCAAGCAGCCATTCGAATTGCCAAGCAAGAAGGTCTTTCTGTTTCGTTGGATTTAGCTAGTTTTGAGGTATATCTTCAGAGTAGCCTATGATTTAAGCATTTGAGCTTTCATTTGAATTAAAAAGATATAAACATTCTTGTGACTAGATGGTCCGGAATTATAGATCAGAGCTTCGACAGCTTCTGGAGTCTGGTAACATAGATCTTTGCTTTGCTAACGAGGATGAAGCTGCAGAGCTGCTAAGGTAATTGGTATTTCTTTATCCCCTGCAAAGGTTTGCTCAGGTTTTTGTAATCCTTTCTCTCAAGTCCATGAAATACTTATAACCTCTATGTTGTGAGTTTCAGGGGTGAGCAAGAACCTGGCCCGGAGGCTGCGCTTGAGTACTTAAGCAGACATTGCAGATGGGCTGTGGTAACTTTAGGGTCTAAAGGGTGCATTGCAAAACACGATAAAGAGGTTTGTCTTTTCACAAAACTCGGTAACCTATAATAAAGTAGCTTTACCTTTCACTTAGCCTTAACTCTTTTCACGCTTATGCCACTAGAAAGCCGTAGTTAAAATGGTATTTCAAAATCTCACCGTTCTCGTTAGGTTGTAGTTAGGATTTTCAAATATATCATCATATCCATCAATTATATATAAAGAAAAGCTAGAACCTTTGCTCCCTTTATCTTTTTATTTTATTTTAAGATCTCACTGATTTTGTTAGGTCCTGGCTAAGGGTACTAAAGTTCATAATGAACTGGTTTTTTAATCTCGTAACTTGATCAGGTGGTACAAGTACCGGCCATAGGAGAGTCAATAGCAACTGACGCCACGGGAGCGGGTGACCTATTCGCAAGCGGGTTTCTGTACGGATTAATCAAGGGATTGTCTTTGGAAGATTGTTGCAAAGTAGGATCATGTAGTGGCGGATCAGTCATACGTGCTCTCGGAGGTGAAGTAACCCCAGAAAACTGGCAATGGATGCACAAACAGTTGCAGTTGAAGGACTTACCTATTCCTGACATCTGCAACTGATGATCACCTGCTGATTGTGGGATATCATTTGGCTTCACATTTCAAGCAATTGCCTTAGAAAGGGCCGTTTCCTATTTGAGCTGCTCTTAAGCTTTATGTTGTTCACAGAGAATCTTGCAGCGCATAAAACAAGTGTATTGTATCTGTACTGAGGTCTCATTTTAGTTGAATACCCATTTTGTTGTTTCCAAATTCATGTGCAAAAAAGTGGAAGCTTTAGTAGCTAGAGTTTAGGAAGTATAAGTTTATCTGTAGCTCAGAAGATCACAGAAACAGACCAGTGTTATTAGCCAAGTAGCTGAAAAATGGATTTCACAAAGTGAAATTCTCAGGATGAGACACCAGTTAGGGATTAGGGAATAGGCGAATCCTAGAACCTGAGAGGAGAAACATGGGAGTTTAACCCGTAACTTTTCGTCTAATTCACGAAACTGTGATTGTTCTTTCAAATCCAAGAACAGAGCTTGTGCTAATGATCTTGCTACATTTGTGAAGCTGTATCAATCATTACTCATTAGTGCATGGCTATTTGGTGTAGCTCTATCATTTGTGAAGTAGAAAGGCGAAATAGCGAAACAGTCCCTTATTATAGATTTTTATCACAAGAAACTCAAGAGAATATTTAGATGTAACTCCCAAACACAAAAGGGAATCTTTTATTTGTGAAACCCAAACTAAAAGATTATGGTTTTGTCATAGGGACTATGATTTGCAACAGATTGACACTTGAAGAAGATTCAGAAGAACTCTCAGCAATTGAAGTAGCAGAAACATGCGAAACCCGGGAACTGAGCATGGCAAGCTCCATGTGAAGCACGTTCCCATCTCTTGCACTGACTGTCACATCCGCGAGTGTTGCCACAAAACCCTGTCCATGTCTTGCTTCGCCTCTCGCAAATTCTTCCTTCCACCATCATCATCTCTGCAAAATCCTCCAAACATATAAGATATCAAACTTAATGAAAACTTTTTGAAAATTCTTAGAAATTTTACATGTAATAAAGAGACTAGAGAAACCATTATATTAGTTAAAGGAACTTGAAGAGTGGAGTGATGATCATACCAGTGAAAGCAATGAGGAAGATGGAGATGCAAAGGAAGAGCACAACTGTGTATGAAGAAGCCATATGACTTTTTTTGTTACTACTGATCATTGAGACTTGAGAGCTCCTTGTATATATAGAAAAGGCTTAATCTTTTGATCCTGAAACTAAGCATTCTCTAGAACTGTCTTTGTTGATTAGTATAATGTGAACGGGAAGAAACAATCCAGCCTACTATTTTATCCAAACTCTTATCCGTAAAAGAATGGAAGTTTTGACTATAGACCTTGTGATCAAAGAGTTTTGACGTCTAATTTGTTCGGGCATGTAAATATGATACTATCGTACACAAATAAGCCTTTATTACCTCAAATTTTGTATCTAGAATCATAATTTTGATTTAGCTCACATATTAAATACTTTTTAAAATTCCGTTTTTAAAAACCGTAAATAAGGAGCCTATGAAAGCACCTCTAACATGTTATTCCAATATTTGTTTATTTTAAAAACAGGTGTGGTCCGTTAGCGAAGAAAGCGGAAGGAACCCCAGCTACCGCTATCCTTGGGAAACCAAAAGAGCTCTGGAGAGGTAACTCCAACTCCACTTTATTTTGGTGTAAAAATTATATGATGGATAAAAATTGAAACAATGAATAGGATTACGTGTTATTTTAATTTTATTTCAAATATATTCTATATTTAGGATAATCATCTTTAATTTTATTTTACATCGGACAAGATCGTGCAGCAGGTCCTGATGTTGTCACAGGGGCTTTTTACCATCAGTTTTGGCCAGAGATTAATAAAGAGATAGTGGCGGAGGTCATGAAATTCTTTGAAACAATTCATTTAGTCAAACCAATCAATCATACCAATCTCTGTTTACTGGCGAAGATAGATGTGCCTCGCACCATGGGTGATTTTTGACCAATTGCTTTTTGCAATGTGAGTTATAAGATAATTTCCAAGATTCTAGTTGGAAGACTAAAACAACATCTCACATCGATCATTTCCGAAACCCAAGCGGCTTTCATTCCGGGAAGAAACATCATGGATAACGTAATTATAGCTCATGAGATGTTGTTCTCTGAAATCAAGGAAACGTTGGGCTAATTCTTACATGACGATAAAGACGGGTATATCGAAAGCCTATGATCGAGTTGAATGGCAATTTTTACGAGACACGATGGAAGCTATGGGATTTAACACTACTTGGATTGGATGGATTATGGAGTGTGCAGAATCTGTTAGTTTCTCAGTTTTGATTAATGGAGTACTCCACATGGTTTCATCAAACCAAAACGTGGAATTCGTCAAGGGGATCCACTATCACCTTATCTTTTCATACTTTGTGGTGAAGTCTTAATTCATCTCATTAACCAAGCAGAATCTACACGAAGTTTACAAGGCATGAAGAATAGTGGTTCGGGACCAACGGTAACTCACCTTTTATTTGCTGATGATGCTCTTTTCTTCTGTCATGCTCATACGAAATCTTGTACCATCATGAAAGTACTTAGAGAGTATGAGAAAATTTTGGAGCAAGCGTTGCATCTAAATAAATCAGCCATCACATTTGGGTCAAAGGTCAAAGATGAAGTGAAGATGAGAATGCGACATATTCTCAACATCCACAATGATGGAGGTAATGGATAATATCATGGTTTACCAGAAAACATCACCTATAAAAAAAGGAGATTTTTCAATACGTGGTGGACAAAGTCAAACAAAGAACAAAAAGTTGGTCTCATCAATTTTTATCGGATGCTGGGAAAGAAATTTTGCTCAAGACGGTGGATATGGCATTACCTACATATACTATGAACTATTTCAAGCTTCCCAAAGAAATTTGCGATGAAATAAATAATGTTTTGGCATGTGGAGTAAAGGGTTCGGTAATCGTTCGATGCATTGGCTATCATGGAAAAGAATGGGACTCCCAAAAAAAGAAGGACGTCTTGGATTTAGGGACCTTGAAAAATTTAATCTTGCTTTACTCGGAAAACAAATATGGCGTGTTATGCAATCACCACAAAGTTTAGATTCAAGGTTCTAAAAGGACGCTATTATCCTAATATGGATATCCTACTTGCGGAATTACGGAAAAAGCATTCTTATGTTTGGAAATTACTATTACAAGGTCGTGACCTTTTGATATGAGAGTTTTAATCGGAGATGGTACTAACACGCGTTTATGGGAAGATCTATAACATCCCAAAACCAAATTTTAGAAATTTGGAAGGGGTGTCGATCGACACCAAGAATGGGTGTCGATCGACACCATGTTTTCGGTTGGTTTCCGGTTTAATTTTAATTGCACAATTTGGCTCGGTTTAGGGTTTGAAACCCTAGGCCTTCGTATTTAAATGACCCAGCCGTATGAAATCAAGCTGGGAGGGTTTTTAAAGGAGAAAAATCGTGATTGAGAGAGAGAGAGGAAGGAGTTGTCTTGCTCTAGGTCTCAATCGATTGTTTCAGAGGAAAAACTGATTCGCTTTGGTTGATAAGCGAATCGGAGGATCATATCGGGACTGATCATTGAGATTTTTGGTAGTTTCGGGATTTGATCAGTAATCTTGGGAAGCATTTTCGTGACATTTGAGACGGAATCAGGAGACGGTCTTGGTATGGTTGGAAAGATCCTTCAATCTAGTTTTCAGATTAGGTTTCCAATCTAAATTCGGAGGTGATAGAAGAGGCATCCTTTGGGTTTTGCATGTGAGACCAGAGACTACAAGGATCTTGAGTCGCTGGTTTTGTGTTCTTAGCTTTGTCTTCGGTTTAGCAAGGTAAAGGAAAAGTTTGAGATCATGGAATCATGGCTGGGATGAGAGGATAATTAGGTACTCTAGATTTTATGTTTGTTGTGGTTGTGTCTAGAACCTGGTTAGGTTGCTAGGAATTGTCAGAAATGCTTTTGGATATTTTTGGAATCGAATAAATGTTAAATCTGGTTTATTGGTTTATTGATTTGGTTATTTAGACTATTTGGTTTATGGATATTCTGCAGTAGAATTGTTTAGCATAAAAAAAAAAGCTTGGTTGTTTCATTTTGGTATCATAGTCCTTACGATTCTAGGGCTAATAGTAATTGGTTTATTTGAGACTATTGTTTGAATTGACTATAAGCAATTTGTTAATTTTGTGAGTTGTAGAGTCTTAGATCATCCTCTCCGAGACTTTAAAGAGATTCCACGGTATGTGATTATTTGACCTATATTCTATGAATTCTAGTATATTAGAATGTGCTTTTGGGAAGTGCAGGGTGTGATGGCTTGTGTGCCGAGAGGTCGTGGTAGAGGCAGAGGTCATGGCCGTGAGGGCAGAGGTCATGGTCGGGGTCGTGTGACTACGTCGTTTGAGTGGGTGACTCAGAGTGAGTCGTCAAAGCAGGTGGCTGATTCGCCGACGTATCAGGAGAATTTAGGGGGCAATGTCAGTGTGTCGGTTAGGACTGCCGGTCCTGGAGGTAGTGCCAGAGTTGCCGATGCGGCAATAGGCCCTGGTGCGGGTATTGCTACAGGCGGAGCTCAGAATCCAGAGGATCATTTGGCGAAGACGCTAGCTTTGATTTTGGAGCGCTTACCATTTGCAGTACCAGCGCAGGCTCCAGTAATGACCCCTAAGAGAGCAGTATCTAGTGATGTTTAACGAGATGCTGGGCATGGGCCCCTTGTCCTTCTCAGGTGGAGGGGGCCAGAGATAGCCAATGAGTGGAAGTTGAGGGTAGAGCGTAGGCTTCATTCTATCAGATGTTCTAATGAGTACCGTGTGGATCTCGCGGTAGGGTTCTTGGATGGTGATGCCTACCTCTGGTGGACAGGAGTTCAGGCCAGGAGGAGGCGGACAGTGTGGACTTGGGGGTGAATTTTTGGGCGAGTTTTATGCCAGGTATTTTCTTCAAGAGGTGGTGGATCAGTTAGCTTTGCAGTTCAAGAGACTAGTTCAGGGCAACCGGTCAGTGCGTGAGTATGATGCGAAGTTTAGCAGGCTAGTGGTCTATGCGAGTAGAGGCATGGTTGAGGAGCGGGCCCAGATGGGTAAGTTCGTGGAAGGACTTCGACTTGGGCTGAGGAAGCCCTGCAGAGCTTCTAAGTACGCCTCGAGGGCAGAGTTAGTGGAGGCACTTACAACAATCGAGGACCTGGAAGAGCAGGTCGAGGATTGAGCGGTTGTTCTTTCTTTTTGGTTTTGTTCCAGTTTCAGTGCTTTAGCTTTGGTGTGTTTTTTTTGGATTTTGGTAATTTCGTTGGCGTTGAAACGATATACATTTTTAAAAATTTATAAGTTGGTGTTCCTTATTTAATTTTCGTGTTTAATAAGATGTGTAGATCTTATTATTGTGATATTTCGGTTTTTGGAAATATCGTGTCGTAGACCATGAGAAGCAGTTTTAGTCAATAAGTGCTCTGAGACGTTTAAGAATCGATTACTTAGAGACTTCGGTCCCGAATAGCTCATTTAGTGCGATTGCTTTGTGATCTTTCGGGGGGGGGGGGGGGGGGGGGGTACGAGTCCTCTAGATTGAGCGATTGCTTTGGGTTCTTTCACGAGGGTGCGAGTCCTCCAGATAGTGCGAGCGGTATAGTATGAGCTAAAGAGTAATCAATGTCTGATAACGTGAGTGAGCATGAAACTGGATGTGGGCCTCAGAGATTGTGTATGGATCTCGAATTATTTTGGCCAAGTGGGGTCATGATTCTGTTTTTTGGCAATCGGTTTTATGAGACTCGAGTGGTAATCTCGGGTGATACTGACTGGGTTGGGTCTGGATTTTGGTCCATGTTGGATTGTTTATAGGAATCGAGTGGAGATCTTGAGTAGTGTCGTCAAGAGTATGGTCTGTGTTATACAATTCATGAGGCTCGAGTAGGGAGTCGAGGTAGCATTGGTCAGGTTGGGCTAGGGTTTGAGCTTTGATAGCGGAATCGGAGAGAGTTGAGGAATTCTAAGTGGACACCCGGTGTGTCAAGGTTACTGGAGGTGACTTGTGTTGGGGCCATGTAAGATTAGATGTGAGCATCGGAGATCTAGAGAAGATCTCGTGTATTATTGACCAGATTGGGTCAAGTGTTGGTCATCTTTAGACAATTTTGCGGGCGTTAAGCCTACAGTTGTTATTGCGTTGGAAACTCGGTTCAAACGACCCTGGTAATGGATGTAGTGCCTTGGTCATGCAAATCCTTTTTTGGTTATTGTGCGATCGATTGATCCAATTATGGGTCTACGTTGGGCTGTGCATGTTCTTGTTTGATTGTTGCGCGGTTAAATCGGCAGACCTGGTCCGCATTAAGAAATGTGGCACTGGGGAAGTTCTGGGTGTATCTGGGCAGGTAGTGTTCTGTATTACATAGTACTTGGGTACGAGTAGTTACCTAGTACTTCGCCGAGGGAGAAGGTTTTCCCTGCGTTCTTGTTTGGGATGAGTTTTGTGAGACTAAAGATCAAAATGTAAGTGCACCTATGTTGGCATTGCCGAGTTGGGTAAGCCTCCCCTAAGTCGGTGCTAGTTCCGAGGTTATAGGCGTATAGTATTTATTTCTCTAGGGACTGCGGTCTCGAATAACTTATTTATTTATGGAGATGTGAGTTCCCCTATATACTTATTTGGAATGTGAGTTCCCATAATAAGTAGTGAGGGATGTAAGTTCTCTCGCGGGGATGTGAGTTCCTTAGATATTGTTGGCTTGAAGGATGCGTCCCAAGAGTGCAAACGGTATGTATCTTGATGGGCCATAGGATGCGTAATGTGGTATCAGGTAGTGAAATGAGTTAAGAGCAATAGGTGTTTGTATCATGCAAATAAGTTTAGGATTAGCGATGTGGTTCGAAGGTTAAGTTTGGATCTTGAGGAAATGGCCAAGGGTTCGTTTGAGTAGAGATGTTATGTCATAGTAAGTAATGGCGGTTAATATCACAGTAGGTAATCCTAGTTTCAGGTCCTTGTACACGTATGAGTTGATTACTATAAAGGAAACACTTTCCTACATAGATCCAAAGCTTGAGGGAGACGTCCTGAGAGTGGAGTGGTATCAACATCGTTACCTCGAAGGAGACGTCATGAAAGTGTGATGATGACGGTATATATATGAGTAATCAATGTCTGATCATGGCATAGGTACGAGACAGGATAGGGATCTTGGTTTTTGAGGGTATAACTCTGTGTAAGACCGGCCAGAGGATCATAAGGTGTGATAAGTGTCAGCTGGTGGAATATATATGGTAACAATGTCCAAAGGAAGTCGTTGGAGCTTAGTGAAGATATTTCAGACATTGTGGTATGCCAAGAACGTGATTACTAGTTATTTTGGGTGGTCATTCGATGGATCACTTATGATGGACCCAAGTGGGGGAGCAGGGTGTATTCGGTGCAGATGGTTTGGGAAGCGAAAGAAGATTAGGATCGGCATAAGTGTTATGTTGAGAAAAGTCAAATGTGTTGGGGTTCGCGGTCGGAGATAAGGTGTATCTCAGGGTGACCATGTTGTGAAGTCTTAACCGATCGAGTTTAGAGACTCAGCGGAGTTAGAGAGTTATGGGTCTATTTTCAGTGGTGGAGCGAGTTGGACCGGTGGCGTACCGGTTAGAGTTACCTTGATTATGGAAGCAGGACATAAAGTGTTTTATGTGTTCATATTGAGGAAGTGTCTGCGTGAATCAGAAGAATTGGTGGCTATGATCCCAGAGGATTTTCAGCTTGATTGGACGGTTCCGGCGGTTTTCTTGGAGGATTCTTGAGAGGAGAATCAAGGAGTTGCGTCGAAAGAAGTTTCCATTGTTGAGAGTTTTATGGGTTTGCGCTGGTTGCAATGAGGAGGCTTGAGAGCCCGAGGTGGAGATGAAATTAAAATTCAGGAAGTAGTTCGACAAGCAGGTCGTAGTTTGAGCTTTACTTCTCTTTGTGGTTCCAGTTTCGGTTGTTAGCATGTTTTGCTTTGTTGTTGTATTTTTAGTTTTCGTGATAACGATTGTACTTTGTGGGATGTATAAGTGATGCAGCCGGATTAGGGCTATGCAAAAGAGTTTTAAATTTATAAACCCTAATTTGCAAGTGCACAAATGACAATTGTAGTAATTAGGGGTCGATCCACAGGAGACTATGTTGTTACGCTATAAATCTATATGATGCAAAATAAGCTAAGAGAAAACATATTTTGGGGTTTATAATAAAATAGATATGCAATAAAATAAAAGGATAGATAAATCAAAACATGCAAGATAAAAAGAAATTAAAAGGAACTAATGCAACAAAGACTACACGGTTTTTAAAGAGATGCAACTAGTGTTCTAGAACTCAAATCACTATGGTAGAATCATTCCTCTTTCGAGGCTCCGAAACCTATAACTCCTACCCCAATAGACTCAGTTTTCACATGGTTATTTCAAGGTGGAATCACGCTGTAAGAATGAGATTCGATTGTTCATTAAACTCCTTAACTAACCTTTCGAATTGTTAAGATGCCTAACCTATCTAATACTAGATCCGATCGGTGCAAAAGCTTTTGGAATCAACACCGATCTATAATCGTTCACTAGGTAGCTAGTCTAGATCATGCCTTGAGCAGAAATAAAGATAGAGAATCATGCTAGAAACAAACTCAATAAATATGTAGAAGTTGCAAGTAAAAGAACTTTAAAATAACTTATTATCAAACATACAACTACTCTACATGTTATGAAACATGGAGCAACTAGAGAAGTTGATAAAACAGTAGATTCGTGCTAAGTAAGATCTCGGCATAGGTGGATATCTAAGCACAAAGCTTGAGAAGAACACCATGGCCTTCATCGCTCTTTTACAAAGGATAAAGATGAAGATCTAAAGAGAATAACGAAAATACATGTTTATTATTGATTTGTGGTGCCTAGGGCTACTCTCCTTCTCTCAAGAGGCTATAAACAAGTATATATAGGTGTAGGAAGAGGTCTTGGGTCGGTGGAACTCCTAGGGTTTTGTCTTTGGCAAAAACGTCTTTTTGTCGATAAGTGCGCAGAAGTGGCCACGGCACCGGATGGTGGCACCGGTCACGTGAATCTGTCCGGGGTCTGGCTCAAAATCATCTCCTTGTGCGTGGATTCAAGTAAATAAGCCGGCCCATGGGTTGGTTCCGTGCTTAGGCCCATCTTTGACTTGATTCTTCTTCTAGGCAAAATGACATGTCTTCAGTAAAACTTGAATATCTTCCAAACTACAACTCCATTTGATATAATTCTAAATTAATTGGAAAGCTGACTCAAAGGTATATCTCCATGTAAAACTTCATCGCCGTCCAAGTTGGTTTGGTTGTCCGGCTGTAGGTAGGCCTCTGCTGGTTAACTTCTGTCCAACTTGGGAAGTTGTGAAATCTTCAACTTGGGGGACTTAGATAGGATCCTTTGACCTTGGTAAGTTGTTTTGGGATGAAGAATACTCATTTTGCTCCATTTTACGCCCTTTTTGATGATTTGACCTATATGACTCTTCAAAACCAAATATACGAGAAAACTACCTCTTTTGATAGAAAAACTTATTTAAATAGTACATAAAATAGGAAAAACGGATAGTAAAAGTGGTAAAATACCTGGTATATCAACTCCCCCAGACTTACCCTTTGCTTGTCCTCAAGCAAACAAAAGGTCAATCAGGAAAGAAGATTTGAAAACACGGGAACTCACATATTCTTTGATCTTGTTTCTTTCTATAAACATGTAATCCACATAAAGACAAAGTGAGTTCATGGACGCATTTGATCATCTCCCATCGTGAATATGAAAGTTTGTCCTAAACTGCTGTCCCTGCAAAATCTCAACTTCAAGTCAATCGATTCTTTTACGCTCATAGATTCTCAAAGATCTTCGATCAAGGATATTTACAAGGAAGTCGGCTAGGTGTTTAGGGAAGGTTGTTTTAGTGGTGAGGTTAAAAGTGTTTAGGGTTACCAAAAACTCCAGGTGCGAGACATTACGCAAAATTGCAAGAGAGAATGGGTCTATTGAAGTCAACAATTTTCTAACCACTTTGTTGTTTGCCTTTCTCCCCCAGACTCAGTCTTTTCTCCCGGAATCACTTGTGAAATTCTTGAATTCATCTCTCCTTTTTTACCGTTGCATTCCTTGGGTATTCTTTGGCCTTTGACTCTTTTGAAAACCATTTTCCTTTCCCTTTCGATTTTTTTTTTTTTTAAGAAGGGGGAAAATGGTCTCATAAAAATATGAGTCAAGTAAGGCACGAAATTGTTACCATGATTAAGCATCCAAGGATTGGCCAAGCTTTTTTAGTTTTTTTGGAATTTTGTCGTTTGTACTCCTTCCTTCTATGTTGATCGTCGCATCTTTAAGCGATTGGAAAATTGCGTCGACCCTACTCTCTCTGACATTTTTACACATATCTGCATAGAGGACGTAGTAAAAGAAGTGCATGAGGTCTGAAAGAAAGGTTTAAGGGCTTAGGTAAGGGTACCAACTAAAGGTGAGCTGGCCATCCATGACAACAGGGAGGGGTAAAAAAAGGATAAGATGTCATGAATGTGATTCATTCCTTGATCTAATATCCTTAACAAGAGATAGTCAAAAATCATGTTAGTAAACCAAATAGAGAATCGAAATCATATCCATCAAAATAGTGCAAGTAGCAATCTCCTTGGACTCCATTCGGTCACTAGGTGTCTGAATCAATTGTCCGGAACAAACCCTGCAATAATGGTCACTTGGTTTTGAAATCAAAATTTTGTTGATCAAAGAAAGGTGTCATCATTCCCAACTGATTTTGACTCAATAAAACGGTTTTTTAAAACGATTTTGAAATCGATTTTTGAAAACGATTTTGAAAACGGTTTTTGAAAACATAAATATCCAACACGAATAAACGCGTTAGTAGCAACAATCCCCCCAAACTTAACTTACACCGTCCCGATGTAATTCAAATAAAATTAAGGATGAAGTGTTGGAAAATAAAATAAAATAAAAATAAATAGATAGATATGGAGAATAGAACGAAGTTACCGGATAAAGAAACTTAAATTCTTCCAAAGTTGAATCGGTATGGATGGCATTCAATGAAGTGTGAAGAAACTCCCCCAAAATTTCTCTAGGCACAAGAAATAGTGTTTCTCAATTTTCCAAACAAATCATTCCGCAAGGACCGAGAGGTTACGACATCGATTTATGGTCACTTATAGGCAAAGCCTAAAACTCATAATACATCACCCACTTCATATTGGAAATCTCCGAATTATAGGTTGTTGAACAGCTGCTAGAAGAAGTAGCAAAAATCTTGCATTAAACGTTGAAGTAGAGGATTCATAAGTTGGTTGAAAAAGGCTTCTTGTTTTCCTCTTTTCTTTGTGCACATCTTCTATGGATAAGGTGGATCATTCTTTAAGAAATTAGGATTTCTAAAGTCAAACCTGTGTAAGAACCAAATATCCTTGCAAAAACACTTGAAATTAGTCGTTAAATAAACTTGGACCTAGGTTCCAGAATACCGAAGCAACAAACAAAATTATCCAAGCTTATTTTAAAGTAGAAAAAAAGTAGTGAAAAGATAAGTGTAAGATGTGAAAATTATTTAAAAATCAAACTTATTTAAACCAATTTTTAAACGTGCAATGTGAAAATTTGAAAATAATTTTTGGTTTATTTAGGAAAAATCACAATTTAAAAATATTTTTGGTTTAACAGTAAATTTAAATTTAAACCATTTTTAAAGGATTTAAAAGAAAAATAAAAGGGAACTTACCTCGCCGGTTCGGTCTGGTTCGAACCGTGGCTCGTGCGGTGTGGTCTAGCTTGGTGGTGGTGCAGGATGGTTGGTGGGGACACGGGTCCGTGGAGACGCTGGTCGGGTGGGACGCGGGATGGGGACGCCTCGCACCAGACATGTTCGTGGCTCAGTGGGAGTGTCCGGGGCGTGGTGGATCCGCAGGACGATGACTCGCATCTGGTCTTGGGACGAGGATGCGTGTGCTGCGGGTCGAGGCTGCTCCGAGGCGGATGGTTCTGTGGGTCAGGGAGCATGAGGCGCGGGACGAGCTGGCATCAGACGCTGGACGAGTGATCCGTGGGTCGGGGATGTAGAGACCAAGGCCGGCATCAGACAGATTCCCGTGTCTTGGGTCTGGGACCCGAAAACACTTTTTTTTTTTTTAGAAGTTTTTAGAACTTCAGTTTTCTTCTCCAAAATAAATTTTATAAAATTTGAAAAATTCATAAATAAATAGATTAATGAATAAAAAAGTTTATAAAATGAAAAATAAAATGAAAAACATAGAATAAAAAATCAAAAGAAAAGAAAGACTCGAAATATGGGTTGCCTCCCATAAAGCGCTTGTTTAAAGTCAATTAGCTCGACTTCTTGGGGTTTTTGGACTTTGGAATTGTCTTCTAAAGGCTTGAGGTTGTCCTTAGAGTGTGAACAAATACTTCCATGGTCGTGGTCTTCATCATGTAAATGGAAAGGGTGCTTGATTTCAACTTCTCTTTTCTCCAAAGAAATGTATCTTGTAACTTTGGATCGAAATCCCGGTGGTGCTGCGTAATAGAAGATGTTTCTATCTTTCTTAGGAAAGGACAACCTTTGTAAGGTGTAATCCATGATAGCTTCAGCGGTAGCCAAGAATTGTCTTCCAAGGATGAAAGGTGTTGAGCAATCTTGCATATTAGCCACTTCAAAGTCCGTCGGAACAATGCAATCACCAATTCTCACGGGGCAATTGAATATTTCATCCAATGAGAGTGTTGATGCACCATTAGCAAGTGAAATTCTCATGGTTGAAGGACGAAGATTGGTTATCTTCATCTTTCTCACAAGAGATTCCGATAAAACGTTGGCTCCGGCTCCCGAATCGATAAGAGCGGTCTCAAAGGTATAATCTCGAATTGAACAAGGAATGTTGAAAGAACTTGGATCAAGAGTCTTAGGAAGTATCCTTAGGTACCTATAAGGATTCCTAGCTTGGTTGAATAGCTCCTCAATCATAAAGTCTTCCTCCGTGCTTTGTTTAAAGCATTGTCGTAATGATGGCTTTATTCTCCAAGCATCATCAAAGGTGAGGGTGGGAGGGAGTTCTCTAACTAGAGATTTGAATACCTCCAGCATCTCATCACTTATCCAACGTTGTCTCTTGATGGATTGATTAGCTATGCGAATCTCTCCGCATGGTCTTGTTGACATTCTTGTCGTAAGTCTTCGATTCTTCGGTTTGGCCATTAGGAACGGTCTTGGAACGACTTTCTCATCTTGAAAAATGATGGAGAAGTCTTCTTCAAGGGGTGTTATGGTGCAGCAATGGACCAAAGGTGTTGGCTCTTCTTCATTCGTACTAGATTGGTGTGTTTCCTCCATACGTCTTAAACGTTCATCTATCTCCTCAAGTATCTTGGACATCTCAATCTCCTTCTTCTTTAGGGCAGCAGACTTCCCCATAAGGTGGTTGAACTTTCCATCTAGAGAGGCTTGAAGGTCCATGATAGCTTGAGTGTGTTGCTTGTGTCCTTCTGCTAAAACAAGGCTTGTAGAATACAAGTCTCGGTGATCATTTTTGGCTTTGTCCAAAGCTTTCGTGGCCTTGTGAGCTTTGATTGCTATGATGCTTAGGCCAGTAGTGATCTCTTCAACGTGGTCATTAGTGCTCTTGATCTCTCCTTCAAACTTCTCCCAAAGACCATTAAAACTACGCTCAAAACTAAGAATTTTTCGAGCGTCGCTTTGAAGATCTACGTCTTGTTGTTTTTGAACTTCTTCGAGGTGGATCAAGCGTGTCTCTAAGTCTTGAAACTTAGTGGTAAGGGCAGTAAGCTTTTCTCCAAGGGATGAATTGATGGTCTCAATCTTTGTTTCGATTCCTTGGACTATGTTTTGAGTATCTTCCATGAATCTATGCATCGAAGTTTCGATTAGGTCTCCTTGTGGTGTTGAATTGGAACGTTCGTGGGGCTGTGGAGGTGGATTCGGTTGCACATGATTGTTGTAGATAATTGATTGAGTCTCTTGGTGTTTACTCGATTACTGTGTGATTGGTTTTTTTGCTACAATTAGGATTTTGATTAATTGTTCTTTGATTCACAAAAACAATTATCTTTGTCGTGAACCATACCCAGAAGAGAATCTGAAGTTTCTTGAAGCTAACAACATTAAGCTTTACCAATTTCGAATTGAAGGCAAAACGGTGCGTTTTAATCTTTTTTGGTTTCTCTCTGTTAACTTGAAAGCTAAATTGTTTAGCCTTGTGTTTGATCAAGAATCTTTCTCGTTTCTTGTTGCTTATATGATCTTTCATTTTAATGTCATTTGGTTTCTTATATTGATTTGTTTGCAGGATCATCTACTCCAATGCTACTCCAATGTCGTTAAGATCCGTGATGAGCTCGGAGCACTCGCACAATCTAATGATAGCTTATAAATCACCAGAGTATAGCTTAAAGGGACTTTCAACGAAGAAGACGATGTTTGGTGGCTCGGGGTATTGATATCTAAGACAAGGGTACCATGCTAACATGAGTTTGGTGACTTGGGTGAGTAATATGGTTAAGGAGAAGAAAACAGGTGACGTGTTTAACAAGGAAATGAATGGGAAGAAGAACTGTAAAGCAGAGATGCTAAGTTTGTTGAATTTTTTTAATCTGCTTTATAATCTATTTAACATTACAAAGTGACCAGAAAATTATAAAGTTTTTTAAAGTAGATTATAAAGTTGTTTAAAATCTATTATAAAGCTTTTAAAACATAGTATAAGGTTTTACAAAGTATAAGGTTTTACAAAGTATTATGAGATTTTTTAAAATTTTTAAAAAGACCTTATAATCTATTTAAAAAAACCTTATAACCTTATAACAGATTATAAAGTCTTTTTAAAAATTTTAAAAAATATCATAATACATTGTAAAACCTTATAATATGTTTTTAAAACTTTATAATAGATTTTTAAAATAAGGGATAAAGTTTTAAAAATAGATTATAACCTTTATAGTCTACTTTAAAAATCCTTATAATATGTTTTATGTTATAAATCATTAAAGATGGATCTCCATAACCGGCCCAATACCAAAGCCCATATAGTTTAATGAGTGTTTCCTATTCTTACTTGGATATGTAATCACCTATATATATATGTACTCTTATTCACAAGATAATAAGATTGAATCATTCAGTTTCATAACACGTTATCAGCACGAGTTGCTCCCTAAAACTCTAAAAACACAAAAACGCGATTACTGTTCATCGTTACTGTTCCCACATACTGTTCATCGGTACTGTTCACGCGTCACTGTTCATCGGTACTGTTCATCGACGTACTGTTCATCCGGCGTTACTGTTCAAGTCCGAGTTCATACAGCCTATCAAAGGTTACGGCGAACTAGAAGTAGTTCATACAGCCTATCAACGGTTACGGCGAACTACAAGAACAATCACAAGGTTAAGGTAAGTAATCGAAATCCTAAGAACAATAAAACCCTAAAATCATTAAAATCTGAGAGAACCCTAAAACTAAATCATGTTCGTTTAATTGATGTTAAAACCGAAACTATGAGAAACCCTAATTCTAAATCTTACTCGTTTTAATCATGCTCGTTTTGAATCCTAAATTATGCTCATTCTTGTTGTTTGATTGATTGATTACTTTCACCATGATTCGTAATTACTAAATTTATGAAACCTAAAATCGCATGTAACCCTAAATTCATGAAAACCCGAAACCCTAAAATAGAATCATGCTTGTTCTCATTACTGTTTGATTATTTGATTGATTCCATCTTGTTTCGTAATTTATCACCTTAATGGAACCCTAATTTGCATCTAACTTAAACCGATTAAAATCAAAACGTTTTGCTTAAATTAAGCCCGTGTAGATCGACAGGCTTCACCTCTGTCGATCGACATAGAACTCTCTGTCTAAAATTGTCGTTTGAATTGAACCGTGTCGATCGACACTAGGCTTCCGTCGATCGACATAAAACCTTCTGCCTGAAAACCCTTCTTAGTCAACATCGAATTTGGTTGCATGATCTAATTGAACCCACCTGCTAGTTTGATTATATTAATTGATCTAATTGATTGTTAAACCTGATTGACTGAAACTGCATCATATTTAATTGACCTAACATGCTTTGCTTAAAATCCGGACATATTAAAATTCGATCATCATGAACGGTGTAGAATTTGCATGATAGGTTTGCATACATAAAACACTCGTTGAGTTATATACATGATTACGTATTGAAATAGTATACTTGTTTTGATCTATTTTCATAAGATGTCGAAAATCAACAATCTTGAATATGCTGCACTGAATGCCTCGGGTGAAAACTACTTGCAATGGGCATTGGATACTAAGATTATCCTAAAGTCAAGGGGACTTGGTGAATGTATTATTGAGGACAACAATACCTCTGAAAGAGAGAAGTATAAGGCGATTTTAATCATACGCCATCACCTTGTTGAGAGTCTCAAGAATCAGTACCTAACTATTGAGAATCCTCTGGACCTTTAGACAGAGTTGAGATCCAGATATGATCATCAGAAAACGGTGCTATTACCCAAAGCCCAATTTGACTCGATGAATCTCAGAATCCAGGATTTTAAAACTGTGGATGAGTATAACTCAGTTTTGTTTAAAATCGTTTCAATCTTGAAACTATGTGGTGAGGAGGTGACTGATAATGACTTGCTAGAGAAAACATTCTCGACCTTTCACACAAATAACATTGTGCTTCAGCAACAATATCGTGAAAAGGGATTTACTACATATGCAAGTCTAATCTCTTGTTTGCTAGTTGCTGAGCAAAACAATGAGTTACTGATAATGAATAGTGAAATGAGACCCCAAAGACGTGCAGAACTCCTAAGTACCTTGTTGATCTCTATCAAGAGAGTTTGGAAAAGAATCCAGAAGCTTATTCGGTTCATCACGATGGTGAAAGAGACTTCAACCATGAGAATGATGACCTAATGGAATATGAGATTTCAGATTGCCTAAAAGAGTCTAATTGATTTCGACATCTAGTGTTTTGTTTTATTTCTATGACTTTGTTTTTTATTTATGCTTTATGATTTGGTTTATGATTGATTTGCTTGGAGCTTTTAAATAAAATGCATTTTTCAGACATAGTCTCAATTGCGGGTATAGCTAGTCTAATTGAAGGCTACGGCCAGCCCATATTCTTTTACTTAAGGGCACGCATCTTGAAATATCAGATGCTCTATATTCACCCAGCTCTAAAAGAAGCTTATTGAGTTTCAAAGATATTCGTTTGAATGGTTTCCATATTGAAACTCAGGGTGAAGGGAGCATAGAATCCCTAGTTATTACTGAGATCACCCAAGGCCATAAGAAGGTCTTAGAGACTATATCTGCGTTATCTACTGGCCTTTACTATGCAAAGATCAATATGATTGAGGCTTATAATGTCGTAAACAAGATGTTTACTGGATACACTACATGGCATGACCGGCTTGGCCATCCCGGTTCTAACATGATGCGTAAGCTTATCTCAAATTCCAAAGGGCACACCTTGAAAGAAAAACGAGTTTTCCCTAAGAATCTCACGTGTGTAGCATGTTCACAAGGAAAACTCATTATAAGGCCATCACCAGTCAAAGTAACTAGGAACTTGACGTTTGCTAGATTATTGGCCCTGATAATTCGTCTGCGAGCCCACTTTCCAGATTTTCCACTTAAGACTATACGTCTAGACAATGCTGGTGAATTCACTTCCCAAGAGTTTAATGATTACTGTATGTCCATTGGGGTAAGTGTGGAACATCCCGTGGCACATGTCCATACACAAAATGGATTGGCTGAATCCTTCATTAAACGGATCCAATTGATTGCTCGACCATTACTCATGAGGTCGAAGCTTCCAGTATCTGCTTGGGGACACGCAGTATTACATGCAGCAGAGCTTATACGCATCAGGCCATCTAGTGAGCATAGATATTCTCCATCCCAATTACTCATGGGTCATGAGCCAGATATTTCCCATCTAAAGAGATTTGGGTGTGCCGTTTATGTACCCATTGCACCACCACAGAGAACAAAGATGAGACCTTAAAGGAGGATGGGAATATATTTTGGATTTGATTCTCCCACCATTATTAAGTATCTAGAGCCAACCACGGGTGATCTATTTAAGGCTAGATATGCGGATTGTCAGTTTGATGAAATGACATATCCTACATTAGGTGGTGAGACTAACAAGCTGGTTAAAGAAATATCATGGAATCAAACATCCTTAACATGGCAAGATCCTCGGACTCTGGAATGTGAATCAGAGGTCTAAAAGATAATACATTTACAAAAGCTACCTAATCAATTGCCATATTCCTTTGCTGACCCAAAGAAAGTTACAAAATCGTACATACCAGCTTGTAATGCACCAGTACGTATTGATGTTCAAAAGGAACACAATCAAGTTGCTACAGAGTCTACAGCACGAAAGAAACGTGGTAGACTAATAGGTTCCAAAGATAAGAACCCTCAAAAATCAAAGAAAGGTGGAAAGATTGAAACCGAGGTTCAGGAAACCACAGACATAGCCGCGGCTGATTCTAAAGAACCAATCATTGAGGTTTGGGACGCCAAATCTCAAGGTTCCGAAGGTCATGACAATAATGAGATCTCAATAAACTATATCATGTCTGGAACTCAATGGAACCGAAAAGATGTCGACATAAATGATGTATTTGCTTATAAGGTAACACTTGAAATAGAAAAGGAGGATCAGGAACCCACGTCAATAATAGAGTGCACTCATAGATCTGATTGGCTAAAATGGAAAGAAGCCATAAATGTGGAGTTGAATTCATTAAGGAAAAGGAATGTGTTTGGTCAAATAATTAAGACCCCATTCGATGTAAAACCAGTTGGACACAAATAGGTCTTTGTGAGGAAGAGAAATGAACATAATGAAATCATGAGATATAAGACACGGCTTGTTGCACAAGGATTCCACAAAGACCAGGAATTGATTATGAGGAGACATACTCCCCTGTGGTGGATACTACGACATTTAGATTCTTGATAAGTCTGGCTATAAGAGAGAAGATTGATTTGCGGCTAATGGATGTTGTAACCGCATATTTATATGGTCCACTGGATAATGAAATTTACATGAGATTTCCAGAGGGTATAGAGCTCAAAGATAAGAAAGGTTCTCGAGAACAATACTGCATAAGGCTGAACAAATCCCTTTATGGACTTAAACAAAGTGGGCGTATATGGTACAATAGATTTAGTGAGTACCTAGTCAAAGAAGGTTATAAGAACGACCCCATAAGTCCATGTATTTTTATAAAGAAGTTTGCAAACAATGGATTTGTAATCATAGCAGTATACGTGGATGATTTGAACATCCTTGGTACCTCTGGGGAAATCGCCCAAACAGTTGAATATCTAAAGAAAGAGTTTGAAATGAAAGACCTAGGTAAAACGACATTCTGTTTGGGATTGCAACTTGAGTACGTGAATAATGGAATCCTTGTGCATCAATTGGCATATACTGATAAAGTACTCAAGAGATTTAAGATGGACCAGGCTCACCCATTGACCATCCCAATGGTTGTGAGAAGCCTTGTATTGGATAGTGATCCATTCGGTCCAAAGAAGGACGATGAAGAAATTCTCGGTCCAGAAGTGCCATACCTCAGTGCCATAGGAGCCTTAATGTATTTGGCTAGCCACACTAGACCAAATATATGTTTTGCCGTGAATATCCTATCTAGATTTAGCTCATGTCCAACTCAAAGGCACTGGAACGTTGGTTTTGCTGATGCAGGTTACTTATCAGATCCTCATAATGCTAGATCGCAGACAGGTTATGTATTTACATATGGAGGTACAACAATATCATGGCATTCCATGAAGCAAATCATTGCAGCCACTTCATCTAATCACGCAGAAATCCTTGCAATTCATGAAGCCAGCCGTGAGTGTGTGTGGTTAAGGTCGATGACTCAACATATCAGATCAGATTGTGGCATGGTTGAAGACAAAGAACCAACCATCATGTACGAAGACAATGCAGCTTGCATCGTCCAGCTTAAGGATGGCTACATCAAAGGCGACCGGACAAAGCATATTTTGCCAAAGTTCTTCTTCACACATGAACTACAAAAGGACGGTGAAGTTCAAGTTTTACAAGTCAGATCCAGCGACAATTCAGCAGACTTATTCACCAAGTCTTTGCCAACATCGATGTTTAGGAAGCTCATACATCATATTGGAATGAGAAGACTCAAGGATCTTCAATGATGCTTAGAACAGGGGGAGTAATACATGTTGTACTCTTTTTCCTTCACCATGGTTTTGTCCCACTGGGTTTTCCTGGTAAGGTTTTAATGAGGCAACATACCCCAGCGTATTACAGAGATCTCTACTTAGCATCTGGCACGGTTATGTCATCCAAGGGGGAGTGTTATAAATCATTAAGGATGGATCTCCATAACCGGCCCAATACCAAAGCCCATATAGTTTAATGAGTGTTTCCTTATTTCCTTGTTTCCTATTCTTACTTGGATATGTAATCACCTATATATATATGTACTCTTATTCACAAGATAATAAGATTGAATCATTCAGTTTCATAACATTTTAAGAGTTATAAGCGGTTTTATAATGCTATAACTTATACTAATAGGGGCGTAGTTTTAGGCTTTTTATGATTTATGTGAAGTTAAATTTGTTTATCAAGATTGTGAACAATAAATCTCTTCTAGTCTAGCGAATAGGAATGTGTTGCAAAAGCCTTATGTCTCGGGTTCCAAACACGCCAAAGTTTTTTTTTTTGTTTTTTTAATGGCAAAGTTGTAATTTTCTGTATCTTCTTCCCCGACTCTCTTCCCTCTGCAAATCTAATCCTCAGCCACCATTAACGATCTTCACATGCATTCCGATCCATTTTTTTCCAGATTTTTTTGCTTTTTGACATATAAAATGTATAGATCTACCACGTACAAACCGATTGTAAGCTATAAACTGCTCTGATTTTTCTCCGTCGAGATTTTGACATATTAATCCTTAAGCGACAACGAGAGAATCTAAGATTAATTCAATTTCCCAGTCCTAATTGATTCCTCACAGGGAGCTTCGTGATTTAATCTGGCCGGAATCTTTCTTATTCTCTCCAGTGTTTCAGATCTGAAAAAATCTCATATCTACGGAATCAGAAAATCACACATGTCCAAACTCCATAGCCATGGCGGTTCAACGAAGGAGGAGGAAGAAGAAAGTGAACATAGTCGTGGTTTATGGCGGAGGTGATGATCGAGGCTGCGGATTTGTGTTTTCGCCGTTTTCACAGATAGAGAGAAGAGAGAGAAAGTTGCGTGTTTTTGAGGGGACTAATTTTGTAATTTGGTTATATATATGATGGCATTGTTTGAAACATTGTGCATTCTTAAAAGAATTCAAACGTATCATTGTTATAATTTCCCCTATATTTTTTCAGTTTAATCCTTAAATTATCAAAATTATATATTTTACCCAACTATTTTATAATTAACAATAAATTTACTAAAATAATAATATTATATTAATAAAAAATTTATTATAGAATTTAAACTACATTACAGTATAGAAAAAAAGATAAGATAATCTAAGCATCAATATTACTATTTTTTTCCCACAAACGATCAACTAAATCATTATTATCATCTCCCACTAATTTTTGAAAAATTGATGATTTAAATTATTAAGCCATTAATTATAATATTTGTTTTATGTTATTTATCTTAATTTTATTATTTTCCATTAATAAATTTTTTGTTGCATTTAACTGCAGAATTTTCACGATATGCCATTCTTGACATGCCGTTTTACACGTATGTCATCGTTTAAAAATCTTTGCAAGTGAAACAACCAACTTTTTTTTTTTTTATAAACGAATAAATAATTAACCCGAATTTAGTATTCCAATAAATACTAAACTCTCAACGGCTAATTCAACAATCACCAATAATCAGCGGAAAACCAACAACTTAATTCAATCAAATAATCCCAATAAAACAATATAATTCCATTAAACCAAATTCCAATTCAGACTCAATTCCATAATTCCAAAATTACCAAACAATTATTCTAGCAACCTAAACGCCTTGTTCTACTAGAAACTAAACTCATAATTAAGACCCAATCATCCTCTTCCTACGCCATGATTCCGCCTATAGGCTAAGTACATCGGAATCACTTAACCAGCAATGATCACAAAACAACCAAACAATTCAGTTCAGAACATTATTTCACAAAACCGTACTGGTGTCGATCGACACTGCCTCTAGGTGTCGATCGACACTCAGATAACAATGGTGTCGATCGACACAATCTCTCGGTGTCGATCGACAATACCACTAGGTGTTGATCGACACTTCAGTCACAAAAATCGCAGAACAAGCCTCTCCTCTCTTGACTCGTTTTCGCGACCTCCGGTAACCGAACCTGCACCAAAACACATACCAACAAACACAATACAACCACAAATACACAGTATCACCAATCCATTATTCAACCATTACAAAAATACTATAAAACAAGCATCAAAACTAGCTAAAGGGACTTGATGAGCCTACGGCCGCTCACTCACTTTTGCCTAGAACGAAATTGGATTGAGACAGCGACGAACAGAGACAAACCCACTGATTTCAGTCTCAATCACCACGAACTCACCATCGCAATAGATCCCACGATTCCCATAAACCTCGAAGAACACTTTCTTATGAATCCTAAACCCTCAAACCACAAAAAATCTTCTTTTCTCTCTCAATTCTCTTCTTACTCATAGTTTTTCTCCTCAAAAACTGATCAAACTCGCGGCTTGAAACCTTGTAAACGAAGGTCTAGGGCTTCACCCCTAAACTGCAGTAAACCGCATAATTAAATCAAACCGAAATCGGCCAATTAAACTTGGTGTCGATCGACACACCCCATGGTATCAATCGACACCCCTTACCAAACTCAAAATTTGGTTTGCAGATGTTACAACTCTCCCCCACTACTCTGGATTTGTACTCCAATCCTGACAAACCGTCTATCAAAGACCAAAAACCTGACCCAAACCGGCCAATACCACCCGAGATCATCTCAATCGACCTCTGAGGCTCTTATATAGTCTCATGCTTATACACCTGTTTCCGACATTTATTACTCTTAACTCATTCCACACCCCTCCCACTCGCAGGAACACATCTGATAGACTACTCGTGAGGATCTATGCCCAAAGAATGCCCTTCAAAGGTTTTTGATGCGAAAATGATGAACATGGATGAATTCTCTATGGAAGATGAACGGATAGAACAAGTGAATCGAATTGTACTTACAAGAGAGATGGAAATCTCTTAGACTACGAAGCTCGATCTAGTCTTTGATATTACGCACAAAGATAAGAAAGTGATGAGAAGATATTACACACTTCTCGTGATCAAACAAGTTTAGAGAGATTTTTAATAAAAAGAGTTTGATGATTTTATTATGAGGATTTTGGCCACTATATAAAGACAATGAAAGTGAAAGGACAAACCCCTTACACTTCCTTTTACACGGAAAACAAGACATAAATGAGGAAGTTTAAAAGGTTTTAAGTGTGAACACATTTAAACACATTTAAACATTATTTGACTAAGTTTAAATTGAAATAAACACATAAATAAAATAGATAATTGGGCTGGCCAAAATCATCATCTTCATGGGCTTTAAGAAATGGCCTAAGTATGATAATGGGGCTTTGAAAGAGTGTGTGCACTTGTTTGATTAAAAACCTTAATCGGAAAATCCAATGGGACAAAACCAAAAAAGGGAAAAAGAGTTTAAGTCCACACACCTCCCTTCATCATCCTTCCTCGGCTTGAATCACAACCAATGCGGTTTGATAAGCAATCGAAGAAAGTAGACTAGTGATCTTAACCAAAAGCAAAGAGATGGCTTGGTGAAGTTGTCTTCTCCTTTACCTCGTCATAGGTCCATTAGGAAATTCCAAGGTCTTAGAGTCTTTAGGATCCTCTGCAGCTTCAAGCTTGTCCTCGACTGCGAGCAGTCCATGAGGTTCCTTAGCTTCTTGTTCCAAGCTGGCCAAGATCTCATCAACATCCTTTGAGCTATCAGTGCCTCGTACCCGACTCACCCTCATGAACAAATCCTTTCAGTTTCGAGTACACAGGGGAACTAATCATCCCCTCGACAGAACTAATCATTCCTCAATACTTATATTGGGAACTAATCATCCCAAATAAGCAAACAAGAGAACTAATCATCTCCTCTGGGGAACTAATCATCCCCAATGGAAAACTAATCATCTCCAAAACGAATGAGTCATTTAGAGCCAACACAACCCCAAGAGTAATAAATTCTAAAACGTTTGATAAGCTCAAATTTATCCTAGAGCTACTCTCTCAAAATAAGATATCAATGTAGTATTTAGGGATCGAATCCACATGGAATTAGGGAACACAATAGATTCATATGCTCGACTTAAGCTAAGTAAAATAATATGAATGCAAAAACAAGTAACAAGAAAGCAGGATGATCATATGTAAATCAATTAAAATAAAAGTTAGGCAAAAGGAAATCTCAGGTGAATCCGAATTGCATATATAAATAAAAGATAGGAATTATGAAGCACTGTTCATGAACTTGAAACACAAATTTAAAACCAACCAGCTTTTGCTGCAGAGATTATTTATGTCTAAATCATAGAAAGCCAACTTTCGTTGCGAATTCCATCAATCTAAACAAGCATTAATATCAGGTTCAATTGTTTACAAAACCCTAAACCAAATTCCTTTGCGAAAAGGAATTTTATTCATCAAAGACTAGTTCAAGCAATTAATAACAATGCCGTGTCTATTAATTAACCTAAGATCAGATTCTAAGTAGCTAAGCTAGAATAAGCAATAAACACAAGTCAAGATGAAGAACTTCTAAAGATTATATCCTAACAATTAAATTGAATCTAGCAATTCATCAAACACCTTTGAATAACCCTAAACCTTACAAGTTGAGTCTTGTTCAAACCAAGTAGAAAAAGAGTTTCGACCCAAAAACAAAAACAAAAAAGTGACTCATAAAACTCAAAAGAGAACACAATAATTACTAACTACCTTCCCCCGAATTAAACGACACTGTCCTCAGTGTTATTAAGCCTAAAGTTGGGGAAAACAAAAGATAACAAAATGAAACGAATTGAAAATTAATGAGGAAAAACGTAACCTGGTCGCGGTGTCGATCGGCACAGACATAGTGTCGATCGACACCTATGATTTTGCTTGTATCGATCGACATGATCACTTGTGTTACTCGACATAGGCATCTAAAGTTCATCCTCACGTTTTAATCTCTTAAAAACAAAAACCAAAAACAAAACCAAACATAAAGTTGCAAAAGAAAATGAAAAATAGATAATTAGACTCACAAATGGGTTGCCTCCTACTAAGCGCTTGTTTTCAGTCATTCGCTTGACTGTGTTGAGGAACTTAAAGGCCGGGTGGGTCTGCATTTTTGCATGGAATAAGTCCATGAAAACGCTTCATCGTCTTCTGCACCATTTCTTGAATGACTACTTCTCCATTCTCTTTTAACTCTTGAGAAATGATGATTCTGATTTTAGAGAAAGGTTTTGAAGTCGTTTTGAGCTTTGCCTTAGCATGATTCACCTTTCCATTACACTCCTTAGGCATTCCTATAAAATCATCAGAAGAAAAACCAAGACTTCTACGAGAAACTCGATGCCTGCATAAGCGCATAACAGCCTTTTCAACTTTTAAATCTTTAGTAACGAAATCAGGAGATTTGAGTTCAGGAAGCGCGTACTTTTTCTTTATGGGAGGTTCATGGGTTGGGAGATGTGAAATTTTCTGTTCAAAAACAGGTGATTGACTAGTATCCAACTCCTTGATTGAGTCTTCATCTACTAAAGTCTCCACATAAAAAGTTTGACAGTTGTTGGTGGATTTTCTTCTTGTCTTCTCTATGTCAAAATCCATGACTACATCGCCTAGATTAAACTTGATCTTCCCTTTCCTCACATCTATTGTAGCACCAGCAGTAGCTAAGAAGGATCTTCCCATGATAAGAGGGTCTTGAGGTTCATCATCGTACTCCAAAACTACAAAATATGTAGGCATTACGCAGTCCTGAATCTTGATTGGCACATCTTCTAAAACACCTTCTGGGATTCTCTTTGATCGATCAGCTAGGATAATAGAGATCCTAGTCGGCTTGAAATTTGTCATTCCAAGTCTAACTACAACTGAAAGAGGCATCAAATTAATACCCGATCCTAAATCACAAAGTGATTGAGGGAACTTCCTTGTCGATATTGAGCAATTGAACACAAAGTTTTCTGGATCCGGTAGCTTTACTAGAATTCTATTCTGAATAATGGCACTAACTTCTTCTGAAACCATCATTTCCTATTTCTTCTTCTTCTTTGAATCTCAAGTTGTGTTCAAGAGAATCCCTCTGATATCTTTGGTAAGCAGTGCTACTTCTTCAGGGCTCACACCATTAGCAACCATCCTCTTAACATATCTCCTTAAAGCTGGTGAAAGCTTGACTGCATCGACCAATGGTATCTCAACCATGATCTTGTCTATCATTGCCTTGGAAATAGCTTCCTCAACATCTTGTTTGAACCTCCTAGCTCTGGGGAATGGGGCATTTGGCTTGTAAATTTGCTCATCTGCATTTACTGATGATTTCGCAAAATTTGGACTTGTATGGGTCGAGTGTCGATCGACACTCTCCTTAATGTCAATCGACACTAGCTTCTCAATTTGTAGAATCGTGATTTTCAAGGTGTGTTGATCGACACACTCCACCATTGTCGATCGACACACTCCACCATTGTCGATCAACACACTCCACCAGTGTCGATCGACACTGCTTCAACAAATTCAAGATTACCTTCAAGTTCCACAAAATCGTCTTCAATCCCCACCAGAACAGCATTGCAACCATGCTTGGGGTTAGCATCAGTCTTCGCAGAAAGAAACCCCTCTTGCCTCTTGATTAAATCAGCAGTTTGAGCAACCTGGACATCCTGCTTCTTGACGTGAGTGCTTAATGCTGAAATCTTTCCATCCAAGTCATGATACATAGCATCCATTTTCCCATTGAAGCTCATGGTCATCTTCTGCTGTCCTTCTAGGATTTGCTCAAGCATAAACTTCATCTCATTATTCTGCTCAGGAGCCTTCAGGTTAGATGAAGAACCATAGCTTCTATTAAAGATGTTTCTCTGGAACGTCTTCTGATAAGACGATCCATATCCTTGTTGATTGTATCTTTGAAATCCATTCCCACTGATGTAGTTAACATCCTGCTCGTCATTCCTTTCTGCCTCAAAACTCTCAACTTCTTGAGCAAAGTAGACTGACTTCTTATCCACTAGAAGACTGTGAATAGAATCCAACATAGCATTCACCTCAGCCAAGTGTTTACCACCATCCTTGTCCTCGCTTAGCTTTTTTCTCTCAAAATCGGCGTTCTTAATGCTTTTACCAGAGCCCAAGTTCTCGATAAGCACAACTGCGTTCTCTGGAGAATTTGTGTTGAAATTCCCATTACTCGCACCATCCAACACCATTTGATACCTCCAGTCCAATCCTCCGAAGAAGATGCTTAACAATTGTACGTCGGTGAAACCATGGTGAGGACAATCTCTCTGATAAGACTTTAGTCGCGTCCACGCAGCCCTGAATGCTTATGTCGGACCTTGTCAGAATGTAGCAATCTTCGTCATTAGATCCTCATACCTCGCGTCATCAAAGAAATTATTCAGGAATGCGTTCTTAGTGTCCTCCCAAGTAGTCAACGATCCTGGTTCAAGCTGCTTAAGCCAGTAAGAATCATCCCCACTAAGAGAGTAAGGGAAAAACTTGCAGATAAGGTAGTTACTAGACACACCATTACTCTTGATGCTAGAAGCTAAATCCTCGAATTTATCGATGTGGTTCATCTGATGCTCATTTGGAAGACCATGGCAAGGATGTTGAGTAACAAGGCTGAAGTAAGCACGTTTAAGCTCAAAATCATTCCTCTGGAAGGTAGGTAGATAAATCGCAACTCGATTCGCGTAGAACTAATTTGGCCGGTTGTAATCTCCTAAAGTGCAACCTCGCTCAACGTTTTGATTATTCCTCAACAAATTTGCCCGATTCTAGAGCGGATGTTGATCGATACCAGCTTGGTGTCGATCGACACCTTCGTTTTAATCGTGTCGCTCGACAGGATCTTAACGCCAATCAACACCTTCTTCCTGAATTGTAAGCTTCTCGACAATTTCTTCGACGATCACAATATCATCGTCATTGATCCTCTGTCCTTGCTCGTTGTATCTTAATCCTGCCAGATCACGCAGAATTCCATCAGCTCCTGGAATCAGTATTAGCCTTTGTCTGTCAGCCATCTTAGCTTCTTTGTCTTTGTTGCTTTTGGTGGAGCGATGAGACATGCACCTGAAACCACAAAGTTAAAAGCTAGTTTAGTAAACAAAAAAAAAGTACTTAGACAAAATTCTAATAATCAAAATCTAATGGTTACAATTCCCCAGCAATGGCGCCAAAATATGATAAGCTCAAATTTATCCTAGAACTACTCACTCAAATTAAGAGATCAATGTAGTATTTAGGGATAGAATCCACGGGGAATCAAGGAACACAATAGATTAATATGCTTGAATTAAGCGAAGCAAAATAATATGAATGCAAAAAAAAAAAGTAACAAGAAAGCAGGATTATCGGATGTAAATCAATTAAAATAAAAGCTAGGCTCAGGGAAATCTTAGGTGAATCCGAATTGGAGATATAAATAAAAGATAGGAATTATGAAGCAACAGGTCATGAACTTGAAATACAAATTTAAAACCAACCAGCTTTCGCTGCAGAGATTATCTATGTCTAAATCCTAGAAAGCTAACTTTCGTTGCAAATCCTATCAATCTAAACAAGCATTAATATCATGTTCAATTGTTCACAAAACCCTAAACAAAATTTCTTTTCGGAAAGGAAATTTGCTCATCAAATACTAGTTCAAGCAATTAATAATACTATCATGTCGGGTAGCTAAGCTATAATAAGCAATAAACACAAGTCAAGATGAAGAACTTCTAAAGATTTTATCCTAACAATTAAATTGAATCTAGCAATTCATTTAACACCTTTGAATAACCCTAAACCTAACAAGGAAACTATTCAAACATAATCAAAGAACCAAACATCATATTTATTAAAGATATCTCTTAAAAGTTAATAAAATAAAATGTGAGCCTAAACAATGGTTGCAAATACATATATATATATAAGGTTTTTAAACCCTCATAAACATAATTGTAAACATCTAGAACTTCTCGGCAAAAACAGAAATCTTCGAAATTGTAAACTTTGGCTTCTGACAAACGGATGTCGATCGACACCAAGTCTGAAAATTGATTCTGACTCTTCTTTCCGCAATGCCCCAAAATATCCAGTAAACGTCTATGTACCTGCAAAGACTCTAAAACATAAAGAAAACACTGGAAATACTTTAATAAAAGGACTAATATCATGGTCGAAAATGGGTAAAAAGAATGATATATCAACGTTTATAAACATCTATCGACCAGAACTACCTCACGTGGCCAAACACTATATTCTCTTACCTGAAATATCCTCTCAAACATGACCAACCACTGGTCAATACAATAATAAATGCATATAAGAACTAATCATCTTATATCACACAAATAAATAAGGAAACTCCATCTTAAAAATTTCCGAAAATGCATAATTGTTACAACGAAAACAAAAAATACATAAATGAAAACAACAACGTGCTAAACAACCGAAACTGGAACCACAATGATAAAGAAAGTTCACTCTGCGACCTGGAGCTCGAACCACTTCCCAAACTATAACTTCGTCTTTGACTCAGGCTCCCAAGTCTCCACCTTAGTACCGACACAGTCCCACAAGACTCTCAGCAACAGTATCTTCTTCTGACCCAAAATCTTAACTCTCCTCTCGAGAATCCTCACAGGCCTCACTGCCACCGACAAATTAGGCTGAAGATCCTCAGGAATCTTAGCCATAACCTAATCTGAAGTATGCATGCACTTCCTCAACATCAATACTTGAAACACCTTTTGAAATGCCTTCATAACCAGAGGTAACTCTAACCGGTATTCCACTGGTCCAACTCGCTCCACTACCGGGAATGGACCCTTAAATCTCGAACTCAGCTTTTTCTCTGATATCAATCAATTAGGACCTCGCAACATGGCAATATTGAGTTACACACTATCTTTGACCATGAACTCCAACTCTCTCCTCCTTTTATCGGCATAAATCCTCTACTAATCCTGAGCCTCCTTCATGTTCAGCTTTAAGACAGGGATCTTCTTCGTCGTCTCCAGAACAAAACTCGCACCAAATACGCTTCTCTCCCCCACTTAGGTCCAGCATTGAGGTGTCCTAAACGGCCTCCCATACAACGCCTCATATGGAGCCATCCCGATACTCGCCTGGAAGATGCTATTATAAGCATACTCAACCAGGCACAAATGATCAACCCAGTGACCACCCCAATCTAGAACACACATTTGCAACGAGTCCTCTAAAGTCTAAATGGTCCTCTCCGACTGCCCATCAAAGTTCAGGATGATATGCTGTGCTCATCTCAGTCTGAAAGGTTTTCTAAAACTCAGATGCGAACTTAGATCCTGGTCTGACCCAATGTTTGCTGGCACTCAATACAGGCTCACTATCTTCTTCACATATTTCTTAGCCAAAACCACAGCTCCAACGGTCTTCTTAATGGCTAGAAAATTTATCGACTTGGTTAGACGATCCACAATCACCAAAATAGCATCATAGTCTATGCGTTAGATAATCTGGCCACAAAATCCATAGTGATCATATCCCATTTCTACTCCAGAATGGGTAAACACTGCAACTTCCACTCGGAACCTGATGCTCTGCCTTCACTACATGGCATGTATTACACTTCGCGACCCAGTCAGCTACATTCCTTATCATCCCGACCCAATGATAATACCGCTTAAGATCATGGTACATCTACGTCGCTCCCAGATGAATCTAGAACTTGCTCGCATGAGTCTCTGGTAGAATCTCCTGCCTCAACACCTCAACCTTGGGCACACAAACCCGCCCATGGACGAGAATTATCCCATTTGAAGAGTCCCGATACTCATAACCTACACTCCTCGATACATAAATCCAAACCTGATCACTCTCCTGAACCACTCGGATCTTACTCAGAAAATCTTCATGATTTGCTGCCGAAATAGCACATAATCGCAATATGTTAATTTTGCTTACTAACGCCTCAATATCCAGCTCCCGAGCCGAATCTACTCTCCGACCACTCAGAGCATATGCTACCAGGTTAGCTTTACTCGAATGGTAAACAAAATCATGATTGTAATCTTCCAGCAACTCAACCCAACGCCTCTGCCTTACATTCAACAATGGTTGAGTGAAAATATGCTGCACAATCTTATGATCCGTGAAAGTCTGAACCTTCTGATGGCGCGGGTTTTGGTTGCGCATCTAGGTTTTAAATTTATAAACCCTAATCTGCAAGTGCACAGTTGACAATTGTAGTACTTAGGGGTCGATCCATAGGAGACTAAGTGTTACGCTATAAATCTATATGATGCAGAATAAGCTAAGCGATTTTATATTTGGTTTTGGGGTTTTTGTAAATGCAAATAAAGTAAAGGGATAGATAAATCAAAATATACAAGATAAAAGAAATCTAAAGAACTTATGCAACATGTTCTACACCGGATTTTAAAGATATGCAACTAGTGTTCATGAACTTAGATCACTGCGGTAGATCCATTCCACTTTCATGGCTCCGAATCCTATGAAACCAACCCTAATAGACTCGGCTTTCGCATGTTTATTAAAAGGTGGATCACGCATTAAAATTGGGATCTAATTGTTCACCAAACTCCCTAACTAACTGATTAGGTTGTTAGGACGCTTGACCCATCAAATACTTGGTCCGGTCGATATCAAAGCTTTTTGAATCGATACCGGCCTATGATCGATCTCTAGGTAGCTAAGCTACATCAAGCATTAAAGCACGAATAAAGACAGAAAACTGATTTAGAAGCAATTCAATAAAGATGTAAAAGAGGCAAGCAAAAGAATTTAAATGACTTTATTATCAAGCATACAACAACTCTACATGTTATGAAACATGGAGCACCTAGAGAAGTTGATAAAACAGTAGATTCGTGATAGATAAGTGCTCGGCATAGGTATATCTCTCAGCACAAGGCTTGAGAAGAACATCATGACATTCATCGCTCTTTTACAAAGGATAAAGATGAAGATCTAAAGGGAATAACGAAAATACATGTTTATTAGTGATTTGTAGGTGCCTAGGGCTGCTCTCCTTCTCTCAAGAGGCTAAAAGAAAGTATATATAGGTGTTGGAGGAGTCTCTAGGTCGGGAAACCTCTAGGGTTTCACTTCGGGCAAAAACGTCTTTTTGTCGATAAGTGACCAAAGGAGGCCACGGCACCGGACAGAGGCACCGGACACGGGAACGTCTCCGGGGTCTGGGCCATCTTCATCTCCTTGGTCTTGGCTAGGGTCACGGGCACCGGTCCAACCTGTTGATCGGTGACTTGACCCCTTTTGCACTTGTTTCTTCTTCAAGGCAGAATGACATGCCTTCAGTAGATCTTGAATAACTTGCACACTTCAGCTCAAAATGCTATGATTCCAAATGTTCTGGAAAGCTAACTCAAAGGGATATCTCCATATAAAGTGTCATCTCCTTCCAAGTCGATTTGGTTGAGCGTCCGAGGTGATCTTTCGGGGATATAGAATCTGTCCAACTTGGAGAATCGTGAAATCTTGGCATGGGAGGACAAAGATAGGTTCCTCTGGCCTTGGAAAGTTGTTGTGGGATTAATAATACTCATTTTGCTCCATTATGCTTCCCTTTTGATGATTGTACCTAAATGACTCTTAAAAATTAAATATACGAGAAAACTACCTCTTTCGATTGAAAAGCTTATTATATAGTATAGAAAATAAATAAAAACAGATAGTAAAAGTGGTAAAATACCACGTATATCAACTCCCCCAGACTTACCCTTTGCTTGTCCTCAAGCAAACAAAAGGTTAGTAAGAGATTTTGAAAACACGGGAACTCACATATTCTTTGGATCTTGTCTCGATCTCTAAACTTGTAATCCACGTAAAGACTAGGTGAGTTCATGGACGCTTTTCATCTTCTTCCGTCGTGATACCAAAAGTGTGTCCTAAATTAATGTCCCTGCAAAATCTCAACTTCAAATCAATCGACTCTTTTACTCTCTTAGATTCTCAAAAATCTCCAATCAAGGATATTTACAAGGATACGGGCTAGGTGTTTAGGGGAGGCTAATATTTAGTGGTGAGGGTAAAAGAGTTTAGGGTTACCAAAATCTCCGGTTGCGCGACATTATGCAAAATCGCAAGAGAGAATGGATCTATTGAAGTCCACAATTTTCCAATCACCTTGTTGTTCGCCTTTTTTTTTCCCCCCAAACTTAGATCTTTCACCGCGAATCACTGTAAAACTCTTCTACTCATTTCTCCTTTGTGTCGTGGCTTCTCCTTGGGTATTCTTTGGCATATGACTCTTTCGAAAACCATTTTCCTTTCCCGAAAACACTCTTTTTTTTTTTTTGTAAGATTGGGGGAAAATTGTCTCATAATGATTATGAGTCAGATAAGGCACGAAATTGTTACCATGATTAAGCATCCAAAGATCGGTTGGATCCTCTCAAACTTTTAGGGATTTCGTTGGTATCCTCCTTTCTTCTAGTGTTGGTCTTCGCATCTTCAAGTGATTGGAAAATTGCGTTGACCCTACTCTCTCCGACGGTTTTACACATATCTGCATAATGCTCAAGTAGACAGAAGTGCATGAGGTGTGAAAGAAAGGTTTAGGTTAAGGGCTTAGGTTGGGTACCAACTAAAAGTGAGCTGGTAAAAAGAGGATAAGATGTCATGAATGTGATTCGTTCCTTGATCGAATATCCTTAATAAAAAATAATCAAAAATCATATTAGTAAACCATATTGAGAGTCGAAATCTTGTTCATCAAAATAATGCAAGTAGTAATCTCCCCGGACTCCATTCGGTCACTAGGTGTCTGAATCAATTGTCCGGAACAAACCCTCCAATAATGGTCACTTGGTTTTGAAATCGAAATGCGTCGATCCTAGAAAGGTTTCATCATTCCCAACTGATTTTGACTCAATAAAACGGTTTTGAAAACTTTTTGAAAAACATAAATATCCAACACGAACAAACGCGTTAGTAGCAACAATCCCCCCAGACTAAACTTACACCGTCCTGGTGTAAATCAAATCAAATTAAGGGTGAAGTGTTGGAAATAAAAATAAAAAGAAAAAGAAATATGAAATGGAGAATAGAACGAAGTTACCGGATAAAGGAAATCTCAAATCTCTCAAAGTTGAATCGGCGTGAATGGTGTTTGAAGAAGGATCTTGAAACTCCCCAAAAATTTTGCTAGGCCAAGAAATAGTGATTCTCAATTTCCCTCACCAATGCATTCTGCCATAACTGAGTTAGTTCATTCCAACAGTGATCGCAATGCCACCACAAACCTTGGTTTGCATCGTGGAACCCTTTCCCGAGTTACTTTGGAAATTCTTAGATATTGGCAGTTGAACAGCTACTGGAAGAAGTAGCAAAATTCTTTCTTCAAACGGTGAAGTAGAGGATTCACAATTTGGTTGATAAGGCTTCCGCGTTTTCTTCTTTGTTCACATCTCTTGTAGATAGGATCTTATTCTTTGAAGAATCTCCGAATTTGAACCTGTTAAGAGCCAAATATCCTTGCAAAAAAACTTGAAATTACTTGTTAAACAAACTTGAACCTAGGTTCCAGAATACCGAAGTAACAAATAAAATTATCCAAGCTCATTCTAAAAGAATTAAGTATTGAAAAGATAAGTGTAAGATATGTAAATCATTTAAAATCAAACTGTTTATCAAACCAAATTTTTAAAAGTGCAATGTGAAATTAAAAAAAAATCAAATAAATTTATTTTAAGAAAATCACTATTTAAAAACATTTTTGGTGTGAAAATAGTTCATTTATATTTCAAATCTATTCTAAATAATTTTAAAAGAAAAATTTAGAAAACTTAACTCGTGATTCGAGCCGGTTCGAACCGTGTTCATGGCTCGTGTTAGGTCAGGTCCGGCTTGGTGGTGGTGCGGGATGGATGGGACGCAGGATGGTCGAGACGCGGGTTGGTGACGCGGGATGGTCGAGACGCGGGTCGGTGACGCGGGATGGTCGAGACGCGGGATGGTCGAGACGCGGGTCGGTGACGCGGGATGGTGGATGGGGACGCATGGCACCAGACACGTACGTGGGTCAGTGCTAGCATCCGGGGCGTGGATCCGCGGGACGAGGATCTGGCGAGGCGCGGGACGAGCTGGGAACACAGGACTGTCCAGGCACCGGTCACTTACGTGACCCGGTGTGGGCGTCTGGGGCGAGACGCTCGTGGGACTAGGATGCTCCTTGGCGTATGGGACCGCGGGACGGGGGAGCTAGAGGCGCGGGACAAGACACGTACGTGGGTCGCGGACGCGGGACGAACGATCCTGGCACCGGTCGGACTCCCGTGTTCGGGGTCTCCGTCCGGGGCCTGGGACCGTGGGATGATCGACCAGCATGTTGATCCGCGACATGCCCGGACCAAAGGCACTTGGGCACCGGTCGGAACCGTGTGAACGGTGCCGTGGTCAGGTGTCTGGGACCCGACACACTTCTTCTTCTTCTTTTTTTTTTTTTTTTTTTTTTGGAAGTTTTAAAACTTCGGTTTTCTTCTCCAAAAATGCATTTCTATAAGTTTTTAAAATCTGAAAAATTCATAAATAGATAGATTAATGCATAACAATGTTTGCAATATGAAAAACCAAAAGAAAAACAAAGATTAAAATCAAAATAAAAGAAAAGACTCGATATATGGGTTGCCTCCCATAAAGCGCTTGTTTAAAGTCAATTAGCTTGACTCCTTGGGGTTTTTAGACTTGGGAATTATCTTCCAAAGGCTTAAGGTTTCCTTTGGAGTTTGAACTCCTCACTTGGTCGTGGTCTTCATCATGTAAATGGAACGGGTACTGAACTGCAATTTCTCTTTTCTCCAGAGGAATGTATCTTGTAACTTTAGCTCGAAAGCCAGGTGGTGCTACGTAATAGAAGATGTTTCTATCTATTTTTGGAAAGGATAACCGTTGTAATGGGTAATCCAAGATAGCTCCAGCAGTAGCCAAGAATTTTCTTCCAAGGATGAAAGGTGTTGAACAATTGTTTATGTTAGCCACTTCAAAGTCGGTCGGCACAATGCAATCACCGATTCTCACTGGGCAGTTGAATGCTTCACCCAATGAGCGTGTGAAGGGACCATCAGTAAGTGAAATTCTCTTGTTTGAAGGACGAAGGTTGGTTATCTTCATCATTCTCACAAGATATTCCGACAGAACGTTGACTTCGGCTCCCGAATCGATAAGAGCAGTCTCGAAGATATAATCTTTAATAGAGCAAGGGATATTGAAAGAACCTGGATCAAGATTCTTAGGAAGGATCCTTAGGTACCGATGGGGATTCCTAACATGGTTGAATAACTCCTTAATCATAGCTTCGTCTTCTTTGCTTTCTCTAAATCATAGTTTAAGCGATGGCTCGGTTTTCCAAGCGTCTTCAAAGGAGAGGGTGGGAGGGAGTTCTCTAACTAGAGAGTTGAATACCTCTATCATCTCACCACTAATCCAACATGGTCTTAGGTCGGATCTTTCACTCAAACGTGTCTTCTTCTTTGGCGGTTTTGTTGAAATTCTCGCCGTAAATCTTTGGTTGTAGGGTTTGGGCCATTAGGAAAGGTCTTGGAGCTTCTTCTTCTTCTTAATCAGAGATGGAAGAGTCTTATTCAAGTGGTGTTAAGGTGCAGCAACGGGCCATGGGGTTCGGCTCTTCCTCATTCGTACTAGATTGGTCACTAGCTTGAAATGTCTCTTCGATAAGCTTCAAGTGTTCATCAATCTTCTCCACACGGTTTGAGATGTTGTTAGACTCATCTTCTAGGGATTTTGTTGTGTCTATGAACTCCTTATGATGGTGTTCAAGTTCATAACAAACGGCGTTGATGGTCTTCACCGTAAGTTGATTGTCGGTTTCTAGTTCCTCCATGGTTGAGTCGATCTTGTCTTGAACAACTCCAACTTTGGTTGCGCCTTAAGCAGCTTGGTAGGCCTTGTTAGCAACCGTTTCTAGGTTAGAACTAAGCTCATAAACGTCCTCCTTAGTGGACTTAATCTTCCACTCCAAGTCATCGTACAAATCGTCGATCTTATACTTGATATTGATGATATCAGTCTTGTCTTCTTGAAGATCCCTTGTATGGACGTTTTGGACTTCTTCAAGTCGGGTAAACCGAGTATCAATAGCTTCAAATTGGTTGGCGACGATCTCGAATCTCTCCCCAAGAGACGAATTCATGGATTTGATGGTTGTTTCGATCTCATGAAGGGCGTTTTTAGTGTCCTCCATGAAACGTTCCATCAAAGCTTCAAGTTGTCCTTCTTGGCGAGCTGAGTTGGGGCGGCCATGGGGTTGTGGAGTTGGATTCGACGGCACATGATGGTGGTGTATACTTCCTTGAGTCTCCCAAGGGGGTTGTTGTTGATACAATTGTTGTAAGGAAACGGCGGTTGATGGAATTCATGAGGCATAGGGATGTAATCTCCATTGGAACTCCTTCTTGGCGTCATTTTCCTAGGGTTTTTGGTGTGATGTTCCATTGATAAATCCCTAAAACACACTTAAATAGAAAACAAAAAACGAAATTAGCAAAAAGAAAAGGAAAAAAAGGAAAAATAAAAAGGAAAAACAAGACTTAGGCTTATTCTTTATCAAAAATCTATAGGTAAGCGAACAAAGTCCCCGGCAACGGCGCCAAAAACTTGATGGCGCGGGTTTTGGTTGCGCTTCTAGGTTTTAAATTTATAAACCCTAATCTGCAAGTGGACAGTTGACAATTGTAGTACTTAGGAATTGATTCACAGGAGACTAAGTGTTACGCTATAAATCTATATGATGCAGAATAAGCTAAGCGATTTTATATTTGGTTTTGAGGTTTTTGTAAATGCAAATAAAGTAAAGGGATAGATAAATCAAAACATACAAGATAAAATAAATCTAAAGAACTTATGCAACATGTTCTACACCGGATTTTAAAGATATGCAACTAGTGTTCATGAACTTAGATCACTGCGGTAGATCCATTCCACTTTTGTGGCTCCGAATCCTATGAAACCAACCCTAATAGACCCAGCTTTCGCATGGTTATTACAAGGTGGATTCACGCATTAAAATTGGGATCTAATTGTTCACCAAACTCCCTAACTAACTGATTAGGTTGTTAGGACGCTTGGCCCATCGAATACTTGGTCCGGTCGATATCAAAGCTTTTTGAATCGATACCGGCCTATGATCGATCTCTAGGTAGCTAAGCTACATCAAGCATTAAAGCACGAATAAAGACAGAAAACTAATCTAGAAGCAATTCAATAAAGATGTAAAAGATGCAAGCAAAAGGATTTAAATGACTTTATTATCAAGCATACAACAACTCTACATGTTATGAAAAATGGAGCACCTAGAGAAGTTGATAAAACAGTAGATTTGTGATAGATAAGTGCTCGGCATAGGTAGATCTCTCAGCACAAGGCTTGAGAAGAACACCATGGCCTTCATCACTCTTTTACAAAGGATAAAGATGAAGATCTAAAGAGAATAACAAAAATACATGTTTATTAGTGATTTGTAGGTGCCTAGGGCTGCTCTCTTTCTCTCAAGAGGATAAAAGCAAGTATATATAGGTGTTGGAGGAGTCTCTAGGTCGGCAAACTTCTAGGGTTTCAGTTCAGGCAAAAAGGTCTTTTTGTCGATAAGTGACCAAAGGAGGCTACGGCACCGGACAGAGGCACCGGACACGGGAACGTGTCCGGGGTCTGGGACATCTTCATTTCCTTGGTCTTGGCTATTGTCACGGGCACCGGTCCAACCCGTTGATCGGTGTCTTGATTCCTTTTGGACTTGTTTCTTCTTCGAGGCAGAATGACATACCTTCAATAGATCTTGAATAAATTGCACACTTCAACTCCAAATGCTATGATTCCAAATTTTCTGGAAAGCTAACTCAAAGGGATATCTCCATATAAAGTTTCATCTCTGTCCAAGTCGATTTCTTTGAGCTTCCGAGGTGATCTTTTGGGGATATAGAATCTGTCCAACTTGGAGAATCGTGAAATCTTGGCATGAGAGGACAAAGATAGGTTCCTCTGGCCTTGGAAAGTTGTTCTGGGATTAAAAATACTCATTTTGCTCCATTATGCTTCCCTTTTGATGATTGTACCTAAATGACTCTTAAAAACCAAATATACGAGAAAACTAACTCTTTCGATTGAAAACCTTATTATATAGTATAGAAAATAAATAAAAACGGATAGTAAAAGTGGTAAAATACCACGTATATCAACTTCCCACCATAAATATAGGACCTCCAAATCTACAAAGCAAACACTACCGCACCAAATTCCAGATTATGAGTAGGATAATTGCGTTCAGCACCTCTCAAGTGCCTCGAAGCAAACGCAAACACCTTGCCCTCCTGCATCAACACACAACCTAGGCCAATCCCCAAAGCATCGGTGTATATTGCATCAGGCTTACCCAGCTTGGGCAACGCCAATACATGTGTACTCATCAACATCTCCTTTTGCTTTGCAAAACTGTCCTCGCACTCTTGAGAAATAACAAACAGGACATCCTTCCCGGTCAACTTCGTCATCGACTGAGCCATACTCGCAAATCCCTTGACAAATCTTCGATAATATCCGGCGAAACCCTTGAAACTCCTGATCTCCATGGGATTACTCGATCTAGGCCAATCTCTGATCTTAGTCGGATCCACATAAACTCCATATGCAGAAAGAATGTGCCTAAGAAACCCCCTCTCTCGGTGCCAAAAACTACACTTACACAACTTCGCAAATAGCTTCTGCTCCCAAAGCTTCTCCAGAACCAATCTCAAGTGCACCTCATGCTCCTCAGGACTCCTCGAATAAACCAGAATATCATTGATGAAGATAATCACAAAGACGTCTAGATACTCCAGGAATACATCGTTCATCAACCTCATGAACTCTAGGGCATTCGTCAAACCAAAAGGCATAACCACAAACTCAAAATGCCCATACCTCATCCTCAAAGCCGTCTTACGAACGTCCACTTTATCTATTAGAATCTGATGGTATCCCGATGCAAAGTCTATCTTGGAGAACCAAGTAGCACCCCTCAGCTGATCCAACAACTCATCAATCCTCAAGATAGGGTACTTGTTCTACACAGTGACTCGGTTAAGCCCCTTGGAATCGATACACAATTGGAAACTCCCATCCATCTTCTTCACGAACAACACCAGCGTTTCCCACGATGAAATACTCGGATGAATAAAACCCTTACTCGCCAAATCCTCTAGCTGCTTCTTCAAATCTGCCAACTCTTCAGGAGCCATCCTGTAAGGTGTCTTAGATATATGCGTTATCCCGGGCTCTAGCTCAATTGTGAAGGGATAATATGGAGACGGCGGTAATCCCTTCAACGGCCAAAAACATCCTCGAACTCCCGGACAACTTAAATACCTTTGATAGCAACCTTACCAACAGAGTCTGGCATCAAAATCGTCGCCAAATAAGCCTCGCAACCCCACTCAATCATATGTACCGCCTAAATAGCAAAAATCACGAGACTCCCCGAAGTCGGTCTCACTTTTTGATAAACCAACCTCGACCCCTCACGTTCAAACACTATGCAACCCCGATGGCAATCCAGATGAATATGGTAACGGTCCAACCAGTCCAACCCCATAATTAGATCATAAAGCTCTTTATGACTAATCACTAAGTTTGCCAGCATCAACTCTCCCACGATCTGAACATCTATACCTCGCGCTTGACCAAGTGTAGCTAGGAATACGCCTCCAGCCATCTTGACCAAATTAGCTGGCTTATCAGCATCGCTTCGAATGCTACTAGTCTCAGCATACTCCAGAGTAATAGAGCAATTCGATGCTCCTGAATCGATCAACACGTGAGACTCAAAACCTCCTACTAATAAGGTCCCTGCACAAACCTCGGGTGCTATGAAACCATAATATTTCTATCACATGTAAAACAGAAACAAAAGAACAAATTTGGCAACTAAAAATTTAATAGAAATTTGAATTTACATGTGATCGGACTGGTACTCAACTGGCCTGTCTCTACTGGCGTATACACACGCAGTACACCTCCAGTCTGAGACAACGTCTGCACTACTGCCACTTGAGTCAATGGTTGTGCTTCCACCAGATGAACCGTTGCAACCACTATCTGTTGCAACTTGGGACAAATCGGTCTGATATGACCCGACTCTCTAGAGTGAAAGTATACTCTCGAATCCTGCTGCTGTTGCTCCCTCTTCCGAGGGAAACTCGAGAAGCGATGCTCCAAATTCCCCCATCTATAGCACCCTCGGCCACGCTGGATCGACCTGGAAGTATCATCCCTGCCCTTGCCAGAACCATAACCACTATGATGTTGCTGCCTCCTTGGCTGAACAGCAGGAGCAACCGCCGCTAGAACTACTACACCTACCTGACCACTCAAGTCCTCCTCAATACCTGCAGCAACCTCCACCAGCTTTGCCCTCGAGGCATTTTCTAACACTCTGCATAGCGTCCTCAACTTAGCCTGAAGTCCCCTCAGGAACTTCTGCACATGCGTCTGCTTATCCTCCATGCCTCTATCCGCCCGCATACACGAGCAGTCGACTAAATTCGGTGTCGTACTCACGCACTATACGATCACCCTGTACTAAGTTCACGAACCTTGTCCCGAGATGATATAAAGCCTCCTGAGGAAAATACTTAGCGTTGAACTCAGCTAAGAATTCTCCCCACGTCCACACAGCACCCGGCCTCCTGACCTCCGCACCTCTCCACCAGAGATGTGCATCTCCACTGAGATGATGAACAGCTAGTTCCACTTGATAATCCTTCGGACATCTGATCGACCAGAAGTTGCGCTCCACTCTTATGCGCCACTCGTCTGTCTCCTAGGTGGGCACAAAGCGGGTACTTGCTATTTTAATGTGTACTTGTTACTCAGCTTGCATTGTACGAGTAATACAAATTTCATACTTGTACTTGACTTGTTAAAAACGAGTATCCAAAATTTCAAGTACTTACTAAAAATTGGCTTACTTGCAAGTTACTTGCCCCGCTAAATTACTTGCTTACTTACGAGTACTTATCAACTACTTACAAGTACTTATAAACTACTTGCAAATTATTTGCATATTATTTTCTTCTAACTTGCTTATTATTTATATTATTTCACAATCAGTTCAAAATTTAACCTAAATTTATAATTTATATTAAGTTTGTCTAAAATACTTAACAAAATAATAAAAAATATATATAAATTATTAACTATATAATGAGTAACGAGTAATACAAGCCGAGTATTGAATTTTTTTAGTACTTATTACTTGTCCCGTACTTGCAAGTATCTAAACCATACTCCCTCCATTCCTTAAAGATTTACGTCATAGATTTTTTCTATTTTTAAAATTAATTTATATTTAACTAACTGTAAGTTCCAAGAAATATTTAATGAGACTATTTAAATCTAATGAATAACTATTTTTTCATTGTTATGAAAAAGTGTTTATTAAAAAAAGTTGCATTAATAACTAACCACAATTTATTGTTTCTTAATTTGTGTGAAAAATGTTAGAAAATCAATCTCCAAGGAACAGAGGGAATACTACTTATTACTTGCCTTGATAATGACGAGTACTTGTTTTTTCAAACCGAGTACGAGACAAGTAACGGGTACAGGACGAGTAACGAGTATTGATGCCCATGCCTACTGCCTCCTCAGGCCCAACACTGCTTGAGAAGAAAGTTGTAATTAAACTCCGCATCCAGATAGGTCGGACGCACCTCAACAACCGCAACCCTTAGCTTCACCTCCGCCACTGGAGCCTGAACCGGAGCCATTGCAGGAAATTGCTCCAGCAACTGTGTCAGTATACCCTTAAGACAATCCACTCGATCCTGAAATGAAGCAGCACCTACACCTGGTCCCGCTTCCCCACCAGCTAACCAGGCACCCCTCCCGGTACCTACAGTACCCACACTGGCACTCGCGCTGGTCTCACTCACGGATCCCGCATGATGCTTCTGAGACTCCGATTCCTGCATAGCACTCAGAGCCACGCTACTAGGAATACTCAATCACTAGCCCACGGCCACGACCTCTCGCTCTGATATCCATCTCTCTGCACTCACACAAAACACGAATATGAGCTATAAGAAGTCACAAACAACAATAAACTTACCGCGGAATCTCTTTAAAGGCCGAAGAGGGTGATCTAAGACTAATAAATTGACTAACTACTCATAATCAGTTTAAATCACATAGTCTTAGTTCATACAACCTACTGCCATAAAACTGTACGGGCTGTGATACCAAAAATAAAACAACTAACTCTTTTTTTTTTATAAACAAATAAATAATTAACCCGAATTTAGTATTTCCATAAATATTAAACTATAAACGGCTAATTCAACAATCACCAAGACAACAACGTTGGAAGTCGGAGAGCGGACAAAGGAAAGGGACGAAGGCAGTAGTTAATGCTTCGCCAGGAATGGTATCTCAGTTACGTGAATCTAGGAGAGAGGGAGATATGGCAAATATTATAATATCTAATAGTTTTGGTAGTTTAGAGGAGAATATGGAAGTCAATGCTACTCAAAGTAAAGGTAAAGAAAGTCAGAATCCGATGAATCAATCAAAAGAGGAGAGGATTGTGGAAGAAGGAAAGTTGGATGTCTTTGGTGCCAGATTGGAAAAGGGTGTTGGAATGAATACAACTGGACTTAGGGATAGATGGAATGGAAGGAATGGAAGTGCTATGGGATTGGACAAAGTTATGTCAAGGCCCAAACAAGGGAAAAATAATATGCCCAGTAGAGGCTTAGTGTTTGGCCCAACAAGTGGTGATCTTGAGTTATCAACTAACGGAAAAAGATTGAGAATGGAGACTGCAAACATGGGTAGAGGAGATGGTGGTTTTATAACTAAGAACCTAGGAGTGTCGAGTGGTGATGTTTTGTTGAGTGGTCGGGCGTCGGAAAGTGGAGTGGTTACGCTGGTATAGTCTCCAGAACAAGATAGATTGGTTGTGGTTATGCCTCAAGACTCGTCGGAGAAGATGAGTGGTCTTCTTGCATAATGTGTTGCCCCGGTAGTTTAACTCTTTAATAACCTTTTGATGATGAATTGTATTATGTGGGGGGGGGGGGGGGGGGGGCGGGGGGGGAGGCCAAATAAACCCAAATTCTGTAGATCAATTAGATATTTATTGAAGAAATTCAAGACCGATATGTTAGAAATATTTGAGCCGCACGCGAGTGGCGATAAGGTAGGAAGAATTTGTAATGGTCTGGGATTTGAGAAAAGTTTTCGTGTAGATGCAGTGGGTCAATCATGAGGTTTATGGTTGTTATGGAGAGCGAGTTTAGAATAGGTTAATGTTATTGCGTCTTCTGATCATTTTATTTATGTTAGAATCCGATATGGGGTTTACATTTGATTGTGGTCTATGCTGATCCTTCAGTGAGTCGGAGAAGTGGCTTATGGGGACAGTTAAGTAACATTGTTAAAAGTCTTGCGGATCCAGTTGTGTTAGGATGAGACTTTAATATTATTGTTCGCTTGGATCAATGGACTCTCTTGCATTTGGAGATTGGATTAATGAATTGTCTCTTGTGGACATGGGTTTTAAAATTCACTTGGAAAAGAGGTAGAATGGAGAGTTTGTTTGTGGCTAAGCGTCTTGATCGGGTGTTATGTTGTGCACATACATGCTTGAAATGGCATAAGGCCACCGTGACGCACCTCCCCTTTCTTGCATCCGATCATCCTCCCTTTTTTTTGCAGATGGTTCCGGAAAATGTTGGTAATGCTAGAAGACGACCCTTTTGTTTTGAGGTAGCTTGGCTAGAGCATCCGAGTTTTAAGGAACTTTTAGTGACGTCTTGGGACCAAAATATTAATACTTTGGAGGCTCTCAAGCGGTTACAAATAGTTTTACGTAAATGGAATAGAGAAGTCTTTGGGGATGTGCAAGTACAGAAAGAGAAGTTAATGGGAGAAATTAAACGAGTGCAAGGGTTGCTTGACCAAAATCAGACAGAAGAGTTTTTGAAAGACGAGGTTATATTATTAAAATAGTTTGAGATTGTGCTTGAGCACGAAGAGTTGATTAGGTTTCAAAAACCGAGAGAGAAATGGGTGGTTCACAGTGATGGAAACACCAAGTGTTTTTATACTAAGACTAATATTCGGAGACAAAGGAATAGAATTGAAATGCTTAAGGATGATAGTGGCAGATGGATTACAAAATCTAAGGAGCTTGAGGAGTTGGCTATTGAGTATTATAGACGTTTATACTCTTTGGAGGATGTAAACCCAGTAGTCCATATATTACCACAACGAGGGTTTGATGCTTTGACACAAGAGGAGCATAATGCTCTAAGTAGACCGTTTCTGGCTAGTGAGGTTAAAAAGGCAGTGCGTAGTATGAGAAAATTTAAGGCGCCATGACCTGATGGGTTCAAACTAGTCTTTTATTAAGAGTGTTTGGATGATGTGGGGGATTCTGTGATGCGGTTTGTTATAGATTTTTTCAGGTCTGGGGTTTTGCCGAAAGAGACGAATGATGCAATATTGGTGCTCATATTGAAGGTACCAGAATCTGAGAAGTATTTGTATTGGGATAAGAGAAGTGTTGCATTGTGGGCAGGGTTGGGTTATTGGAGATGGCCGAGTGACTTGATTCTGGTGTGACAAATGGTTGGGTAAGATAACCCTGGTGGATACGGCTATAAAGGCTTTACCGGTGGAGTATGAAAGGTTGAAAGTTTGAGACTTTTGGATGGATGGATTTTGTTGGGATTTAAATGGAATTGTTTCGTATGTGTCGAATGATCGCCGGTTAGAATTAGCAGCGGTTGTTATTGATAATGTTACGGAGCACGTGATAGAGTGTCTTGGGCTAAAACGTTAGATGAGCGGCTTACAATGAAATCAGCTTATGCACTTATTACAAGAGATAATACACGAAGACAAGATTTTTCAGACTTCTATGGTTGGTTATGGAAGGTAAGGGTTCCAGAGAGGGCTCGTATGTTCTTATGGTTGGTTGGCAAGCAAGCAATTATGACAAATCAAGAGAGATTTTGTCGACATCTGAGTGACACAGAGGTGTGTCCGGTATGCAAAGCTGGGATTGAGTCAATTATTCAAATTCTTCGTGATTGCCCGACCAAGAAGTGGATTTGGATACGATTTGTACCAGCAAGGAGAAGACAAATGTTCTTTACTCAGTCTTTATTCGAATGTTTATATACGAATATTCGTGAAGGGGTAGAGACGAGGAATGGGCCATGGAGTACGATCTTCGTTGGGATTGTGTGGTGGGCGTGGAAATAGCGCTGTGGAAATGTGTTCGGTGAGACGCGACTCTGGAAGGATCGTGTGGGTTTTATTAAGGGATGGGTTAGGGAGGTGGTCACGGCTAATTTCAACACAAGACGAATACGGGTTTGGGGGAGTTGGTGGAGCGATACATCCAGTGGGGAGTACCTCCGATGGATTGGGTGAAGTTGAATACAGATGGTGTTTCTCGAGGAAATCTGGTCAGGCTACGGCATGTGCAGTTTTACGCGATGAGGCAGGCAATTGGTTTGATGGTTTTACGCTGAATATTGGAAGATGTTCAACGTCGTTAACAGAGTTGTGGGGAGTTTATTATGGCCTCTATATTGCCTGGGAGAAGCGTGTTGCTAGAGTGGAGTTAGAGGTGGATTCGGAGATGGTAGTTGGTTTTCTCAAAACAGGGATATTTGACTCACATCCCCTGTCCTTCCTGATATGCTTGTGCCATAGCTTTTTATCGAGGGACTCTATAGTCTGGATTTTTCAAGTGTATAGCAAAGCAAATCGTCTTGCGGATGGATTAGCGAACTATGCTTTCTCATTACCTTTAGGGTTTCATGTTTTATGTTTGGTTCCAATGGATGTTGATTCGATTTTAAGGGAGGATGTTTGTGGACGATCTCACTTAAGACGAGTTAGAGTGTAATTTCATTTTTTGTATAATAAAAATTAGGGGATACGTCCCTTAGCCATTCACCAAAAAAAATCAGCAATCACCAATAATCAGCGGAAACCCAACAACTTAATTCAATCAAATAATCCCAATAAAACAATTTAATTCCATTTAACCAAATTCCAATGCAGACTCAATTCCAGAATTCTAAATAAAGCAAACAATTATTCTAGCAACCTAAACACCAGGTTCTACTAGAAACGAAACTCATAAATAAGACCATATCATCCTCTTCCTACGCCATGATTCCGCGATCACACTTTTCTTTTACCTGCAACACATGAAACAAAGAGTTGCGTAAGTATTATCATAAATACTTAGTGACACGGTCATCTTGTCTACAAGCTAAGTACATCAAAATCACTTCACCAACAATAATCACACAACAACCAAAAAATTCAATTCAAAACATTATTTCACAAAACCGTATATAACAACGGTATCGATAGACACAATATCTCGGTGCTCCGTCTCCTTAGGTTCCACTAGATGTAAAAATCTATATTGGTATGAATCGATTAATCTCATAATCCATCCCTTCGTATGGAAAGAGAAGCTACGTCATAAATGCTTGTGCCGCTTGGTATTCAAATAACGCGTGATTTACTATCTCCTTTGTGCTACATATGGTGCAAAGAATAGAATAATTAATATATTTTTTGTTGAATAGTAAAGTTACTACACAAAAGCGGATATAACTTGTCACATGAAGTGTAATTTTTGGTGGACAAAGAATTTTCCTAAATGTGAGATTTGTTGCGAATAATTACGCAAAGCAAACATATATTTGAGTAAACTAAAGAACCAAAGATTATAATAATAAGAGAAAGTGGTGGGACGTGAGAACAAGAGAAATAAATGTTTTTAACTCTTTCTTATTCCATATTACTTTCATGTCTTACACATATATATATATAGTAAAAGGAATGAAATATTAGCTTGACATGTGTACATGACACTAAGTTATATTAATAACTTGACTAGTGTAAAACATGTGTCAACTAAAGTAATAAAACATGTGTCTCATCTTTAGTTATGCTTAGTGTTAAAGTGATGAATAATTACTAATTTGTAACACTCCCCCTTGAGTATTCATCACCTTTGATATGTTCGGTCTTAGATTGCCTCGTTAAAAACCTTTCATGGAAAACCCAGTGGGAAAAAATTATGGCAGGGAAAAGAGTGCAGTCTCCCCCTGAAAATGATTGAGATGATCTTCTCTTAATAATTTCCACAGATGCAATCTCCCCCTCAAATAAGTCTTGTCTCTTCATAGACTCCAAAAAGCGATTCATTTTAATCATTCTCTTCGCTCGTCTTGCTTTCATCAGTGTATGACAAAAAGTTTGGAAGAATGATAGACTTTTCTCATTGGGATTATAATATTTCCCTTAGATGTCTTTCTTTGACGTGTTCTTGGTTGTCTCATTAAAAACATCGTCATGGAAAACCTAGTGGGACTAAAAACTTAATAAAGAAAAAGAGTACACCACGCTCATAATCATATTTCTCCCTCTGGAAACATCATCCTTACGAGATGCATTCCGATAATATATACCTTTTTCAGAGAGTTTTTGCGTGTTCTATGCTGCCTCGTTGAAAACCTTTTATAGAAAAACTCAATGGGACAAAAACCATGATAGGAGAAAAAGAGTACAACCACACATATCATTATTACTTTTACCCCATAATTTTTACTTTGGGCGTAGATGATGGATATCTCAAAATTTTCTTAACGTCTTCTAGATGTTTCTCTGTTTCGGGTTCATCTAGACCCTTTTTACTTATGTCCTCTAGACATTTTTCATTACATGTTCAATTTTGGAATACCTAAGGAAATTGTTTTCCTTCCAAGGTTTTTAATTCCAAAATTATTTTCATTATACTAATTGCGATAACTCTTTAGGAGTTTCCAATCACGTGGAGTTCCTGGGAACATAAGAATGATATTATTAATCCTTCTTGGATTATAAATATTGAGCGCAATCCATGTCATTTTGTCCATTTCTCTTTATGGACAAATCTTCTTGATGTTCGGACTACTCGTTGAAACATCTCTCGTTCTTTAAATGAGTAACAAAAGATTTGATTGCCTCTTTTTACGTATTGGCCAGTACTTTTCTTTCTCTACGCTTATCCTCAGAGCGGAGTCATGATCCTCATTATTTATTTCACGCGCTTTATTATTTATTTTGTCGACATATATTTTCTCCTTGGTTCTCTCTTTTTACATGGTTAATTGAGATCTCTAAATCATCCTCAATGATTTCTTTCAGGTACCTGATTTCATTATTAACCACATCTCTTTACTCTCTTTAAGAGTTTAATCCTCCGTTTAATTTGCTCCAATTTCTTTTCGAGGATTTTCTTTATTTTTTGGAACCAAAGTAGTTTATCACGTCTTTTACGTGCTATAGACTTAATAGATTCTTCTTCTGAGACATCTATTCTTCTTGGATCATTTTAGCTGAAATATGAGATTTCCTTTTTCTATTATATGAATTATCTTTTAAATTTTCACGTTTATATTTATGAGAATCTATGATAATTCTTTTCTTGGAATCTCATCTATCAGCTTTTGATTTGAAATATAGTAGCGATCCTTTGAACTTTTAAATTCTCATTAACTTGTTGAAGGATACCAACTACTTTACATTTTTCCCACGGAAAATTGTCATCAAAATGATTGCAAATCATACAATAAGCACATTGCTTCTTGATGGCTTAATTTACTACATGCATCACTGCATGTTCTATGACAAAACATAGAGATTAAATTTCACCATTAATGGTCATCCGTTTTTCTCATTTTCAGTATGAACATAACCTTATTTATGTTATACTTTACCTCGAAATATAGTAATTGATAAACTTTAAGATGTTAATTTACCAAGATTATCATACTTGAGATGTAAACTTACCAAAATTACCAACTTACTTGTCGATGTGGGATTCTTTAACGCTTTCCCTCGAGATGATGACACTCTTGGTCCATCCATCTCGCAGTGAATCCCATTTTAGGATCTACATATCCATCTTGGATCATGTATTTTATCCAGATCCTTTTAACATTTATTTCGGGATTCATAATACACCCTCTTAAGATAATGGATCTTCTGGCCCATTCATCTAAACTAAATCTCACTTTTAGATTGGTTATACTCAGAGTGTAATCAAATGAGATTTATTTACCAAAAACAACAACTTCCAAATTTATCTCTAATGATGGTCTTATTTTTGCTTAAGACATGTTACGTGAAAAACTTTTGGTTTTCATATAAATTTTCAATGATCTTTAATATCATTGCTTGATCGGATGGCACGACGATCATAAAGTGTGGTTTACTACCAAACATATTTTAAACGAGTTAATAAACTTCAGGTTTATTTACTATGCCATCTTTATTCTATGTATGCATGATTGCATACAAGCATGTCTTAACTATATGCTTTTCTTAAGCATTTGCACTGTCCAATATTATATTGACACATGCTTAATAAATTCTCATAAGAATTTATTTTCTTTTGAATTCTAAATTCAAATAAACATGTTAAACAAAATAACTAAATGCAAAATTTTAGGAGGCATAGCTTTTCATATAATATTAAACATTAAAAGTAATACCAAAATTCTTGTTATACTTACTATGACCCATCTATCATGGTCCTCTTATTTCCTTTTGATTCTACTAGATCAACAAGGATTACGACATCCGAGATGAATTTCAACATCGCTTCTTTTTTTTTTACGTGGTTCTTGATACGATGGGCTGAAATTTTGGTGTACGACATCTACGTACCCATTTTTCTTTCATGCCACATTAGTAACAAGTGATCTCATTTTCATTTTCACTATGCAACCAATTTCATTGGTTTTCTTTTCGTTGGAATTAAATTGAGATTCTATTTCCACGTCTTCGTCCATCACTTTATTTATAACCGCGACTACGGTCTTTACCGTGTCCGGATCCTTCACCAATTATTATTACTAGATGCTACCACATTCACTTATGGGAATGGAGCTAATTTATATAGACGGATTAATGGTTAAACATCTTTTAAACCATTTTATAGGTATGACGAAAATATATTATGATATTAGCCTTTAATTTATTTGATGTCGTTTTTGACCGATCGATGATTCTAAATTTTTATATGATGACCATATCTTTCATAAATCTAAATTACTAATTTTTCAAAAAATAATTTATCATCTATTGAATATTACTTTTCAAATAAATATGCAAGCATCATAATAGCATAATTAAAGATAATAATTTAGATGCATATATATATATACAAAGAGGCAAAACCTACCATTAGATAAAGGAGGAAACATAACCTACCATTCCATATATATTATATATGGTCTTGAATAAAATTAACATATAAGTTCTCTAACATAAATTTAAATGTTACCTCACGTACATATGACGGGAATGGATTGAGAGTGGTTCAGATTGACAGAAAATCATGCTTACGATATTCCGATGGCTCAACGGATAGAAACGATCGTGCTGATAATGTGTTGTGAATAATTTCCCAAAACAATCATATATTTGAGTAAACTAAAGAACCAAAAATTATAATAATAAGAGGAAGTGGTGGGACGTGAGAACAAAAGAAATAAATGTTTAACTCTTTCTTATTCCATATTACTTTCATGTCTTACACATATATATATAGTAAAAGGAATGAACTATTAGCTTGACATGTGTACATGACACTAAGTTATATTAATAACTTGACTAGTGTAAAACATGTGTCAACTAAAGTAATAAAACATGTGTCTCATCTTTAGTTATACTTAGTGTTAAAGTGATGAATAATCACTAATTTATAACAAAATTGAATTATTATAAATAATAGAATGGCATTTTTCTTACTAAACTAGCTAACTGCTTGTCAGGAAAAAAAAAAAAAACTAGCTAACTGCTTTATCCTTTTTAATCAAAGTACATTGTACACATATACGAAATTGAATTGATAGATGATCTTCTTGCCAATAGAAGTTCCTACTAATTTTTTTATTTATAATTTTTTCCAGAAACTTTTGTCCAGTATATAAACTTACTACCTGTTCTTATCCTCTACTTTCTTTGTTCTCTAAGTAATTGGCACCAAGTCACCAACATTCTGTAATATGAGTCCACGTCCTCACACATACAATATCACTGAGCCCGACACATTAGTCATTGACAACCCAAAAACATACATAATTTATAATATACTATGAATTTTTAAAATATGAGTCTTGATCATAAAATCTCGTATCGGATAACTTGATTGTTAAAGCCATATCTAGGGATGTCAAAATGAATTATTACTCATGGGTTATCCAAACCGGTCAATCATTTTAGCAGGTTATAGTTATATTTTTTTACCCATATAAATCAATTGGTTTTGTCAGGTTATTATAATGGGTTTACGGGTTTAATGGTTAAACCCAATAGGAATATGGGATAATAGAAATAACATGAAATTTAAAATAATTATATATGAAACAACCAACACTTTTTAAAAAAAAATTAATTAACCCGAATTAATAATCCCATAATTATTAATTCTCAATGGCTAATTCAACAATATCAATAACAGCGGAAAACACATAATTTAAATCATTCATAAATAATTTAATTCAATAAATCAATTCAATTCCAGAATTCAATAACTCAAATAAACTGATATGATCCTGGATAGGCAGCTTGAACCGGAGCTAGGAGCTTTGCTTGAACCAGTTGGAAAGCTCGAGGAAAGATCTCGATCGGTTGCTAACCGATCAACCTTTCACTTGAAGATAGGCGCTAAGGCCAAGAAATTCACTTTGGTCTTAGGGAAGTTGTACCATCCGGGGTACTTGGGTCAGGACGTAGAAGTTGAATCAACCCTCACCGGTTTTTGATATCAGGCCCAAGTAGATCGACCATTGGCTCAAGTGAAGTATTGTGCTCTTTTCCTTCGTTTCGGTTTTGTCCCAATGGGTTTTCCGAAGCAAGGTTTTTAACGAGGCAATATTTCACTTCACAATAAATCCAATGTGTTGATCTAAGCCCAAGAGAAGTCCAAGATGCTATCTATCAAGTCCAGCCCATTTTGAGCATGTTGCAAGTCCAAGAAGAGCCCAAAATCATCACTTCATTTCCTTGCCAACTAAAGTGACGAAAATGAAGATCTTGGAGTCAAAGTTCATCACTTCCTATGTGTTTTGCATGCAATTTTCATTAACTAGTCAAACCATTAATTATGTTTTTATTTCCAAGAGAGTGTGCATGTACACTTCTCTTTTACTATATAAGTGGCTTGCCACTTCTCATTATCAATTCATCTAGCTTTTGAAAATCATTCATCTCTTTTCTTTCTAGATCAAATCTCGATTGTGAGTAATATCAATCGAAAACTTTTGTCTATTTTTGGTGAGTCATATCCGAAAGTAGCAAAGTGGAATATCAAGGGCTTTTCCGCACCCCTTGTGAGACCATTCGATCCACATCCCTTGAAGCAATCCTTGCTTGCAAGGCTTATCAATCGTTACCCAAACCGTGAAGTGAGAGTCCTTGGGAGGATCGTGTCAGGTGGTATCAGAGCACCACTCCACAACCTGGGTAGTCTTCGTTCCATTCTCTCTTCATTTCATTTCATCATCGTTCCATTTTAAACTCGTTTCTGAATTTTCCAGATTTCAGATATGTTTTCAAAACTTTTTCATAAATAATTGGTTCATCCTAAAATTGCGAATTTGGGAATTTTTGAACGTGTTTTACTATTTTTATTTGAACCGATCATTTCAGTGCATCAAATCTGTCCATTCGTATTCAAATCGTGTTCATAATTTTTTTTATAAAAATTTCTGTTTGAACCAACTCCATTATTTTCCAAGGACTTGTTTCTTGTGATATTTTGGTGATTTATTTTTCAGGTACAACATGTCGGGAGCAAGTGAAACGGATACCTCTCAATCTAGACGTGAACGAGAAGCGGCGATGGCTCAAAAGATCGGTGCCACCACCGACCTACTACATGAGATGAGAGACCGTATAGCCACACTAGAGGTAAGGACGCCGAGAAGGCAAGAAAAATACAACGGTGCCAACCATGGCGTTGCACAAGGAGTTGATATGGTCAAGGATCCAACCATTGTGTTGGTCAAGGTAGTCGTCGTATGCCGGGTAGACAAAGAGCCCGAGAGAACGATCCCGATGTCTTCCTTGATTGGGAAAAGAACATAGATTCGGTCTTTGATTGTCAAGGTTATTTCGATCACAAAAAGGAATTTGCCACACTGCCTATCTATGACGACTATGGGGAATATGCGGCTGAAGAAGATAATTCTATGGACATGAATCAAGATGACCGATCAATCTTTATGCCGAACGATCGATCCTTTTCATCCGAATACAAATCATCAAGCTACTTGCAACAGATGAGAACTGAGCAACAACAACGAATTTCCAACAAGGGAAGTGACTTTCCTCGACCAAGTGAACCTTGTGGAGATTCTGGTTGAGACATAAATCACTTGGAAGGAGCAGAATTCATACTTTCTTTGAAAATTCCACCGGATGACCTTATTGTCGACAACATGAACAAGCATCCAAATGATCCAATATGGGATAAGGAAAGTTCTGTTTTGCTACACAAACCACTTCTCGGATTCAAGGGAAACCAAATCCATCAAGGAGAAGGAAATGAAACAAATGAACAACTCTCCCTATTGAACCATGACCGTTCTGATTTTGAAGAAATCAATGAATATGAGTCTTTTTAAATACTAGCATAGATCATGAGCAAGACCTACAAGAAATGCTTGCAAGGAACAATCGTTGAAACAATTCCTTGTGGCGTCCAAAAAGGTAAAAAGGTTGTAAGTGATTCTTCTAACTCCCTCAAGAAAACTAAGAAAAGCTTGTTGCTTAAATTTAAAGAAATTCCTTCGGGTATTATTAACCATGTACCGGAACTTATAATTTCGAGTAAGACCACTCTTATTTCACAGAAAAATCAAGTTGGAGTTTCTCAAAAGGAGAGTTCGATCCATAACTATTGGTCCAGCTGTAGGCAATTCGATCGACCCTTTGAAATTCCCGACCAACCGCATGTTAACTACTTGGTACGAATGAGAGAGGAGCTAAGGGGAAGAAATGCTAAAGAACATCAACCACTTACTTAGCGTAATCCGAATTTGAACTTCAAATTTACTAACTTAGCTCGTTTCCGTGTAGGTTCTTCGGATTTGAGGTCAAATCCTTTTGAAGAGGGGGGGGGGGGGGGGGGGGGGGGGGGAGATGTTATTATCCTGGATAGGCAGCTTGGACCAGAGCTAGGAGCCTTGGTTGAACCAGTTGGAAAGCTCGAGGAAAGATCTCGATCGGTTGCTAACCGATCAACATTTCACTTGAAGATAGGCGCTAAGGCCAAGAAATTCACTTCGGTCTTAGGGAAGTTGTACCATCCGGGGTACTTGGGTCAGGACGTAGAAGTTGAATACAACCTCACCGGTTTTTGATATCAGGCCCAAGTAGATCGACCATTGGCTCAAGTGAAGTATTGTGCTCTTTTCCTTCGTTTCGGTTTTGTCCCAATGGGTTTTCCGAAGCAAGGTTTTTAACGAGGCAATATTTCACTTCACAATAAATCCAATGTGTTGATCTAAGCCCAAGAGAAGTCCAAGATGTTATCTATCAAGTCCAGCCCATTTTGAGCATGTTGCAAGTCCAAGAAGAGCCCAAAATCATCACCTCATTTCCTTGCCAACTAAAGTGACGAAATTGAAGATCTTGGAGTCAAAGTTCATCACTTCCTATGTGTTTTGCATGCAATTTTCATTTATTAGTCAAACCATTAATTATGTTTTTATTTCCAAGAGAGTGTGCATGTACACTTCTCTTTTACTATATAAGTGGCTTGCCACTTCTCATTATCAATTCATCTAGCTTTTGAAAATCAATCATCTCTTTTCTTTCTAGATCAAATCTCGATTGTGAGTAATATCAATCGAAAACCTTTGTCTATTTTTGGTTAGTCATATCCAAAAGTAGCAAAGTGGAATATCAAGGGCTTTTCCGCACCCCTTGTGAGACCATTCGATCCACATCCCTTGAAGCAATCCTTGCTTGCAAGGCTTATCAATCGTTACCCAACCCGTGAAGTGAGATTCCTTGGGAGGATCGTGTCATAAACTCTAGCAACCTAAGCACCAGATTCACTAGGCTTAGCTAGAATTAAATTCCTATCATCCTCCTCCTACTGCCATGATTCCGTGATCACACTTTTCCTTTACCTGCAACACATAGAAATAAGAGTTGTGTAAGTATTTCATAAATACTTAGTGAGCCGGTCATACCATCTACTGGCGTAACAAGCAGGCTCAGGCAACATAACAAACAACAATATAATTATCATAATCCATCAACTACACCACATTGTGTTTTAAAAATCTTTTCGGAACCAAACAGGTCGTGTCGATCGACACGACTCAAGTGCTCATGTCGAGCGATAGCCGAAGGTTGTCGATCGACACGACTACTGCACTCGTGTCGAGCGACACCCTCCTGGTATCGATCAACATGCCTCGTATTCATTAGAAATGAGTTTCTCTTCTCTCAACCCAATTCCGACGAATACGAGTGGCAAACCTCCATACGATCAACACAATAATAATCCACAATCACACAGCAATGATATCCATCCATATCACAAAAAATTCCATCACAAAACATCACAAAAATCATCAAACAATTTGTCATCGCCTAGAAACCTATGGTCTCGAGCTCATCTTAGCTTTTCAGGAAAAGGAAATCCAAAAACCACACAACCAGCACTAAACACAGCCTCAACGAGGCCAAAAGTCACTGGTTAACCCTTCTCTATCCCCTAAAACTCATCAATTAGATTTTCCCTTAATCGAATAAGAATTTCTGAAAAATAGAACAACATACTGACTTCGAATGACCATAAAAGATGGAGTTTACCTCAGAATCATGATCTGAAACATGATTTGGAAACTAGACACAAACGGCTTTCCAATAATATAAAAATAATTGCTTAATTCCTTTTGTAACTACGGAAAAAGCCCTCAGAGTAGTATGATCACATACTCGATTCTGCACAGACATCTCTCACGAAAACAGAGATATCTATAGCATACGCATCCGATTGACAAACCGATTTGCCTCACGACTAGCTAAGAGAGAGAAGAAGTTACCCTTAAATTTGATGATGATTAAAATTGATCTTCTTGTCCGTTTCTCTTCTCTACCAGAACAAAACAGAACTTCCTCCTCCTCACTTAACCACCAAACCTCTTATGAATCACCAAAACTTCTCTCAACCTCTCTAACATATTTTCTGACTTTAACCATGAAAAAAGGAGGCTTCTCAACCTTATAAACAAGATTCTAGGGTTCTTAACCCAAACCCAATCAAACCGAACAAACCGAACGATTTAAAATTGAACTAGTCTCTTACTAAATTCACAAAATTTGGTTTGCGTATGTTACAATTCACCTCCACTAATCTGGATTCGTCCTTGAATCCCCATAAAACGTCTATCAAAGACCCAAAACCTGACCCAAAACCGGTCAATACCACCTGAGATCCTATCACCCGATCTCCGAGGCACCCGATGCTTATACGCGCGTTTTCAGATATTTATTACTCTTAACTCATTTCACACCCCTCCCACTCGTAGGACGCATCCTTTGTGCTGTCGGTGTCTCATGCCCCATCGACTCTCAGGACGCTTCCCTTGAGCTCTGGGTATACAGGGAAACTAATCATCCTCTCGATAGAACTAATCATCCGTCGATACTCGTAATGGAAACTAATCATCCCAAAAGAGTATACATGAGAACTAATCATCTCTTCTGAGGAACTAATCATCCTCACTAGAGAACTAATCATCTCCGAACCAAAATAAATGAGTTATTCGGGACCGCAACCTCTAGAGTAATAAATCCTAAAACGTCTATAAATATCTACCGATTAGAACTACCTCCTGTGGCCAAAATCCGATATTCCCTAACCCGGAATATTAAAAACCACATTACCAACACTGGTCAACGTCATCAACCTCACATATAAGAACTACTCATCTTATATAACACAGATAAATAAGGAACAACTTCATCTCACTAAGGTTAACACTACTGTCCACAACCTGACCAGATTTGCCTGGAAACATCATGCCAAGCTTTCTAAACGCAATATCAACCCTAGACTGGACGCCCACATACATAACTCCAACTACACTCTAGACGAACCTCATCCCTCTGGAGAAAGTACATCTCCCAAAACCCGATATTCCCTTGCCTGGAATACCCTCATACATATGACCCAAAAATCCTAGTCCAACTGAGAAGTACCACAAGAGATCCTCGCCTGACACTAAAGGCTTACCTCTAATCCCCTATTTATACGCACGTTCCTAGACATTTATTTCCTTTAACTCATTACCACACACACTCACTCTCATGAACACATCCTTCGAGTCAAAGCCAACCAGGAAAACCACCATCCCCTCGAGAGTACCACCATCTCTCGATACCTATACTGGAAACCACTGTTCAAAATAAGTACACAGGAAAACCACCGTCCCCTAGAGAGAGCCACTGTCGCTCAGTACTTACACTGAAAACCACTGTCCTAAGTAAGTACTCTAGAGTACCATCGTCTCCAAGTAATGAGTTATTAGTAACAAATTCTAGAACGCCTGTAAATATCTAAGATTAGACTACCTCATGTGGCCCACACTCGATATTCCCTCACTCGGAATATCCACACAAAAAATAAGAATCACACGTCTTATAACACAGAAATATAAGGAACTCCATCTTATAAATCTCCAAAAGTATAAATCGTTACAACGAAACGAAAAATACAAAATACAACAAAGCATCAACATGGTAAACCACCGAAACTGGAATTACAAAGAAAAGTAAAGCTCACACCGCGACTTGCTTGTCGAACCACTTTGAACTTTAACTTCATCTTTGTCTCAGGCTCCCAAGTCTCCTCCTCCGTACCACTACAATACCACAAGACTCTCAGCAACGGTATCCTCTTTCGACGCATAACCTTGTTTCTCCTCTCAAGGATCCTCCCAGGTTTTGCCGCTACAGTCAAATCAGCCTAAAGATCCTCCAGAATCTTAGCCACCAATACCTCCGACTCATGCAGGAACTTCGTCAACATGAGCACATGGAACACCTTATGAGATTCCTTCATGATCGGAGGTAACTCTAACCTATAAGCCAACGGTCTAACTCGCTCCACTACTGGCAATGGACCCATAAATCTCGGACTCAGCTTATTCTCTGAAATCGACCTGTTGGGGCCTTGCAATATGGCCATCTTGAGATACACTCTATCTCCGACAGCGAACTCCAACTCTCTCCGCCACTTATCGGCATAGCTCTTATACCGATCCTGAGCCTCTTTCATATTCAGCCGCAAGACACAGATCTTCTCTGTCGTCTCTTGCACAAAATTAGCACAAAAAATGCTCCTCCCCCACTTGGGTTCAGCATACACACCTAAAACTCTAAAAATTTATCGCAATCAATGTCCCACATCCACTCTGGAATGGGCAATCACTACATCAATCCACTCGAAATTTTTTGCTAAGTCCTTTACTAGCTGCTCGAATCGCACTATGCAACTCACCATCTTGCTCACCTGAACTCACACTCACTAAACTCGAGGTCTAAATCCAATCACATTCTTATACCACGATCCAATATTGATTACTCATACTTATCTCGACACCATCACACTCTCAGGATGTCTCCTTCAAGGTAATGATGTCGCTGCCACTCCACTCTCAGGACGTCTCCATTAAGCTCTGGATAAGAAAAAAACACTTTCTATAGAGTAATCAATTCATACGTGTACAAGCACCTGAAGACTAGAAATTCCACCTGATATTAACATGCTATTCCATACTCCGGCATATCATCTCTGCTCTAACTGAACACCTGACTAACACAACTACTCACTCTCGAGATCCATTCGTGACTTTCGAAGCTCATCACTAACCCAATGTTTATACGTACGTCATAGACATCTATTGCTTTTAACTCAATCTATTCCCTGACACTCGCAGGACGCATCCTAGAGCTATCAAAAAAATATACCGCTCGCACTCTCGAGATGCATCCCTCGAGCTAATGATATATGGGGAACACATCCCCACGAGAGAATACTATCCCTCAAAAACATATCGCTCGCACTCTCGAGACGCATCCCTCGAGCATACGATATCTGGGAAAGATATCTTTGCAAGAGAACCTATCTCTCAACAACATATCACTTGCACTCTCGGAACGTATCCCTTGAGCCAGCGATACCCTGACACTCGCAGGACGCATCCTGAAGCTGTCAAGTATCATACCGCTCGCACTCTCGGGATGCATCCCTTGAGCCAGCAATCTCTGGGAAGCTAAACATCCACGAAAAGAATGAGCTTTTCAAGACTATAACCCCTTAGAGCAACAAATACTAAACGCCTATAAACAACAAGATTAGGACTACCTCAAGAAGCCCAAACCAAATTCTGAATCCTTAGTGTACTCATCTATGGGCCACACCCTCGCCTACGCACCTAAGATGTCTCCTTCGAAGAGACCTGAAAATGAACCAATTGCCTAGATGCAATCAACAAGCCTGATCACACTCCTGAGCCACAAGAACCTACTCAGAAGGTTTACCTGGTTAATTGCCTCCCAACTAAAGGATTCCTGCAAAATAGCACATAAACGCAATGGGGTAATCCCGCTCACTAATGCCTCGACGTTCTGTTCCCTAGCTGGGTCAACTCTCCGTTAACTTAAAGCATCTGCCATCAGGTTAGCCTTACCAAGATGGTAGACAATGCCCGAAACAGAATCTGCCAACCATTCTACCCAAAGCCTTAGCCACACACTCCTGATACCTTACTGAAGAAACACCAGAAAATCATACATAAAGATGGTCACCGAAAACATTCAGATTCTCCTGAAACACGCCGTTCCTCGAACACATGAATGCTATTGGTGCATTTGTCACCCCAATTAGCATCGCCATAAACTCATACCGACCATACCTCAGCCTCTTGTGACCTCAATGACCATTCAGATGGACTCTGAACAGTCTAGCCAATTCATACTCAGAATGACATTATACAGCTTCACCAGAATAATCCCCACTTCCTGTTCTGTCCCTGCACAGGCTTGCAGCCATTGCTAGGACCCGCCTGCTGCTGCAGCTTCCTCGGCTGAACAGCTAGAACAGCAGGAACAACCCTTATTGCTTCATGATCTCTTAGATCCTACTTAAAATCAACAGCCGACACAACAAACTCCGCCCTCGAGGCAAAACTGGACACTCAGCACGGCGTCCTCAAACTCAGTAGAAGTCCTTACAAGAATCTTTTTATCTATGTCTGCTCATCCTCCATGCCTCTGCCTGTATAGACCAAGAGCCTGTTGCACTCAGCATCATACTTTCCTGACTGGTCTCCCTGAAATAGCTCCACAAATTTCACCTCAAGACGGTATACTACCACCTAAGGAAAGAACCTAGAATCAAACTCTGCTAAGCATTCTCCCCAGGTCCACACTGCCTGCCTAAGGCTGGCCTCAACACCTCTCTACCAGAGATGCGCATCACCATCAAGGTAATGAACCGCCAAACCCCACCCGGCATCCCTCAAGACACCAAAAAGAATGGCCAAACCGCTCCAATCTCAACCTTCACTCGAACCTCTTCGGACTTAGCGCACCCCAAGAAGAAACTCAAACCAAAACGCTGGATCTGCTTCATCATCCTCAATTATGATGGAACCTGCTCTGCAGCTGCAGCCCTCGGTTATACCTCTGCCACACGTGGCGATACTGGCACCGCACTGGCACTGCACTTGGTAACCGCTCCCACAACTAAGCCAACAGATCCGCCAGACAATCATCTTGACCCAGAATCACACCCGCGGTCGTACTCCCATATAGGCCTCCCACACTACCACTCACACTCGTACCCTCACTGGTACCACCAGTCCTCAGACTATCACTAACACTGCTGCACTCCTGGATCCCTCATGAAACATCAGAAATAAACTCACGCGTCTCACTCGACGCCATACTATCGGCGGACTCACTCATACGTCCCGATCTCGACTTAGGCCTCCATAGCCACGACCTCTAACAACTCCAGCCATCACTCTCTGCATTTCGCAAATATACAGACTACCAAAACTAGAATTCAACAATAGAAGTCACCAATAACAAATAAATACTTACCGCATAATCTCTTTAAAGGCATGGAGAGGATGATCTAAGACTCAAGAACTGAATAATTACACATAATCAATTCTAAACACATAGTCTCAGTTAACACAACCTACTGCCCTAAAACCGTAAGGGCTTTGATACCAAAATGAAACAACCAGCAAGGTGTCGATCGACACGCCTCAAGTGTTCATGTCGAGCGACACCCAAAGGTTGTCGATCGACACGACTACTGCACTCGTGTCGAGCGACACCCTCCTAGTGTCGATCGACACGCCTCTATATTCATCAGAAACGAGTTTCTATTCTCTCAACCCGATTCCGATGAATACGAGTCACAAACATGCATACGATCAACAAAATAATAATCCACAATCACACAGCAATAATATCCATCCATATCACACGAAATTCCATCACAAAAATCATCAAACAATCCGTCATCGCCTAGAAACTTATGGTCGCGAGCTCATCTTAGCTTTTCAGGAAAAGGAAATCCAAAAACCACACTACCAGCACTAAACACAGCCTTAACGAGGCCAAAAGTCACTGGTTAACCCTTCTCTATCCCCCAAAACTCATCAATAAGATTTTCCCTCAGTCGAATAAGAATTTCTGAAAAATAGAACAACATACTGACTTCGAATGACCATAAAAGATGGAGTTTACTTCAAAATAATGATCTGAAACATGATTTGGAAACTAGACACAAAGGGGTTTCCAATGATATAAAAATATTTGCTTAATTCCTTCTGGAGCCCTGGCAAAAAGCCCTCTAAGTAGTCTGATCACATACCCGATTCTGCATGGACATCCCTCATGAAAACAGAGATATCTCTTAGTATACGCATCGTATTGACAAACCGATTTGCCTCACGGCTATCTAAGAGAGAGAAGAACTTACCCATTAAATTTCACGATGATCGGAATTGATCTTTTTGTCCGTTTCTCTTCTCTACCAGAACAAAACAGAACTGCCTCCTCCTCACTTAATCACCAAACCTCTTATGAATCACCAAAACCTCTCTCAACCTCTCTAAAATATTTTCTGACTTTAACCACAAAAAAGGATGCTGCTCAGCCGTATAAAAATGATTCTAGGATTCTCAACCCAAACCGAATCAAACCGAACCAACCGAACGATTTAAAAACCAGTTCTTTACCAAATTCACAAAATTTGATTTGCGTATGTTAAAATATATATATATTACTTTAAAAGATTAGGACTTTCTTTTTGTAAAAACAAATAAGGATTTATAACATCCGCAAACCAAAATTCGGGATTTTGGTAAGGGTGTCCATCAATACCATAAGGTGTATCGATCGACACCAATGTTTTCGATTTCGATTCGATTAGATTTTTATTGCTCGGTTTGAGTCGGTTTTGAATGCGGAACCCTGGGTCGTCGTTTAAAAGGGTCCTTTGCGTCGAGCAGCCGTGGAAGAGGTAGAAAACAAAGGTTTTGAGAGAAAAGAGAGAGTTTTGAAGAATTGTGTGACTTCTTGAGTATTTCGTTCGAGAAGTGGTGTTTGTGGTTGATTATGGCATGAATTAGAGGTTTTTTTATGAGTTTGAGGCTGATTTCGTGGCTGTCTTCATTCTCACTCATAACCATTTCGTTTTTCTCTCCGAATCCTTAAGGTGAGTGCACGGCCTTGGTTTATCTGTTATAATAAGGTGTTCTTGATTGATTGATTGATTGTTGTTGTTTGATGGAATTGAGAATTGTGTTCATATTCGTTGTTGTTGGCTGTTTTTCGTGTATTGTGTTTGTGTTTATCGATGCAGATGATTGCTCGATGAACCGGAATCGAGCCATGTGAGGATAAGCTCGATTCTGCGTTCTACAATGGAGTGTCAATCGACACCTAACTCTTGTTGAACTCATGTCACTCGACACCGTGGTGGTGTGTCAATCAACATAGGTTTCTGTGTTTTGCGAATCTATTGTGTCGCATGTCGATCGACACCGTGGTGGTGTGTTGATCGACTCATACTTCTGTGTTTTGGAAATTGGTTTGTATACTGTATTTTCGTATCGTGGTCATAATGAATTGCTAGCTGATTTGTGCTGTGTCTTGGATTTCATTATCCTGTGTGATAATACTTACACATCTCTTTTTCCCATGTGATGCAGGTAAAAATCAAATGTGATTGTGGAATTAAGGCAATGAGAGAGGATGATTAGGATTTCTATTTATGCTTTGTTGTTTGAGTTAGAACCTGGCGTTTATGTTGATAGCTTACGATGATTATGAAATTCAGTTTGCTGTTGAATTATTTGGTCGATTTATTTATACGATTTATGTAATATTTGATTATTTCCGGTTTAAGTGTTTAATTATTTATGTTGGTTATTGTTTGGTTTGTTGGTTGAATTAACCATTGAGAATTAGTTTTTATGGGAATACTAAATTCGGGTTAATTATTTTTTTAAAAAAAGTTTGGTTGTTTCATATATAAATAAGAACCGTTGAAAGTGATGATGACAATAAAGCATATGCATCTGATGAGGCAGATGAATCTAATCCAAACGAAGATAAAAGTGCTTTTTCAAAATAATCTTTAGTTTATTTACTTGTTTAATAATTTTTCTATTTTATTGGTTTTATGATTTTATTTAACATACGTAAACATTTTAATTTAATTTTTGTTTTCAAATTGAAAACTTTTATTGGATTTATAATTATATATGGAATGTGCTGGTTTTTTTTTAGTTTATGATGTGATTTAATATATATATATATATATATATTTTTTTTTTTTTTGTGAATTGATTTAATTTATATATGAATAACTCATTTAACCCATTAAACCAACAAGTTTCATATTGATGGAATTGAGTATGTAAATTCAACCCACATAATAAATGGGTCGGGTCCAAACACTCCGACCAAAATATCGAACCCATGTAGATTTGGGTCGGGTCGGATCGCGTTACCCATTTTGACACAACTACCGTTTGGTTATAAATCATGCCTTTGTTACACCTCTACCCATTTTGACAACACTACCGTTTAGTTACATATTTGGATGCAAACTTTCATATCTGCGTAGATGATTCATATACTGTACTCTGATGATAGATAAACCATTACAAGAAAAATACTGTTTTCGAAACGAAGTAATACTATAGTGAGTCCACATAAGAGACTCCTAAGAGTTAGTAGGATATATTTTTTTAAAAAATACAAGGAAAATTTATACAATAATGGCACTATAAAGATAATTAAACAAATCCATAACAAGCTCACGTTCTGTTGCTCCTTGGATCCACAACCTGTTTTATCTTCTTAAACCGAACTTTTGTTCTGTCCATGACACATAAGTTGGACGTGTTTTGGATGATATTTATAAGAGAATTTTTAAGAAATGCTATTCTTGATATGCCATTTTGCAAAAATGCCACTATTAGTTTTCTCTAATTTAAAATTTTTTTATGTTTGGGTTAATATTTAGTTTTGTGAGTTTAAGATTTGTAAGAGATCAAAAAATTTTAAGACTGAAAATTTTAAGATATTAAGTTTTTAAACGAATTTATATTTGACATATTGGTAAAAAATAATTTTAAAATGACATATTTGTAAAAGATAATTCAAAAGTCGTCGAAGAAATCGTCGAGCAGATTGTCGACGAGCAGATCGACGACGAGCAGCATGAAGAAGTCAGGCTTGCTCGCGAAGAACAAGAGCGCGTCGAGCGACAGGAAGAGGAAATCGCTTGACGTGTAGAATTGCATCGTGTCGCTCGACAGGCATAGGTTGTCGCTTGACAAGGTCAAAACCAAGGTGTCAATCGACACGATATTGTTGTCGCTCTATAGGAAGACCACATTCAGCCAGGTGAGCTGAGAAACATCGTGAATGCTGCAGCGAGAAGAACACTAGCAGACTTCAACCGTCCAGAGCGATATTATGCCAATCGATCAGCAATTCGTCCACTTCTGTTCCAAAGGAACTACTTCGAGCTGAAGCGTGCTTACTTCAATTTAGTAGCTCAAGACCCTTTCTGCGGTCTTCCTCATGAGAATCCTATGGATCACATTGAGAGGTTTGAGGACCTTGCATCTAGCATCAAGGCTAACGGAGATTCTGAGGACTATCTATTCTGCAAGCTTTTCCCATACTCTTTACATGGGGAAGCAAAACATTGGTTGAGGATTCTTCCACCGGGCTCGCTAACTAACTGGGAAGACACAAAGAATGCTTTCTTAAGCAATTTATTTGATGATGCGAAGTCCGAGGGCCTTACAACGAAGATTGCTACTTTCACACAGGGAGATCTTTAGGTATTCAAGGATGCGTGGCATAGATTCAGGCAGGGGCTACCAGATTGTCTACATCATGGCTTCAGTGAAGTTCAACTACAGAGCATTTTCTACAGAGGGATCGCGCTAAGGTATTCGGGGACATTGGATGCTACGAGTAATGGTAACTTCAACACCAATTCTCCAAAGACAGCCTTGAGACTCATTGAGAACTTGGCTAACAGCAACAGTACCAAGAACGTAGAGTATGAGAGGAGCCAGGGGAAGAACATCAGTGGTAATCAGTTTGCATAGGTTACAAAGAAGCTCGATTCGATGCACGATCTTCTAGCTGGAAAGAAGACGGTTCAGTTCGCTAAGGAGGTTGAGACATTCGAACTAAAAGATGTGATCTACATCACTGGATCTGGTTATCAGAAGTACGATAATCAGCAGGGATATGGTTCTTCATACCAGAAGCCATATCAGAGCAGAAGCTACACAAGGGACTATGGTTCATCTTCTTACCAGAAGCCTCCACCTCTAACTGCAGAGAGTAAGATGGAGGCCATGATTGAACGAATGCTGGAAGGACAGCAGAAGTTTACTGTTGATTTAAATGGGAAGCTAGATTCTGTCTACAAGAATTTTAATGGAAAGATCGAGTCTTTGAACTTTCACATGAAGAGGTTGGATATGCAAGTAGCTCAAACAAGTGAATCAGTGATAAAGCATCGAGTCTTATTTAACACTTAATTCACTTAGGTTGTTAGAGAATTCATTAGAAAAACTTGTTTAGACATAGGAATTGGATTATTCAATGTTTAATTACATGATTATCACCTTTATGCAACTTTTCACAAATCCACTTTTTGGGTTTTTAATTTAATTCGGATTTGTGTGTTTCTAAAGGTCATAATGCATTCATTGGGTTAATTTCATCATATATACATAGGATTAGCTTGCAATTTGACATATTAGAGCTTCAATTTCATAATTGCAAATTTTTCATGTCATTAAGCATTAATCCGAAAACTATGATTAAAATTGAGAAAAATTATTTGGCCTTGGATTACCTTTCTTCCATGTTTCTTGTATATTGTTATGCTTTTTAATAAATAAAATTCTCATTAGAAGCAATTCTTTTGGAATTTTCGATTTTCAAGAACATAGCATGCTTTTTCAAGATTTTCTTTTGTAGTGATTCCAATGGAGGACAAGCCTATCACGAGAAGGTCTAGTAGAATTGCAAAACCACGTGAGAAGCCGAAAATCATTGGAGAACGAGAGCCTCAAGCTCTGCGTCGATCGCGTTCAAGGAAATCTACAAAATCGAGAAAGAAGAATGGAAAGGAAATTTTGAGAGAGGAGGATGAAGAAATGGAATATCACCTTTGAGACGAAGAAGATGAAGATACGAGAGAGCCAATTATATTTGTAGAAGTCACACAAACCATTGTGCCAAAATCGGTTCCTCTACCCAAGAAACCGAAACAAGAGAAGAAAAAGTCGAATACCATTGAATCTTCAAGAACTAGCGTCGTAATGAAGACCGTTGGACCCGATATCCGAGCCGATGTAGACTATTACACGCACCTCAAGCGATTCGTCATTCCTCCAACACCTATGATCGATTCCGAAACTCTTGACTTACTCGGAATTAGAAAAGATGTGGAGTGGTACCTCGAAGAACTCGGTTTGACGAAGTTTGTATCAATGAAGAGCCTGACTTACGCGGAGATAAGTAGGGAGTTTTTTTCGACCGTGTCATTGGAATATCCGAGGGGAAAAAATAGGATAGCTATGGAAGGAGTCTTAAGGTTCACGGTTAGAGGTATGACATACACTTTGACTATCGAAGACATTTTTGATATCTTTGGATTTGAATGCGTTGAGAGAACGAAGTTTACGACTAGAGATACGCACTACAACGAATGGATGAGGTTTGTTAATGAGAGACTCACTCCAGGAATCTCAAAGGCGGCCAAGATCACTCATCCGGTGATTCGTTATGTGCATGCACTCATCAGACAACTTCTTTATAGTAGAAAGAAGCAAGGAAAGGTGAAACTCGATGAGTTCTTCTTGCTAATCGGACCATTTGTAGAGGATTCGGAGAAGGCTAATCTCGGTTCTCTATTGGCTAAACAATTGGTCATGGTTAAGCATGAAGCATCAAAGGAGAGACTAGTAAAGGAACCATCCTGTAACTTTGGAAGCGTAATCACCATACTTTTGGATGCTTGTGGATTCGACTTAAGCGAAGAACGTCACTTAACCGGATAAAGCAAGATTGATCTTTTGGCGCTCCAAAGGAAACATTTTCTTAGGGGATGGTACGATAAATCGGAAAGCTTTGGTTACCTCTTCACATCCCCTTACTCGGAAGAAGAAAAGTGCGTCTTCCTTCCCTACAAGGACTTACCGGATTTTAGTGATGGAATGCCTTACTTCAATCCTCCACACACTCAATGGTATTGTCCTCTTGTGGGAGTTTCACTTTTCTACACCGCACAAGCTCTTGTGCGTAACAAGGAGAAGGCGCTTCAAGAGCGTGTAGCCGCTGCCACCCGACCATCTTCCTCCATGCCGATCCGAAACCGTACCTCCACGACCGAAAACAACAACGATTCAATCGAATGGTTCATGACTAGCTTACGGGAAGAAACAGAGAAGAGAAAGGAGCTTGAAGCTAAAATATCCAAGCAAGGCAAGTTGATTTCTACACTTGTTAAAGTGGTTAAGAAGACGGTCCCTCACTTTTTCAAGCGCTCAACCAAGTACCGTACCAAGACTTCTACCGATTACGAGTTAGGTAATTTGTCACTTCTTTCGGGTTTTGATCGCGACGAAGACGGTGAGGATGATGTCACAAGCCACCACTACAACCTAGAGACTCACGGCCAGCCTACTACGGAAGCTCATTCCGGCGACACGGAGATCATCTACCTCGATTTCGGCGGTGAACACATGCTCGCCGATGTTCCGGATACTTCGGAGTCTCTTTCGCCTACATTTTGAGCAAGGTGTTTCGACTACTATCCCTCTATCCCTATTTCAGTTTTATTTATATTGTGTCGATCCTTCCCATTTATCACTTATTTTCACTCCGGGACGGTGTGAATTAAGTCTGGGGGGATTAATCGTACTAATGTCATTTTCTTTTTATTTTTCTTTTCTTTTCTTATTATTTTTATTTGGAATTTTATCGAGTCAAAACACTATGTTTTGGAGCATAAACATTTTCAGGAATGTATGCTTAGATGTTATGATTCAGTGATTTATCACCAGATGAGTTCAGGAAAGCCGATTTAGAAACCTTCATGACCGGACTCGCCCCATCCAAATACGGTTTTGCCTCGCCGATACTAATCTGATTTTGACTCTATTTACACTAACCACCTCATTGTTTCTTGTTAAGGAGTTAGACCTGGAAACGTAATATACGTTCAAGACACTTCTACCCTTCTTTTTACCCCATTCAGTGTCTTGAGCGGCTAGCTCATTTTTAGTTGGTACCCTACCTAAGCCCTTAACCTTTCATTCAGACCACTTGCACTTCTTTTGCTATGTCCACTATGCAGATATGTGTAAAAACGTCGGAGAGAAAAGGGTCGACGCAATTTTCCAGTCACTAGAAGATGCGAAGACCAATACTAAAAGGAAGGAGTACAAACAACGAATTTACAGAGAGTTTGGCCGATCCTTGGAAGCTTATATCATGGTAAAATCTTGTGCCTTACTTGACTCATATCTTTATGAATCCATTTCCCCCTTGCAAAAAAAAAAAAAAAAAAAAAAAAAAACGTAAAAAGGGGAAGGAAATGGAATCCAAAGAGTCTTAAGGCTAGATAATACCCAAGGATGATCAAGATACAATGGAGAGAAGAGTGATTTAAGAAAGATTCTCGGAGAAAAGTCTAAGTTTGGGGGAGAAAAGACTAATTACAAAGTGATTGGGAAGTTGCGGACTTCAATAGATCTGTTCTCTCTTGCAATTTTGCATAATGTCGCGCAACCCGGAGAAAATGGTAACCCTAAACACTTTTAGCCTCACCCATTAAACTAGCCTTTCCTATACCGAGCCGTTTACCTAACGATTCCTTAATAAGAAACTCCACACTTAGAGTCAATTGAAAGTGCGGTTGAAACTTGGTGAGATTTTTTATTTGAGTATGGAACAGGCTGTGAAAGTTATGAATGGTGGATGAAGGAGTCACCCTCGGACCGATCGCGAATCATAGCATCGATGCTATGTTTATCAGAAATTGTAAGTCTCCCGTATTTTCAAACCTCTTTTCTATTCTTGGATTTTGCTTGAGGACAAGCAAGGTTTAAGTTTGGAGGAGTTAATATACTCTATATTTTACCTATTTTACTATCTATTTTAAAGTATTTTCAAAGCATTTCAATAAGGTTTTACACCAAAGAGGTAGTTTTTCCTCGTATTTCTAGTTTTAGGTTGTTAATAGGCGAAATCATCTAAAAGGAGAAAAAATTGCCTAAAGCGGTGTATTCCGAGCTACAGAAAGTTTATTAATCCAAAGATTTAGTCCAAGCCATGAATTTCACAAGATATCACATTCTACCAAGATGGACAGAATCGAAGCACCCGAAGTTCTGCTACAGACGGACAACCAAATCTACTTGGAAATCAGTGAATGACTGCTACATATCAAGATGTTTGAGTCAGCTTTCTAATGAAGTTAGATGTATCACGATTGGAGCTGTGAGCCGGAAGATACATTGGATTTAGTGAAGACATGTCCTACCACCTCGAAGATGAAGAAGGTGCAGAATGAAGTCAGACTTTGGTGGACCTTAAGGCCGAAGTTGGTAACCATTCTCAGCCCAATGTGTAGTGTTTTCAAACCCATAAACGAGTCCATACTCATGTGGCCGACCTTGATACCTAGAGAGCAGCAGAAAGACGGTTTTGCCCCTGAAGAACCCTAGAAGACCCTAGCACTATAAATACTTGTTTTTAGCCTCTTGTTTTAGGGTGTGCCGAAATTATAAACACTTTTACCTATAGAGAACAGCAGCCACGCCTCCATTGGAGGATCTTGAAGATAGATCTATGTTTTAGGAGCTTTGGTGGATGATCTCGCTTTGTACCTCGCTATAAAGAAGAATATTCTTATCCCTACTCTTTTAATAATGTTTATCATCATGTTTTCTTTAATCTCTTGCTGTTTTTCGTGCACCATGTCTTTGTAGTTCATTAGTTAGGTTTTAGGTATTCAATGAGTTTCATAATTCGATGATTGGTTGATGATTGTCTAGGGAAATTATAGTATCTTCATCTTTACTTGTACTCAATGCATAGTTGCTTTACCGCGCATTTAGCGGCTTGAACTTAGGATTTTATAGATTTTAAAAGCTTATATATTATCCGGAACTAGTATTTGATGAGCCAATCGTCTTAACAACCTAACCCGTTAGTTAAGGAGTTCAGTGGACAATATCATAACCCATACTTTTATTGCGTGTTTTCTCCTTGTAATAACCGTGCGAAAGTCAAGTCTATTAGGGAGAATTAACATAGTGACCGGAGCCACGAAAGTGAAATGGTTATACAACAGTGTTATGAGTCCTAGATGGCGCGTATATCCCAAGTCCCTAAATTAAATCAATCATTATCGTTGCATGATTCTCTGCGAATTGCCTAAGTCCTAACGCTTTTTATCTTATTGTTTTCGACCTTATTCACAATCACCCAAACGACTTTATTTTGTTCTAGCTTTATTTTAATCATTATAGTTCATAGTGTGGTTAACAAGTCCTCGTGGATTCGATCCCTTATCTATACTAATTGTGATTGTTATGCACTTGCACGTAGTTGGATTAAGTGGTAAAACTTAATTCTCACACGCATCAACAAGAAAATACTTTATCCCCTTATTTATTTATCTTATGTACGGAGGCTCCCATTGCTAGTGTACGTAAAGTACAAAAGGAGAAGAAATTATCGGGGTTAAAAGTAGCACGAGCTAGCCCTGCTATCTCTCATCTAGTTTTTGCCGACGATAGTCTTTTTTTCGTAGGGCAACTCCGGCTGAGTGGCAAACGCTTCAGAATATACTACATGTATAAGAAAAGGCATCTGGACAAGAAATTAATTTCTCTAAATCTTCAATTCAATTCGGTCACAAGGTGAATCGGACAGTTAGAGAGGAAATTCATCAACTTTCTGGGATCACAACGATAGGGGGTATGGGTACTTATCTTGGTATCCTAGAAAGTTTGGGAGGTGCAAAGACGCAGGACTTTGCTTTCGTCAAGGACCGGCTGCATAATCATATTAATGGATGGACCTCAAAATTTCTTACAAAAGGAGGGAAATGAGGTACTTATAAAATCGGTAGTGGCTGCTTTACCGACATATATTATGTCTAGTTTTAGACTTCCGAAAACAATAACATCAAATTTGACCAGCGCGGTGGCGCAATATTGGTGGAGATCAAATGGTATTCAGAGAGGGATGCATTGGGTTGCATGGAAAAATCTATGCAGGGATAAGCAAGATGGTGGTCTCGGATTTCGAACAGTTAAGGAATTTGATACGACACTATTAGCAAAACAACTATGGCGATTATTGGACAATCCAAATTCCCTTTTTACCAAAGTGTTCAAAGGGAGGTACTATAGGAAATCTAAACGGATTCAGGTACCTCTTATTCTCCATCATATGGATGGTAGAGTATTGATTTGGCGAGACCCCTTGTAACACCCCCGACCCGATCTAGGTCAAAGTCAACCCGATCTAGGTCAAAGCCAACCTCATCGGTCGCACAACAATCAAACAAGAACATGAGCGACCAACCTTAGACCCGGATCCATATCAGAGATGCCACGTTCGTATATTCGGCCGTCTGTCCTGAGGTTCCAAAAACTCATTTTCGAATATTAGAACAAACGGCCGAGCACACAGTTCCAATCGATCAAAACTTCAAGGCTTTTCAACCCGAGTCTGGAACGATAGTTGGATCGTCCGGACATGACTAAGTATCATACGAAACCCAAGATATTTAAAACCGTTCCTTTATTTATATATACTTCAATTTTTAAAACTGTTACAAAATCTATATGCTCGCGAGTCTGGTATTCCAAAACATTTAAGTACATAATAAACAGTATTTATTTGCAAAAGCAATGAAATCTACCACTGATCATCCTAATGTTCTATCATGTGCTCCCAAGGGTCTGCCCACTAAAGGTTACCTGCAAAACAAATTGAGTCTTGAGCAGTAGTTGCCCAGTGAGTCTAGTCTATAATATTCCCAACCCAAAGCCCAAAATAACAATCAACAAGCAACACTCAAATGCATGCATAATTAACATGATTAATATATGCTATGCATTATGATTTTCCATTCTATAAGGCCAGACGCATTGTCAATTCCCATCACGTGTATCCATCACGTGTATACAAAGGCATCGTTCGGTCCAGAACCACAAAGGCTAAGGACTTAGGATCATTTAACAACTCATGTGGCTGTAATCATACGCTACCACATCGAGAATTTTGCAACGATTGCTTATGCAGTACATGGCCCTAGACTGCAATCCCGTCTCTCTGTGTCATCGTGAACTTAACCCTCCTCGGCTAAGTCACGGATGAAGGGAATGACCAACCGCACACAAAACAAATTTATATGATTTATGAATCTAGCATATATGGATATAAACTTATAAACAATTCGACTTAAATTCTTTCCGTACGTTTTCACTAGTTAAAACACTTAGCAAATCCAAACAATTCGTTTAGGTTCATTCTCAACAGTTAGCAATTCTAGCAAATGGATTATATGAACCTCTATTACGAATTAAATAAACAAGCATGTGTGTTCCACTCATCTAACACACGATCAAGCATCACCAAGACTCACCTTTGCCTTAGAAAATGTATGCGATTTTGCCTAGACTTCCTACTCGCGAATCGCCTTAGACTCGGACTAGATTGGATCAAGACTCGGAAAGACTCCTTCGGATCTTCGGGAATTTTCTCGGAACCGATCCAACATTTCTGTGTTAGATCCTAAGTTTTCTCGATAAGATTCTAGGATTTTCTAGATTGTTATAGAGTTTTAGTGGAAGTTTTTTCGGGAAAAAGGGGTGGAACAAGAAAATTCTCTAAGGAATTTTTTTGGACAAAAGGATAATCCTAAGGATTTTAGGACAAAGAATAATCCTAAGAATTTTCGGACAAATGATGGAAGATTGGTGGTAGGTAGTGGTAGGTACGGTGGACGGTGCTCGGATGGCCACATCTCATCTTCCGGATTTCGCCACATCACTCGGCGTTGTGGCGAAATGACAACCACTCACTCTACCTACCCGATGATGTGGCGCGTTGTGAGCCACACACGCCAACTACCCCCCTATGTGACTCAACGGTGGCCACACGTTTCTCCCGATCGCGGCTCGATGTTTTCTTGGGCGTTTCTCGATCTGCGGTACATACTGAACTATCCCATAATTATTTTCCTCGGCCCAAACTCATTTTTCCTCGATGGAACTTGAATTTTCTATAACCAAAACCTTTCTAAATACTTTCTTTAACTTTTCCAAGTTAAAATTCTCCTAGGCTGCAACTTAGAAAAATTGTGGCCTCTCCGGCCGGCCTTAGGCAGTGAACGGGTCATTACACCCATGGATAGAAAAGGTCTAATCAGATGAGTTGGAATGGGGTCCTCCATTTCTGTATGGAAGGATTCTTGGATTCCAGCTCAAGAGCTTCGGGCAGCTACTTGTAAGACAACAAATTACTACCAATCGTTCAAGGTTTCCCATTTGGTGGACCCTTTAACAAGAACTTGGAATATGGATTTGCTTAATGCAATAATAATTCCCGAAGATGTGGAATTATTCGCAGCATTCCGATAGGAAATATCCTAGCGCCAGATTCGGTTGGCTGGTCTTATACGAAGTCGGGTAAATATACCGTTAAATCGGGATATCAAGTAAAGCGTATTAGTATGAAATCTACTCAAGCCTTGGTTTTTGGTCCAACAATACAACCATTGCAGGATCATTCTTGGAAGATACAATGTCTGCCAAAATTACGATATTTTTTATGGCAAGTTATCACGGGATGTATCTCAGTAACTGCTAACTTACAGAATCATGGAATTAGATGTGATACATAGTGTGCTCGGTGTGGTTTAGAGGAGACAAACAATCGTGCACTCTTTAAATGCCCTCCAGCGTTTCAAACTTGAGCATTATCCACTACCCCGACAGCATCAGGGGTCTTTCCGGTTTCATCTCTTTTGACGAATATGGATTTCCTTTTCTGGAGGATGCCTTCTGGTTATTGGGATAAGACATTTCCTTGAATTTCATGGTATATTTGGAGAGCACGTAATGATAAGGTCTTAAGAGGTATAGACATTTATCCCCGCGTCGTTGTCCGAAATGCATCTGTCGAAGCTCAGGCTTGGGAAAAGACTTTCTTGGAGGAAACTCCTTTGACTACTATAGACATGGGACCCACTTCGGAGCCCCCAAAGTCTTTAAGGTTAAAATATTATACGGATGGGTCATGGAAGGATACTGATTTTGCATCTGGTATTGCTTGGTTTTATTTCTATAGCGAGGATACGGTAGACTTGATGGGTGCTCGTAATACACGACGCAGTTTGTCCCCATTACATTCAGAGGTAGAAGCCTTTGTATGGGCTATGTAGTGCATGCTCCATAACCAAAAGACAGAGGTAGCTTTCGCAACAGACTGTTCTGATTTGGTGGAGATGGTGTCTACACCAATGGAGTGGCTGGCGTTTGTAGTAGAGCTAGAAGAAATTCAGAAGTTGAAGACGAGGTTTCATTACTTCATGTTGTCCCTTATTCCGCGTACTTGTAATTCACGGGAAGACAAGTTGGCGAATTGTGCACGTATAGTTAATCATAATGTTTCTTTTGTAAGCTCACAACCACCGATTTGGGTGACCGGTTGGTGGTAAAAGAGTCTTATGATGTTGAAAATAATCAATTCCTTAACATAAAAGGAATCGGCAACAAAATTGAAATTTGGTTTGTGTTAACGGCGTTATTCTCACATGAACCCAATTATGAATTAAGTAAAAGTAGTGTAGTGGTTATCTTTTTTTATTAATCGTCTCGAATATGCAGAGGCGTTGCTAGACAAAGTGCCGTGCCCATGGCTTTAGAGACCCAAGGAGAATTTGAAATTGAAATATTTTTACGTATTTTTCTAACAATAGTAATAATCTAAATTTAAATAAATGTTAAGAGTGTTAATAAAAAAAAACTAAGTAAAAAAAAATAGAAACTTCTTTTTTAACATGGAAGTAGTGCTAAGTTGGTATGTGAGAATTAAAAATAAAATCATTACCTTACTTTAACCACTAGACTAGAAGTAAGTTTTAGAAATTGGAAGCCCCTACAATAACTATTATGATCCGGGGCCCTAGGCGAATGCCTATTTAAATACATGGTAAACACGGCTTTGGCTAGACATATAAAGGCCAGAGGCAAGACTAATTACTAAAAACTAGGTTTTTAACCCACGTTACGCGTGGGTCTGTTTTACCGATGTGTTTAATTAAAAAATTGTCCAAAACATAAATAATTACTTTACCATAATTACTAAAACAATTCAACATAAATAGTAATCTATATCAATATTTTTTTATGTTTGTAGAGAATTTATTATATATATAATGTTTTAGCTATGGTTGTGACATGTTTTTGAAACAGTAATGAATTCTTGTGAACATATATAAATTTTCAATATTTAATTAATTTTATAGTTCCCAAATATTTTTTAAAAGAAATATTTCAAACATATTTACTCTCGGTTATTTTTGATCTTGCAAATGCTTGAGTTTATTCCGGTAAGAAATTAACATTGTTGGCAAGTAAGACAGTGACATAAAGAATTTGGTTTATTTTTAACCGGTTTAGAATTTCTATATTATTGTATAGCAAGAACAATTACTTTGCATATAAAAGGAGATTTTTTTAGACTAAAATTATATCTCAAATTAGAAAAGAATTCGCGAATACGCGCGGGTATATTTCTAAATTTTGTATTGAATGAAGTATGTTAATGTTATTTATCAACTTTATGTCCATTATGCAATATTTGAGTTTGTTTTACATAATTTTGAAGATATTTATTAAATTCTACTTTGATTGGTTATAAAATTGACTAACTCTTAGTTGATTTGAATGGAAATCTAACAATTAGAAAGAGTTATTATAATTTAGAAGTATGATGAATATTTTTGATCTTAATATGTTTAATTGTATTTTGTTTTCTTTTGGAACCAAGAAGTTCTAGATTTTAGGCATATAGTAAGTACCTTCGATTGGGGATAATAACATGTTAATTACCTCTTCTACTAAATAGTGAGATTCAAACTTGAGATCTTGAGGATCTTGAGAGCTATACATAATTAGAGCTTTTGACAGGAGTATCTTTCTTGTTGTTGGTTAGTATATAATAATAAATTTTACTTTGGATTGTGGTAATGTTTTTATTTTCAACGTTTAGAATCATCAAACGTATGACTAATATGATATCTCTTGAAAGCCATTTGAGATATTATTTTTAAGTGTTATCAATTCATGTTTAGGACCCGGTAATATATTCTCAAGTGATGTTCATCCGAGCATCATATTTTTTCGAGTTATAACATAATATCTCAACAAACATAAAACGCATCGAATTCTTGCAACTTTGTAAGAGAATACAAAGTAGACATAGATATTTTAAGGTTTTTCACTAACTTGAAAATTTGGTAACATTACACCCTCTATATATGTTAATGCATTATATGCATAAACCAAGAAAGCTATTTGAAACTTTGATTCCACCTATTAGCTTTTTTGCTCGAATTTTATTATGGTTTGAGGCCTTAGCCGACTACATGCTTTTTTTGTGAGTTGACAATTTTGATTTTGATTAACCTTTGGAGGGGGTTCTTTCTTGAAGTTATCAACACAATCAATTTGTTTAGCCGAGCATAAGAGATGAATCTTTATATTTATTAATGGAAATGGAAATATAAAATAGTATATATGTCGAGGAAAATACATCATGTCCACAAACCGGCAAATCACCAATGAACCTTAGGAGATCACTGATGTTTTGTTTTGATGAGTGAAAAGGAACGCGAATCATAAGCAACATGCGGGTTTAAAAAATATTTTTTTATATCTTTAAGAAATGTACTTCTTTAAGAAATGCATCCTTAAGTTATTACCTTATATGCATTTACAAATCAAATGTACTTCTTTAAGAAATGCATCCTTAAGTTATTACCTTATATGCATTTACAAATACTATTGCTTCCCATCTTTCTTGAATTAACATTTTCTTTCACGAACAATAAAAACTTCATTGCTTGGTTAATATTTTTGAAGTGGGGACGTTAAAATCTTTTGTTTTACAATTTTATAAAATTTAGCGACAAAATTTTCATTTAGTTATTTATTTTTATGTTTTCGTTATTTTGTTAAAATATAACAAATATGATTTAAAAGCACATGCAAAATTTTGTTTGGTTTTAAAGCATTTTATTCCAAATATATATTTATCAAATGGCATGGTGTAAAATCCTATTTTTTACATGTGGTATGCTAAACAAATTTTATATCATTTTCTTTATATTATAATTCATGAATAATCCATCAACTTCTATTTTTTATGTATATAAATATATACTTGTTATAAATTTTAAGTAATGGCACTATAACACTTTTAAATTTTTCTTTCATACTTACTTATATAAAATTTAAATATAACATTTTGAATAAAATTATATATTACAAATTTTCAGTTTGTTATATATTCAGAATGATCACCTCATTATTTTATTTTTAGCGAGATAGTTCAATATCATTTTACTGAAATAATACATCTTAGTTCTCTTTCGGTCACCTAACCTTTTAACAATCATTTGACATTCAAAATATTTAGTTTTTTCGATTTATTGGTATCGTTAATACATATTTTTATGTATATTCATTTTACATATTTTCAGTTTCTAAATTGAATATGTAAATTTTTCTTCCATCGCTCATAATATAATATATATATATATATATATATATATATATATATATATATATTATGAGCATTGTTGTTATTTTGTATGAGAAATTTTGAGTTCTGCCACTATTGGCATGCCACTTTTCAATTATGCCATTGTTTTAAAATTATTACTAGCGTGCCACTGTTCACTTAAATAAAAAACAAAAAACAGATCTCTTTTTCTCTCTCACGCTCATCTCTCACAACCATGGTGTCGATCGACACTACAATCTGAAATGCACAATTCACAAGTGGCGATACCACCACAAGGACCGTTACATCATGACACCTCACATGATGCAATCCAATTAATCCAACTTTAGGCTAAATGCTCATGATACCACACATGATGCACATCCAATGACCTAATGCATGCACAATCCAACAACATAGCAATGCACCTATTGCTACTGTTATAACCACAACCATCCAAGGATAAGATCAACCATGAATGCAAAAACTATCAAGTCACTAAGACATGAAGCTAAGTTAAACAACCATGGAAGACTTATCCCGCATAATCAAGCTTAAGCGATCACGCAAGCAAAGAATCAACACTAAGCAAGAATCTAAGCATTTTAAACCAAAACGAAACAAGGAAAACCCCACGGTGACCCTACTCATCTAGCCACCGGTACTCCATTCACTCTTATGGGCGATAAGGCTCGGAGATGTTACGGACTCCAGTCGCTCCCTAGACAGCGGGTCCTTAGTCTTAGACGGGCAAAAACTCCCCTTGATCGATTCCTACCAAGACACACTCGGATACAAGACTCTCAAAGGGTTATGGAACCAAAAGTAACAACTCTCGAGTTTTTGGGTGAAAAGAAACGAGTTTCCCTAAGGATTCTCGGATCAAAAGGGATGGGACGATGGGACTAACTCTTGGATCCTCGGGGATACACGAGCAGAGATTTCTCCTTGGGAGATCTCGGACCAAAGGGAACACTCTCAGGTCTAAGGGACATTCGGACAAAGATTTTCGAAAGGAATTCTCGAGATTAACGGGCAGAGTTTCCCTAGGGACTCTTGGGCAAAAAAGGGGGAAAAGGGGTTTTGTGGGGATTTTTGGCTCGGAAAAATGACCATAGGTCAGTTATATATAGCCAAAGGTCGGTGCTCTGACATCGACGTGGTCAATCCTAGGTATTGACACGTGTGAGGCACGGGTCGTTCCACGCCCGAGCGGTGACGTGGCTGAACCCTAGCCGCGCTTTTCACCTACCTGGGTGGAAGTGTCGACGTCGCTCGTAGCCAAGTTTCGTACCTACCCTGATAAGCGTCGACGTGGCTCGCAGGACGCCACAAAATTTCTCCTGGGCACGACTTGCCTTTCTCCTGGGTTGGCCTCGGGCGGTCTCAGGCGGTCTTGTCCCGTGGGACAGGGCTTGTCCCAAGCCTTACGTACAGCAGCCTGGACCCCGTTCCAGATCCATCCCACCAGCTCTAAGCTCTTCTTGGGTACTTGTTCTGTGTTTTGATCTTTCGTGCCGTGGGACACGGGTCGAGGCTCGACTCATTCTTTTGGCCAATCTCTCAATTCCTCACTAAGGACTTCCTTTCTAAGTCTTCTATGCTTCTTTCTATATCTTGGGTATCTGTTTCGACTTGTTTGGCCTCTGGCCTCGAACTTTCACTGGGGCGGCCGGCCATAGACCTTGCGAGGGTCAGAACATTCTCTTCCCCTTAAGAGAATTCGTCCACGAATTTTACAGGATCTTCCTTTAATTGCCTCTTAAGTGCAATGCGAGCTTCCATTCCTCGACATTGGACTTTTCTCTACCAAACCATCCTTGAGGTTTTTTGCCATGGGGTCATGTAGAAACAATGGTGCTTACTCCAGTAATATCCTTTGGTGAGCTTCTTGATATACCCTTTTGGTAACTTCCCTGATAGGCTTCGAGGATTTAATTTATAACCATCGTCGTTCTGTTGACGAATAAGAGTTCCCGCAATCTATACTTCATCTTCCCGCCTAGGTTATCGGTTCAGACCTCCCCTGATTCCATCCTTGGAACTAAGCATGAATCCGAATTGCTTTTGCTAATCTATTCCCCTAAATCTTTGGCATTGATTTCAGAATTCTGATTTTGTGCCTTAGGTATTTCTGAATTCTGAAGCTTGAACCTCGACTACCTTTTCCCCATTATTCTAACAAGACCAGACTCGATCTCGTTTATACTTAGCCAAATTTCACCAATCTTGACCGTAGTCGCTTCCTTAAACACTTAACCAAATTTTCAACTTGATCTTACTCCTTCCTGGAGTGGCCGAACACCTTGGTTTTCCTCCTTTCTTTAAATATACTTTCCTCTTGACCTTTCCATCCTTTGTTTTTGGTTTCCCTTTCTTTAAACGGACATCCTGCCTGGTTTTCCCCTTTCCTTATTTGACCATTCCTTTTGAGTTTTCCCTTTTTCTCTTTCAGCCATTCCCCCTGGGTTTCCCCGAACGGTTTAGGTGAGGCCATGGGTTTTCTTAGGATTCTAGATACGACTTCTATTCATTTAGATTTAGACTCTCCAGGCCTAACTCTAGATTCCAGAAATTCTATGCAAGACTTTCAAACAATCCAACCTTAGCCAAATCCCTAGGTTCTCCGAGAGCCTAACCCGATAACTCCGTCTGATGGCTAAGGCAAAACGATTCTAAACCATAGCAAGGATAGGTCAACAAAAGCATCGAGCATCATACAATGCAAAACACCTTAAACATTCACAAGCATTAAGCATTAGACCATGCGAAATACTTAAAACATTCAAAGGCATTAGGCACCACATCAAGGATAATGCTATTATACATCAACCGATTATCCAATATTTTACACGGTTCAGATTAGTACTTAGCAGATTATGATACATCAAGCCACGAAGGCATTATTCCTTCTTGGAACCAGCCATAAAATTAGGTTACCAAGATTTATGATCCTATCACACTGATATTCACATCAAAAGGAGAAGGTTAGAACCCGTTCATACCTGGCCTAGTGGGGTTCGAGGGTAATTACATATAGAACACAACCTACACCCTAAGGTTTTACTCTCATTTGGGCCTCGAGGTGAGGGGTTGGTAGGCGCCTGAGTCAGAGTCGGGAAGACCGTGTATTCTAGATGAATGATTGGACAGTTACTCCCTTGATGTCTTTCCTTTTAGCAATGAGCACATACCACTTTACTCGGATTGGCTTCCCAGTTCAAGGCCGGACAGAAGTAGGTTACATGTCTGTTCAGCCCACAAGCGCGACACCAAGTCGCAACTGGAGATGTGAGTCTTGTTCCATTCCCGGATCTGGAAGATGATGCTCCTTATCCTCGCCCCATTCCAATTGGTCCACGAGATCCTCCTCAAGTCTCAATCCGGTTTCCAAGGAGTGTGTACATCTGTGCCGAGAGACTTGGTTCAAATACTATTTCCTGCCTCAAATCGGTTAAGGGATCCTACCCTGATTCCTCAATTTTGTAGGCTTTATATTGGTAATGACTCAGGCTTGGGCTACCTGGTGTTGCAAACACTTCTGGGAAATCCCTTATTGTTCTTGGAACTGCCCTTGCTCCACTATCATTCCCATCTGACAATGCTCCCTCTCTCGTTGTCCTTCGAGCATCCTCTGTTGACAACCGATGCCTATTATACCATTGCTGGAACGATTCAGACTGTCACACCCTTTCCAAGTACCTTTCCCAATATTCGGTACAATGTGGGTAAGGATCCACATAAGACAAAGGGACTACGTTCGGCACCGTTTGGTCAGGTGTTCTTTGTGATTGGGTCGTTGGAGTAACAGAAGGCACCAAGACAAGACTTTTCTCTTTAACGACCATCTCACTATCCAAAGAAATCTCGATAACTTTGGGTAGGTTGGGAACTGAGGGGATCATTGGGGGTTCTGGTGAATCGGAAATCATGATAATCTCGAGTTCATGCATGTGGACATCGGGACCTTGGACATCCTCTTCCAGATCTTCTATGGGGTCCTCTTTGGGTTCGGACTCAGGTATTTCTACCGGTTCAGACTCGGGCAATTCTTCTGGTTCAAACTCAAGCTCTTCTCCTTATTCGGATTCTTTATTCTGATAACATAAGGGGTACTCACCAAGTACACAGGGTTGATGAGTTAGCCCTTCTACCACTTCTTCTGATTCGGACTTGGGCTTTTCATCCGGATAATTCCAAGGATCCGGACCAAGATCATAGTATTGATGTACTGGAACATCCACTAATTCCTCGGACTCGCTTGGCCAATTCAAGAGTAATCCAGATCCTGAGCTGTCCAATCGGAGACCATCAGACGTGTTTCAACTTAGCTCATCTAAAGACTGGTTGGTAACATCCGACTCAGACCATGCCCCCATCCATCTTTGAGGGGGCATCTCCAATTCTTGAACTCAACAAAAGGGTAAGTCCTATTAATCCCATCTACTTAAAGCAATGGACTGGCCAAGTCCTAGTTGATCTTGCAACTCATTTGACTCGATAAATCTATAAAAACGCAAGCAACATAGCATAATAAAACCATACTCTGATACCAACTTATAACACCCCCGATCATCGGTCAACGACCGTTGACCAGAGACGTTACGTACCACCTCGAGACCACCCGATCCTAAGGCCCGAGAACGGATCAAGGGACCTAAGACCAGTTATTCCTGGGACAGTTTACCCGACTAACTCAGTCCTAAGGCTTTGCAACCCAAACCAAGCTAGTGCGGTTGTTTTGGTCCGGACAAGATCACGCAGCACCATTGCTGGCAATTTTAGAAAATGTTCCTTTTTATACTTAGTATATAATTTATATGGAAAAATCTTTGGAAAACTATATACGTCGGATCCGAGGTGATCTTGCTTGCTGCTTGTTTGCTTTTCCTTGATGCTTTGGAGATTGGGGTGGGATGTATATTGGATCCGTACATAATAAACACTAAGCATTTGTAAGATCAACATAAAACCTACTCTGGCTATCCTAAGTCCAAAGCTGCCCGCTACAAGCTTTCTCTCTAAGGCTTCCTGCAAACAAAAGTTGTGGGATGAGCAATTTTAAAATTACTCAGTGAGCAGAGCCAATATACAACCCACCCCAATCCCAAAAGCATCAAAGAAAAGCAAACAAGCAGCACGCAAGCAGAACAAGCATTAATCGCAGAACAATGCAATAACCATGCAAGTCCTAATGAAACCGATTCTGCATGCAATGCAATTTGTTTTAAATTCCATTAAGGCCTTGTGGATCCAACACCTGTTCTCGAAACGGGATGTAAGACACAAAGTCAAACAATTCCCCGAGTCGAAGTCCCTTCTCAACTCAAATACGTCGTCATGTATCATGGGTCATGGGTACGACCCAAAAATCCGCCATGGCGTAAATGCCACGTTTTTCTTCAGGAACGAAGGACCGCTAGATCATGACACCTCACATGATGCAATCCAATTAATCCAACATTAGGCTAAATGCTCATGATACCACACATGATGCACATCCAACGACTTAATGCATGCACAATCCAACAACATAGCAATGCACCTATTGCTACTGTTATAACCACAACCATCCAAGGATAAGATCAACCATGAATGCAAAAAATATCAAGTCACTAATACATGAAGCTAAGTTAAACAAACATGGAAGACTTATCCCGCATAATGAAGCTCAAGCGATCACGCAAGCAAAGAATCAACACTAAGTAAGAATCTAAGCGTTTTAAACCGAAAGGAAAAAAGGAAAACCCTTACGGTGACCCTACTCATCTAGCCACCGAGACTATACTCATTCTTATGGGCGACAAGAGATTCTATGGAGATCTCGGACCAAAGGGAACACTCTCAGGTCTAAGGGAAAGTCGGACAGAGATTTCCGAAAATTCTCGGGATTAACGAGAAGAGTTTTTCTGAGGATTCACTGGGGCGGCCGGCTATAGACCTTGCGTGGGTCATAACACCCACTATTCTGGATTTGACCTAGAATCCCGACAAACTGTCTAAAAAGACCAAACCTTAGGCCCAACCCAGCCAGCTCCACTTGAGACCAACACAATGATCACAGAGGTTCATATATAGTCTTATGCTTACGACTATGTGTCCAGACATTTATTACTCTTAACTCATTTACACCCATCTCGCTTATAGGAACACGATCATTTGAGCAATCGGTAGCACATGGACCACTATCCCAACACACACACTGGGAAAGCCATCATAAACAGTATACTGGAAGACACTATCTCCAGAAGTATACAGGAGAACACAATCTCCACAAATAAATTATTCGGGGACAACACGCCCCTAAAGTAATAAATTCAGAGACGCTCATAAACATCTCTCAACTTGAACTACCTCTTGTGGTCAAACACACGATATCCCTAGCCCGGAATATCATCACAAAATGACCAACCACTAGTCCACCCTAACCAACAAAAGAAAACCCAACACATCACGCAAAATTATAAGGAACCCATCTTATAAATCTCAAAAAAATGTACTCGTTACAACAGGACGAGAGTATACAAACCAACAAACAACATGCCACCACGCTAACACTACCGAAATGGAACCACATAGAGAAGATGAAGCTCAAACTGCGACCTGCTTGCCGAACCACTTCCTGAACTTCTACCCCAACCTTGCCTTATATTCTCAAATATCCTCCTCTGAAACAACATAAACCCGCAAAGGTCTCATCAGAGTAACCTTCTTCTGATGCAACACCTTAACTCTCCTCTCGAGAATTCTCAAATGCCTTGCCGACACAGACAAAACTGGTTGAAGATCCCGGAAATCTTAGCCACTACTCCTCTGAAGTACACATGCACTTCCTCAACATTGTCACCTGAAACATCTTATAAAATGCCTTCATAATCGGAAGTAACTTAACCGATAAACAACCGGTCCAACTCGCTCCACTACCGAAAACGAATCCAAAAAATCTCAGACTCAGCTGAGTTTTTGAAATTGAACTGTTAGGACCTTGCAACATGGTCATCCTAAAAATACATTTTATTTCCGACCCGAGATATCCACAATACAACATTTCCTGATCCTGAATGGGTCTGTCGGATTGATCGCGCAACAATCAAAAAAGAATATGCACAACCAACTGTAACTGTAGACCCCGAATTGGATCATTCGATCGCGCAATAATCAAACGAGAACGTGCATGACCAAAGACGCTACATCCGTTACCAGGGTCGTCTGAACTGAGGTTCCTAATGCAATAACCATCCTAGACTTGACACCCACATACACAACACGCCACCTCAGCAAAACTCAAAAGTCTAATTGCCCTTTTCCGAAAATGACGTCACTTAAGGTGCATGACTGAACCTGCAGCTGGCATTCCATTCAACCTCACCATATTCTCCACATACTTTGTAACCAAACCGCTGCTCCATCGATCTACTTAATGGCCAGAAAAGTGCCGACTTGATCAGACGACCCACCATCACCTAGCTCGCATGAAACTTTTGCGAGTTTGGTAATTCCACCCTGAAATCCATCGAAAACATATTCCACTTCCACTATGGGATGGGCACCCTGCATTTATCCCTTCGGAGCCTCCTACTTCGATTCTACTAAATGACATTGTGGAACCATGCTCTCACATCTCCATAGACTTTTCGAGGTGTTGTATGATGGTGTGAGTAGGTGTACGAAATGAATTTGCAAGAGTCAAACGATTGGTGGACATCTCCAACTTATATGAATATAAGGAGGAAATGGTTTAGCTTGAAGCTCATTCACTCTTCAACAAAAACAATGTGGATGAGAGCTTAGAGATCTTCTTGATATTTTGAAGACTTATATAATCGCCCTACTAGAGGCCATTGCGCATTTCTTCCTTCTAGTCGAATCAAGAAGCGACTAAGATGAATGCTTACCATAATGATGAGAGAGCAAGCTTAAATTTGGTATGTACTCATACACAATGAGTAGTTACATGCAAGAATATCGACTTCCACAACTAAATTTGTCCTCTGCTACTCAATGCCTATCAGACTCTTGACTGCAATCTACAGACAACAAGAAACAAAAATTCATTACAGTTGACGATAAAAAAAAAACAAGAAACAAAAATTCATTACAGTTGACGATAAAAAAAAAAACAAATCTGGATATTGTCTATTAACATAAACCAAGTTATATAAGCTGAAGCGATACAATGCGACCGCGCCAATAACATATTATATATATCGAAGAAGTTTAAAGATCATTACTTGAGAACCATTCCACATTTGACCCCAATACACATTCCAATCGACCTTCACCAACTTTGTTATATTAACTAAAACTGTATGTTGCTACATGGTATTATTGCATCGTAGTTAAAAACCATCCATGATGGCTCACTCTTCAGTGAAGAGTCTTCACCATGGAGAGAAATTGAGTAATTTGTGACATGAAACAAATAATTATACGTTTCTGTTTTCAACCTTCTTTGGTTATTAAATATGAAAACTAAAACTAATCCAACAGTAGATTCGAAAATTCCCACAAAAGAACCGACTATAACACTAAAGAACATATTTGAATATGAAAAGGCTCATGAATTTCAAGCATTATAAACTTGAAAATCTGATATAAATCTGAAAACCCATATTAAAATGAATCTATAAATGGTAAAATAAAGAACACAACAATAAAAAAATCAGATAAAGATATAAACCAAGAAAGCCACCAACATATCACTATAGAACCTTACAGATCAAATCTCTTTCCACAACACAAGCAACTAAAAATTGCCGAGCAAGAAGTGATGGCGGCGAAGTTATAACGCAGGAAGAACTGTCTAATGTGATGAATGGATTCCATATGAATATGCGGTGAAAAAGTGGAAATGTCGAAACTAATCGAGAGAGTTATGTTTTTGGGGATTTAGTTCATTATTATTATTATTATTTTCATTTTTAGGACACATGTCTATTACCGAGAGCGCCACATGTCTAACTCATGGAGAGTGTTGACCATCTTTTATATAGTAGATTAGTTTACTATAGATTCAGAGATTATTTTCATAGATTTAATTTTTTTTATGTTTATTATGGATCAATCTTAGAATTTTTATATTAAAATATCGTATCTACCTAAGAAAACTTATTGAGCTTGGCTTATATTGGTAGCTACTTTATAATTTGTACAATTATTTTATAATTTGGAACATTTTAGATTATACCAATCACGAAAGGTATACTAAAAACTTTATCAACAGTGTTATATTCAGTTTTTTTGTACAACTTTTTTTGACAGTTACTTTGTACAACTTTGTACTATGCATACAGTTCTAGAAAATAACTTGCCGGTCTAACTTACGGCTAAAAAACTTGTACCGTTTTCGGTTACTAATCTGACCTATTATATATATAGCTAATTGGAAATATATAAATTTACAATCTACGTGACACGCGAATTGGATATCCACTCTTCAGTCTTGAAAACAATGTCCACTTCTCGATGCTTGGATCTCCATCTACCACCTCCCATCTTCAACATTATTTATATTGCCACAATCATTTAATTTATTCAATTTTGAGTTATAATTAAGAAATGATACGAACCTGTAAGTGGTTATAAAACGGTGGAGAAAAACTAACATCATGGCTTTGGCCATAACAAGTCCAAGACATGTTCTTCCTCCCATCCCAAAAGCTAAGAATCTGTTTGGTTTTGCTTCCTCCTTTAAACCAAATTATTTCCATTTATTTAACTTAATTTTATAACGTAAATATAAAAAATTTGAATATGAAAATTCTATTGTAAGAAAAGGGTACAATATATATGAAATTAAACATGCTCATTTATATATTCTTGTACTTACGTCAAACCTTGAAGGGTTGAACATGAGAGGATTGTTATACACATTAGGATCAAGATGGATGGATCTCGCATCTATATTTATATTCCACCCTTTTTTAATCTTGTATCCTTTCAAATCATAAAAATATATTTAAGTTAGATTAAACTTAGAATATAATAGTTTTTTCCCCAAAATAATCCAAAGCAAATTACCTTCAATTTCACAGTCTTGAAGTGCTAGTCTTGGAAACCAAGGCACAACCGACGCCATTCTCAGAGATTCTTTCACCATCTATTTGTAATTAAGGGTTACATACTATTAGTAAATTAAAAACAAAAAGTCAGACATAGTTAAATATTACCTTGGAGGCATATGGCATTTCACTGATATCTTCTAATTCAAGAAATGGTTTATGTGATGCTTTCTTTGCAATATGAGTCTGTTCTTCCTGTTGACCGACCAAGACAATGACATAATAAATTTGTCTTCATTTTACTTTGAATTTTGAAAATCAAAAAGAGAAATGGAAGTAATAATATATACTAACTTACAATAAGAACATCCAAAACCTTCTGATTCTCACCGAGGTACTTAACCATCCATGTTAAAGCACTAGCCGTCGTGTCCTGCCCTACAAATTTATTTACGTAAAACTTCAGTTCATAATCAGATATTCATTCTGATTTTAATACTTTTAGTTTTCTAAAAGCTGGTCCAAAAATGATTGGTATTAAAATAAAATAAAATGGGACCTGCAATGATCATGGTCAAAATATTGTCCTTAATTTCATCATCAGTCAACTTAGTAGAATGATCAGAAGAGCCATCGTTTTCTGTTGCCAGAAGCTGGTGTAGAAAGTCTTCATAATTATGATTATGGCTATTTATCTCATTTCTCCTTTCTCTAATTGTGTTTTCTAACATCTCCATAACTCTTCCTCTTGCCTGCACCATTTATAAACATCTCTCCTTTTCTATATGAGACCAACCCCAGTATAATTTACTAATTTCCAATTCTAAATATATAATAAGATATTTCAAAAAGGGTATTTGAAAGTACCATAATACCCTTGTGGAATCTAGTCCATGGTAAATTGAGAGGAAAAGCAAGCATGGCTTCACAAACAAATCCCACATCTTTTTGCAAAGAACTCACTTCTTCTTCGTCTTCTAGACTTATTAACATCTTACACATTGCTTTGAATGTTATCTGCACCATCACTACATTACTCATTTGCAACTTTTGTTTTTCCTAATCATTTTCATTCTATTTGTACACTCATTAAGAAGAAGAAAAAAAGTTTTCATAGGCCCAACCTTATTGAGCCCATTATGTAGCGTGTGGAACAAACCTTGAGTAAATCTGTGAGCAACACCACCGTACCACAATGTTCCCATCCACTAAGAGCGTCGAGGACGAGTTCATCAAAGTGTCTAACCATCAGCGCCGTCAATTTTTTGGAGAACAAATTGATTAAACGGCTACGAAGAATCTTGTGATGGTGTTGAGAAGCACATAGAAGGCTCTGATCACCTACAAGCTCAGCGATGGACTTTATGTACCGTTTTGTGAACATTCCTGACTCGTTGTTCAGTACCGCCCGAGCTGACTCAGTCGTCGACAAGAACACATGCGTCTCTCCGAACAACCTTGTACGAAAGCAACTTCCGTACCTGTAATAAAATGTGTGTATATATCAAGATTTTCAAAACCGGACCGGTCCGACCGGGACGCCTTCTTCTAGCCGATTCCGGGTTGGTTTAAAACCCGGTTTTGAGTTGGACCCGTAAAAGCGGCCGAAAACCGGCAAAACTGGTGACCCGGTTCAATGTCAAAACTCAGTTCACAAAAATTAAGTCTAAATTTTGAGTTTTTTCGTCAAAAATTCAAATTATGATTTATAGTCACTATTTATTTACTTTTAAATTTTTATTTTTTTTTACTTTAAACAAAGAAACTAAACGTTTATACAAAATAGATTAAATCTTGTTATGTAGGTGTGTTTATGACAATTATTACATGATCAAACCATATTCTATATTATTATTTCTACATTTAAATGATATATTATCTTATTTTGTTAAAAGATAAAATGATATAAGAAAAATAAAGTTTAAGTATGTTTTATCTTTTTTAAAAAAACTTACATAATCTATTGTTCTTACTCTTATATATATATAATTAAAAATATAGATATTTAAAAACCCGGTTGAACCGGTTGGACCAGTCAGACCATCCATCCAACAACGATGCCGAGTCGCTGTCCGGTCCGGTTTTCAAAATATTGATATATATATTTCTTATGGTTGTAAAAAAATATATTTTTTCTTGATTCTTAAAAATAATGTTTTACATTTTTATGCCATTTTTATAAAATAATGACATAAATTGTAAACTTTAGTACATATTAATTTAAATCTTTGAATTATTATTGGCAAAGCTATAGAAAAAATTTTAATACAAAAATAATGCATTTATAATTGAACAATAATATGTACTCCTAATAAAAATTCTAGAAAAAGCTCTCTTAAAAAACGGAGGAGTATAAATTATGTAATTTGAAACCTTCTGATGTTTAGAGGCTTCTTTGTTTACCTGCTACGGCGAGTACGGACGAATTCGTAGAAACCTTTGCCGCTGTTGATGGAAAGCATGAACTGCAGGGTTTCTCCGATCACTGGAAAACCATGGCTTCCAGGAGGAATATCAGCCGTTGATATCTCATGATCTTGGCTCATTATTTTGTGTATCTTTCGAAGTGTTAGTATTGTCGCACAGAGGAGAAGACCTATGAACGAACAGAGGCAAAGTTGGTCCATTTTTTATTTTGTTTTCAAGATGACGAAGACTTGATTGTGAATTTTGTTTAGTACAGAAGTAGAATCATGGAGCAAGCTTGTTAATTTATAAATATGGGGAGATATTCTGTAACGAGTGGGTAGGGGTGTTTTATCTTTTTTGTTTCTCCTCATGATGTTTCTTTAGACTAAAAATCTATATGGATGGTCGCGTGTGTGTATGTGTATGGCGAATGTACATGGAGTTTGGGTGGGGCACTTGCCCACCATGAAATTTTTTAAAGGAATTATTACTCTACAACATACTTTTATATCAACATATTTCACTAAGACATACTTTTTCCGGTAAGTATACTTTTTTCCTAAAATTTTTTTCTAAATTCTCAAACAACCTTTCCATTCACAAACCCCTTTGCTTTCTCACACTAACTTCGTCGTCTTCCTCTAATCTCCGATCAGTCGATTTCGAAGACGCGTGAGAATTGAAATCTCGAGAGATCGAAAACTATGGGAAACGCAAACTCAGCAGAGACGCAAGAGTCGCGCCGATCAAAGATACGAAAGCTTCTGAACTTCCGCAGCCGCTGTCGTCTTCGTCGGCCAGGTTCGGAAGCACCTCCGGATTGGTCACTCAGAGATCTGTGAGCGCAGATGATTCCGCCGTCGTCTTGTGTCTGTTTATCTTCAACGATAGCGTTGAGCTCCTCTGATCACACCAAAAGCTTCGACTTTTTCTTCATCAGGTTTGATCTTTGATTTCCTTGTACACACATTTTTTTGGGTCTTAATTTGATCTAATTCTTCGTTTAGATTACTTGTGGGTTTGGTTTTACTAAGTTCTGATCAATCAATGGATCTAGGTTTGTCTGTCTAGCTTTAAGGGAGGTTCTGTGTCTGGAATTTATGTAGTTACTTGGGATTTAAGAAGATATTAGTCGTCGATTTATGTATAATTGTGGTATGATCTGTTGTGTACGTTGGTATGATTTACATCGGTTTGTTGAGTATGTATAAGTTCAGGAGTGGATAATTTGATTTTTGGGAGAGCTGAAATTGGTTTGATTTGGAGTCACCGGTTTCTTATGTATATGTAGGCGTGGAAGGGATGGCAAAGAGGACGTTCAAGCAAGAGCATGACCTTGGTTTGTACTCCAACTTTGTTCTTGTTTTGGTGTTTGATTTTTTTAAAGAAAAATACTTGCTTTGATTTTCTAATGATCCTTTTTCTCAACATTCAGAGAAGAGCAGGGCAGAGGCTACTCGGATTAGAGAGGAATATCCAGATAGAATTCCGGTGAGACCTTAGTGCTTGTCTTTTGTTGCGTTGATCCATCAAGCATTTCTAAAGTCCTTTGTGATTAGCAATTTACATGTTTAGACCAATCATGCAGTATGTCTATCCATAACGCATCGTCCATGATAATATGTACATGGCTTCTCATTAAATTTGGGATGGATGAAAACTTTGTTTATTTCATTATATCTTAAGTTACAAAATTTGTGTTTGTGTTGGCGTGTTGGTTTTGTGTTAATGGATGCTCGAGTCGTTTCAATCTTGCTAGATTCCGCTCCACAACTATCTAGTTTTTTCAGTGTTTCGCATTTTTCTTTGTAGATTACTCGAAGCTTCACTTGATTACATGTAGTAAAATCACTTCTACTACATGAGTGGCTCAAACTACTATATCAAACTATTATTTTGCTAAACATAGATGTACATGTATGCAAAACACATGTAGGGATACTTAATGAGGGATTTTTTCATGTTTTACCTTTACTACTGACATCACATTTTCTATGATTTTTGGTACTACTAAATGTCTCAGGACAACCAATCTAGTATATCAGTTAACCAAAACCATCCACCATGACTAATCCATGGATACCTAACCAATACGACATTCACCCGACATATTACCTATCCACAACATAATATCCACAACATACTATCCATGGGGTTTGTTCGCTTCTCGACGAATCTACCTATTCGATCGAAGTACATTTGCAATGGAGATCAGGCTATTCCATTGGGTTTGTTTGCTTTCAATTGCTCTTATTTTTGCTCTCCTTATATTTTTTAACCCGATAAATCAATTTGGTGTTTTGTGTGTTGGTTGCTCATTATTGTATTTTTTGAATTCGGCTTCGCAAAAAAATACCCATTTTTATCTTTCAGAGTTTTTGTCGATGAGTTAACATAGAGAGAGAGAAAAGAAACCGAATGAAGAGAAGGACCAAATTTAGTTTTTTTTTGTCATCTAAATGTTTATTGATTTGGAAATGGAATACAAAAAAAAAAAGAACACAACAAGTAAACATAAGAGAAACCAACGGCCAATTTCGCATGGACATAGTAATGAAGGCGGATTTCTTTGACGACACATTGGCGGTCTTGCACCGAGTCTAGAACCATCAACAATAAGCATTCCCGCACAACATTCCGAAGACGGGCTTCAAACACGCTTGACGATAAACACACTGCAAGTCTCTAGAAGAAGATACGATTCCTTTTAAGGCTTGCTTAGACACAATTGCTCTCGATTAAGAACCCGAAGAAGCAAAGTCAGAAGTTGATCGCAAACCAAATAACCATCCAGATTCATCTAATCTAAGAACTACGCATAGTACAAACCACATAAACTAAAGAGGGACAGAAACCCTGGCTCAAAGCTCCATCGTCAACAAGAATCAAAATTCCTAAAGAGGAGGAGAAACCTGAGCCCAAAGACAGGGAAACAAAGCCTTAAACTGGAAATTGCTAACAAAAATCAAACAAATCGAACACGGAGATGGAAACGATAAGGACAGAACCGGGTATCGCCAAACCGTTAAAGGAACCACTTCGACAGACTTGGAACAAACTTGCCAAGGTCTTCATCGGTCGCGTCCGGAGACGCCAAAACCACAGACCACAACAGAATCGGCGATTCCAACCTAAGCCCGAACCGATTTGATCGAGAAGCCATAACCCAGGAAAGGATGCCGAAAACAACCCGATAATTAAAGCAAAGCATAAAAGAAACAAATGTTTTCTTCGGGAGGAGCTATTCCTTTTCGTGTTATTTTTGTTAGTTTTGTTTTGTTTATTTTGTTACCTTTAATTTAATTGAAACTAGTAATAATGAGTAAAGAAACAAGTAACCATAAGTTTTGACGCAAAAATACTCATTCATTGACTTAAGGGTTATTAAAGACTTTAACCTATTAAAAAGTATACTTTCCTTACAAAGTATGTTTATTGAAACACAAACTTCAAAAAGTATCTATACAAGTAAATGACCCTTTTTTAAATTGGTTTAACATTGTAAAAGTTTTGACATATGCCCCCTTTGATATACTATTTTTATGCCCTGTTAATCTTTAGAGTTCACGGTTTTAGAAAGAAAAAGAAATTGGAACTTGAATATTATAAAGAGACAAAGTCCAACAAATTTTCTTTGTCTACAAACCCATTGTCTACAAATCCATACTTGATCGATAACTTAAATTAAATGTGATTGTACCTTGTTGATTTTGAATGAGTGAATTTCTATCTTCATAAAATCTTTTATACATTATTAGAAAAGTGATTTCACCTAAAATGTAATATGGCACCCTTTCAAATATGACATAACATCACTTCAAATGTTACATGGCAGTAATAATAAATACGCCAATTAACAAATCCATTTAAATAGTGGGCTAATTCATATTCTCTTATAATAATCTCACATAACTTTTGAAGTTAATCTCTATGTTAACTTACCCTTAAAACTTAATATAAATTTTCAGATTACATTTCTATTAAAGATAATAAAAACATTTGAAAAAAAATAAGAACAGGTAGAGTACTACTAAATTTATGTTGTATAAAAAAATTATTAATTTTATTTGTTTAAGAATATTTGGTCATATTGATATTTTAATATTTCTATGTCGAATTCAGTTTTTATTACAAATTATCAATGAGAAAAATGAAAATTTTAAAATAATATATAAAAGCAGAAGATGTTAAGATATCAATTCTTATAATATTTTTAAGTTCAATTCAGTTTTTATTACAAATACGTTCAAATATATAATAGATTTTACACTCCAATGTATTAAATTAGAAATAATATATTTCAGTTTGAATACATGTTTACTTATGTGAAATAATAAATAGTAAATTAAACTTCTGAAAATTCATATTTAAAACCAAAAACATGATCAACAACATATATTGTAATAATCAAAATCAATACATATTTTCACATTCTTAAACAGTAAAATTTAAAACAAAATTGTGAATAGTTTATCCGCGTCGTACGCTGGAGAGTGGCCTAGTATATATTATTTAAAAGTGTAAATTTCTACCCCTGGTAAAAATAATTTCTAGGTTCGCCATTGTGTATATGTATTGTTACACAGATAATTCAATTAAGAGGCTAAACAGAAAACGTACGTATGTTGATCAGGGAAAGAAATTATATACTATTTGGTGTAATCATAAACGTCATATAAATTATATCCAAACCAAAAACCAGTAAGTAAATATATATATACAAATGTCGCTTTTGAATTCCTTGATTACAAAATTGAAATCTGAAAGTAGTAGTATATAGTTTATGCGACCAGCGTAAAGAGGCATAAACTAAATAGTAATATATACTTAAGAAGAGTGTATCGCAATTGAGAAGATAAAGTATTGGAACTACTAAAGTACGTAATAAGTGATTTTTTGTCATGATATATATATTTTTTTTAGGTAAAATGTTAAATTTTTTCATTATATATTTAGTTATTCTTTTTTTTTTGTCAATTATATATATATATTTTTATTTCATGTTGTCAATTATATTTAGTTCTTCTAAAGAGTCATTCCTGGCAGATTTTTTACTTCACCGTCGTAAATCCACTTTTTTGTTGTAGTGTATGCGTTGTAGGAACCGCGAAAACCGAATTAAGAGATCATAATGAAATACGAACAAGAATTAAGAAGAAGAAGAAATTCTCGATTGAAATACAAACACGGAGTCGAGATTGCTCTCCTACAATTATTTGGTTAACATGAACCGAATGGGTGCGATTATTCGGTTAAAATTTTCCCAAAAAAAAATAGTCTTTAATGGACCAACGGTCCAATTGACTGAACCCGAGCCCGGCCCGGTTCGGTTCGGTGGTGGTGGTGCGCGCGTACTATACTTGTGTCTCTCAATGTTTGGGTGTTATGTTTTAATTATAAGAATATCTTAAGCTCATTATATATCACTTGAAAAAACTTCCCCTAAGGAATGTAGGACTTTTTACATACACACTTCTCATTCCACACTATTTGGAGCTTTTCCAAAACGGCCCAAATCAATTTCTCGTTTAAACTTTAACTCATTTTTACATAAACCAAATGTCCAAATTAATGACCCATTTGTTTATTAAAATTAGTTCCAACATGCGTATAATATAGGAGAAAACTATAGATTGGCATTTTGACTTTTAAACAAATAAAGCAAGTTGTACCTACCGTTTCAGAGCCCACGGTATTGTGCAGCTAATCACGATGATTGGCAAAATACGAAAGAAAACAAATCATGGGCATTTGGAAAACGCTTCAACGGCTATAAATAAATGTGTTTTAGTAATAAATGGTAATGGAACTTTCTCTCTGGTTATGAAATTGTCTTGGTCACTGGAGGTGACGTGATGTGCTGAAAATTGAACAAAAAGAACATAAAATGGGTGACACGTGGACGGTACAGAGAGGCTGGTGGGGGTACCGCACTACATTCTCACGAGTTGCCATGAATAAATTTTTTTTCCACTTGTTGAGAGGCACACAAAAGTGGCAAATAAAAGGGAATCAATTTTACCACTCTCACGTCATCTTCCGTTTTTTTTTTTTTTTTGTCATCTGAATTATCTTAAATCATTATTAGTGAAATACATTGGTAGGATTCGTTGGTAAAATACATTGTTCTGCGAAAGGGAAGACTAAGCCTTGTTAAAGGGAGACGAGAAGAAATTCGACAACATTCGAAACGAACTAAACAAAAGCTAGAGACTAAAGGCAAAGAATGACAGAGCTAAAAACTATAAGAATGCATCAACACATTTTACCTTGATCAAACGTGAAGACTGGAAACAGATTAAGGCTCTAAATGAACTCAAATCACCGGGTAGGGTAGGAGCTACGAACCCATTCAAAGCATCCAAGCCAAACACCCAAAAGACGGGATACATGAACTGGTTTAAAACCCGCTTTTGCTGGCAATACGACGAACCAAAAGCTCAACATGCACCAACACTCGCACAGCTAATAGAACTAGCCAAATGAATACGAACTGTGATGACGACATCGAAAGCAGCTATGCCGCACCCTCAACAAGTAAAAACTTGTACATCAGGCGCATAACTCCTCACAAAATCCAACACAAATGACCATAACTCATACATTGACCACTTGAGAGCTACTAACAACACAACCATAAACCACCAACATAGCATCTAACACTTACGCAAAGCAGATCAGACTAACAAATTAATCAAAAGAGCAAGGAATGAGTAAAGCATCATCTGCATACCACAGTTGAGAAGGAAAAACAAAGACATGATCTCGATCAATCAAAGACAGAACTCGATCATTGTTATTCACCAAAGAAATACTCATGCCAAGGTGACGGCGACAACGAACATCTAACGGTGATAGAACCAAAAACGGAGCAAACAATAGAAGAGATCTTAAGATCCACATATTTGATAACCTCACCATGACGGCCAGCTTCAGATTCGCCTCAACCATCACATGAGCCTTAGCCCAAACCAAAAAATCAAGATTACGCCGAGCCAAAGAACCAAACAACATATCTGAACCAAAACTCATTTACAAAACTTTTTGATTGGAGCCTGCAAAAAACTAGAACTGATGATAAAAAAAAGTAGAAAGACTAAATTGAAGGGCTCCGACATCGGTGATGTGGAAGCCACCGGACGCTGGAGCCATAACACGAGACTAAGGCAAGATCTACTTTTGCGGCGGCTGAGAAATAGAGAGAGAAGTAGGGCTTTTGTGTCTGATATAACTCTGTCATCTTTCGCTTTGATCTCTATTTTCTATTTTAAAAAAGACATCCAATAAACATATGATTATCCAAAAGTTGATCCTATTCGAATTATTTGATTGATGCCTCGATTTGCATCCCCATATATATGTCTCTAAAATAACGTTTCAACTACTACATTATTGAGAATACAAAAGTTGGTCTTAGAAAGAAAAATATTATCAACCATACACTAATAATTTAGACTTGACTTCTTTGATTAGTTATTCAATGTGAAAGAGAAATATTTAGAAACGAAAATTAAGAAAATCTAACTATAGAAAACATGCTTTTTTGGGTGAATCTATAGAAAACATGTTAATGCCTTCGAGTTGAAGGAGCGAAAAGTGAGCGTAATAGAAAATTTTGAAAGAACATGTGCAACAAGTTCTTGCTGAGCTACTCAACAAAGAAGAGAAGTCTGGAGTAGAACTTAAGTCAACAATGATGACGTGGCACCTCGAGCCAATCAAAGAGGCAAGTGGGATTGAACAATGCAGAGGATGGGATCTTTTGTGAGTGTGATTGAACAGTGCATCAAGTGGATACTTATGACAGTGTGACAGGTAAAGCAGATGGAGAAATCTGTAGAAGCCAAAAAGGGAAGGCATACAGGGATCTGCTGGATAATAGGTGGAAACTACACAAGTCAGCATTACAGGCATGGCTGGTTTGTCCTGTGGAGAGGGTGTGTCAGGTTCGTGATACTGTAGCTGTTTTCTTTAGGGAACTGGTGGAAGGTACAAAAGTCAACATCAGCGGCATGGTTGATTTGTCCTGTTGAGAGGGTGTGTCAGGTTCGAGGCATTGTAGTTGTCTACTAAAGGTGAAAGGTGGAAGATACACAAGTCAGGATCTGGGAAGATTGTTGACTTATCCTGTTGAGAGGGTATGTCAAGTGGGTGACACTGTAGCTGTCTGCTAAAGGATATTGATATATTAGTATTTTAGCCTCTTTTACGTATTGTTTTCTATAGTCTTTTCGGTTCTTTCTAGTTCTTTTTGTGTCTTTTCAGGTTCTAGGAGACTCTCAAGCATGGATTGAAGTTATTTGGTGTCATTGGAGCAAAAGGGACAAATCTGGAGAAAAGATGGCGTTTTTCATAACTGAGCACCTGCTCGGTCTGGAGCGAGCACCTTCTCGCCCGAAGACTCGAAGATTTGAAGCTCTCTGGAATCCAGACCGGTCGATCCTACCCCGGGACCGACCGGTCCACGCACGAAGACCAAAGATGCAAGAACACAGGAGACCGACCGATCCATCAGCCGGACCAACGGGTCCGTCCCTGAAGACCTGAAGCCAAAATCCTCTGGAATCCAGACCGGTCGATCCTATCTCGAGACCGACCGGTCCAAGACCCGAAGAGTTGAAGATCCCGAGACAACCCGAAGACGGACCGACCGGTCCAAGACCAGACCGATCGGTCGGTCATCCAAAACTAAGTTGCCCTAATTTTTACTATAAATAAGGGGCAGCCACTTTCCAAACACTATTCTATCTTCTTTTTAGAAAAATTCCTTTTCTCCTTTGGAGACTCACGGATCACTGTTCACGCGATTATTGTTCACGCGATTACTGTTCACGCGATTATTGTTCACGCGATTACTGTTCATCCAATTTGGATTGCTTGTAACCTTTGGAGAATCATTCCACAACATCTATTGAGAAGAATTCTAATCCCTATTCTCTTTATTTTATGAATTCTCTTGATTGTATTGCTGCGTTTGATTCAACCATGTTTGAGTAGTCCTTTAGCTAGATTAGGGGATTTCAATGGTGATTTAGGATTGATTAGTAACTGAGCCAAATAGGATAGATTATCATTCGTCTTCATCAATTGGGATTCATAACGCTTAGATTAGCCTGTACACCTAATCTATGATTTCAAGTTGAACTTATTCACGACAGTGCTCTAGGTTGCTAGATAAACCATTGGTGAGCAATTGGTGTGTAACCAACGACAGTTGATTGTTACCATCAATTGTGAACAAATTGAACCAACTCTTAATGCTTGTCAACTTCTCTGAATTCAAAAGACAGTTTAGGCATTTAGGTTGTTAGACAAAGATATTGATACATCACGACAGTGGGGCAATATTATCATTATGTTTGAGTTCTAGACCGCACTTAAATTGAATCCTGAATTGTTGCTCAGTCCTTAATCCGAAATCACCGGCGAATGACCTTGATCTAGTGCTTTTCTTTATTGAATTTAACATTGAATTTATTTGTTGTTTTCATTGTTTCGTTACAACCCCCAAATCATATTTTATCTTAGCTTTAAATCAAAATCCATAATTTCATAGTGTAACCTTGGTCTCTTTGGAATTCGACACCCTTTTATACTATTGTGATTGTCTGTGCACTTGCAGAAATATTTTGGGTTTAAAACTTCACGTATCAAGTTTTTGGCGCCGTTGCCGGGGACCAATTGCGTTGCCTTTGAAATTCAATTTAAATTTATAGTCTAAGACGTTTTCTAATTTTGTTTTTGTTTTTATTTGTCTTTGGTGTTTTTCAGGTGCATGAACAGAAGAACAAGAAGAAACATCACCGAATCGTTAATAAGTGTTTCAAACGAAGAGTTAGCTCGTCTTGAACGCCAAAACCGTTGGGAAAGGAACTCTCTTAATCCAAACATCATGGCTGATCAAGAAGCAGTGAACACACAGTTTCAGTTATTGAGGGATCAGATTGCAGCGTTGCAAAGGAATCAACCACAAGCTCCGCCAAACCAGCCGGGTATTGGGGATTCGGATAATCCCCATGCGTTTTATCAAAACCGTTCAGCGATAGTTACACCGGCTATTCAGAGGCAAGACTTTGAGATCAAGCCTCAGATGATTTCTTTGGTGAAACAACACTTGTTTCATGGATTACCGGCTGAGATACCGATGGATCACATCGAAAATTTTGAAGAAATTTGCAGCACTACGGGATCCAATGGAGTACCAAGCGAGTTCTTGAAATGCAAGCTTTTTCCGTTCTCACTTTCGGACAAGGCTTCTAAGTGGTTGAAGTCCTTACCTGCTGGTTCTTTGAAGACATGGGATGAGGTTAGAGCTGCGTTCTTGGACCACTTCTACACCAAGTCCAAGACAGCATCCATGAGGAACAAGATTTCATCTTTTCAACAATATTCTGGTGAGGCTTTTTGTGAAGCTTGGGAAAGACTGAAGGAGTACCGTAGGGAATGTCCTCATCACGGTTTCAAGGATGAGCAGATTCTGGGAATTTTCTACGATGGAGTTGAATGGGATTATCGGAATGCCCTAAATACTGCGAGTAATGGAGACTTTATGACCAAGACAAGAGATTGTGCTTTTGAGCTGATTGAGAACCTTGCATCAAGCTCTGAAAACAAGGCTCCTGAGTATGATAGGTCCAGGAAAGTCAATAGTGGGGATACTCGGAAGATAGATGGGCTGACGGTAAAGGTAAACCTGCTTCTACGCGAGAGCCAAATACCGGTAAGGTTTGTGGAAGAAAATGGGGCTGCTCCTATTTCTCAAGAATTTGAAGATTATGAAGTTGCTGAAGTACAAGAGGTTAACTTTGTGAGTGGTCAAGGATACCAGAACTGTGGGTTCAACTTCAATTATCGGAACCACCCCAACCTCTCCTACCGAAGCACTAATGTCGAGAACCCACAAAACCAGGTCTATCCGTTAGGTCAAGGATTTCAGAAGTTCTACTCCAGCAACACTCATGGGAAGCAGTTCATCCCTAACCATAATCAAAATCGTTTCCAAGGAGGGAACCAATAACACAACATCCAATTTGATGCGCCACAACAAGCTACTTCCGCGTCTACATCTCAAGATGAGTTAAAAAGTCTCATGCAGCAGCTGATAGTTAACCAACATAAGGCATCCACTGAGACTAATGCCAAGGTTGATCACATGTACAATGATCTGAATGCGAAGTACGAGGCTGTTACCGCGCATGTGAAGAAATTAGATACAGAAGTGGCTCAAACTGCTGAGGCGACTAAATAACCGACTGGAAATCTTCCAGGGAAAGGAGAGATGAATCCCAGGTATGGATATGCCAATACTGTAGAACTCATGAGTGTAAGTACCCAAAGAAAGGGTAAGGAGCACGCTACCGAGCATCAGGCTCAAGGTGATGAGTTCAGTGCAAATGATGGACAAGTGGAGCATGATTCAACCTCAGGAACACCATTGAGAACTGTTCTAGCTGAATCAAGATCAAGAGTTTCCGAGCACCCAGATTTTTCTCGAGAGCACCTGCTCCGGAAGAGCGAGCACCTGCTCCATCAGGGCGCTCCGGCCAAATCTTCAGAAATTTCTCCAGAGAGAGTCTACGTACCCAGGGTTCCCTATCCATTCCCTCCAATGACATGAAAACATGGAGTCCTTCCAGCGAAGGGTGAGCAAAATCCTATGAATAGAGATGCATCTAATGGCTCACGTGCGTATGTCAACTTTGTCGAGGACCAAGGACCTAATCATAGTAGAGAACATCAAGCGCCACCTCTTCAAGAGAATAGACTTGAGCTCATGATGCAGCGAATTTTAGATGGGCAGAACAAGAGTGCACATGAAGTGAATGAGAAGATAACCTCTCTTAACGACAAGATAAATATGATGAACAATGAGCTCAACTATAAACTAGAGAGTTTAACTTGTCAGGTTGACTTCCTCGATTCACAAGTTGCTTCTATGTCTGAGAGTAAAGCTACATTGATAACTGCGGACGAGCCAGATCGACCGATCCCGTTTGAACCACCTTCAGATCTTCAGAGCCGAAACATAGATGTCACTCCAGGTAACACTCAAAAACCATTATTGAGGCAATTGCCTAAGCTAGAGGATCCAGGTAAGTTTGTTGTTCCATGTTTCATCTTTGGAGTTAATTTTGAAGATTCTCTATGTGATTCTGGATCGAGTGTTAACCTCATGTCAAGGGATATTGCAGAGTCTTTGGGTATTATTGATATACGGACTTCTCGAATGTCTATTAGGTTTGCGGATGCCTCAGTAAAAACTTCCCAAGGGTTAATTGAGAGTTTAGATGTCCAGATTGGGGATTGCTTGATCCCGACTGATTTCCAAGTTGTGGAGATGAACAATGGTTCATCCATGCCCTTGATTCTGGGGAGACCTTTCCTTGCAACAGTAGGTGCAGTTGTTGACTTACCAAACAGAAGGATCGTTTTCTCCAACATCGACAAGCAGATCTCTTACAACGCCATTTCAGACAATGGTGGCGACAAATATGGCTCTTGTGTTTCCATAGACGATGTAACAGGGAAGGTAAGTTTCTTGCCAGCTGCAGCACTTTGCAATGAGAATGAAGTTGATGAAGTCCTGGATGGAGATACTCGTTCTTATGAAACGAAGCCCAAGGAAGTCAACAAGCGGGACAAACCAAAGCGCGAGAAAAATATTGCAGGTTCGCATATAACCTTGACACCGCAGAGATGTGTTGGAGACACAATTGAATATAAGCTGAAGGGCAAAGGTATGTCTAGGCCTTTCTCTAAAGTCAAAGCTATCATTACTCCGGAGTTTAAGGAAAAAGGTAAAGGGCCTATGGCTAGTATGTTGAGCAAGGTTCTGCAACTGAATATAAGTGATCAAAGAGCAAATGGACCACGACTCAACCCACCTCCACCAAGCCCTGATCCGGACAAGGAAGTGTCTAATATTCATATGGATTCCGCTCACGCCTAGACGGTCTACAAAGTCAAGCTAACGACTTAAACAAGCTCTTGATGGGAGGCAACCCATCGGTAAGGTTTCTCGTACATAATTCAATTTTTATTTTCATTTATTACTGACATTTTATTTGTGTTTTCAGTACTTGTGTTCTGCTAAAAAAAAAAAAAAAAAAAAAAAAAAATTTCGCGACCACCTGCTCGGGACATAAAAACAGGCCGGGAATGCCTCTGGAAATCAGACCGATCGGTCCAGTACATGGGGCCCACTCCGAAATTTTCATTTTTCCTTTAAAAAAAAAAGAAAAAAAAAAAATTTTACTAACATTTCCTCTTTTCTTTTTGCAGAGATCGAGAACCCCCTTCCCTCATCACGCCGCAACCCTAGTTTCCCATCGCTTTCATCACTCCCCATCGCCGAGCTTCTAACCGGTGATATCTTTCTTACCCTTCTATCCATCATTGTACTATCCATTTTATTTTTATTGTGTCGCCAATCTCTTGAACTTTTTCACACCGGGGACGGTGTGATTTAAGTCCGGGGGAGCGGTCTTGTTGTTGTGTTTGCTTTTGAGTTTACTTTTGATTTTAGTTTTTCTTGAGTCTGCTTTTGAGTTTATCGAGTCAATAAGAGGTTGTTTGGAAATGGAATTATGAACTTGATCTATTGGATTTATGTTCGGACTAGGGATTACTTGTATGATTCACAGCTTGGCCAAAGTATTGTTTTGAGCACCCCACATCTCTGCCGAGCACTTGCTCGTGCAGGGTGCTCCCACGACAGGTTATGGGTAGATTTAAAATTTCCCCCAAAGCTCATACTTATCAGAAATTAGGCTGATCCAATGTCATATCAAACTCCTATTTGGTATTTAATCTTGATCTTTAATTTCTTTCTCAGGGGTTTGGCGTTCATTGGGCAAGACTTATTCGAACCGTATAAGACACCGCAACTTTCCAGCAAGTATACTCTTTACTCTCTAACTTTTGAACCATTTAACTTTTAAATTCTCCCCTTATAAAAAAAAAAAAAAAGAAGAGAAAAGATAAATAGAGGGGGAGAAATTCAAAGCAACATGCCCAAGTGACCCTGAGGACTATGCGTAAACCCGTATATCTTTAGTGACCTCATGAGAGCATGTTGTAAGGGAAACTAAAAGGATCGAAGTGACCCAAGGGACTATGCGTAAACCCGTGTATCCTTTGCGATCTCATGGAGATTCGTCCCATTAAAAAAAAAAAACTTCAAAGCAATATGCCCAAGTAGCCAAGTGATGATGCAAAAACCCGTGTCTCTTTTGTGACCTCACGGAAAGCATGTTGTAAGGGAAACTAAAAGTTTTGAGTGAACCAAGGGATGATGCGTAAACCCGTATCTCCTTTGTGACCTCATTAGATTCGTCCCATAAAAAAAAAAAAATAATAATAATAAAAATAAATAAACAAATAAAAAATACAAAAATTGAGAAAAAAGAGTATGCGGGAGAGGGTCTTGGTTAGGAGAAGTCGGCACCCCTTGAAACGATTCCCCTTGGGTAAGATCACTGCACTTTCATTTTCATTAATTGATTAAGAGATGATATTGAGGATTCCGAAGTTTTGCTAAGTTGTGAGTGAATAAGATTAGGTTGTGGTACATGTTCTAAGGCCAAGTGATGAAAGTATGAAGTCCGAAGATTTTTCCAACAAGCGAGTGAATTCCATGTGAACTTCAGACACTCTTCTGTCCTTGATCTTGTTTTGTTTGAGGACAAACAAAGGTCTAAGTCCGGGGGAGTTGATATATTAGTATTTTAGCTTCTTTTACGTATTGTTTTCTATAGTCTTTTCAGTTCTTTCTAGTTCTTTTTGTGTCTTTTTAGGTTCTAGGAGACTCTCAAGCATGGATTGAAGTTATTTGGTGTCATTGGAGCAAAAGGGACAAATCTGGAGAAAAGATGGCGTTTTTCATAACCGAGCACCTGCTCGGTCTGGAGCGAGCACCTGCTCGCCCGAAGACTCGAAGATTTGAAACTCTCTGGATTCCAGACCGGTCGATCCTACCCCGGGACCGACCGGTCCATGCACGAAGACCAAAGATGCAAGAACATAGGAGACAAACCGATCCATTAGCCGGACCGACCGGTTCGTCCCTGAAGACCTGAAGCCAAAATCCTCTGGAATCCAGACCGGTCGATCCTATCCCGAGACCGACCGGTCCAAGACCCGAAGACTTGAAGATCCCGAGACGACCCGAAGACGGACCGACCGGTCCAAGACGAGACCGACCGGTCGGTCATCCAAAACCAAGTTGCCCTAATTTTTACTATAAATAAGGGGCAGCCACTTTCCAAACACTATTCTATCTTCTTTTTAGAAAAATTCCTTTTCTCCTTTGGAGACTCACGGATCACTGTTCACAGATTAGTGTTCACGCGATTACTGTTCACGCGATTACTGTTCATCGGATTACTGTTCACGCGATTACTGTTCACGCGATTACTGTTCATCCGATTTGGATTGCTTGTAACCTTTGGAGAATCATTCCACAACATCTATTGAGAAGAATTCTAATCCCTATTCTCTTTTATATTATGAATTCTCTTGATTGTATTGCTGCGTTTGATTCAACCATGTTTGAGTAGTCCTTTAGCTAGATTAGGGGATTTCAATGGTGATTTAGGATTGATTAGTGACTGAGCCAAATAGGATAGATTATCATTCGTCTTCATCAATTGGGATTCATAACGCTTAGATTAGCCTGTACACCTAATTTATGATTTCAAGTTGAACTTATTCACGACAGTGCTCTAGGTTGCTAGATAAACCATTGGTGAGCAATTGGTGTGTAACCAACGACAGTTGATTGTTACCATCAATTGTGAACAAATTGAACCAACTCTTAATGCTTGTCAACTTCTCTGAATTCAAACGACAGTTTAGGCATTTAGGTTGTTAGACAAAGATATTGATACATCACGACAGTGGGGCAATATTATCATTATGTTTGAGTTCTAGACCGCACTTAAATTGAATCCTGAATAGTTGCTCAGTCCTTAATCCGAAATCACCGGCGAATGACCTTGATCTAGTGCTTTTCTTTATTGAATTTAACATCGAATTTATTTGTTGTTTTCATTGTTTCGTTACAACCCCCAAATCATATTTTATCTTAGCTTTAAATCAAAATCCATAATTTCATAGTGTAACCTTGGTCTCTGTGGAATTCGACACCCTTTATACTATTGCGATTGTCTGTGCACTTGCAGAAATATTTTGGGTTTAAAACTTCACGTATCAGATATAAAAAAAGAAGCTCGGGCTTTTCCTTTTATTTGAGCCTTTGTAAAATAAAAAGAAAGAGAGGTTTCATTATTGAACCCAGGGTTAGGTAACTTGTGAGTGAAAAAGAAGATCAGCAGGTACTGGTCGCAACCCGGGTAGATTAAGGAATAGATCAGTATCAAATCACAAATGTGTAACGTTGTATAACTTTGAGTATAACGAATGTAAAACTGTTTATCACTATTCTTAATCAAGGGAAAAAGTTTACTGCGGTATCTGAACGTTTTTTTGTTTAAGAGGTCTCTGATTATTTCATTTGGTATCAGAGCAGGTCATCGACTGTGAAACAATCTCTGTTTCAACACAGGTGAGGTCCGGTATAATCATGGATACCTCTTCTGAACTTCGTAATAGCAGTAGATCTCTGATCTTATATGCAAGGAGGTACGGCTACTAGAAATTTTGTATGATGTAGCTGATTCATGGTCAGGGAGAAGACGCTTGGACTGCAGTTGAAGACGGGTGGGAGCCTCTGTTTGAGTTAACATATGAAGGGTTCAAAGTCTCTAAGCCAAAGGAAAAATGGTCTATTGAGGAGAAGAACCTTTCAAAGTTCAATGCTCGTGCCATGAATGTGATTTTCAGCGGAGTAGATGAAGATGAGTTTAAACTCATTCAAGGATGTAAGTCTGCGAAACAAGCGTGGGATGTTCTGCAGAAGTCTCACAAAGGTATGACTAGTGTTAAAAGAACTCGTCTGGATCAGCTTACCTCTAGGTTTGAAATTCTTAGAATGAATCACGTTGATACCATTATTCAATTTAGTTCAAAGATTAGTGTAATGGCTAATGAAGCTGAGGTCTTAGGAAAAACTTACGAAGAGAAAAAAATGGTTAAGAAGTTACTAAGATGTCTTCCCCAGAAGTTTCTTATTCACAAGGCTACTATGCGGGTCTCTGGGAATACAGACTCGATGAGCTGTGAAGAACTGGTAAGAATTTTGAAGTCTAAAGAAATGGAAGTCAGTGAAGACAGTGCTAAAACCACTAAAAACATCACCTTCGTGACTAAGAATAAGATCCTTAACTTCAAGAACTCAAAGATAGCATGATCTTGATGGCAAAACACTTTGGAAAATCTCTGCAAAGAGTGGAACAAAGTTAAGATTGTGACTCAAGCAACTAGCCCAAGAACGATGATGGAAGTACCTCTAAGCCTTGCTTGATCAGTAAAGATAAAGATGGAAGAAGGCAGGCTGCAACCTGTTTTGGATGTGAAGGTGTTGGACTCTACAAATCTGAATGTCCTATCACTAAACACAAAGAGCTTAAGTGTGTGGTATGCAAGGGTTGTGGTCACAACAGATCTGAACGTCCCAATCTTCAGAGAAGAAAAGAAAAATCTCCTTTTAGTTTTAGTGAGCCTGACTCATAGGATGATCAAGTTGTGTCTGAGTCTATAATGATAAACAATTTTGCATTTATTGCATCTATAGTAGAATCAACCACTCTTGATGAATCATACACTGAGAATAAAGAAGAAGACAACTCAAAGGATGCCTACAGAATTCTGTATGACAGCTGGGTTCAGCTGAGTAAAGACAAGGTTCAACTGGTTCAAGATAAACTCAGACTGCAGGCAAGGATAAATAAGCTGCAAAACGCTGAGAATTGGAAGATATGGGTGCTTCAAAAGATGTAACTGATCTGTCTTCAAGATAGGTTTGTCAGAGAAAAGGAGCGTGTTGATCTTCTGGAAGGACAACTCAATGAGAATCATAAAAAGATCAGAATGCTGAACAACGGGTATAAGAGTCTTGATAAGATTCTGGCAATGGGAAGGATTGATTCTCAACACAAAGGATTAGGATATGACGATCATGACAAATCTTTTGAAGATCTCTCAACTGCAAAAATCTGCTTTGTCAAAAGTAGTAGTAAGACTGAGACTATGCATCAGAAGTCTGTATCTACTGTGAGTGTTGTTGTGAGTAACTTGAAGAAGCTTCTGCCTACCAATCTTGCGGTTCAAAGAAGTTCAATGAAAAATATTCACGTCTCAAGACCAGTGAAGTCTTGGCCTTGGTCTAATAGATTTAAAGGATGCTTTCTTTGCAATAAGGTTGGCCATAGACGTGATGAGTGTTGCAAACGCAAAAACCACCTTGGTCTCTTGTGGAAACTAAATAGGTGTTGAACAGAACCATCAAGCTATGGATCCTTTTGGGTTCAGAAAAAGGATCTCTACGGAGATTTGTCTATTGAAACAGAACATATCAACTTCATGAACTGGTACAACAATCTAGATGATGTTGGTCTCCTAAGCTTTGCATCATCAGGTGATCTTAAGAGAGATTTGGTTCAAAATGTTGCCTACAAGTCTGTCACCATGCCTGAAGATAGTGTCTGGTACTTTGACAGTGGTTATTCAAGATACATGACTGGATATAAATGGTATCTGACAAGGTTTCAGAAAATTACTGAAGGAAGTGTTACTTTTGGTGATAATCGAAGAGGGAAAATCAATGGAAAAGGGCAAAGTATAGGATCCAACACTCCAAAGTTGCTCAATGTTTATCTTGTTGAAGGTCTTTGAATCAACCTGATCAGTACTAGCCAACTTTGTGATGAACGTATGAATGTTGTTTTCTCTAAGGATCAGTGCAAAGTTGTTGATGAAAATGGGAACATCATTTTGTCTGGAGTCAGATCAGAAAACAACTGCTATGTCTGGAAAGACTCTGTTGTGGAATCTGCAGAAGTAATACTATCAAATTCACTCAAGATAAATGGTGCTCTCAAAAGTGACTTAAGGGAAAAGAATGATAGTTCAAATCTGGTTCTTGACAACTGTATATGCCAAGATCATCACCGCTCTGCTAAGTCTGATCTGAAGATCAATTACTCTGAATCTAATACTGTTGAGCTCTCCTGTTTGCCACATTGGTTGAAGCTGAAGATTATCATTTTGGCCCGTCAACTGAAAGATGGTCTAAAGCTTGTCAAAAAAGCTAAATAAGTGTAACAAAAATGGTGTTTGGGATTCAGCTCACAAGACTAGCAACAAACATATCAATACTCTGAAATGGATCTGTAAGAATCAGTTTAATGAAGTTGGAACCATTGTCAGACAAAAGATTCGTCTTGTGACACATGGCTACCGCAAGGAAGAAGACTGCAACTCTGATAAATAGGTTGCTTCCGTTGTTTGTTTTGAATCTTTGCGTCTTCTCCTGGGAGTTGCTTGTGCTCTAAACTTTTGTCTTCATCATATGAGTGTCAAAGACATTAGCTACAAAGATGTCAATCTCAAAGATCAGTTTGTGTCCTGATCTAATGGAAGAGCTGATCATCCTGATTATGTGTTATATTCTAAAGGAATCTTGGATGATGCCATTCAGACTAAAAGTGTCTTGTATGATGACTTCACAAATTACATGTTGGTTAATGGGTTTGTGCGAGGAAGTGATGATAAGAATATGTTTGTTCTGGGTGTTGGGGGACACTCATTGATGGTGCAATTGTATAAGTGTGATGTGGTATTTGGAGGCACTGACATTAAACTGGTGAAGAAACTGATTACTGTATTAACAAGGGAATATAACTTGAACTTGAGAGGTGAATTGAGTTACTTCATGGGATTGCAGATTCTCCAAACAAATCATGAAATCTGCATTTCTCAAAATATGTATTCAGATAATCTGATCCAAAAATTTGATTCGGAGAACTGCAAACGTGTAAGAACTCCTCTGAAGAGTACATCCAATCTTGGTTTATTGAGGGTGGCAAACTGGTAAATAAAGGACTGTACAGAGAAATGATAAGAAGCTTGATGCATCTAACTGCCAGTCGACCAGACTTTTGTCTCAGTATAATAATCTTTGTGTACTTCCAAGCTCAACCTCAGATGCATCATCTGACTGCAGTCAAACGTATCCTGAACTGCGTTAAAGTAACTCTCAATTATGGGTTATATTACACTAAGCAAACTAACCTGAATCTTGTAGGTTTTGTAGTGCTGATTGGACAGGAAGAAGTGGAGATTATTGCGATTGATTTTAAGGTGGTTGTGTTTTTCTTGGTGAAAATATCATCTCATGGTACGACAAAAGTCAGAATTATGTTTCCGTATCCACAACAGAGGTTGAGTACATTGCTCTGGGAACTTGCTGTAATCAATTACTCTGGTTGAAATAAATTATGGCTCACTGTGGTATGATCTCTATCTCTCCAAGAATTTATTGTGATAACCTAAGTGTCATTCGTGTGTTAAGGAATCCTGTGTTTAGAACTCAACACATTGGCTTAAGGAACTATCTCATTCATGAGTTAGTTGATGGGAATCAAATAAAGATCACTTACATTGAACCCGTAAATCAACTTGCTGTTATTTTTATTACTCATTTGGGTTTTAACCTATTTTCTCACTTGATAAGGACTTTTGGAATTTGTGAACTCTGATCAATGTTGATCAGGTAGTAAGTATGCATAGTAGGTTTTCTATTAGCAGTCTGTTTATATTTCTTTTGTATAGCTTATCTTGTTCTGGTGTTATATAGTAGATTACCCCTTAAAACCTCTTATTGGCTAATCTGTCTTAGAAAAGAGCTGCTCATCATTCCTATTCAGTTCGTTTTTATTCTTGTCTTCTCTTGGCTTTATCTTTCTGGGATTGGTGTGACTGTGTGACTTAAATCATTTTCAAAATGCACACAGTATACTCAACAGGGGGAGTAAGTATGTTTATTGGGAAGAAGAAAAACAGCAAAAATCAAGCAAAGCTAAGCTTGTGCTAAAAAGAAAAAGAAAACAAAAGAAAACAAAAATATTGTCTTAAGCAAAGCTTAGACTTGTTTAGAAAAAGAATATTGGTCATCTCTTACTCAGGCAAAGCCTGTTTCATAAAAGAAAAGGGGTTGGGTTTCTCTGAAGTAGTTTATTCCTCAATCAAAGTTTGTTTCAAAAAGGGGGGTTTGGGGTCTTTCTGAAATTTCCTCTTCTAAACCTTCTGAATACGAATGATGATGTGTAGTCTATCTTAGACAGCTCACTGATGGTGAAAGCTACTCATTGAAAAACAACTGCCTTAGGTGAGCCATTGAGTTGATCACCTTTAAAATAGTAGATTGCAAATGATTATCAGACTGTGTAGCTTACTTCTCTGTTTCAGTCATGGTCAGGGTTCTATATATACCTGTTACGGATATGTGTTTTCAATAGTTGTCTCTGGTTTTTGAAATCTTCGTTTGTGATTATGTAAATTACAATAACTGATATTTCTGGTGTTGAGTGGTTTCTAGGATCTGCCCAAGACTGATTTTCTTATGAGTCTTGGTGGCTTCATAGCTGATGTGTTTAGGCTGAGTATCGTGTGTGCTATCTTGGATAGGTCAGTGAATTACTATGTGTACTATCTGAATTTTGTCAATTCTTGTTATGAGTCTAGTGGGAGTTTGACCTTATTGACTTCAGTTCAAGGATTTTTGTTGCTATTATCTGATCTAAGGAGGGTGTTAAAATTTGTGGTCTTTTGGCTTTATTTATTGTGACCGTACAAGTCTGTATTTAGTCTCATATATTGTGGCCCAAAGTATTTTAAGGCTTAGTTCTGTAGAGCTCTACGACTTGTCTTGTCACTTTAATATTCTCTGAAGTAGCGTGTGCATGCATAAAAATAAAGATCATGGCTCGAGGCAAGAGAGAGATAGCAGTTATGCTTATTTATGACTGATATGGAGCTGATTTATCAAACTCACCTTTTATCTCTCTCTCTAACTGATTCAGGAGATATTTTCTTTACAAAACTTGCTTCTTTATTGTTCTCTCCTCTGATCGAACAATGTCAAACTCTCAGTTCAAGCTTCAGTGTCTTCCCCATCAAGTCTATCAGACTCCGGTTGTCTCTGATCAATCTGAAGAAGAAGATCCTCTGTTTCCTCTGTTTCTGGCTCGTTATGAGAAAAACCGACAGAAGATAAAAGCTCTGTATGCTGGGTTCCTAGACATCTGGAAGTGTCCTTGGAGACTTATACAGATTGGTTTTGTACCGCAAAAGTTTGACACAAGTTTGCTTTCATTACCACTCGTGACTTCAATGATATGAAGATCTTTCAAACTGGTCCTCCTAAAACTTGCATCGTTCAGAATCTGCTAAAGTCTTCAGGACTTATACCTACAGTGGTTGAAGTAGATTCATATGATGAAGAAGTGGTCAAGGATTTCTATGCTAATCTGTCAAGTATCGAGTACCGTGATTGTGGTCGCCACCGTGTGTATGTACGTGGGTTGATGTTTGAGTTCATTCCTCGAATCATCAATGAGGTCTTTCAGTTACCCTCACTTCCGTATGACATGCATCGACCTGTACATCAAATCAGTGAATCGATTGAAGATGTTGTGGCTACACTATCTGAAGGATTTGTCCGTCTCTGGGATGAACTGACTCCGGCGCATATGAGTCCGTCTATGGCACTATTGTATAAGATATGTTGTCACAACTTCCTCAGAAACATTGGTTTCCAGCTACTATTCCGACAACCCGTGAAGGCTCGTCTGCCTCAGATGTAGTGAATCAGCCGACTAATCAAATTCAAGCAATGCAGCTCCGAGTCTCAGGTATGATCTTTATTCCTCAGTCGAATTGATATTCTAACTAACTTTGTGGGTTTTTACATGAGTATGCATCCAAGCTGGGGGAGAAAAGTGCAGTTCTAGTACCACTCAGGAAGGTGTAGAGACAAACTTTGGTGATAATCAGTCAGAATGGAAATCTGAACTCTGAACCAAATACAGATTAACGTTTTAATCTGTTGTGTTATATCTAAAACATGTTGTTTCCCCTTAATATGTTGGTTGTTTGATGAACTCCTGGTGTATCTTGAAAAGTTGTGTTGTTTGGGTCTGTAAAACTATGCTATCTATTCAGTGCTTCATGATTATGCATTTACTATTCTGATGTGGTCATTTGGTGGTTTGCTTGCATGAATGCATTCTTGTGTGGTATGCCTTGTGTATATGTGTGTTTTTGTTTATGCAGGCACTGGTGCTTGGATTCAAATACTCAAGTAAAAAGGAGGAGATTGAAAGAACATGTGTAACATGTTCTTGCTGAGCTACTCAACAATGAAGAGAAGTCTGGAGCAGAACTTAAGTCAACAATGATGACGTGACACCTCGAGCCAATCAAAGAGGCAAGTGGGATTGAACAGTACAGAGGATGGGATCTTCTGTGAGTGGGATTGAACAGTCCAGCAAGTGGATACTTATGACAGACCGGTGGAGCAGATGGAGAAATCTGTAGAAGCCAAAAGGAGAAGGCAGATAGGAATCTGCAGGATAATAGGTGGTTTTTCCTGTGGAGAGGGTGTGTGAGGTTCGTGACACTGTAGCTGTTTGCTAAAGGGAACTGGTGGAAAGTACACAAGTCAACATCAGCGGCATGGTTGATTTGTCCTGTTGAGAAGGTGTGTCAGGTTCGTGGCACTGTAGCTGTTTGCTAAAGGTTAAAAGTGGAAAATACACAAGTCAAGATCTAAGAAGATTGTTGACTTGTCCTGTTGAGAAGGTGTGTCAAGTGGGTGACACTGTAGTTGTCTGCTAAAGGATATAAAAGAAGAAGTTGAGGCTTTTTCTTTTATTTGAGCCTTTCGGAAAATAAAAAGAAAGAGTGTTTTCATTATTGAACTCAGAGTTATGTAACTTGTGAGTGAAAAAGAAGATCAGCAGGTGCTGGTTGCAACCCGGGTAGATTAAGGAATAGATCAGGATCAAATCACAAATGTGTGATATTGTATAACTCTGAGTAGAACGAATGTAAAACTATTCTATTACTATTCTTAATCAAGGGAAAAAGTTTACTGCGGTTTTTTTGTTTAAGATATCTCTGATTATTTCAAAGTTGGAGAACCTAGCATGAAATACTCCAAACTCTTTTTAAGTACTGGCAAAAGCATGTACTAGAAAGAAGGTGTCTCTTATAATGTTTTCATCTCTAAACGTAGAAGAGACAAAATCTTTCTAAAACTTTCGTCCCCAAAAATATTTAGAAATTAGTGTTCTTAATTAGATTCTTGTTTTTATGTATTTTGTTTTTCATCACATGAATATCAACATTAATAGTTGATTCATGTTATACCTATATATTTTTCATGTTTTCTTTAAAATATAAGTTTATTTTTCTAACTAGTACATCTTTATTTTAGTTTACTTTAAATCTTCCGTAAGAAATCAAACTTTTTAATTTTTATTTTGGTAACGAAGCAAGTGACATTACATATAGTTAATCATAAAAGTGCCAAATCATGTCATTGTAGGTCCAAAGACATGTATACAAGCATAGGTTATAACATGATCAACCTGTTCTAACAAGTGAAACATTAATAACAGCGTATCGAGGTGAGCTCACATAGAAGTATTCTCCCACAATCTTTGCATACCGTTCAAATAGATCGTCCATCACATTTTCACCAAACGTAGGCTCCAGCATCGGCTCAACCACGGCTCGTATGGTACTAGCCACTCTTCGTCCACTAGCTAGGGCTTCAGGTTGGGAACGTACTATGTCATAACTCTCATCACCTATACTCTCACCTTCCCAATCAACCGCACTTATCTCAAGCCGATCGATCGAAAAAGAACCTTCTTTCTCTATTGCCATTTTCAGCTCTTCAGAGCTCGCAGCATAGTAAGGAGCGTTGAAAGCATCTATTTTCTCTTTTTCGATGATACGCTTTAAGAAATAAAAATGAAAGAAGGCACCTTTTAGTGATGAATTATTGAGTATGAAACTTGATTGGGCTAATAATCTATTACTCCAATAATCTAGATCATGTTAGTGCAAATCCGAGATAAGCATTAATTTAATCAAGTATCTAAAAATTCTTGATCAACTTTAGAGGAAAATGTAGGCAACAATAATAGAAAGGGGTTTTTTCCATAAGTACGTATATATATAAGAGAAATTCCCTAAAATACAATAATTTTTTAAAACTTCTAAAAATACCACTTTTTCAATATTTCCAAAAATACTTCAAATACAAAAAATTATTTTGATAGATTTGTAATTAAAATTTTTGGGTTTGGGTTAACTATTTCCAAATTAGAATATAGTTTTAAGGGGTTAGGATTTGGGTTTGGGGTTTAGAGTTTAGATTTGAATACTGAAATTTATTTTAGTTTTGTGGTATTTTTTGAACTTTGAACAAAAAGTGATAATTTTGAAACTTTTAAAAAATCCTTGTATTTTTGAGAATCACCCTATATATCATTCATGTCTTCTCCAAACTTTGTCTAATTGGTTTTATAATCAGTTCTTATCATAGTTATAGAAATATATTTTTTTTATTAAAGTAGTTATAGAAAGTTTACTTACTTGACTTTTTCAAACCTTTTTTTTTTTTGGTATTACAATTTTGAGCTAATGTTCTGCCCTACTAAAGTTTTTAGGGAAAATAGGATAATAACACAAAAACAAACTGCAACTTAAAATCTAACCCTTTACTTTAATTTTAGTGGATTAGATTAAGCCACATAAGTTTATTTTGGTTAGATTTCTAATTCTTTATATGGTATATCAAAAAATTTTATATGATATATTTTTTTTAAAATTAAATAACTTTGAAAAAAACTCAAAACAAATTTGGAAAAACTTAACATAGGCCACATTACTGAAGGACTTAATTGGTCAAGTAACGTGCCACTGTCCGATTCCTTTAGAGTAATATGGGCCATATATAACCCGAAAAGACTATTAACATGTTTTCCTAATTAAAGGTAAACATATATACATCACAATACCTCATTGGCCATGGACATAAGAGCTTGAGCTAAGAGTTCCCATTGATAGCAACTCTCTTCGGTTGTAGGATCCGGCGTGCTTCTACCGAGGAACGATAAAACCATCCGGCCTCCTGGGACCACCTCCTTGGATCGCGATCTCAGAAACACTGAGAAATCAGTTTGGAATTGAAGAGCATAGGCTTTATGTGCACTCTTAGGACTTGTCTTTGATAAGTAAATTTTCCCCCTGTTGTTTAAGTCAGCTGTTATGACCACCCCATTTTCCTTCTCCACCCTACCGCATGGAACCTTGTACATGGATGATGATTTAATTTGTTAGCATTTACTATACAAATGTGTGATATTATGATAACATGAAATAAACAATGTGGACCACATTGGTGTTTTCTTGTGTATGTGTGAATTGTGATGTGTGTTCCACTAGGTTTTCTGCCTTTGTTTTATTTTGTTTTCTCGAATAAGGAAGATTCCTACGCAATAAATTTCGCTTAATAAAAGGTATATTACTTGCGTAAAATTTTCTGGTAGTACTGTATCGTGAAACAATACATTTTATGAAAAGTATCGCGCTTATCATAAACTTTTTCTATGTCAAAATGACATTATAGAGAATTCTACTATCTTAAATTTTATATATTTTATAATTATTGTAACTGTGATATTCCGGTCATATATTAGAGTAGACTTCATCCATTTCACAATAAATCATAGTTTTGGCATTTTTACACAAATTAGAAAAAATATTAATATTTACTTACAGTTTAAAATATAAGTTAACTTTTGTATTTTTTTTTATTAGTTTTGAGATTTACATTGAACATGTAAAAAAAATTACACATATTAAACTACTTGTGAATCAGAAGGAACATAAGATTTGAGAATCTGTTTTTCAGAATGCTAGTTGGCAATAAATATTTTTTGAAAATATTTTCGTATATATATAGGAGTATTATATTATTATTATTATTTATATTTGAAATTCCCCATAGAGAAACAGAAAACACACCTGAGACAACCAATGTAAACTTGAAGAAGAGTGAACAAAGTGAAGGCTCCGGCGAGGAAACAAACGTCCGTAGAAAGAACCAGGGACCGCCGAAACAAAACACGATTCTCCTCCTCCGCGACCGAAACCTAAACTGTCATTGTCTCCCTTATTAAGCCGGTCATAAAACTCTGGCAAAGAAGCAAAGATGTAGTTAAAGTCATTGCTAGGTAGGTCGTTCAGAGAGACTCTGAGCTCAGGGACTGGACGGTCAAGGTCAGGACACAAGTTTTGAATCGTGTCAACGATGTTGGAGATGGACAAGATACTGTTGGGACCGGAGGAGCAACCTAGATCAGCGATTCCAATGCTCGAAATGTCCGAATTGCTCATCATTAGCTTCTTCAAGGCTTCGTCCATTACTCTTTTGCCTAAAGATATTATGTTGCTCTGCGAGTCACGTATACGCACACGTTGAACACATTGATACAAAACTAAAATATATGTACAGATTTGTCATTATAGTTTTAGGTCTAGCTAGAACAAAAACATTATTAAGATATACTATTTTGAAACATTATTCATGTATTAATACACAAGAATATCAAGAAATACGTTTTTGATATAACAATTCAACCTGAACGGTTGAGTTATTGGCATAACTCGTTTCACCATTTCCTTTGTTCATGTGGAGAACTCGCATTACTTCCATCTCTCTCTCTCTCTCTCTCTCTCTCTCTCTCTCTCTCTCTCTCTCTCTCTCTCTCTCTCTCTCTCTCTCTCTCTCTCTCTCTCTCTAAGGCAGAACGTTAAATGAAGATTATAAGTGACCGATGTTGGGTCGATATATATAAGGAAAGAGGCAAAGTGGGTATAGAGAGCAGTTTTGTGACAGCCACATGCATCTTATGTACGTTGAGTTTATGTCTCCATAGATAATACTAATACGGCACTCTCTTGTATACGAGTATCCTATATATGGACAACTAAGTTAAACTGATGAGGTGGTAGTCGGTGACACACGATCGCTCAACGACCAAAACGAGCAAGAAGGAGATCATGTTTATTTTAACTATGCAAATCAAATACCCCTCAATTTTGCATGTTTTTATTATTATTATTTTTTTTTTGTTAAAATATTTTTATTATTTTTTTAACGGGTAGTTCAAATATCTAGTATATTAGGCACACAAAAAAAAACAAATAATTGGTATAGTATATATGTTTGCTTGAGAAGTTTTTGTGGTGATCTCTCTTTGAATTGGAATCCCTTTGAATTATGGTTGGGACCACATTATGAATCGTATCTATACGCATTTAGTTCAATTAATCCGGTTGGAGGAGAATTGAGTAAATTATGGATCTGAGTTTGATAATGCGCTAATTAAAATTGATGAAGAAATTACTCATATTCGAAAACCTGTTCAAGATTTAGGTTTCAGTTTCACGAGACTTAGAACCAAAGATCCATAGTTCCGCGATTCAAAACAAAGAGAGACAATTTTAAACAGGAAACCCTTAATAATAGTAGTAGTCTAATCGCCAAATTCGTTTTTTGTTTTTGTTTTCATTGAAGCCCAACTCGTTTTAGTTGGGGTAGAAGTTGAATTCTTATTAACCTCATCGGAATCATCTGATACATGTACTAAAATTGAAAAGATCGTACAAAGTTTTAAATAACAAATAACAAGAACCAATGGCTACGCCGTGGCGCGGATCAGATATCCGAAAAAATCGAGTTGCTTTGCTTTGAAAAAAATTGGATATTTGGACTTACGGATATCCAGATTTTTTAAGGATATTTGCGGATATTCGTTTTAAACAAAAAAATGAAAGGGAAACATTTTTTAAAAAATTATTCTTTAATATAATATTTAACCTAGTAAGTAAAAAAATAATATAAACTATATAATTTTATTAGATTTAATTAAAAATAAAATTAAAAAAATGAACGACAAAAATGGTGGACAACGGAACATTTATTATTTTTTTAAGAAACGAATATGAAAAACCCTAATTTTCAATTAAAAAAATTAGTAACTTCTTAAATTTACTATAAATATATCCGTTCAATGTATTGAAAAAGTTAAAAATGCAAATAAATATTGTAGATCTATTATATTATATGTATATATGTAATTTACGGATCGGATCGGATATTCGGATTTTTAAAATTAGTATTTGTGATTTGCTTTGCTTTAGACAGATCGTAGATTTTACTATTTTCTTTGCTTTAATTCATAACGGATATTCGGATTTTTCGGTTCGAATCAAAACAGATTTCGGATCGGAGCAAATCTAACGGATAATTTGCCCAGCCCTACCAATGGCCAAGCAAGGCTCATGGAAATTGGTCACTTTAGTTGAACAATTCTTGGGTTCACCCCCTAGGAGTGAACCTTCTCATTCACCCCCTCTTCAGTAACCAATCAAACACAAAGATGTGGGGCCACTAAACCTAATTAATTTAATTAAAATAACTAATCTAATTTGACAAAATAACATTATTTCGTTTGAAAAAAATGAAATAAATTATAAACCTCAAATTCAAACCCTAAACCCCAAAGGTATACCCTAATTTGGGAATAGTTAACCTAAAATAAATCTTTAACCCAAACTCAAACCCTAAACACCACCCTAATTTGAAAATAGTTAACCCAAAATAAATCCTAAACCCCCAATCCAAACCCTAAACCCTAAACCCCAAAACTATATTATAGCGATTGTAACCCAAATTAGCGGATTTTGGGTGGTGTCGATCGGCACTTGTGGGTGGTGTCGATCGACACTGAGTTTCAGAATCCGGTTTGATTGTTTTCAACCGCGATTTTTCACGCGGTTCGGATATCAAAAACCCTAAGCTCGTTCCTTTATTTTGGGGTTTTGCGTGAGCTGTCAGGGGGAGGAGAGAAATCAGAAAGAGATTGAGAAAAGAATTGATTCGAGAGTGGTTTCGGTGAGAATTCGAGGGTTTGGCGAGTTCTCGGGTCTTCTCCGATCGTTTCGTTCCCGGTGTTGTTCGTGGTGCAATTTCGTGCGATCCTAGCAGTAATCAGTGGCTGCTCTAAGCCGTAGAACCCATGTTCTTTGTGTTCATCACTGTTTCGATCCTAAAATCACGAGGTGAGTGCGTGATCGTGGTAGTACGTAGAATTAGATATTAGGAGATTGTTTGATTGGTGATTTGATGAATTCGTGCGCTTGATATGGTCTTTGTCCTCTCTGTATGCTTGATTTGTGGCCTTAATCGTGTGGTTTGGGTTTTGGCTGAATCAGAAGCGAGCCGCGTGAGGATAGGCTCGTTCTCTGTTTCAAGAACAGAGTGTCGATTGACACCTAGAGGCAGTGTCGATCGACACCCTGATAAAAGTTGATACTCGACGTTAACGAGTGTCGATCGACACCACGGTGGTGTGTCGATCGACACCACGGTGGTGTGTCGATCGACACCCGTGTATTAAAAGGTTAAATTTTGAGGTTTTGCATTTTTGGAATTTTGAATAAAGAGTTGAACGGTAGAGTATTTGATATTCGTTTATATGTATTGATGTTGGTGGGATGACCACTTCACTGAGTATTTATGATAATACACACGTAACTCTATTTTTCCCTTTGAGTTGCAGGTAAAGGAAAAGTGTGATCGTGGAATCGAGGCCGAGAGAAGAGGATGATAAGGTCTAGTGTTTTATTGTTTAGTCTAGTGAACCGGTTGTTTAGGTTGCTAGCATTGGTTCATTCCTGAATTTGATATTTGAATTTAATTGGTTTAAGGGATTTAGTTATTTTATGGATTTATTGAAGTATCAATTTGGTTTATGTTCCGCATTATAAATGTTAGTTTAAAAAAAAAAAAAATCTGGTTGTTTCAATTTGGTATCAGAGCCTATATGGTTTTAGGAAAATAAAATTTGGATGCCTGAGACTATGTGTTTAAATTGATTTTCGTGCTTAGTTAATTTAATAGAGTATTAGTATCATCCTCTTCGGCCTTTTAAAATGATTCCACGGTAAGTTTTGTGTTTGATTGTGACTTTTTGTTGCTTATTGTCCTGTTCTGTATGAGTGCAGAGAGATGGACGCCAGAGCTGGAGGTCGTGGACGTGGCAGAGGTCGTGGCAGAGGCCGACGGGGTCGTGGACCAGTTGTCGAGTCGTCTTCCAGTGCTACGCATGCGTCTGAGACTCCTACGCATCATGAGGGATCCGTGGGCGAGGCCAGTAGTGCTAGTGTTAGTGTTGTGGGTGCCGGGAGAGGTGCCAGTATGGCTGGCAGAGGAGCAGGCCAGGGTGCGGTTGCCGTTCCAGCTCAAGATTCGTGGGAGCGTATGGGGGGCTTTATGGCGCAGTTGTTGGAGCGGTTTCCGGCAGTGGTTCCGGTTCAGGCTCCAGTGATGCCTCCAAAGGCGCAGGTGCAGCCGAGGGATGCGGTTGCAGAGGCGCGTCCGTCTTACCTGGAGATGGTGAGTCTGATGCGGCAGATGAGTAATGCTTTCTTTTCGGGTGGTGTTAGTCCCGAGGAGGCAGATGAGTGGCGCTTGCGTGTGGAGTGCAATTTTCGCTCGGTTTGTTGCCCTGAGGAGTACAGGGTAGAATTGGCAGTCCACTATCTGAGTGGTGATGCTCATTCCTGGTGGAGAGCTATAGAGGCCGGAGGCCTGGTGCAGCATGGACCTGGGGAGAGTTTGTGGCCGATTTCAACGCTCAGTATTTTCCCAAGGAGGCTCTAGATCGTCTCGATACGAGGTTCATTGAGCTGGTGCAGGGTAATCGTACTGTTCGAGAGTATGACGCCGAGTTTAGTAGACTACTGGTCTATGCGGATAGAGGCTTGGAGGATCAGCGAGCGCAGGTCCAGAGGTTCCTGAGGGGACTGCAACCAGATTTGCGGACCATATGCAGAGTGACAGAGTATGCCTTGAGGGCGAAGCTGGTAGAGTTTGCAGCAGGGATCGAGGAGGATCTGAGAGGGCAGGTAGCCGCGGTAGTGCCAGTGTCTGTTGTCCCAGCTGTTCAGCCGAGACAGCAGCAGTCGCGGAGTGGTTTCGGTTCTGGTTCCGGCAAGGGTGGCAAGCCTGCGCAGGGACAGAAACGGAAATAGGATGGCGCTTCTAGGCCCAGTTAGAGTTCGAGGGGCGGAGCGTGTTATGGATGCGGCAGTTTGGAGCATCTGTTGTCGAGTTCCCCTGGGAAGGGTGAGCAGCAGTGATATAATGCGTTTTTGGCGCATTCTAACTTTTCTTTTGTAGGGTTTTATCGAGTCTTTTTTTCTCTTTTGAGTCATTTTAGATCTAAAGGAGGCTTGGGAACATGGATTTGAGTTATTGGGGGTCATTGGAGCAAACGGGATGAATTTGGAGAGAAAAGGCATTTTCTCATAACCGAGCACCTGCTCAGTCCGCACTGAGCACCTGCTCGCTTGGGGATTTGCAGACTTCGGAGCCCCTAGAAACAGGACCGGTTGATCGGCACACGAGACCGACCGGTCCACGCTTGAAGACCGTGAGAAGACCAAGACCAGACCGACCGGTCGGTCACCCAGATCCGATTTTAACCTACTTTTAATTATAAATAAGAGGTAGCCACCTCAAAACCAGGGGGACGATTCATTACATTTTTCACGTTACTTTTTGAGACATCTTTCAGAGCTCTTTTGAGACTTTTTCCATTTTTCTTTGCTTTTGGATTTGCAATTTGGAGATTCATTCCACAACCTCTATTGAGAAGAATTATAAACCCTTATCTATTTTATTTATCATCATGAATTCTCTTTATTGTTTTGTTGTGTTTGTTTTCTCCATGATTGAGTAGTCCATTAGCTTGATTGAGGTTTTCAATGGTGAATTAGGATGTTAGCGACTGAGCCAAATAGGATTGCATCATCATATGTCTTCATCAATAGAGATTCTTCATGCTTAGATTAATACTGATCACTTAATCTATGAATACAAGTTAAACTTATTCACGACAGTGCTCTAGGTTGCTAGATAAACCATTGGTGAGCAATTGGTGTGTAACCAACGACAGTTGATTGTTACCATCAATTGTGAACAAATTGAACCAACTCTTCATACTTGTTAACATCTCTGAATTCAAACGGCAGTTTAGGCATTTAGGTTGTTAGACAAAGTTATTGATACATCACGACAGTGGGGCAATATTATCATTGTGTTTGAGTTCTAGACCGTACTTAGTTTAATTCCTGAATAGTTGCTTAGTCCTTAATCCGAGATTACCAGAGAATGACCTTGATCTAGTGCTTGTCTTTATTGATTTTACATCGTTTAATTTGCTGTTTTCATCGTCACGAAATTCATCAACCCATATTTTATCTTAGCTTTAAATCAGAATTTATAATCTCATAGTGTAACCTTGGTCTCTGTGGATTCGATACCCTATATACTATTGCGATTGTCTGTGCACTTGCAGAATTATTTTGGGTTCAAACTTAGCACATCCATTGTTTTGGCACCGTTGTCGGGGAGCAATTGCGTTACCTTTGAAATTTGATTTTATTTATAGTCTAAGAATTTTGCTAATTTTGTTTTTGTTTTTATTTTCTTTTGCGTGTGTTTAAGGTGGAACCAAAGTTCCCAAAAATTTCGAATCCAGCCAACATGGGCGACGACACCGACAATCGAGCTGCAAATGGTCATGTAGCTACTGCTATTCGGAGGATGGAACAACAAATAGCTCATTTGCATCAGCAGCAAAACCCACAGCAGCAGCGAGCCATAGGGGATATGGACAATCCCCATGCTTTCTACCGGACCTGAGCTGCTATAGTTCCCCCTCCTGTTGACCGGAATGATTATGAGATCAAACCGCAGATGATATCGCTGGTTAAGTAACATTTGTTCTATGGATTGCCTGCAGAAATTCCGACGGACCATATAGAGAACTTTGAGGAGATTTGCTCCACGACAAGCTCTAATGGGATGAACCCGGATTTCCTGAAATGCAAGCTTTTCCCTTTCTCACTCGCAGATAAAGCCTCCCGTTGGCTCAAGTCGCTACCAGCTAGATCCATCACGACTTGGCCGCAATGTAGAGCAGCATTCTTGGACCACTTCTACACCAAAACCATGACCGCGAGTCTAAGGAACATGATCTCCACGTTCCAACAACATTCAGGAGAGTCCTTTTGTGAGGCATGGGAACGGTTCAAGGAGTACAAGAAGGAATGTCCACACCATGGGTTTGCCGATGAGAAATTGCTTAGTATCTTCTATGATGGTGTTGATCGAGATTTTAGGAACACTTTGAATGCTGCGAGTAATGGTGATTTTATGACCAGGACCAAGGAAGAAATATATAGATTGATAGAGAACTTGGCTGCAAGTTCCAGGAATCGATGCCATGACCATGATGAGCCTATATATGTAGCAGTGTTGAGTCACAGAGGATTGATGAGCTGACAGCGAAAGTAAACCTGTTGTTGAAGAGGAATCAGAGGAGTCTTAAGCTTTGTGAGAACAAGGGAGATGAGCAGTACATTGAGGTGAACTATGTGGGTGGAGACCATGTGCTTTCAAGCTTTCAAGCTCATGCATCTATCCCTCAAGACGAACTGAAGTCCCTTATGCAATTGGCTTTACTCAACCAGCAGAAGTCTGCTAATGAGATCAATGTCAAGGTAGACGGCATGTACAACAATCTCAACAGTAAGATAAAAGCTATTTGCACTCGTGTGAAGAAGCTCAATATTCAGGTCGCTCAAACCGCCGAAGCAGTTAAGAATCCACAAGGAGCACCTGCTCCAGGAGAGAAAAAGGATGAAGAGGTTGCTAGACCGTCTTCTGTAGTGCTTCGACCGAATGAGCTCGTTAATAAGGTAAGGTCACATGTTTACACCCCCCCCCCCCCCCAATCCCCTACCCATTTCCACCACCATTGAGGATATTACCTAAGGTTGAAGACCCTGGGAAATTCTTTGTTCCATGCTCCATTGAAAGAGTTGAATTTGAAGATGCTCTTTGTGATTCTGGTTCTTGTGTGAATCTCATGTCAAGGGCTATTGCAGAGAAGTTGAAAATTGCTAAGGTAGAACCTAGTTATATGACTCTTAGATTTGCGAACTCTTCCACAGCAATATCGTATGACATCATTCACGATTTACCTGTATATATAGGGGATTGCCTAGCTCGAACTGATTTTCAGGTTGTAGAGATGAGAGAAGGTTACGATATGTCTCTGCTCCTGGGGAGACCATTCATGGCTACGGTGGGTGCAATCATTGATATGCCTAATAAGCCACTCTCTTTTTCCAAGGTCAACGAAAAGGTTTTCTATAGAGCCATTCCCAAAAGAACCACCACTCACGCCTCCTCCATCTCAACAGTAGAAAGAGAGGACCTGTCAGTCGATGTGATCAAAGAGCTCGGTGATAAGAGTGAGATCAATCGAGTTTTAGATGGAAATCGTTCTTATATCGCTAAGATACTTAGGGAGAAGACAAAGATGCAGGGAAACGTACAATGCAAAAGGATCATGGGTGATCCTAAAATAACTTTGATACCTCAAGGATGTGATGGAAACTCGGTTGAATACAAGGTGAAGTGCAAAGGTACTCCTAAGCCTTTCTCCAGAGTTAGAGCTATTCTTCCATTAGAGTTGAAAGAGAAGGGTGTTGGTGTTGTGAATGGAATGTTGAGCAAGGTTCTGCAACTAAACGTAAGCAATCAAAGAGCAAGTAGACCACGCCTCAACCCACCTCCACCGAGCCCTGATCCGGAAAAGAAAGTCTCTAATCCTCATATGGATTCTGCTCGCGCCTGACGGGCACGCACGTCAAGCTAACGACGTTAAACAAAGCGCTTGGTGAGAGGCAACCCACCGCTGAGGTTTCTTGCACATAATTCAATTTTTACTTCCTTTTTTTACTAACATTTTACTTGTGTTTTCAGTACGTGAATTCTAAAAAAAAAAAAAAGAAGAGAGGAAAGGAATTTTCGCTTGCTCAAATAGGAGCGAGCACCTGCTCAATATCGGGACAGGGCGCTGCAAAGTCTCTGGAAATGAGACCGGTCGGTCTGGCACCATCACGAGTCTCGTCCAAGGTCCCTGGAATTGGGACCGGTCGATCCCCATAAGTAGACCGGTCGATCCCCTTATGTCCCGCGGAACAGGAAAGTCTCTGGAAAGCATACCGACCGGTCCAGTATCGGGACCGGTCGGTCCCGTGCCCAAGTAAGTGACTCTTGATCTGATTTTTGGTTTACTACGGTTTAATCTGGTTTGTGTCACTTAATTTGAACTGGAATTCCCCTTATAAACTTAGAACATCACGACCTAATCCCGATTTTAAGATCAAAACCTCTTGTTTCTCTCATCTTCCCGTGTTCTTGAGTTTCCCAACACAAAAACTTCATCAAACCCTAACTTCTTGAATTCTTAATCGATTTGAACGTTTTTGTCCTATGTGCTTTTCGATTCTGGAGCATCGAACTGCTTTATTACCCTGGAGTATGCCGAAAGCTGTAGCATCCGTAGCAGCGCTGGTGAGCGTTCAGGGTTGGTCAAGGTAGCTGGAGGTGGTTTCCTGGCTACTTCGGGCCGTGCTAAAGCCGTTGATTTTCAGATTGCGGGGCAGTCAATGCCAGCAGACTTGGTGATCAGTCCGGTGGAGATGTATGACGTTATCCTAGGGATGGATTGGTTGTCTCATCACAGAGTTCATTTGGATTGTTATCGAGGCAAAGTGACCTTCGAGCGTGAGGCAGAGAAGTTGATATTTCAAGGAGTGAGACCGACTTCAGGCAGCCTCGTGATTTCTGCGGTTCAGGCAGTGCAGATGTTGGTTCGTAATGAAGAAAGATGGTAGTTTTCGGTTGTATATCGATTACCGGGGTCTTAACTGGGTTACTGTGAAGAACAAGTACCCTCTCCCGAGGATTGATGAGTTGCTAGATCAGTTGAGGGGTACTACTTGGTTCTCCAAGATTGACTTTGGTTCAGGATACCATCAGATTCTGATCGACGAGTTGGATGTTCGGAAGACTGCTTTCAGGACCAGTTATGGTCACTTCGAGTTTGTAGTCATGCCTTTCAGGTTGACTAATGAGTCGGAAGCGTTCATGCGGTTGATGAACGGCGTATTCCATGAGTATCTGGATGTTTTCGTGATTATCTTTATTGATGATATTCTGGTTTACTCGAAGAGTTTAGAGGAGCACGAGGTGCATTTGCGGTTAGTTCTAGAGAAGCTTTGGGAGTAGAAGCTTTATGCTAAGTTGAGCAAGTGTAGTTTCTGGCATAGAAAGATAAGAGTTTCTGTGGATCCACCTAAGATAGAGTCTATTCGAGATTAGCCTAGACCAACTAATGCTACCGAGATAAGGAGTTTTCTGGGTATAGCGAGTATGGCTCAGTCGATGATAAAGTTTACCGGGAAGGATGTCTCGTTTGTTTGGTGTCGGGAGTGCGAGGATAACTTTTCGAAGCTTAAGGAGATGTTGATGAGTACACCAGTGTTGGCGTTGCCCGAGCCGGGTAAGCCTTACGTAGTATACACGAATGCTTATGGAATTGGTCTGGGTTGCGTGTTGATGCACGAGGGTAGAGTGATTGCGTATGCTTCGAGGCAGTTGAGGGGCGCAGAGCGTAATTACTCCACGCATGATCTAGAGTTGGGTGAAGTTGTGTTTGCGTTGAAGATTTTGAGATCTTATCTATATGGTGGGAAGGTCCAGATTTTCACAGATCATAAGAACCTACAGCACATTTTCACTCAGTCGTTGCTGAATGTGAGACAGAGGCGCTGGACTGAGTTGTTGGCAGATTACGAGTTGGATATTATCTATCATCTTGGTAAGGCAAACCAGGTAGCAGATGCTCTGGGTCGTCGGTGAGTGGATTCATCTCGAGAGCAGGATATTGAGTCGTTGGTTTGAGAGGTTTGCTCTCTACAGTTATGTGCTATTTCAGTGCAACCGTTGGGCTTAGAAGCAGTGGATGAGGCGGATCTTTTGAGTAGGATTCTTGCGGCTCAGGTGAGCGATTCGAGTTTGGTATCTGCGTCGACCGCAGCGGGTTCCGAGTATCAGGTCTCATCGAATGGGGCAATTCTTGTTCGCGGTCGGTTTTGTGTTCCCAAGGTTGAGGAGCTGAGGCAGGAGATTCTGCGAAAAGCTCATGCGAGTAAGTTCTCGATTCATCTTGGAGCAACTTAGATGTATCGTGATCTCAGGTGGTATTATCACTGGGTCGGGATAAAGAGAGATGTGGCAACTTATGGCTCTAAGTGCAACACGTGTTCGTTGGTTAAAGTAGAGCATAAGGTTCCGAGTGGTCTTTTGCAGAGTTTACCCATTCTGGAGTGAAAGTGGGATATGGTCACGATGGATTTTGTAGTGGGATTACCTATTTCACAGACGTATGATGCTATTTGGGTGATCATGGATCGGTTGACCAAGTTAGCACACTTCTTGGCCATTAAAAAGACCGACGGAGAGGCTAAGTTGCCTAAGAGGTTTGTGCAGAGATTGTGAGGCTGCATAGAGTGCCAGCTAGTATTGCTTTTGATCAGGATCCTCGGTTTGCATCAGAGTTCTAGAGAGCTTTTCAGGCAGAGATGGGCACTAAGGTGCATATGAGTATGGCATATCATCCACAGACTGATGGACAGTCAGAGAGGACTATTTAGACTATGGAGGATTTGTCGAGGATGTGCATTCTGAATTGGGGTGGCCATTGGGCCGATCACTTGGGTTTAGTCGAGTTTGCTTATAACAATAGTTTTCAGGCGAGTATCGGGATGGCTCCTTACGAGACTTTGTATGGGAGGCCATGTAGGACGCCTTTATGCTAGACCCAAGTGGGGGAGCGCAGTATTCATGGAGCTACTTTTGTTGAGGAGACAACGGAGAAGGTCCGTGTTGTGAGGTTGAACATGAAGGAAGCTTAGGATCGTCAGAGGAGTTACGCTGATAAGAGGAGGCGAGTGCTTGAGTTCGCAGTAGGAGACTGCGTGTATCTCAAGATGGCCATGTTGAGAGGTCCTAATTGATCCAGTTCTGAGAACAAGTTGAGTCCGTATTTTATGGGTCTGTATCCTATAGTGGGGCGAGTTGGACCGGTGGCATATCGGCTTGAGTTACCACCGATCAAGAAGGCATTTCATAAGGTTTTCAATGTGTTGATGTTGAGGAAGTGCCTGCATGAGTCGGAAGAGTTAGTACCTGAGGTCCCTGCGGATCTTTAGCCTGATTTGTCTGTTCCGGCGGTTCATGTGAGGATTCTGGAGAGGAGAGTCAAGGAGCTACGTCGGAAGAAGATTCCTTTGTTGCGGATTTTGTGGGATTGTGCTGGTTGCGAGGAGGAGACTTGGGAGCCCGAGGCAAAGAAGAAGTTAAAGTTCAGGAAATGGTTCGACAAGTTGGTCGCTGTTTGAGCTTTATTTCTCTTTGTGGTACTAGTCTCATTGTTTAGCATGTTTGCTTATTTTGTATTTTCGTTTTTGTTGTAACGATTATACTTTTTGGAGATTTATAAGATGGAGTCGTTTCTTATTTAACTGTTTATAAGATGGTTATTCTTATATGTGGTTTGTGGTGATATTCTGGGTTATGGAGTATCGAGTTTGACCACGAGAGGTAGTTTAGTCGATAGATGTTTAGAATTTATTACTCTAGGGGTTGCGGTCCCGAGCAACTCATTCATTTTGTTTTTGAGAGGATGCGTTCTCTCGAGGGGATGATTAGTCTTCCCTCGGTACCCGGAGCTCAAAGGATTCGTCCTGGGAGTGGAAGGGGCACGGTGTACCCGGAGCTCAAAGGATGCGTCCTAAAAGTGGAAGGGACACGAGGCACCGATAGCTCAAAGGATGCGTCCTCCGTGTGGGAGTGGTGTGACACCGATAGCTCAAGGGATGCGTCGTGCGAGTGGGAGGGGTGTGGCATGAGTTAAGAGTAATAAATGTCTGGAAATGGGCGTATACACATGAGACTGAACGAGAGCCTCAGAGATCGGGTGTTAGGATCTCAGGAGAAATTGACCGGTTTGAGTCAGGTTGGGGTCTTTGATAGATGGTTTTGTGAGGATTCGTCCTCGAATCCATTGTTAGTGGGGGAGAATTGTAGCGACCGTAACTCAAATAAGTGGATTTTGGGTGGTGTCGATCGACACATGTGGGTGGTGTCGATCGAAACTGAGTTTCAGAATCTGGTTTTATTGATTTCAACTGCGATTTTTCACGCGGTTTGGATATCAAAAACCCTAAGCTAGTTCCTTTATTTTGGGGTTTTGCGTGAGCCGTCAGGAGGAGGAGAGAAATTAGAAAGAGATTGAGAAAAGAAGTGATTCGAGAGTGGTTTTGGTGAGAATTCGAGTGTTTGGCGAGTTCTCGGGTCTTCTCCGTTTGTTTTATTCCCGGTGTTATTAGTGGTGCGATTTCGTCCGATCCTAGCAGTAATCAGAGGCTGCTCTTAGCCGTAGAACCCGTGTTCTTCGTGCTCATCACCGTTACGATCCTAAAATTGCGAGGTGAGTGCGTGATCGTGGTAATATGTAGAATTGGATATTAGGAGATTGTTTGATTGGTGATTTGATGAATTCGTGCGCTTGATATGGTCTTCGTCCTCTCTGCATGCTTGATTTGTGGCCTTAATCATGTGGTTTGGGTTTTGGCTGAATCGGATGCGAGCCGCGTGAGGATAGGCCCGTTCTCTATTTCAGGAACAGAGTATCGATCGATACCTAGAGGCAGTGTCGATCAACACCCTGATAAAAGTTGATACTCGACGTTAACGAGTGTCGATCGACACCACGGTGGTGTGTCGATCGACACCCGTGTATTAAAAGGTTAAATTTTGTAGTTTTGCATTTTTTGGAATTTTGAATAAAGAGTTAAACGGTAGAGTATTTGATATTTTTTTATATGTATTGTTGTTGGCGGGATGACCGCTTCACTGAGTATTTATGATAATACTCACGCAACTCTATTTTCCCTTTGAGTTGCAGGTAAAGGAATAGTATGATCGTGGAATCGAGGCCAAGAGAAGAGAATGATAGGGTCTAGTGTTTTATTGTTTAGTATAGCGAACCGGTTGTTTAGGTTGCTAGCATTGGTTCATTCCTGAATTTGATATTTGAATTTGATTGGTTTAAGGGATTTAGTTATTTTATGCATTTATTAAAGTATTAATTTGGTTTATGTTCCCCAGTAGAAATGTTAGTTTTAAAAAAAAAATCTGGTTGTTTCATATACCCTAATTTGAAAATTGTTAACCCAAACCTAAATATTTTAACTACAAATCTATTGAAAATTACTTTTTGTAGTTAAAATTTTTGGGTTTGGATTAACTATTCCCAAATTAGGGTATAGTTTTAGGGTTTAGGGTTTGAGTTTGAGATTAAAGATTTATTTTGGGTTAACTTTTCCAAATTAGGATATAGCTTTGGGGTTTTGGGTTTGAATTTGAGTTAACTATTCCCAAATTAGGGTATAGTTTGTGAATTTAGGGTTTGAGTTTTGGGTTTATAAAATATCTATTTTGTTTAGTTTGATAATTATTATTTCTTTTAGTTAAATTTGTTTTTGTTTATTTTCCCACATTTGATCCAATTTAATCTTTCTTTTTAATGATTTAATTAAATTAGTGGTCCCACAACTAAAATGTGATTGATTAATCAAAAGGGGGTAAATGAGAAGATTCATCCCCTAAGAATTGTTCACTTTAGTTTGGGTCCACTAAGTATTTGTGTATGTCTTAGTTTTTGAGATTGGTGATAATAATAATTAGGGGATCGATGATTTGTGTTTGTCATTCTCTGTACGGTAATACTCCCTCCGTTTTTATTTGATTCATGTTCTAGAAAAAAAATTATTTTCTAAAAGATTGATTTTCTCTATTTTCTATGTATTTTTTATGAAACAATAATGACAAATTATAAATTTTAAAGCATATTAATTGGTTTAATTGAAATACTATTGGCTTAGAAGTATGGAAAATTATTTACTTCAAAAAAATAAGACATTTATAACTAAACATTTATCTGTTTTCTTAATATAAGTGAAAACTATAGAACATCAAACAATAAAAAAGGAGGGAGTAGTATTATTGATATGAATATCAATCTACTAACAAAAGTCGAATGTAAAATCCGATAATTATTTTGTGTATGCGTTGATACGGCCCATAAAGCTTGATAATAAGTATAATTAGGCCTTAAGCCCAGAATCCTGCCAAACTTACATAAAGGCCGACATATTCTATGAAGGTGTCGGGCCTAAGTGACTGGCTCATTTACCGTCCGAGCTGAAGATTCTCCTATCCATCCTATCCAGCGGAAATAGCCAGAATCAGCGCTACTCCAGCGCCTCAGCTGCAGTCCCGATATTTCCGGAGGATGGATGCGAACATGCCCGAGAACTTTGGTGACAAGGAGAGCTATGCGGAGTTGAATCATTAGCTCACGGGAGGATAAATATGAAGATTCTTGAGCCAAAATGGCTAACTTTTTCCATAAACTTACATTTAACACTACATTAGCTCTCACGACTATTCTTGGGAAAGTTATCTTTGTATATTCGATCATTCGTTAATATAAAACCAAATTCATTATCTTGTGTTCGAGTTTGATCAAATTTATTGACATTTCTTAGGTCTATAATTTATTTCCAGAATTCACATATAAATTTTAGTGTGAAATATAGCTTCTACATTGGGCGCCGACTACGGGGAAGAAATACTATCGTCGTACAAAAAAGTCTAATCTCGAATCCACCCAGACGAGAATAGATACCATTAACATGCAAGATTTAGCCCCGATCGACGACTCATCAATCGTAGATATAGTGGAACGAAACGTATCCACGGTTGTAGTCAATGACCAACCCGAATCAAGTCAAAACAAGGCAGCTCTAGTTGAGAACTATCCCGAGAGCACACCAACAATGGATCCATGCCTACAATCCGGATCCAGCACAACTGCTACCGTCGTATCTATGCTGATGATACAAAAGAGCGTTTGGCAACGCCATTCGACTGCTAGTGGAACAACTTCCGCTAGTACCTGGATCAGAGGACTCCCGCCACTCCTAAGACGATTTATCGGATATGCGTTGAAAGCTTTCTACTCTGGTAGAGCGAACGCAAGGCCAAGAACTAACCGTTTGTACAGTGGTAGACTGCCTCGATCAAGATGAAATGACCTTCATGGCGCAACTCCAGGAGCAATCGCCTCAGGGCTCCCACCCCGCCAGACGCCCAACAGAGTGGTAGCTCGATTTTTCAGGGATCCAAGTGACCCCTACCAGCGTCGCACATTATCCGACATTCAATCCTAGTGTGAGGTCAAAACTCGTGGACCCCAGATCTACCGACTCGAGCTCGCAGAATACTTCCACACGGGTGAGTAAAAGATTTTTACCACCTCCTCCCCTGCTGAACATGACACTACCTACTCCGACAATGTGGGTAGGACAAACATCGCTCGTGGGAAATACTCTGACCAACTCAACTCAAATCCTTGCAAGTGGTGATGGGACAACTAGAAATATGGATCCCGTGGCCGCATAAAATGTCATCAATCAAGACACCATCCATAGATAAGCTGAGCAAAATCAAGCTCCGAGCTACGATTCATGTGACTCAAGCTCTGAGCTACGTCCATAAGCTTACATTTAACCATAATTTAGCTCTCACGACTATTCTAGCTAAAGTTCTCTTTGTGTATTCGATTATTCATCAATATAAATACAATTTCATTATTTGTGTTCTAGTTTGATCATATTTATTGACATTTCTTAGGATTAAATTTTATTCCCCAAATTCATATGTAAATTTTTAGTGCGGAATCTAGCTTCCACAGATTAGACGTTTTCACTACAAGAAAACACCCCCTTTTGCAAGAGCCGTAATCATCGCAAAACCGTAGCAATTGGTGATCTGCGATGGTTTTGCGACATAAATGAGTTTGACGTGACCGCCAAAAGACAATGCAAACGTCGCAAGCTTAATTACAAAACATCGCAAATCCCTCGCAAATTGTATATCCCAATGTGAATGAATCTTCAATTAATTGATTTGACCATACCTATCGTCGCAAAAACGCCACAATTTGCAATTGCTACGTATTTGCGATGAAATCGTCGCAAATACCACGCAACATAGGTTTAGGGTATAGTTAGGGTTTTAGGGATTTTGGACGAATTTTATGATTTATAAATGGTAAAATACACGTTTTTAGGTCCTTAGTGCATGTATGAAGCAAAGATAGCTCAATAATTGAAGTACTTCGTAAAATCGTCAAAATGAGAGATTGATCATATTCATAGTGTAAGTGTTTGATATATACTTATGTTTCTCGATAATTTTTGAAAAATGTCTTATTTGAATAATTTTGGAAATATTCTTCTTCATAACATGACTCATACTAATACTTTTATATACCAAGAAGAGGATGTTTAAAATGGTAACATTTATATAATGTATCGTTTAAGGTATAGGATTTTATTTGCGACGGTTTTGCTAGGGTTGTGTCGCAAAACCGTCGCATATTTGTTCAATTTGCAAGGCAATTGCGACGAAATCCTTTTAAAAGCGTACCAGATCAACCCTTAACCATGGTGTTTTGACATTTTCTTATTCATTTGAAATTGATACGAATATTTTTATATACCAGTAAGGGGATGTTTGAAACGGTAACGGTTAAACAATGTATCATTTAAGGTATAGGGTTTTATTTGCTACGCTTGTGCGAGTTGTTTGTTGCAAAACCGTCGCAATTTTTTTTTTTTGGTTACGCATTTGCGACGATTTCCTCGCAAAAGCGCCGCAAATTGGCATATTTATAAATAAATAAAAATTATTACAATGCAATTTTCTACAGGTTGGTAATACGCAAAATTTAATTTATTAATCTTCTTCATCATGATCAAAAATATAAGTTTTCACTCCTCCTTCATCTTCTTCATCATCTTCCTCTTCCTTGTTGTCTTCATCAAATTCATCTATGTTTCTATCTGAATCTTCAAATATCACTTCAAGACCACTATGGAGAGGATCAATTCTTGTCAAATCGTCTGTAGGGATCGCAACTTCTTCGGTTCAAGCAGGCACTGAAGGTTGATCATCATCAGCATCATCTGCTAACCCCCCGACAATTCGACCTCTTGGGTTAACTTCAGCTAGCCAATCTTGATCCCGTCATCCACGAGTATGAGGGTAAGGTATGAAGACTACTTGCTCAGCTTGGGATGCTAAAACGATTGGCTCAAACTTGTCACTGTAGCTCTTGTTTTCTTTTACGTCCACAACTCCAAATTTGCTGGTTCCAACCCCAATAACAATGGATGGATCAAACCAATCACAACGAAATAATACACTTTTCAAGTTCAACACGCCAGCATACTCTATCTCAATGATTTCTTTCAAAATACCATAAAAGTTTGTATCGCCCGGGACATGAATACTATAGTTTGCAGTGGTTTTATTTTGGCCATGTGCAAATGTGTGAAAAATAATACCGCGAGTACAATATATCTTACTCGTTTTTATGCTTGCAATAGGCCCCAAAACAAACTCATGTACCCATAAAAGCCAAGAGCGCCGAGATTTCTTCGCCACCTGTTCTCAAATTCAAATAAATTAGTATTTATATAAATACATAGAATACTAATGTAACTCATGAACTATACTTACCTTATCTCGCATCCATCCAGCAAAATCACGTTCTAGGAAATATTAAACTTGTTCATCATTTAGTTCAAGAAATGCTTCTCGTATTTGTTCTTCTAACATTATGTACATCCGTTAATTAGTTGTATACATATATACATTAAATATTACATACTCAATTAGAAATATGAACCGAGATATGCATACATACATATATACCTCTCATATGGCTTAAAGTAGTTATAATTTGGCAATATATACGTATGAGCAGCTTCCATATGCTTGAAATCACACCACATCGTTTCTTTCACTTTTCCACCCATCCGACCTACATTTGAGAAAACATCAGGTACACCCTCTAAGTGATATGTTCACCATACTCCACCATCGTCGTATCGTTTACGACGAGTTTTCTTAGTTTTCACGGTTTGGCTAAAGTACTAAGTAGAGAAGTTTGATATCTCCTCTGTCAAACTTCCAGCAATGATTGATCCCTCAACTCTTGAGAGATTTTTTTGCCTTCATCTTCAGATGTTTGAAGAACCTTTCGAAGGGGTACATCCAGCAAAATTGGACTGGTCCACCCAGTTCTAACTTATGAGGTAAGTGTGCCACCAGATGTTCCATCACATCGAAAAAGGAAGGTAGAAAATTTTCTCTAAGTTGTAAATAGTGACTGGAATGTCTGAATTCAACTTTGAGATTTTGTCCCCCATTAAGATTCTAGCACATAAGTCCCTGAAAAATGCTCCAATACATGAAATGACAATCCGGTCTCGAGTAAGTTAATTAATACACTTACAAAATAAATGTATGTATATATGAATAACCATAGATAAAATTAACATCTGTTATTTCCTCGTGTACATCTTGGGGTAAAAGCTCTTGAAAGGCGAAAGACAGTAGTCGCTGCATGAACACATGAAAATTAGGGGTGGGCAAACGGTAATATGGGACGAGATCTAACGGGAACAGGACGGGAACGGGACTTATGGGACTAGAAAAATACGTCCCATTTATGTCCCATTTCAAATTCGGGACGGGAACAGGATAAAACGGGATGGGACGGGAATGGTACGGGAAATCCCATAAAATAACCGGACTCAAAAATTAGATTAAACAATGCTTCAAATTGTAAATATGTATACAACAAGCTTTTTTCAATTTATGAAGCTTTTTCAATTTATGAAAAACATGTTTAAATTAAAGAAAATTCAATTGTATTTCATAAAAGTTTAAAATTTAAAATAAAATAAAAACCATAATCTTCAAATTGAATCAAACTTAAACCATATTTCATATTATCCTTATAATTTCATAATTTTATATATCCCATATTAAACCATATAAAAACCATAATCTTCAAATTGAATCATATATCACATATCCCATATTAAACCACATTAAACCATATTTCATATTATCCTTATAATTTCATATTATCCTTATCACTTTGGGATATCCCGTTCCCGTCCCGGTCCTAATTGGGAATTGAAAACTTGTCCCATATGGAAATACGGGAAATATATGAGATGGGAATTCGGGAACGGGTACGGGACGGACCAAGACAGGACGGAACGGGACGGGAATTATGCCCACCCCTAATGAAAATCGTGGCTCTTCATCCCATAAAATTTACCCCTTGCTCAACACCTTGAAAAACTGGACATGTATCCATCTGGGAACTTCACCGGCTCCTTAACCCAATTAATCAAAGCATTCTTTGTAGTAAATGATAGTCAGAAACTGGAAATTGGTGCCCTACCATCCCTTGTTAGATGTAACTCTGGCCTTATGCATAAAGCCGCGCGATTGAGACGTGATTTCCGATTTTTTTTTTTTTTACCTACAACATTCAACAATGTGTGTATAATATTCTCGAAGAAATTTTGGTACACGCCGTACCCAACAAGCATATATGCAGGATTACTTTGCCAATTACTCCCAACTTTTACAGTTTCTTCCGCACCATATTCATCCATTTGTTCTTCCAACTCCTCACCTCAGAGGTAAACCAAGGGGGAGGATTTAACAACTCTCTTTCGGAACAACGTCCTACTCTTTCTATAAGGATGACCCCTTGGAAGAAAACGACGATGACAGTCGAACCAGCAAGGTTTCCCTCCAGGTGACACTTGAAATGATTTGGTCTGATCTAAACAATACGGAATGATAACTTTTCGTGCGTTGTCCATCCAGATAGCATGCTATACGCTGGAAAGTCGCTTATCGTCCACATAAGGACATCCTTCATATTGAAGTTCTGACGGCTAGACGAATCAAACCTCCATACACCAACATGCCACAACTTCTTTAGTTCCTCGATAAGAGGCTGTAGAAAGACATCAAGTGATCTTTTTGGATGCTTAGGCCCTGGAACCAAAATGCTGAGAAATAAAAATTTTCGATGCATACACATTTTCGGTGTGGCGTCACTATGACTGGCCACAACGAATATTGCCGACCAGAGATACCAAAAGGACTAAACCAATCAGTGCAAAAATCCAAATAAATATTTCTATGTTCTTTAAACAATTCACCCCATTTATCCATGCAATTTTCACTAAGGTTATCTTCGCTTTTAATTGTCATCATCCTAGATGCTAGCGACAATTTTGAAAGCCCTTCTCTACATTCTTCGTGGATAGGTTTGTTAGCAGCATCTAACATATCATAAAAAAATTTAGCACTCGGGTTTAGTTCTTCAAAAGTATTATCACTAAACAAAGCAGTAGTTTCTTGAAATGCATCATTGACCATGTCATTAAACATATTCCCATCAGTATTTCCATATACAGATTCATTAAAATTATCATGACCATACTGATAATTATTATCCTCATTATTACTACCACCTCCTACATTCCCATGGTAACTCGTACTTGATCTACCCGGAACAAAATTTTCCCCATGCGAAAACCAAACATAGTAGTTAGGTAAAAACCCCCTAGTAAATAAATGTTTCCAAATAGTTCGCGTATCATGTGCATCATAACTTTTGCATTTCACACAAGGACAAAAAATTCACACCTTACCGGTATTGGTGAATCCAGCGACGGCCCCTTGGTTGTTTATCGCCTGGGTCAAAAACTTGTCAAGCCCTTCTTTAAATTCTCTAGACACTTCGCCAATTTATGGATCTTTGTGGTTGTACATCCATGCTCGAACCATGTAGACCTCATGATGCAAAGACATAAGCGATTATCTTTCAGAAATGTTTGGAAAAAAATTGTGTGTTTCTCGGATAACGATTTTTTTTATAATATGCTTGGAATGTTTGTTATTTTCGTTCATCACACATTAATGGTATTTATAGAAGTTTGGTTTTTTTTGCTACTCATTTGCGACGTTTTTGCTTAAGTTTTGCGACCAAAATTTTGCACTCATAAACAAGTAAGAATCATAAAAACGTGTTGTAATAATTTACGTCGCAAAAGCATAGCAACTTTTATTTCGACGCAAAATGGACGCAAAATTATCGCTACTTTCACGAAATATCTTATCATGAAATATTTTATCAGTCAAACGCGTCGCAATATTTGCAACGGTTTTGCATCGAAAATATGGTTTCCACGCAAAATCGTCACAAACCCTCAAACATTTCCCACAGTTTTGCATCGATAGTTTACAACGCAAATTTGCAACGATTTAGCGTCGCTAAACGGAATAACGTCGCAAGTTCGTCGCAAATGCAACGAAAAAGGCGGTGTTTTCTTGTAGTGTTTTTTCTTTGATTTAATGTGAAAATACAAAACATTTAGCCCCAACCTAATGGAAATTTTTCTATAATTTCGTATTAATAAATCTTGATTTTAAAGGCTTTAACGTTAATTTTTTTTTTTTTAACATCTATTTTTTATTTATAACTTTGAAAAATTTACATAGGACATGATAGATCATGTTGTATACAATTTGGTATAGAATTATAAATTCAGCAAGAAGAAAATTACGATTCACCTATGTGAGCTAATTGATAAGCTATTACATTTTGTTATCGCTTAATATGAACAAAGTGGACACCTGCAAAAAAAATTACGCCAATGACCTATCTCATGGAGCAAATTCTCCATTGTTATGTCCTTATGGTGGTGATTGAGTAGCTCCACAAGCTATCTTGAATCAGTTTCAAAAATTATCCGATGATAACCTCGAGACCATGCTATTTGCATAGCATGCAGGAGACTAAAACCTTCGACTTCAACAACCGAACTAGCCTTTGGGAGGAACGAAGAAACATGTCCATATTCCATCGTTTGTTAGACCATAAATCTTTTACCAACAGGTTTTGGTTCAAAACTTCGGAAATCAATGCTTTCGGTGGATTAGATGGAATCCAATGATCTTTAAGGGCGTGAATATTGCCGTCTCCAATGTGCCATCTCATGCATTTGGATAGGAGATTTCGACCATGTAAAATTGAAGTCCACCCATATGATGATTGTGATCCTGATGTTGTTTGAAGAAATAATCATGTGGGAAATATCACTCTTGATTAATGGTAGAGTCAACTAAGTTGTTAACAGTCAACTTCCATTTTAGGATATTTTTGACAGATGACACTAATCTAATACAAGTCTTGTTAACTCAAACTCTCCAAATTTTTTAATATCATGAACTTAATTATCAGGATAATTTACCAAACAATATTATTTCGACTAAACCAACGTAATTAAAAGATTATAAACTCAAACTTCTTCACTGGATCTAACCGATGAAGAGTTCTATTAAGGTAGTTGACGATCACTTCTATTTCAGGATCGTTACTGACACTTGACTAGTAAGAGGCTTGATTTTATTATTATCTCATATTTCTTTTGTAACATGATCCTATTAGTAAGAAAAAAAATTCAAAACCATTTCTGGAATTTTGAGTAATCGTAAACAGCTTTGTCTTCTTGGGTAGTATTAAACTTTTAATCAACTGCATGCTAACAAGTTAAACGATATTGTTAGTTTTTAGTTTTTTTTTTTTTTTATAACTCAGGGAATCTCACCTATTGTTAGATTTTAGGGTGGGCAAAAAAATCAGATTAGGTCACATGTATGTTTTGTATTGTCTGAGTAACAAATATATGGTCCCATATTAAATAGTATTGGGTTTAATAATGTCAACACACTACACATACACGTACTTAAAAAAAACACACTACACATACGAGGTCCCGACCAACTTTTTTTTAAGAATCCGCGTGGTCAATATAAGACAAGAGTATAACTTAGAAAAATACAAGATCAATTAGTCATATAAATACGAAATTATAGATCGAATAAAGATCCGAATAATCCTTTTTCAAACAAAAAAAAGATTGATTTTTTTCATACTTGGACCACACACGGCATATGATTCGTGGAAGTTGGAACATGCATGTTATTTCAATTTACATTCTAAGATATTCCGGAAGAAAATATGTGGAAGAAAACACTAATACTTTTGTCACGTTTTTTCGTTTAACAATGGAGAGACGATCTTTGGTATCTGGTATAATGTTATCTAACAACGAATTTATTAGGTTTCGATACTAAAAGGAACATTCAATCTTTATATTAACTATTTTTTAGAATAGTTAATTGGCAAGCAAAATATCAAAGCCAGTCCTTGTTCGTCTCTACATGTAATGCTTTTTCATTTTTCCCTCATTATACTATCAAAATAAAATTCAAAAAAGGAATGAATTGTTTGTGAACCACTTGTGGGCTTTGCTGCCAAGTAATTTTCCAACGCGAATAGATTGCCCAATAAGGTTGTCAATTTCACGTGAACATTCTGCTTCACGTTCTGACGATGACCCCTTTTCTCTTTATATATTGGATTATTTAATCAACATATAAGACTTAATCTTGATTGATTTTGTGTTCCATTTTGTGTTACCTTACTCTGGGGGGTAAATTTAACGCTTTTACTAGTAGCTAATCTGGAAACACATTTAAGAAAATTTGGATAAAAGCGTGAAAGTTGTAAAATATTCTAAGATAAAAAATTGCTTGATCTATTGAGATATTGAGACTTATCCGAGAAAAATTTAGAATTTTCATACTTTTAGAATTACTCACCTTGTTTTTGTATGGAAGTTTCACGCTTTTATGCCAACAATTTCTTTAAAATAGAGACTTCAATCACATGATCCACATTTCTAAACATGTATTTTAAAGTATGGTATTTTGAAGTTTAACACGTTGAGAACCTTCGGAAAAAAGCAACTAAGGATGATCTTGTCTTGATTGTTTTAAATTACAATATTCAACCATATGTATCATAGATATTTGAATGTGACATAAATCTAACATTGGAAGTTTATTATAGAAGATGGAGAAAGAAAGGACTACAGTTCAACTAGGTGTTTGCCTACCTATTTGGTGAGTTCAGACGAGAAAAAACTATCAAAGAAAAGCCAAAACATGTTTCTGGTGTGTTTAATTTGGCACACACGTATAGCACAAGAGAGCTCTAATTTTGTCATGATATTAATTTCACCACGATTTTCAATCAATTTACAATAAATATTTTAATTTATTTAAAACAACTGTTTTTGTATTTATAAAAGAGTATTTTTTTCTTGATTATTCGAATCCATTAGTGCAAGTGACATTGTCACCTATACTGCTATACATCGGTCTTGAACACGAAAACTCGACTCCAAAGCATGGTTGAATTTTTTTTTTTTTTTTTTTTTCAAATACTCCCTACGTTTCATTATATAAGATTTTTTTATTTATTTCGCGAGAATTAAAAAAACAATAAATACAAACAAAATCTCATTTAATAATTAATTAAAATTATAACTCAGCCAATCATATATAAGACTACGGAATTTAGAAGGACAAAAGTATCAAATCACATTAAAATCTGCATAGAAACTAGTAAAACATTTTATAAAATGAAACTAAAAAAAATTTCTTAAAAATCTTATATAATGAAACGGAGGGAGTACATATCATACATGTACTAACAAGACTACATATTGTTCTCTAATAGACATAATCAGATGTTGTTGAATTATATTATACCTTGTAGTACAAAATCTCTTAATTTTGAACCAAACAACTTGCATAAACCCAAACATCTCGGGATTTTGAAAATTTATGTAAAACAAAGGCGTCGCTGATAAAAATCACTTCGTATATATATATATATATTGTGGCTAAGAAATAAAGGAGTCTCTTTCATATTCCGTAATAAGTTCGGCTTAAGCTTTTGTATAGATCTAATTAAATTTGATTGAGACTCATCATCGCCTAATAAAAAATCTTTGTGTTTTTCAAATCATATTGTACTATTTAAAGATTCGGTTCACATTTCATCAAAGTTTGGCTGAGCCAAATTCATTGTTTCGCACAACTCATATTGTATGTCATTGTAATGCATGCATCCTTATTTTAAGGGAAGATTGTAGTAAAAAGGTTATGAAATTGTACTTGAAACTTGTGACGAGTACTTTGTTTGGTCATATAAACATGTGGATGGTCGATGAGGCCCCTTTCTTCTAACATGCAAGAACATTTGCTTTTATTTAGCTATACATCTGACACAAAACTATACATTATACAGTTCATATCACAACTCCGAATTGATCTTTCTACATTCTTTTTCTTTTTGCCTTTTGCTTTTTGCTTTTTGCTTTTTGCTCTTAAACCTCCAATACAGAATCCAATGCCACACACACCAATTATTCAGACAATCAAATAGTATCAAGCAGATTCATCAGAGGACTACACAAGGAAGAGACTAAACTAATGAAATCTCACAGCAAGTAATTTTTTTCTTGTTATATACAAAAATATCGACTGGAACCTTTGTTTTCAGAACTATTAATTGTGTCATTATAACAGCGTTCCATGCTCGATTTTGCTAATTACTCACAATCTAGAGATCCCTTTACCAGCAGAACTTCTTTCTCTGCATCATACTACCAACCGTTAAACATAGATACCGACAAATAAGTGAAACGAAAATAACTACAAAATAAGACTAACCCAGTACTTAGCTTCCTCTTTCTGGTCTATGTAAGCCAAAAGTTCTTCTTGCCTCATTAAAGCGTCGTGTAATGCCTGTTCAAGATCGATATATTCAGTTATTACAAGATTTATAATGACTCATCATCCGTACCTTCAAGGGTTTAGATTATCAGATCATAGAGTTTTATACCTTTTTCGTGGTGATGAGCTCTGCTTCTAGTGCATCCACGCGATAAACAGCAGCATCCAGCAACTCCTCTTTCTCATGAGGCATCTCGGATTTCCTCAAGTGAAGGGTTTCTATCTGCTTCTCAAGATCACTTAGCCTGCTTACAACAGAGGATATGATAGCTCCTTCAGTGATAGTTGGGCGAGAAGGCGAAGGAGGACGAGATTCCCTTGCGAACGGTTCACCACACAGCTCAACTCTAGCGCTTGACGAATTCAACTGTGATTGTTCTTTAGTGTGTGGCAGAGCCAGAGACGCCAAGAGTGTGAACAAGTTTATGAAAAACACAGTTAACCACTTCCATATATGACTAACCGTTCCTATTTTTCCTGAACTTGATGCATATTGCGGACCTGCAACACATTCATTCCATTATCTATTACACGCAGCTCTATATCCATAACATTCAAATTCTTGCTTTGCAACTATGTAAATGTCTCTAAGTATTTGGTTTCCATCCTTACCATCTGAACCATTTGACATCTTTTGGGACAGCCAAGCAACATCCACAACTTTGTCTACCATTGGTACACACTCTTCATACTCGGATAAAACCGTGGGACTTATTTTACCGTTGGCCTTGATCTAAAATAAGTATAATACCATGTTAGGTCTAGTAAGAACTAAGAACTTCTACCTTTTTTATGTCACTTTTGTCCCTGAGAACTTACATTTTCCGAAACAGGAGGTAACTTGGGTACATGACTATTCATATTTGCTATCGGCGAAGCCATCTCATCCATTTCAGACCCTGACTCTGCTGTTGATGTGTCACTAGCTTTCATCTAAACCAAGAGAGGATATGATTACACCCAATCAATAAAACACTTGAGACATTACAACCACGAAAAACCCTCACCCCATAACAAATTGGCTTATCGGACGAAGATATTTGGGAATCACTGCTTAAGACATGCCTACAGAACTTCCCACCACTGCGACCCATCTGCACGAGGGCTGAGAAATCATTAGATGATCTTATATATATATATATATCCTTTATTTTTCAATTTAACATGCGTATAACATAAACATAACAAATAAACGAACAATAAGCTGATGTATATCATTATATCAAGGCACAGGCACTCCACCTTTAGTATCTCAGGGTCATTCCACGGACCTTTGTCAGATCTCATACAACCACCCTGATCTGCACAAGTGCAAGTACCGCCGAGAAAATCTGGCAGCTGGCTGAACAAGTTCCAAATGAGGTCAGATGCTTAATTATATTCTAGAGATACGATAAGAAAACAAAACACTCAAGATTCAAAAATCACTACCTTGCATCAATCATCTCAAGTAATTTGTTCTGGTATTTGTTGCCAAGGACCTAATAAGATCACATGGATGCAACTCAATTTTCTACAATAAAGTATGTAAAAATGGGTATCTAAAACAACGGTTTAAGTTACATCTATCTCGTTCCAAAAAAAAAAAAAAAAAGAAAAAAAGTTACATCTATCTTTGAGACAGTCTTTGGATCAAGAAACGATTTCACCGTGCCCCAAAGCATTTTAAATCCAGGACCGGCATTGATGATAACCATACGGTGAAGTGTCTGCACATGTCATATCACACCTTATTAAACTATGCTCAAAAACAAGTTTTCCTTATTAAAAAAAGCAATGGTAGGCGACAATACCTCAGGGTAGTTATCATTATCAATCTTTTGCAGCTTGATAATAAGATCCCTCGCAGATTTAGTAAAATTCTTCAAGCCCTGCAAACATGTATAGAGAGCCTAAAGGAAGCCGCACAAGGAAACATTTCATTATTTGGTTAAAAAATTAAAGACATGTACCACGCCTTGGACGTCGAGAATGGTTGTACTGGAGTCAATATGTCTCTTAGCAGCGATGCAGCAAGCTGGAAACTTGACAGTAACCGTTTTCTCAAATTCTTTAACATGATATCTCAAATATCTTTCCAATGTAGTGACTTGCATGAGTTTACTCGCGTCGACTCTTCCTAATCTTTCAATGTAAACAGGTCTTCCTTCCTTATCAACACCATGATATCCTTGAGGGTAGTACTTGAGAACTTGATCCAATTCAGGAAAGTCAAAGTCCTGGAACGAAGAAATCAGTCGGTAACTATCCGCGCAAAATCCAAATATTTGAGAAATAGAAAACTTTATACCTCCAAAATTGTGTCTGTACCAAAATCCCTTCTCCATTGGAGCATGTTAGCCCACATTAACTTTGCTTTTCCAAGATCAAATTTCCGAGCTTTCAAGAACCTACAGAAAGAAGAAAGGAAATGTTCAAGAAACAACAAAGAAGTGTCCTCTCTACATCATATCACAAATGATGCAAACATATGCATGATCTCAACATCCACATAATAAAAGCCTAAAAAAGAAAACTCAATTTGTGCCATCATAAGACCAAAATGCATTCACCAATCACCACAAAACTATTTAACAGAAAATCATCTTTTGGGGAGAGAAACAAATGACCTCAACATCATGTGATAATCATCAAGCCTGAGAGGAAGCAGATTATCAGAGATTAGTGCTTGTCGGAATTCGGACACGTATCTCAATTCATCAGCATCATGTGTGTCTTCGAAGGTAAGAGATAATGTCCGACCACTGCTCCCACTTCTGCTAGACCTTCTCCTACTCAGAGAACGTCTGAATTTGCTTGAAGCTTTGGATGCTTTCTTCTTGAAAATCCCAATTCGAGTTTTCTTCTCATCCTCTGAAACTTCCAAATCCGATTTCCGTTCTCTTCTCTCATCATTGTTGGAGGAACCTTCAAAACCTTAGATAGACAAAAACCCATCAAAAATCTAAACTAAAGATTCATAATTTTCACTCTCAAATGCAAAATCATCAAAAATTCGTAACACGAGGAAGGAAGTAAGAAAAATAATTGACTTACAGGGTTTTTTGAATCGATCAAGAGGACCCGACATCGATCGAATTGACTCCAAAAATCGAACCTTTAGAACTCGGAAACCCCGAAATTGAACAGTCGACAGGGAGAGAGAGATTGAAGGAAACGGAAGAGGAAGATGAAGAAGTAACTGAGAAAGTTAATTAATTTTCTACAGTTATGATTATTATGCGTATGAGAAAGGACGATATTTCATGGACGGCGGAAAAAAAAAATCAGAGTAGTTATAAATGTTGAATTTTATTTCCAATCAATCAATCAACAATACACGAATACGAAGGGGTTAGTTATTATTGCCTTTCCACTATCAAGACACGTGGCGGTAACCGCTCACCACGTTAAAGCTTTTCGTTGGCGGGAAGTCGCTTCTATTTAGACATCACACTAGATTTCGTTTATTTTTTTCTATTCGAGTCGATAATTCGATTACGAGTTACAGTTTTGAATTAAAATAGTGTAAGCTTTTAATATAACAACTATATATATTTTAAATTACGGTGTTACTTTCTATTGAATTTAAAAAGAACAATACCGTACACGAAATTGATACGTGCTGCCCTACACATAAGGTGGTAAAGACAAACACGAAAATTAAGAAAATCTGTTGTATCTTTGTTAAGATTTATAATTTTAAACTCAAGAATCAATAGAAATGCCAACTTGTTCCTCAAATAACTAAAAAACATTCAAAAATAACATTTACAAATAGACATTTAGGAGGCCCAACTTTTCTCTTTCTCACAAAATGATCAAACTACTCCCTCCATTTGTTTTTAACTGATGTTTAAGATTTTTTTTTTAATTGACTGGAGTGATATTAATTGAGAATTCAAAGATGTTCATAGTAAAGAGGAATATATGAAAAAACCAAACACAGACCCATCACTTCCTAATCCAAGGAATTATCCAATAGCTGATTCTCGACGCAAACGGTCTTCTAACCACGACGGACCCCCGAGGGCTAGATAAGAATTGAATCTACCTTCTCGTGTGACACTACTTGAGATTTCTCTAGCGACGTAGTTAGCCAAGATTGACTCTTGTTCAAAACAACAAGAATCAAAAGTTGATTGAAGAACCAAGACTTATTGAAGCAACCACCTATATCTCGGCCATTCCAGTGGTTTACAAAGAGCCCTCACTGCCGCTTGTGAATCTGCTGCTATCACCACGTCCTTGATGCAAAGGTCACTTACACTTTGCAAAACCCAAGATATACATCGTAATTCTGCAACAATACGGTTTGAGAAAGGAGTGAAAGCATCTCTAGCATGAAACAATACCTCCCCATTCGAATTTCTTGAAATCCAACCACCACCATTGTGCCATGAAGCATTCCTCCAAGTTGAGTTAACATTGCATTTAATCACACCTTGTAAAGGAGGTAACCACCGTGAGTCACAAGAATGAGAATTTTCTCCCGTAGCCATAGCTTCCTCTGTAAGTATGTTCACACTTTTCCATAATACAGCTTCTTCAAATCCTAGTTAAATCACTAAGGGAATCGGTTTCTGAGTTCGAGCATAGATTATGGCGTTACGGTTCTTCCAAATATTCCAAATCATCCATGGGATTGCCAGTCTTATGTTTTTCGCCACCGTCGTATTCTCCATGAGATCAAGAATATATGCCATATTCTTTTCCAAAGATGGCAGGAAACCCGTAGATGGAGGAGGGATACTAGCACATAACCATATATCTGAAGCCAACTTACACTCGAAAAAGACGTGATTAATAGATTCAACCTATTGTTGACAAATCAAACAATTTGCATTCAATGGAATTCCACGCGATTGTAATCTTCCAGCCAGTACTAACGCTCCGAAGACAACACGCCACAAGAACATACAAATTTTTGGTTGAGTGGCAATCTTCCAAATTTTCTGTTTTAGAACAATATGTTCCTTCTCTAATTCTGAAATCGGATCAGTAGGGATTAGGGAATGATTAGCCACAAATCAATAACCACTCTTCACCGAATAAGCACCATTGTTATTGTATACCCAAATAAACCTATCTTGAACATAACCAATAGGCATAGCCAAGATTCTATTCACTTCATCCAAAGGAAACAAATCATTTAATACTTCTGGATTCCATTCACCATTGGTAGAGATGAGAGCCGAAATAGTGAGGTCCAAGTCATAAAGGCTTTGTTTACTAATTGGTCTTCTTGGATGAGTCTCCATAATCCATTTCTCAATCCAAACCTTTGTTGATAAACCATTGCCCACTAATTTAATAAGACCTCTCATTAATAACTCACGTCCGTGAATAATACTTTGCCAAGCATACGACGCTCTTGTACCCGTTCCACAAACTAAAATGTCATTCGTCTCAAAGTATCTCCCTTTGTAAACCTGAGCTAATAGAGAGTCCAGTTCATTAAGTATCTTCCAAGCTTGCTTCGCTAGTAATGCTTGATTAAAATCCGCTAAATCCTGAAAACCCAAGCAACCATTTACTTTAGATTTACATATATTCTTCCAAGGACAAGCCGAAAGAAGCTAAGAGCAATTATCTACCCTTCTTAACACCTGACCAAATGATTGAGAGAAGAGCAAAAGGTCTTTGCTACTATTGTGACGAGAAGTTCACTCCTGAACATTCTAAAACCCATAACAGGAGACGTACTCAACTGTATAGAATGGAAGCAATACAGGATGATTCAGATGAAGACGAGGGTTTGGAGTACGAAGAAGAAGTGGCTCTTGAACCAGAGGCAGAACACCAAATCTTGCCTCAAATCTTAGTGAATATTGTATCAGGTGTCTCAGATTACAGGACAATGAGGGCAAAGGGAGTTCATGACCAAAAGAATATATTTATTCTCATTGATTCAAGTTCAACCCACAACTTTATGGTTGTCAACTTGGTTGAAAGGCTCAAGTGCCCAACACAGAGTGCAAGTTTGACTAAGGTATCTGTCGCTGATGGTGGAAAGATTGGTGTAAGGGCTGTTGTTAAAGATTTCTAGTGGACTCTGCAGGCTGTCCCCTTTTACGCTGATATTATGGTCATTCCATTGGGAGGGTGTGATGGAGTGTTGGGTGTCCAATGGCTAAGAACTCTTGGTCCAATCACTTAAGATTTTGATAAACTGGAGATACGGTTTGTTTACAACAATAAGAAGGTGTTGTTACATGGAATTAAGCAAGGTTTAGTGAGGGAGATTAAGGCTAAGAGACTCAACAAACTCAGAGAGCATGAGGCTCAACTTTCTATGATCAGTTTCTAAGACACTATTGCAGTGGGAGAGGAAGTGAGGCTGTGCACAGTTGAGTTGGAAGAGAAATCACAAATACTTGAGGTGGAGGCAGTCATACAGGAATATGATGACTTGTTTGCTGAACCTACGGCTCTACCACCCTTTAGGAAGCACTTTGATCAAAAGATTCCCCTCCTGGAAGGTAGTGACCCGGTGAATCAAAGGCCTTATAGGTATGCCTTATATCAGAAGGATGAGATTGATAAAATAGTGGAGGAGATGCTAAGTAATAGGACTATTCAAACCAGCTCTAGTCCTTTTGCTTCCCCAGTAGTCCTAGTGAAGAAGGAAGATGGTACATGGCGACTTTGTGTTGACTACAGGAAACTCAACATTTTAACTGTTAAAGATATGTTTCCTATACCTCTGATTGAAGATTTAATGGATGAACTTGGGGGGTCTAATGTGTATTCAAAAATTGACTTGAGGGCTGGTTAACATCAGGTGAGGATGGACCCTCATGACATACACAAGACATCTTTCAAGATTCACAGTAGACATTACGAATATTTGGTGATGCCCTTTGGTCTTACTAATGCCCCAGCAACATTTTCGAGCCTGATAAACGCAGTTTTCAAGAAATTCATGAGGCAATTTGTCCTGATATTTTTTGACGATATACTCATTTACAGTCCCACTCTAGAAACTCATTTGGCACATTTGAAGCTAGTCTTTGAGGTAATGAGGCAACATCAACTCTTTGTTAAATGTAGCAAGTGTGCATTTGCCATTGATAAAGTGGAATACCTGGGGCACTATATTACAGCTGAGGGAGTGTCAACTGATCCACATAAAATTCAGGCTGTACAGGATTGGCCAACTCCTGAACCTCTTAAGCAACTCAGAGGGTTTTTGGGCTTGACAGGCTTATGCGCTTTGTGAGAAGTTTTGAGATTATAGCTAAGCCATTGACAACATTGACCAAGAAGGGATCCTTTGAATGGTGTCCAGAAGCTCAAAAAGCTTTTGAGGTATTGAAAACGACACTCTGTCAGGCTCCAGTGTTGGCTTTACCAGACTTCACTAAGCCATTTACAGTAGAAACTGATGCTTGTGGTCAAGGCATAGGCGCTGTCCTTATGCAAGATGGTCACCCTCTTTCTTACTTCAGTAGACATCTAAAAGGTACTCAGCTAAACCTTTCCATCTATGAGAAAGAACTCTTAGTTGTTGTCTTTGCAGTTCAGAAATAGAGGCACTATTTCTTGCCTAACCATTTTATTCTCAAAACGGACCAGAGAAGTCTTAAATACTTGTTGGAACAAAGGTTGAATATGCCCATTCTGCAACAATGGCTCCCAAAATTACTGGAGTTTGATTATGAGATTGTCTATCGACATGGCAAGGAGAACATAGTGGCAGATGCTTTGTTTAGAGTAGAAGGGTCCGAGGTATTACACATGGCCATGAGTGTTTTAGAATGCGACCTTTTGCAAAAGATTCAGGCATCATATGACACAGATTATGAGGTCAAACTATTGATAGAAGAGTTAAAAAAGGATGCTAATGCTAAGAAACATTTCAGTTGGGTGCAGAGGATTCTATGGAGGAAGAGTAAGATAGTGGTTCCTCAAAAGGTTGAGCTACACAACACCATTCTTCAATGGCTTCATTGCTCAGGTAGTGGGGGTCATTCTGGTCGAGATGCAACTCACCAGAGGGATAAGGGGTTGTTTTACTAGAAAGGTATGGCTAAGGACATCCAAACTTATCTTAGAAGTTGCCAAGTTTGTCAACGTTGCAAATATGATACCACAACTTCTCCAGGTTTACTCCAACCTCTTCCAATTCCGGAAACAATCTGGACAGATTTGTCCATGGATTTTATTGATGGCTTACCTCCATCATTTGGTTACACTGTGATCTTAGTAGTGGTGGATAGACTGAGCAAGGCAGCTCACTTTATAGCCTTCTCTCACCCATATATTGCTCTCACCGTGGCCCAAACCTTCATGGATTACATCTTCAAGCTTCATGGGTGTCCCAGAAGCATTGTAAGTGATAGAGATGCTGTTTTTTTTAGTGAGTTTTGGACTGAGCTGTTTGCTCTACAAGGAACTGAACTCAAGTTCTCTAGCGCTTACCATCCCCAGAGTGATGGGCAAACTGAGGTGGTCAATAGGTGTGTTGAAACCTATCTCAGATGCATGACAAGTGTTCATCATGAAGTGTGGAGCAAATGGCTTCCTCTAGCCGAGTACTGGTACAATACAACTTTCCATACTACAAGATGCTCATTAGCTCCATTTTCCTCAGCTACAAGCTGCTCCTCGGGTTCAAGTATTTCTTCTTGAAGTCTTTTGTGCTTGGCAGGATCATATCATCCTCTCCCACTTGAATAGAATTTGACCTCAAATTCGACTCTCCTGAAATAGAAACAGAAAAATCAAAAACACTAAAACATTCCTAGATATTGCACTTACCTTGAAGATCAAGTTTGTAGGCATTGTTGTTGATTTGGTTGTCATAAGGACACAAAAATGTTCAGCCTGATAGCCGAGTACTGGTTCAATACAACTTTCCATACTGCTATCAATATTACCCCTTATGAGGCTGTGTATGGTCAAGCTCCACCCATACACCTTCCTTACTTACCTGGTGAATCAAAGGTGGCGGTTGTGGCTCAGTGTCTCCAAGAACGCGAAAATATGCTTTTGATCCTGAAGTTTCATTTGCTTCAAGCTCAACACAGGATGAAACTTTTCGCTGATCAACATAGGACTGAGAAGGTGTTTTCAGTGGGCGATTATGTTTATATCAAACTGCAGCCTTATAGACAACAATCTTTTGTTCTCAGGTCCAACCAGAAGCTAGCTCCTAAGTTTTATGGTCCTTACAAGATCATAGACCGGTGTGGAGCAGTGGCCTATAAGTTGGCATTACGCTCATCATCTCAGGTTCACCTTGTGTTCCATGTCTCTCAACACAAGATCTTGGTAGGTAGTGTCCCCATAGATACACAATTATCTTCAGTGGCTCATGATGTGTTCACTAAGGAGCCCGAAATGATTTTGGAAAGACATATGGTTAACAGACAGGGCAAGGCCGCAGCGAAGGTTCTGGTTAAATGGACACACCTCCCTGTTGAAGAAGCAACCTGGGAGTTCTTTTTTGATCTCACTAAAGAAGTATCCTCAGTTCACACCTTGAGGTCAAGGTCTTCTAAGGAGGGAAGATTTGTTACAGTAAAAGTTAATGAGGGTATTTCTGATCAAATTAGAAGTTATCGGTAACTAAATTAATCTATAGGAGCAATCAAGAGTTTTGTGGCAATTCTACGAAGAAGAAGAAGTTCAAGAACTACAATGCAAAAGGAAAAGTATAATACAACTCAGAGCATTGTTAGCTCTTTTTATGAATTGTTTTTCTCTTGAAAACTCTCTCTCTTACTTTTCTCTTCCTTTCTCCTTCCCCGTTGTAGTGAAAACTTTTTGTCCATTTACTAATTCGTTTCTCCATCTCAAAGGGATCATTACTTGGATTTCGGATCGTTGTTTTTGGAGCGGCGAAACGAGAATTTATATAATATAATTTTCAGAATCATTTTCCGATCAGTTTTCCGTTAACAGATGTCGACGGAAAAGCAGAGCGTGTTGCGGATTCTTATGGCGATGTACTCGATGGATCTGGGTGGATCTAGCAATGAAATGGGGAAAGCGAGAGATACTTATGATGCAATCTCGTAAGTGGTTTTTGTTTCGTGTAGTTTGATAGTGTTCTTTTCAAATTTTGATAGGTTCAAATTGGTCTCTCGGCTCTTGAAGAAATGTTGAGTCGGGAAATGAAGATTTCAGTGAGTTCTAATGATGTTGCTTGTTGAAGATCGGTACTTGTTTTGTTTTCAGAAAATCCAAACCGATCAGATTTCAAAACATCAGGAAGACAAAGGATTTTGGGCCACTCCTCAAACAATTCGATGAATCTTTCATACAAGTGAATGCACTTTTGTTGTGCTCTCGTCATAGCTTTGCTTCTTCACTTCACTTCTTAGCTTATATACTCGTGAAGAATTGTATATGACCGTAAAGGTGTTCTTGATATTGATTCAAAAATTCATATTCACAAAGTGCATTCTCTAAATAAGATAATATATTATTGATAACTAAAACCAATACCAATATTAATAACATTATCAATATACAACCAAGAATTAAAATTTACCTCAAAAAAAGAAAAAAAAAATCATGATCTTTGATTTATAATTTAAGGTACAACAATTGGGGTTTAGGGTATAGGGTTTAGGATATAAGGTATAAACTTAGTTATTACAACATTGTCAAACAAAAATCAAAGTATTTAATATTTTAGGTTATAGGGTTTGCGTTTACGTCATTGTTAAAAAACTAGTTGACACTTCAAAATTATTAATTACAAAATTTGGCCAAGTTTCAAACTCATTTCATTTAAGTGTGTTTAGGGTATAGGGTTTAGGGTATAAGGTTAGGGTTAGGGTATAGGGTGTGGGAGCTGGAATCCTACAATTAGAATTTGTCGAGTTTGTGGTATATCTGCAAAACTTCCTAGTAATAATCTTAAGAACAGTTTGAGGAGAAAGAGTTTTATTGTTTTTTTTGCTGTAAAAGTACAAGGGTTTTATGTATGAATTTCGTGATCCCCTTTAATGGGGATGATACAATGATATTTATACTACACTAAGTCGGCTAGGGTTTTTGGCATGAGCTGCACTCCTAGGTCGGCAGGCCCATTAACGGCTTGGCCCAGTTACAGTTTGGTTCGACCCAGTTAAATGGGTTGAGCCAAACTGGGCCTGTTGAGTCAATAAAGTCCTGAAATCGGCTCACCCGGTTTGGTTTGGTACTGCGAATGGTTTACTGACCTCCAGACCGGTCAGTGCATTTCAGAATTTTGGTAGAGCTCTTCCTCATCCAGACTTAGTCATTTTCTTCTGATGATCTTCAAGAAGTGGAATTTGACCTCTACAATTAGCCCCCCAGCTCGGAATTAGCAGTAATGGTGAAGCCGAAATATTGTTAAAAATTTAAGATCAGACAAAAGAAAATGTTCCAGGTGTTTCCCCGAGTTTAGGATTCGGGTTCCTAATTCGATTGGTCTGATTAAAGAATTTCCCGTAGCACTGAGGCGCGGCTCGACTACGATTTTTTTTTTAATGCCTTGCCATTTAACGGCGTTGCCGTTTAAATTATCGTTCTGCCGATCTATAGCTTTTACTTATGATTCTCGTGGCTCGGGCTTTATGAGAAAAAGAGATGAATTGGGCTTTTAGTGGACTTTTTGAGGAAGAAGAGGGAAAACTAGGGTTTTTGCGGATTCCGAGGTAATTCCTTTAGGTTGCCTCCTATATAAATGAGAGGAAGGGAAAAATTATCATCACTTCATTCTCCAAAAGATCTAGAGGTACTTTTCTCTCCTTTCTCTCTCTTCCCCACGTTTCTCTTCATCTTTTTTGTTTGTTTGTTGTTTTTTTTTTAAATCCCGCCATCCGACGGCTAGGGCTCCGCCGAAAATCTTTGCTCCTCCAACCCGCGAGCTCTGCCGGCGGTCTTTGCTCCTCCGACCCACGAGCCGTCTGCCGGTGATCCTCGCTTCCCCGACCCGCAAGCCGTTCGTTGGTGGTCCTTGCTTCCCCGAACCACGAGCTGACAAAGAGAGATCCGCCGTCGAGCCGAGACTTGCGCGATTGGGGATCCCCAGCCGTGAGTTGATACGGGTTTATGTGGTGGAGTCATCAATCGATCATTGCTTCACGAGCCGCCGTTCTTCCGTGACCCGAGCCGTGAACCGAGCCGCCGCTGTTTTGACCCAAACCGTGAACCCGAAGAAGGAGACCCGGACTGTTGAGCAAAAAAGGCCCGAACCATGGTTTTCAGCGTTGTGCCTAGGCATTTCCGTCAAAGTGTGCCACGTTTTTAGAAACGAACCACTTTCCCGGAGATTTAAAGTAACGAGCCACGTTGCTTTGAAAGCGAACCGTTTTTTCGAAAACGAGCCACGCTTTCTTGCATACGAACCGTTTTAAAATCAGAAATCCTTTTCAAAACGAGCCACGCTGTTTGTTAGCGAACCGTTTGCTGAAAAGTGACATATTTCCTATGTCGGATAAATAGAGTCTTGGTGATTCTCCCGAGCTGAGATCTTCGGGTGTGCTGTCTAACACAGAAAAACCAAATCGGTTGGAGATTATTGCTCCTACTCTCCATGATTCTTCTACCAAGGAAACTGAATCGTCGGAAGAACCGCTTCTCGACAGAAAGCCGCAAAGAAAAATGATATGACCCGATCCTCCCGGTTCAAGTCTTTTCAGCGATGAAACTCTCTTTATTCTTAGGCGACGGTTTACAATCCCGGACTCGGTTGAACTGATGGCACCAGATCCATACGATCTAGCAGAAGAGCCGCCCGAGGGATATTTCACTCTTTAATGAGAGTTTTTTCTATTTCTGCTACTTGTGGTTTCCGATCCCCAAGGCCATCCTTCTGTTTTAATGGGGGTACTGACTTGCGCTCGCTCAAATCAATCCCCGTGGAATTCATCACTTGGTTGGGATTCTTGTCCGAAGTTATGAGCGCAAGATAGATATCGGAGCCGACCACTTGATGTGCTTCCTCAAAGTTCGGCGCCGCAGACCAAAGGAAAATAGAAAATACTATCTTTTCTGCAAAAAGCTAAGAAGAGTGATTGATCGTTTTCCAAGTAAAAACGAGAATGCGGAAGATTATTTTTTCTTCGTAAAGATTTCTGAAGCTTCACTGGGGCCGAACTGCCTTCGGTCAGTCAAAACCAAATGGAGGCAGATCGGTACGGATTTGTAGTTTGCTTAGGATCGCGGCATAGCCGTTTATTTGTTTTGACACTTGGATTATTTGATGATTATAACCAATTTTGTTTTTCCTCCTATTTTGCAGTTCGCCCGCCGCCAATCGCGAAGCCTCCCGGTCTTAAAGAGATTTCCAAGAAGTTTGCAGCTCGCGGGTGCAATTGGAACATAGATTTTAGCTTACAGTGGGTCGAGAGAGGGTGAGCTGCTCGAGAGGGTCTTTTAGTCGAACCGTCATCACCACCGTCTTTAGATCACTCGGGTGGCATGAGGAGGCCTACTTACTGTGACAGGGAGATAGCCGAGGAGAGAGTGCGCAAAGATTTCGAAGAAAAGAAACGGAGAGCCGTCGAGGAGATGGAGAGCCTATCTGAGGAGAGGGGTCGCATGACTCCTACGGATAGAAGACTACCCCCACCTCTGCCACCACCAAGCCGTAGCTCGGAATTTGTGCCGACGAAGTGTTCGTTTCTCCCGTCTTTATCCGCGGGTGAGCCTCTCGCGCCAAAGGGCTCGAAACCCGCCGTTTTAGATGGTGATGATCGACCGTTATCTTCTTGCCTCGCCACTCACCATTCAAAGAAAAAGGAAGACGTCGGTGGAAAAGGAAAAGCCGGGATGATTCACCGACGCCTTGCTGACCTTAAAAGAAAGGAAGTCACCAAGGATGGAAGTAGCGGTAGCCGCAATGATAGGGGTGCGAAGAAGCCGAGACAACAAAAACGCCATGTCACACCTGAGCCGACTCTCAGTGTTACCCAATTGACTAAGCCTCTTATTCCGGGAGTACTGTATGATAATACCGAGGTGTCGGCAAGTTTCTTTGCACAAGTTCTTCACAAGGACGATCGTATGTACATTCCGAGCAGCTTAACCAAGAGCAAAGCCTATTCGGAGATGACTCTCAAGGTAACAAATTATCCCCGTTCTTCACACTTTAGTTTCCATGTTTTACGGTTTTGCTGATATTGATGAGTGATCCGTTTGATTCGACTTTCTTGTGTTCTCAGTTCTTTGATGCAATAAATCGGATGGTCGTGGAATACGACAAGAGCGCCCAAGAGGATCAAACCCGTTTCGGTGAAGCCAAAACATCGGCTCAGGAGACCGAAGATCATGTTGCAGCCGAGAAGGAAGAAATGTCCAAGGTGATCGAGGACCTGAGAGCCGAACTAGAAACGGCTAAGTCCAAGCGATCTGACGCGGAAATGAAACGGCGTGTTGGAGTCGGCAAAGAACTGGAACGAGGCGAAGCAGGAAGTGGAGCAGATGATCTGTTAGAGTCGCAAATCTCTCAAGCCGTGATCGAGGCCAAGCAAGAAGTGGAGTAGATGTTTCAAGATAAGTTTGCCTGTACCCTGAAGAAAATCGAGCTTTTGAATGGTGATGCGAGGCAAGAGATGTTAGACCTTCTTTGCATAGAGGCTAACACCCAGGTCATCGAAGTCTTTACCAGTGAAGCACCTCCCTCGTTTGCTCAAGAGAGCAGAAGGATGGATGAACGTTTACTCAGGTTCGGGGTGCGTATGAGCGGTTTGATGAGATTATCTCCAGGATTCGGGCTGAGCTGACGGTTCCTCCTTTGAAGAAGAACTTATTTACCAAGATTCATGACAACGAACCGGACGAGTTATCCGCGGCGAGAGCCGGTATTCAGAACCTTTCCGGTTTGAACCTTGACGTGGTCGTCTCTTTGCCGCTCGGTCTCACCATCAATGCTAGGCTCTCTACCAGCTATGGTTCTGCTACTTCGGCTCTCCCGATCGACGCGAGTGCATGTATCGTTGGGGCTTTGGCCGCACCGTCAGCTGCGCCCGAGACATGTAACTTGCCTAAATCTTCTCTCTATAAATCTTAGTGATTCGTGAGAAGATAGTTACGTTCTTAAATGTTTTAATTTTGGACAGGTGGTGTTGGTCCTACCGAGGTGCCACACGGCTCGGTGGAGATTGTCTAGCCACGAAAGAAGGACCACATTCCAGAGACGTCTGGATTTGCATCGCACCCGGATTCGACCGCGAAGATGGTCAAAGCTATTGAGGAGCTCGTGGAGAAGAGCAACACTGAGGCCTAGGAGATACCGCGTAAACACTTAATCCTTTATGTTTTCCTTGTTTGCCTTAGTGGCTTTTGTTGACTGTTTTTAGACTTTGCTTAAATTCGGATGGTTTGTATCCATTATGACTGCGATTTTTTTTCCTTGCATCTAAGAATGATGCGGGATGATTATTATGAAAATGGAGTTTGGTTTTTATGACTCGTTATTTGTTTCGGGTTCGCCGAGAAATAGTTTTCCCAAATACTTGTCGTTTTTGTAAAGTGTTGCCGACTTACGGTGTTACCAATTTTTTTTTTGTTTTCAGGAATGAAACCTTAGATTTATTTTTACCAGCGTTCTGTTAGCTAGGTTTCTGAGGAAAACATTGTGGGTTTACAGATATGGTTCCCATGAACATAGCTGCTCCAAACATGAACACTTAGATTTTTCGTACCAACTTTTCCTTAGTTGGGTTTCCAAGTTGGATATTTTGGTTTACAGATATGTTCTCGTGAACACAACCGCTCCAAGAATGAACACTTAAATGTTGTACCAACATTTTGCTAGTTGGGTTTCCGAGTTGGACATTTTGGTTTACAGACGTGTTCCCGCGAACACAACCGCTCCAAGAATGAACACTTAGAATTTATATAGCGCGTTGTCTATCCGCTAGGATGTTGTAGTTTGTATTTAGTATATATGTTAGAGTTCACTACTATGGCCAGTAGCAGTGAGAATAAACAAAGATGTTTGTTGAGAAAATGTTAAGTAAAACAAATCATAAGAAATGAGTTTTCATATAAATGATAGGTTTCCGGCTAACCTGGGTAACCGTTTACAAAAGATGGGAGTATACGAGTATACGCACTCATTCCCCCCTCTTTTGAGGAGGGGGGCATATGAACCTATCCGAAAACGAGCTGCCTACGTACCTTTTGTAGGGATCAAGTTGCCCCGTAGTTCATGGAAAATAACTTGGTAATAATATTTTTTTAGCTTTCTTGCATTCCATGAGCGTGGGATCATTTCGCCTTTTATGTTGGCGAGTTCGTAGACCCCTGGGCGGACCTGATAGGGTCCCTCCCAGTGCGCGCCTAGCTTGCCGGCGTTCGGCTCCACCGTGTTCTGGAAAACTTCACGGAGGACTAAGTCGCCTTCGTGGAAGCGCCGGATCTTAACTTTGGAGTTATAATATTTTGCTGCAGCTTGCTGGTACTCTGTCATTTTGATTAGTGCCTTATCGCGCCGTTCGTTAATGAGATCCAGCTCGTCCAACATCAGGAAATGGTTAAGTCCTTCCTGTTCGGGGAGTAGTCTGCGGCGGACCCTTGGAAAATGAATTTCTGGAGGGATAACACATTCCGTACCGTAGACATGGGCGAAAGGTGTTTCCCCGATGGCTCGGCGGGGCATGGTTCGGTAGGACCAAAGTACGCCTTCGAGTTCATCAGCCCAGCGGCCTTTCTTTGCTTTCAGCCGTGTCTTCAATCCATGGATAAGTGTTTTTACATAACCTTTCTCTAGTCTACTTTATTGGACGCTTCGGCTTGACCATTGCCTTTAGGGCAACGCGGCGTAGATTTGCTGAGTCTGATTTTCCACTTATCACATAAAATATCAAACTTTCTGGAGAAGAACTGCGATCCGTTATCGGTGACGATCTCGTAAGGGACTCCGTAGTGGCAGATAATATTTTTCCAGATGAATTTCTTGACCTGCGTATCCTTGATGCTACCGAAAGCCTCTGCTTCTACCCATTTGGAAAAATAATCCATAAGAACTAATAGGTAGCGCTTTTGCCGCGAAGGGTGAAGCGGACCGACTATGTCCATTGCCCATCTCATGAATGGGTACGGTGATGTCACAGATGAGAGTAGTTCGGTAGGCTGGTTAATCATCGGGACGTGACGCTGACACTTTTCACACTTTGCGGCAAATTTCTCGCAGTCCTTGATCATTGTAGGCCAGAAGTAACCATGCCGCTTGATTTTGATGGCGAGTGGTCTTCCACCGGAGTGGTTTCCGCATGAACCACTATGCAATTCCCTCATGTTATTACGAGCTGCCCGTCCTTCTACGCAGATAAAAAGGGGGCCAGATAAACTTCACTTGAACACTTCACCATGGAAAAGGATAAAATGAGCCGCCTGAGCCTTAAGCTTGCGAGCCGCCCATTTATCGGTGGGTGCCTGGCCGTTGGCAAGATAACCACAAATGTCGCCCATCCACTTATTGTCGCACCCATACGCAGCGGTGTCATCATCGTCAAGATCGGTTGCGCTGTGGTCAAGAGGCGACTCGTCGTGGAATGCATAAGCATCTTGAGGGAGAGGCCCACGGTAAAAGGTTGTGCTGTCAAAATCGGGGTCTTCATCCTTTGCTACTGGGTCATCCGGAGAAACAGAAGTTTCCGGCGGGATTGCGCCGATGCTGTTGGTAGGCCCGGTGTCCATGGGGTATGTTGTGCTCTCGATTGGCCTGACTTGGCTCGTGCTAACTTCCACGGGAGACAGACCATCTTGCTCAGTGACTAGGCTTGGGTTTGAAGTTGTTTCTTTTTCGTAACTTGTGCCCTTGTTAAAACGTTCACCTTTTGCGGAAGGGGGATGCTTAGCTCTTTGATAAATTCGACCGGGATGATCCGCTTAAGGTCATCATCTAACTTTGTTGAAGAGCTGAGGGATGCAAGTGCATCCGCCTGCGAATTATCTTAGCGCGGGATTCGAGTCTGTGTAAATTTATCAAATTCTGCAGCGAGCTTCAAGTATGCCTCCATGTGGTCGTCTTTTGCGGCATAGTCGCCGTGGAACTGATTAACGATGAGCTGAGAATTGCAGAAGGCATGGATTTTGTTCATCTTTAAGCTGCGAGCAAGACGTAAGTCAGTGAGTAATGCTTCATACTCGGCTTCATTGTTGGAAGCCCGAAATCCGAAACGGAAAGATTGTTCCAGTGATTCACCGTCTTGTGATGAAAGGCAAACACCGACCCCGGACCCGTGCTTGGAAAAGGATCTGTCAACGTGGTGTTACCAAGGGAGGGCGGGTGGTTCCTCGACTTCTGCCGTGGCATCAGCTTCGGGGAGCTCAACCAAGAAATCGATAAGTACTTAAGATTTTATGCTTCTTCTACTACGATTCTCAATATCAAACTCTCTCAATTCTATGGCCTACTTGGCCAATCGACCAGATTAGGTTGGACTGTGAAGTATGGCATACAGCGGGAAAGTACTAAGCACGATAATGGAGTGTGACTGGAAATACGGCCTCAGCTCTCTGGCGGTTGTAATAACGGCGAGCGCTAATTTTTCGGTGAGAGGATATCTTGTTTCGGCTCCCGTCAACAACTTGCTGGTGTAAAAGATAGGCTTCTGTTTGTTTCTATCTGCTCGAACCAAGACTCCACTGACGGCTGTTAGGGAAATTGCAACATATAGGACAAGCGGTTCCCCCGTCAGCGGTTTCACAAGGACCGGCGGGCTTGCCAAACACTTCTTCAGTTCTTGGAAGGCCTCTTCACATTTTCCCGTCCATTCGAAGGTTTTCTTCCCTCGTAAAGTGTCGTAAAAGGGTAAGCATTTGTCAGTAGATCGCGAAATAAAACAGTTTAGCGCGGCCACTCTTCCATTTAGGAACTATACTTCTCTTTTTGATTTTGGTGATGCTATTTGAACCAGTGCATTGATTTGCTTTGGGTTTGCTTCTATGCCGCGATGTGTGACCAGGTAACGGAGAAACTCGCCGGAGGTGACGCCAGACCGACACTTAATCGGATTTAACTTCATGTTATGCCAATTTAGGTTGTCAAAGCACTCCTCTAGGTGAGCAACATGGTCCTTCTCTTCCAGTGACTTTACCAACATATCGCCTATGTAGACCTCCATTGTTTTGCCGAGCTGTTCCGCAAACATTTTATTCACCAAGCAGTGATACGTTGCCCCAGCTTTTTAAAGCCAAAAGGCATGACTTTGTAGTAGTAAATCATGTGATCTGTAATAAATGATGTTTATTTGCGATCGCCGGGATTCATAAGTATTTGGTTATAGCCAGAGAAAGCGTCCATGAAAGAGAGTAACTTATTTCCTACGGTTGCTTCAACTAGCCGATCAATGTGTGGTAGCGGTAAGCTGTCTTTGGGACAAGCTTTGTTTAAGTCTGTGAAATTGACGCAAACCCGCCACTTGCTATTTTTTTTCTTGACGACGACAGGATTGGCGAGCCAATCCGGGTACTTAACTTCTGAGATCGATCCAACCCTCAGTAGCCTTTCCACCTCATCGTTAACTGCTTGATCTCTATCTAGACTGAGTCTTCGGCGCTTCTGCTTAACCGGTTTGAAGGTCGGGTCAACATTCAGCTTATGACTGGCCACGGCAATATCAATTCCTGGCATGTCTTCTGCGGACCACGCAAATGTACTTAGATTTTTCTTCAGAAAAGTAACTAACTCCTGCTTGATTGACTCGTTGAGGGTTGCACCGATTTCTACGCATCGCTCCGGATTTTCATCGTCTATAGAAACGGGTATCACCAGCTCATATGTCGGGTCTGCTACTTCTTCTTCGCGGACCTCGGCAATCTATAATTGTTATAACAGGTTGGAGAGATATTTGACAGACTCCCTATCTGTCTTTTGCTTTTTTCGCTTCTCCTTTGGGATAGGAATAGTTGTTTGGCTCCTTAGTTTGTGTGCGGCTAGTAAACAAGTTCTTTGGTAGGGAACTTGAGGCATAAGTGGTATGTAGATGCCACCGCTCGCATTGAGTTGAGCCAAGGCGTACCCATTAACATATTATAGATAGCGGGGTTATCGAATACGGAAAAGTTGACTATTTTGGTGACACCTTCAGCACAGACGGGTAAATCAATTATTCCTAGGGTCATAGTTGTTTCGCCGTTGAAACCAGTGAGCTGCTTGGGATGGGCTTCGACTCGGAAAAAGTCAAATTCCATTCGCATCAAAGCCTCTTTAAAAATGATGTCCACAGTACTACCTGTATCGATCAGAACTCGCACGATATCCCACTCATCGATAACCAACATAATCACGAGTGGATCGTCGTGTGGTTTGTCGATGCTGCTAATTTAAATTTCTTCGAATGAAATGATGTCATTGGGGAACTTCGAAGGTCTGGGTACATTGGCGCTGATTTCGGCGCGCCGTAGAAAAGCCTTGATCGATGAGGCAGTGTCGGCGCAGTAGTGAGAACCGCCCATAATCATGTTCAGCACCCTCCTTTTCTGACCTTCCGCTGTATTATCGTTTTGTCTTTCCCGTTTGTTGGGTTCCCTATTAATTTTTGCCTCTTCTTGGTTCGCCGCATCTTCGATTTCAAAGTCCTTGATGCTTATTCCTCCTCCAAGCTCGCCGGCTGCTAACTTTGCGGCAAGCCGCGAGCCGAGGACACGATAGTTAGCCGTTGAATGCCCGTGCAATCGGTGCAGCTCGCATAATGTTGATTCGTCCTAGTTCGTGTTCCTTGTTCATGTATTGCTGAAAGTGCGACCTCTACCGTGGCCCTGGCCTCGACAGCCTCCGTAGTCGTAGCCCGGTGATTCCACTAGGTAATTGTGTGTACCTCTAAAACCACCTTCATGTTGCACAACGTTGCCATGTTGTTTTTTTGCTATTGGTGTTGCTGCTTGCTGGGAGTCAAAATTTTTGGACTTCCCGTATTTTTGCGCCAGATTCTTCACCTCTTCTTCGCTCTTAGCAAATCTAGTTGCCCGATGCAGAGTATCCTAAATTGTAGATGGCTCGTTTACCGTCATCTCTCTTCGGAATTCGGAGTTGTACCAAAGATCATTTTTCAAAGCTTTCAGCGCCAACTTGTCATCTATGCCTTTCACCTGAGTCAGAACTAGCTTGAAATGTTCGATGAAGCTTCGCAGTGTTTCGGTTGCAGCTTGAGTCGTAGTCCAAAGATCAGCCTCCGAAGACCTCATCTCAATCAAAATGGCGTATTGCTTCAGGAAAGCCTCAGACAACTGGTGGAAATTGTCTATGGATTTCCTTTCTAAGCCTGAGAACCAGTGGAAAGTCGTTCCCTTGAGATGCTCTACGAACAAGAGGCAGTAGCCGATGTCTTTCAGCTCCTGCCAAAAGTTAGCACGGGCCATTGCGATGGAGAAAGCCGTGATATGTTTGGTTGGATCGGTTTTCCCATCATATGTCGGTATTCTAACTTTCCCGGGGTCAGAAAGCCGCGCCTTCGTGATCCGTTTGGTGAATGGTATTTACTGCGCCTCTTCGAGCACTCGGTCAATCTCTAGGGCTTTGCTGATCGCCCGGTGATTCTGAGAATGCATGGTGGCTTTGAGCTCATCCATCTCTTGCCGTTGGAGGTTAGCTGCTGCCTTTCTCGCGTTAGCCGCTTCGACCTGCTCGACCAACTGGAGGTTTTCTTCTTCCTCAGCGAGCTCTCGCTCATGCTCAAATTGGCTCCTCCTTCGCACTGTTCTTCCGGCGCCTGCTATTCCAGAGTCGTCGGTGTTGTTTTCTTCCTCGGTATCGTCGATGATCTCGATGATTTGCGCAGTTATGTTCCCGATTGGTGTACTTCTTTCTTCGGCTTGCTGATTCGGCTCGCCGGGCACACTATCGGTTCTCCGCGTGCCAGTGGGCATTGAAGCGAGGCCAATCAGGATCCCACGAGCTGCAGGCTGTCGAAAGATCCCCTGTCCGCGAGTGTGGATAGCCTCTGTTAGGCCTCTGTCAAGGATATGTTGAGCGCCTCCTGGTCCTTAGACTTCTTGAGCAGCTACGCCAACATCTCCTTCAGGTCATTAGATGCTTCTGGGTTCGGCGCTGTGTTCGTTTGACAACCCGTCGCTCCAAATCCATTGAGAGGCGCATGCCCCTCTCTGTTCTGCTCGCCGCGAGCTGTCTGCTCGTCGCGGGTCCTCTGCTCGACGCGAGCCCTCTGCTTATCGCGGATCCTCTGCTCATTGCGGGTCCTCTGCTCGTCTCGAGCCCTCTGCTCGTTGCGAGCCCTCTGCTCGTCGCGGGTCCTCTGCTCATTGCGAGTCCTCTGCTCGTCACGAGTCGTCTGCTCCTTCTGTCTGATTATCCTGGATCCATTGAGCGTGTCTGCTGGTTATAATCAGCGTTGCCATCGGTAGCGTTGTTTTGCTGGGTTGTTTCGCTGCTACCAGCCATCTTCTCAAATTTGCTCCTAAGATCTTTGTATGAAGTTTTGCTAAAATTCCCCTCCTTCTAGCGCCAAATTGTGGGAGCTAGAATCCTATGATTAGAATTTATCGGGTTCCCGGTAGATCTGCAGAACTTCCTAGTAATAATCTTAAGAACAGTTTGAGGAGAAAGAGTTTTATTGATGTTTTTGCTGTAAAAGTACAAGGGTTTTGTGTATGAATTTTGTGATACCCTTTAATGGGGATGATACAATGATATTTATACTACACTAAGTCGGCTAGGGTTTCTGGCATGAGCTGCACTCCTAGGTCGGCAGGCCCATTAACGGTTCGACCCACTTACAGTTTGGTTCGGCCCAGTTAAATGGGCTGAGCCGAACTGGGCCTGTTGAGTCGATGAAGTCCTGAAATCAGCTCACCCGGTTTGGTTCAGTACTGCTGTTGGTTTACTGACCTCCCGACCGGTCAGTGCATCCCAGAATTTCGGTAGAGCTCTTCCTCACCCAGACTTAGCCATTTTCTTCTAATGATCTTCAAGGAGTGGAATTTGACCCCTACATAGGGTTTAGGGTTATGTTTGATTTAATTATTACTTTTTACAGCATCATTAAGATGGAAAATAAATCATTCATTAACAATAACAATAACAATATTTTTGTGTTTTTCATAATATGGTTTGTTACATAATGAAGAGATGATTGTATATGTTTTCATATGTAACATTGTTGCTTACCATAATCTATGATTTCAAATAATTAAAAACATTGTAATTTTTTTTTTACATTTTTAAAATTATAAAATAATCAGAATCTATCTAAAAAAAAAATTAGCAAAAAAATACTTATATTTATTTTTTTAAAATTGATAAAAGCCATTAAAGCCACATTTTAATTATTTCCGAAACAACAGCCAATTAAAAATTTTCACTCAGATTGCTGAGTTGGCATGATCTCAGCCGTCAAAGCTGCATCTGAAAGACAAGTTTAAGGTTTCATTTCGACCAAATTTCTCTCAGACTTTTCGATTCCTCACAAAAGCGCCTTCCTTTCTGCTTCTTCTTCTTCTCCATTTCTGATTTCTCTCACCTTCGGTTGAAGAAGCCATAGCTAGTTACCTTGTCGACGCATCCGTTCGCTGACTTAACTCCTATTTAGTCTTGTAGATCTCGAGCACAATCTTCTAGATCTCCACCAAAATCTTGTTGATCTCGACCACAATCTTCTAGAACTCGACGAAAATATTTTCGAGCAAGTGCTTCTTACCCTTTTCCTCTTCTGATCAGGTTTGATGGCTAAGAAAAAATCCGACCAAATATAGTCTCCTTCAACGACGAAGACGGCGAAGGAAGAATTCACCGAAAATACCACAGCGCTCTTAGAACATGCTCGTCGATTGGCGGAAATGGGTAGTTCTTGTGGTCTCAGATCTCATAAGATTTCTTAAATTCATCATTTTGTGTTCCACTTTTCTAATTTTGTTTTCGATCTAGTCTTGTTTAAGACGCTTTGAGGTATCATTTGTTAGAGAATTAGTGTACTCTTAGGTTTTTATGAGCCATTTTGCTAAGGAGGACGACTCTTGATAGATCCACATTTTGCAAATCGATTTTTTATGTCAGCGTTGTTGTTTTACAAATCAACTTTTTCAGTGTTGTTTGATTAGTTTGCTAATCCTCTGATTCCTCTTTGTACATGGAAAACCACTTTTCTTGCTCAGGAGTTTGAGAAGAAAAACATGAATGTAAGTAGTTAAGTATTGGTGTATTGCAAATCAATATTGCTTTTGAATGAAACAATTTATATTATTCATGAGTTTAACATGTTATGTTTTCGTGTGTTGCAGCACCAGGCTCGTCATATTGATTCGATATTGCAGTGATGAAAATGAAAGACTTCTTGGAGGATTACTCGGCGCAGTGACGGTGAGCTGGTAAGACTTCTCCTTGTTTATAATTTTGTTATCTCACTGTGTTTTCCAGTATACTGATTTTGCCGTAAACCATGTGTTAGGACACAGAGAGAGAGGATCTTCTTCCACTTACGATTCGCGTCTCAGAGTCAGGGATTAAAAAGAGTATGACATCACATTACATTTCTAACAAATAAATATGGACACTGATTTGTTTTGTGGTGTTGTGTGTGCTGATGATTTGGTTTTCGGGACTGTGCGTGTTGGCGTAGGCACAAAAGATGGAGAGGGAAGCGAGTGAGCTGAGTGGAACGATGAAGAAGAGAATGGAGTTTCTTGGCTTTGATTAAAGCAGATGGTGTCCCCATAATTCTTAGTGTGATGCTCTACTTTGTCGACCTTGTTCTGGAGTCAAATAGATTTATATTATTCTAATGAAGGGGAAAGACTTCTTATTGGAGAGTTTTAGATTAGATTTCATAATACTGTAATTAAATTAATTTGTAGTTTTGCAATGTAATGCTCTTAAACGTTTAATAATGAATTTGTTACTTTTTTTTTCGTAAACATATAATTTGTTGACAAAAAAATTTAAAAGAAATATAATGAAAATATATTTGATACTAAAATTGATAAAATAATAATAATAATGTAACTATATTTATTTATTATATATTATAAATAAATTAATAACAAAATTTAATCGCTATTGTACAATATATGATTGCACAGAAAAAAACACTATATTAAATGAATATACGATAGCAATACTTAAAACCGCTATCAAAAGTGTCGTACCTATTATTACGGGAGCAGACATAGCGCTTTCCACTCAACCGTGGTATCTTTAGATAGCGGTTTTCGTCTGGTAAGAATACTCACATTTCCTGTAGTGCCTTATGACAATCCGGATTCAGCACTCGACCCATGCTGCTTAAAACGTTATTCTCTGTTGATTTAAACTCAGGTAGATCTGGAATAATTATTGGCTGGTCATCTTCCTCAATCGTCATCGCCTCCATTACCTTCTCAATGTTTGGATCCATTCACAATTAACTATAAACCTGATTAGGGTTCTTAGCCGTCAGTGTTTGAGAAACAAAAACACACGATACTCTCAATAATCTTGCCAAAATACCAAGAAAACCCTACAAATCTTGGAAAATCTTAGCTGAACTTAAGTTTGTGAGTGGAAAAACCCTAATGCCTTTTAAAAGTAAACCCTTTAACTCCCTTGGAAGGTGCTAAGCCCAAAAAATCAATAAGAAATCAATAAATTTATCTTGTTTTTTTGAAATATAACAATACATTTTATTTTTTAAACACATTTCAACCAATAGAAATTCAATCTGCACAATTTAAAGAGTCAAAGACATTAAAAAGTCAATTAATTGTGCATTGATAAGTGAGAACATCACTTATTTATAAACAAAAAATAACTCGTAAAACATTAGTTAAAAACAAACAGAGGGACTATTTAATAGTCTTTACGCTTAATAGACTGATTCTCTTTATTGAACCTCTCCACTACCTCTGGTGCTTTATTGTTGGGATACTCTTATCCTTTAGTGTGACGTGTCTCAATGACTCAATCTCTTCTAGAAGTTTCTGATCACAGGCTCATGTATCTTTATTGGGTAAGTTCCAAGCCCATACCTAACAATACTCGCTCCTTTAAAATCGACCTTGTCCTCAAGGTCGAAGGTAGAAAACCAAATGCTACGGACGCTCCTCCATTCCCATGAACAACCACGGCCAAGGAACCCCTTCCCCTTGATCAGAACAACCTCTGGAGGCAACTTGAGTCGGTAAGCAACAACTCCAATAGATGATTCAATCTCAATTGGTCCATAAAGCCTTACTGTTAGCTCCTCGTTCACTCTTCTAGACAAGGAATATTGATGGTAAGGGAGCATTTTCACAAAATCCAAATCACCTTCTGCCCATTCAATCTCCATGTGAAGTTCATTCCCACTCTGAGTCTTAACCGGTTGTGCCTTGTGAAGTTGTTGTAATGAACTTAATCTTGCATCTCTTTTCTTTAACCTGTTTCTTAAATTGAATAGAGGAGACAATGATACACGTGGGTTGCAAATCACTTGTGTCCCTTCAGTTTTTAAACCACCATACTCCACAATTATCCATTTCCCTTACTGCCCCAATGTTTGCCCAACGATGTCAAAGAGATAGAGGCACAACATAAGCTAAGATCATCTTTTATCAACAGCTCTAATCCCACTACTAGAAACTTCACCACCTGTAATATCCAATTGACCTTCATTTTGCTGATGGACTTAAGCCACTGTACACCAAGGATAATGTTTACGTTATCCTAGAAGAAGAGTATGCCTTCCACCAAAGAGAACTCATGACGTTTTATCTCATCTAGTTGCGATTCTCCTCTGTTTTTCCCTAACTTAGAGTATTTGTCCACTTCTCCTTATTGTTCCAGTGCATTGCATAGCGATTTCGAAGAAGTCATTGCACCATAGAAGTTAATATCTCCTCGCAGCATAACCTTCTCGTAGATTGACTAAAGTCACTGTTTTACTATCTGAGCACTCTTACTTCTTGATGAAGGTAATCGTTGAGATTCAGCCACTATCTGAGAACACCGCCTAACACTGGAATCAACTCTAGCCGTGGTGGTCGGTAGAAACAACTCCATGTGATTGTAAACTCCCATATTCCACCACAACACTTTCTTCATGATGATCCAAAGTGTTCCACAACGACTTAAGGAAAATAGCAGAGTTGCACAAGTTGGGATCCCTTTTTAACGTTACTGTCACTTCTTGCACTTTGAACCTAATAACTTGCAATGCCCAATTCACCTTCCTAGTCTCCAATGTATATTGCTAGTTTATCTCTAGTAACACATCAACATTTCTTAGCTCTAGTAAAAGAAAATTCAGCTCCACTTCTTTACATCCGCTTACTCCCTGCACTAACAACCCCGTACCAATGAAAATTCCATAACCCGTGGTTCCATCCTTAGATAATCCCGATTGTCGAACCACCATATTCAAGAAAAAGTTATGCGAGGCTCCACTATCCACAATAGTACCTCTGAACTTGATGGTTTTTGGGGATAAAATACCCATAGTGGAGTTAAGAGACAGCTCCACCATCTCGAATATCTCCTGCAAATAATCCTCGGTCCTCTTCTCTTATTTTTCGTCACAACTAAAATTGCTTTCATTACCATCTTTCTTCACCACTAACATACACAACTCCTCATAACGGTACTGGTGATAGTAATAGAACTTATCGTCGCAGTAGAAACACCACCTATAAACTTTCTTTCCAGTTATTCCCTTCGGAGTGAGCTTCCGATATGGCGGCTCGCGGCTCACTTTGAACCATGAAGAAGCTTTTAGGTATTTGTCTTGGTTATTACAAAACAATGACATTTGACACTCCAAGCTGTTAATGGACATGAGCTTTATTAACTTGGGCCCATTGCCATGTATTGCATCTCTCAGTCGGCCGATGTTCGTGATTCTTCTTTCCGATGACCTCTACACCTTTCCCAAGCTTCCTTCTGATGGAGACTTATCAATTCCCGACCATTCTTCCATCGGTGTATGATATATCATGGTTTTTACCAGTTTTTGGCCGTGATATGAGTATGTTTTTAGAGTCTTTTTGGTGTTTTTCGTATATTTTAGAGTCTTTACAATTATAGACATTTGGAGAATAACTTGTGATTTTGAAGCATTTTGGAGCATCGAGGAAGGAGCAGTTGAAGTTTCGAACTCGGAATGGAAATTTAGCCTTTGTGTTGATCGACACTATCTATGGGTGTCGATCGACACCAGATCGGGACAAGCATAATTTACAAGTTGAAGATTTTTCGTTTTTGCCGAAATGCTCCAGAAGTTTTCATTTATGTTCCAAGTTGTTTTTAAAACTTATAAGTAGTTTTCTTAGCCATTGTTTTTTTTTCACCCAAACATTAAATAATTAAAAGAAAGCCTCCTGATTGGTAATCCAAACTGGAGGAAGATTGTTTACATAAGAGAAAGAAAAAGCCCTTAATCGAGCCGATTTAGCTAAAGCATCCACCTGGACATTAGATGTACGGGGGATCAACGAGAGAGAAAACTGAGGGAAAGAAACACGGAGGTCTTCAAATCTGCAAGCAAGGATATTAGGTGCTGGCCAATCTTCTGGTGAGTTGGTGAAGTTTAGGGTATCCACACAATCTATCTTAAACCTCTGACACGGCACATTGTTCTCTACCATACTGCTCATCGCCTAGAGAAGCGCTTCTATCTCGGAATATAGGGGAAACTGTACTCGCCTGATTCCTTTAGCCCCTAATAGAATTCCTTAGGACCCTTGATGATAAATCCACCCTATCCCAGATGTGCTATCTATTTCCTTCCAGGATCCATCTATCGTACAACGTGGACCCCCGGTCACGGACTCTTTAACTGTAACATGGGGAACCGATTCATACAACCGTGATTGAGCCTCATTCCATACCTTACATTTGTTTATCGCCTGAATCACTATATCCATTGGATCCATATCCATTCCCTTAAAAACTTTTTTATTTCTAGATTTCCATATAAACCACGCTATCCATGGGAATAATTCGTGATCTCCAGTCACCTCCCGTCTCTTACGGCTCCGCCAGAATAGGAAATTCATATTTGCATAGACCGACGAGTAAGGGAAATTGTCAGTATCCAAACAAAAAGAGGCCAAATCCCACGTGTTCCGTGTTACAGAGCATTCAAAAATTGCATGATTAACCAAATCCTCATCTCCATCACATCTCGTACATACTGTAGGGTAACCAATACCTCTCTGGTGTAACCGTGTTGTAACTGCCATAGATCCAGTCAAGATTTGCCACATAAAATGTTGAATCTTAGGTACATAGTGAATGCGCCACACATGTGCTAATAGAGGCGTAATACTTGGTTCCTTTAGTACCACCTCAACCTCCCTTTTGTTTATCATTTGAGCCACTTGATATCCCGACTTGACTGTATAATTCCCAGATCTTGTAAAGCGCCAAATCCAATGATCCTCCATGGACCTTGGACTAACCTCCATTTCTCTGGTCCGACATATGTCAATCTCTCAAGACAGGGTCAATTAAATGGTTCCCCTCGCTGGTCGAGGAAAAATATCTGGAATCCATGGGCCGTTCCATACTGAAATTCCATGACCAAATCCTAAGCACTTACGACTTCCTTGAAAAAGTAACCCTCTTGCAAAAAAAGGCTTTTCCAACCAAACGATTGGGCTCTAGGCTTGCCTGCCAAATGCGGGTGAAAATGCCTAAAATACCTTCCTTTCATCACTCTGGCTCCATAATTGTTTGGCCAACAGGGCCGAATTGAACATCTGTAAAGAATGAAATCCCAGGCCGCCCTCCTCTTTGGGCCGACAGAGTTTATCCCAGGCCATCTAATGTAACCCGCGGTTGGTCTCGTTGGAACTCCACCAAAAATTTGCTACGGCACTCGTTAACCAAGAAGTTAACGTTTGTGGTAGCTGGAAACAGGACATGATATAAGTTGGTAGTGTCAGGGCGACCAACTCAATCATTACCTCTTTGCCTCCTTTAGACAGCAATTTTGCAGACCATCCATTCACCCGTTCGTTTAGCCGTTCTAAGCCATTGTTTTAGGCTATGTTTTTATTCTACTGAGACCTACCAAGAGATTGATTCATAGCTTTGAGGGAGTCAAGTTTAGACTCTTTCCAAAGAATTCTTTGAACCCTTTTGTATCCCTTACTCTATCTCTTTAATGCAATATTATTCAGTTATTATGATGTTTTCATTTTCTATGTCTAAGTAATTTACTAGTTATGTTTATGGTTTTTCAAAAGCTGATGATAAATTGTTAAGAATTGGATTATTGTTGGGATCAATCAATTCGTGTTCTTTACCTTGAGAATTCTAACTCTGGTTTAGGATTGATCACCTGGAATTTAAATTTCTTAGGTTGATTGATAGATGCGAAATCATTATTAGTTAGCTGGAACAATATCATAGGTGAGCAAAGAGATTATTTGCAAAGAAACTTGGTTTAGGATCTTTGTGAACATATCAGAACTATTTGTTAATGCTTGACTAAATTTATAGAACTCGCAAAGAAATTTGGTTTTCTAGGATTTAGTCATAGATAGCTTATGCAACGAAAGTTGATTAGTTTGACAATTGCTTTCGAGTTATAGAACCGTTCTTAATAAATATCCTTACAGTAGTCTAGTTCTTCAATTTCTACGAATTACCCAATGCCTAGCGCTTCGTCTTATTAAATTTAAACAACCATAATCATCGTATGCTTATTTTACTTTAATTTTTTTATATTAATCATATTTTACTTAACTTAATTTGAATTTGGAATTTATTGTGTGATTAGATTCCCAATTGATTTGATCCATAAGTACTATTACGATCTCTTAACTTGAGAGAGTAGCTCAGGGTAAATTTGAGCAAATCAAATTTTGGCGCCGTTGCCGGTGAATTAAAATCACCTTTAGATTTCAATGATTAGAATTTTGTCTAAGTTTTTATTTTTGTTTTAACTTTGCTAACTAGCTTTTGTTTTTGTGTTTCAGGTGTATGCCTAATCGCGTCATTAGAAGCAACCAAGACAAGAAGTTAGTTGGATTCGATCTTTAGACACTAGCACTTTTATAACGCACCAACAGGAAAGCTCATAAGCAGTCTAAGATGATGAATACTATTTTGTTAGTTTGTGGAGACGACGGTAATCTGCTCGATGCAGAAGGAAGCAGGGACAACGAGCAAGGACATAGATTAGATGCTCAAGAGAATGTGATTGTTGAGCAAGTGGAAGTGGAGCATCAAAATAATGTTGGTCGTGGACGCACCCTGGGTGATTACAATAAACTATACCAGTTTTATGCGAATTGAGCTTCGATTCGTCCACCTACGTTTCAAAGAAACGACTTTGAGGTGAAGCCTGCATACTTTAACCTTGTGGCTCAGCATCCTTTTCATGGTCTTCCACACGAGCACCCGATGGACTACCGTGTGAAATTTGAGGATTTGGCTTCTAGCATTAAGGCTAATGGTGTGCCTAGCGACTACCACTTCGGCAAGCTTTTCTCTTACTCTCTTAGTGGAGATGCAGCTTACTGGATTAAACAGTTACAGCCATGATCACTAACTACTTTGGAGGACACCAAGAATGTATAAAAATTTGATGATACGAGGTCTAAGGAGCTAAGGATGAAGATAGCTACATTTTCTCATGGACCGATCGAAGCACTCAAGGCTTCTTGGATGAGATTCAAGGCATATCAGAGAGATTGTCCTCATCATAGTTTTAGTGATGTTCAGCTGCTAGGTATTTTATTTGGAGGAGTAGATTGGAGATATCAGATGGCGCTGGATGCTGCAAGTAGTGAAAACTTCAAGGCTAATTATCCAGAGGATGCCATTGTGCTTATTGAGAACTTGGCTTCTAGCAATAGTACTAAGAACGCCGATTTCGGAATAAAGAAGCTAGGTGGGAACAAGGATGGTAGTCAGATTGCAGAGGTTAAGGCTAAGTTGGATGATGTGCATAGTCTTCTAGTAGGCAAAAAGTTGGTTCAATTTGCTTAAGAGGTTGAGACATTCGATCCAGAGGAAAGGAAAGAAGAAGAGGATGTGAATTACGTTAATAGAACCGGATTTCGAAGTCAGAGGTTTGGTAATCAACAAAGAAATAGAGGCTACAATAGCAACTATTAGAGACCTTCAAGCCCGCAGTATCAGAAGAGCAACTATACTAGGAACTACAGTTCTTCTTCTGATCAGACACCTTCTGCTAAATCTCCGGATAGCGAGATGATGTCTATACTTGATCAAATCCTAGAAGGACAACAGAAGATGACTGTGAGCTTCAATGGCAAGATGTATGCTATGTATCAGGATCTTAGTGGGAAATTCGAAGCTTTAAACACTCATGTTAAGAAGCTAGAAACACAAGTTGCTCAAACTGCAAAATTGGTAAAGAGACAAGATGGATTTCTTCAATCAAGGATGGATACGAATCCCAAATGGGGTACTATGGTTATCATGACACGGAGTGGAAGAAAGCTAGAACCTATTTTGAAGAAGGGTGTCAACACCAAGCAAATCGACGAACTTATCGAAGTAGAATATAATGACATTGGTGAACCAGATGCAGTGTTGATTGACACTGCGGAAGAGTGTCGGTCAACACCACTTGAGAAATCAAAATCTGTGTCGACAAAAATCGATCATGCGCCTCGACATCAAAGTCTAGTGTCGATCGACACCCACATGAGACTGTTGATCGACACCCGACATAGAAAGGTCTAGATTTTGCAAAATCTTTGATTAATGAAAATAATCGAGTCTACAAACCCAAGGTTCCATGTCCTAGGAGCGAAAAGAAGTCTAAACAAAAACTGGAGAATGCTAGGTGCAAAGCCATTATGGATAAGCTCATTATTGAGATTCCTTTGATTGTTGCGATAAGAACAACTCCAGTGATTTGAAAGTATGTGAAGAGGATATTCACTAAGAATTTGGGTCTTGAGGAAGGATGTGCTATGATCACAAAGCAGATTAGTGCAATCATTCAGAACATAATTCAAGAGAACCTCACTGATCCATGAAGTTTTGTGTTGGATTGCTTGATATTTACAGAGATGTTTTCACAATCCCTTTGCGATTTGGGTTCAAGTGTTAACTTGATGCCACTCTTAGTTGCTATGAGCCTTGGAATGACTGATTTCTAATCCGCTAGAATCTCTCTTATCCTAGTAGATAGAACGATAAGGTGTTTTAGAAGATGTTCCAATTAAGGTTGGAGAATGCATGATCCCTACATACTTTGTGGTTCTACAATATGGTGAAGAACCTAAGGACCCTCTAATTCTGGGTAGACTCTTCTTAGCTAAAGGTGGAGGATTAATTAATGTGAAATGAGGAAGGATCACATTGAATGTAGGCGATTTAGAGATAAAGTTCGATATGGACAAGCTGATGAGGAAGCCTACTATAGATGGTCAGACCTTCTACGTCGATACACTTGATCACCTTGCAGAGGATTACTTTCATTAGATGAACTCTACGGATCCCATGGAAAGGGCTTTGATTAATTCTACATTGGAAGTAGAGTATATGTATGAGATTGCTGAGGTTTATGCTTCAATGATGGATGCGAGTGAGCAAGTGATGCAAGTTGTTGCTAATAATGAACTGGGTATAATTCCTGTGAAAGCTGCAATGCTTAGCAATTGGAGCGTAGCAAACGCTCCTAAAATTGATCTCAAACCACTTCCTTCAGGGCTAAGGTACGCTTTTCTTGGTCTGAATTCCACTTATCTTATTATTGTCAATGCTTCTTTGAATATCGCAAAACACACATTACTCCGAAGTATGTTGCGCAAGTTTCGCAAGGCTCTTGGCTATTCTCTTAATAACATTTCAGACATATCTCCAGACTTGTGCATGCATAGGATTCATCTATAAGATGAGTCGAAGTCATTGATTAAGCATCAGAGGCGAGTGAATATGAATTTGACAGAGGTTGTTAAGAAATAAATCATGGGATCATCTATCCCTTCTCAGGCAATGGTTCATGTGATTCTTAAGAAAGGAGGTGTTACCATGGTGAAAAACGAGAAAGATGAGTTGATTCCTACAAAAATAGTGATTGGACACCATATGTGTATCGACTATAGGATGTTGAACGCGGCCATAAGGAAATACCATTTTTCTTCGCCAGTCATTGATCAGATGTTGGAGAGGCTCGTGAATCATCCCTACTATTGCTTCCTTGATGGGTAATTCTGGGTTTTTTTAAATCCACATTCACCCAAACGACCAGGAGAATACTACTTTCACTTATCCCTATTGCACTTTTGCATATCGGAGGATGCCTTTTGGACTTTGCAATGCTCCTACGATATTCTAGCGTTGTATGATTTCTATCTTCACGGATGTGATCAAGGACTACTTAGAGGTTTTTATGGATGATTTTTCAGTCTATGGATCATCTTTCAAAGACTGCTTGAGAAACTTGGAGAAGGTACTAGCTAGATATGAGGAGAAATACTTGGTTTTAAATTGGGAAAATTGTCACTTTATGGTGAGAGATGGCATAGTGCTTGGACACAGAGTTTCAGAAGCTAAGATCGAGGTTATGACAAGTCTTCAACCGCCGAATGATGTAAAGTCTATGAGGAGTTTTCTTGGACACATTGGTTTCTATAGGAGATTCATCAAAGATTTCAGTAAGATCGCGAGACCCCTAACAACTTTGCTATGCAAGGATGTCAAGTTTGGGTTTTCTGCAGAATGTTTGTCAGCTTTTGAGCAGATTAAGAAAGCTCTAATGAGTGCTCCTATTGTGCAACCTCGAGACTGGGATCTTTCTTTCGAGATCATGTGTGATGCTAGTAACTTTGGAGTTGAAACTGTGTTAGGATAGAAGAAGGACAAGAAGCTTCATGCTATCTATTACGCAAGTCGGACAATAGATGAGGCACAAAGGAATTATGCGACTACTGAGAAAGAGTTGTTGGATGTAGTGTTCGCTTTTAAGAAGTTTTGTCCATACTTGATCAGTTTTAAGGTGATAATTCACACGGATCACTCCGTACTCAAGTACTTGATGCAAAAGAAGGATGCAAAGCCAAGGTTGTTGAGTATGGCGTAGCTGATCATCTCTCTTGGATCAGAATTATAGATGAAGTCCCTATTGATAATTTTTTGGCGAAAGAAAGTGTTAATTTTGTCGAAAGTGGTTCTCAGGTCTTGGTGTCGATCGACCCTAAGAAAGAGTTTTGATCGACACCCACTTTTCGTGAATGTTCGAAGATTGCTAAAAACACAGTGTCAGTCGACACCAGATTGAGAAACTTGTTCAACTTCCAAAAATCATTGTAGAGGCTTTTCATAAACTTGTTTTTGCTGTCAAGATGTCTAATCGACCATGGTACGGTGATATCGTGAATTACCTAGCTGCAAAGGATGTCCCTACTAATCTTAAAGGATAGGAGAGGAAGCGGTTCATTAGAGAACTTAGGAGGTACTACTGGGATGAACCTTACCTTTACAAGCATTGTTCAGACGGTATCAACTGAAGATGTAATGAAGAGGCTGAGTTATTGGCTGTAGTGTTCAATTTTGAGAAGTTTCGTCCATACTTGATCAATTTTAAGGTGATAGTGCACACGGATCACTCCGCGCTCAAGTACTTGATGCAATAGAAGGATGCAAAGCCAAGGTTGTTGAGATAGATTTTGCTTCTTTAAGAGTTCGACATTGAAATGAAAGAGAAGAAGGGAGTTGAGAATGGCGTAGCTGATAATGCTGTGGTGGTTCTTAAGCTTTTTAAGACCATCTTTTTTCCTAGATTTGGAGTGCCTCAGATTGTTATTAGTGATGGTTGCTCGCACTTCATCAACAAGATCTTTGCTAAGCTTCTAGAGAAATATGGCGTTCAACATCGCGTGGCTACTCCTTATCATCCTCAGACAAGTGGACAAGTTGATGTTTCTAACATGCAGATCAAGGAAATTTTAGAGAAGACAGCGGGCTACAAGGAAGGATTGGTCTACTAAGTTAGATGACGCGCTCTAGGCTTACATGATAGCTTTCAAGACACATTTTGGTACAACGCCGTTCCATTTACTTTATGGGAAAGCATATCATCTTCCACTAGAGCTTGAGCACAGGGCAGCATGGGAAGTCAAACAGATGAATTTCGACTTTAAGTCAGCTGCAGAAAAGTGTCTGATAGAGCTGAATGAATTGGATGAGATAAGAAATCATGCTTATGAAAAATCCAATTTATACAAGGAGACGACTAAGGCGTATCATGATAAGAAGATCATCTCCAGGAAATTCGAACCAAATGACAGGTACTTATGTATAACTCTCGTTTACAACTTTTTCCTGGAAAATTATGTTCTCGTTGGTATGGTCCTTTTACAATCAAGGAGGTTAGACTCCATGGAGCAGTTGTCTTGTAAGTTTAAAAGGCAAGGAGTTCACCGTGAATGGACAAAGGGTGAAACATTATTGGGCGAAAGCCGAGATTCCAGCAGGACACATCGTTCCTCTGGATGATGCACCCATCACCTAAGCCCCGACACAATCAAGTTAATCACGGAAAACAAACGCTGAGTGGGAGACAATCCACTAGTAGTATACTAATTTGGTTTTATTTTCTTTTGTTTACTAACTTTAGTTTTAGTTTTTTACGTTTTTAGGATTTTTATTCATTTAAAAAAAAGGAGAATCAAGGAAATAGATGATTGTCGATCATCCCATCTCAGTGTCGATCGACAGCCCGCAGATTGAACAGGGTAAGTTTTCTTTATAAATCTGACTTCATCTTCTCACTTTTCTCAAACCGATTTTTTCACAAATATTTCATAAACCCTAAAATCTTTAATTCTTCACGGATTTTAAGCGATTTAGGAGTCCATTCCATATAGATTTTCACCCTTTTTGATTCTAAAACTCATTCAATCGATCTACAAGGTATGTGTTCGAAATTCTCTCTTTTTAGTTTCGGCCCAAAGGTTTGAAATTCGAAATTTATCTCTTTTCACTCGTTTATATCGATTAATCCGGCCTATTTACGTTGATTTATAGTGGATTATATATGCTTTATGAATTGAATTGAGATATTGAACAAGTTTTCAGAATTTTGCGTATTTGTGATTAAAATTTCTTTGAAATTTGATTTTAAAACGGACAAGGTTAAATATGATGATGAATTGTTGATATGAGAGTATTTTGGTTGAATGTTGCTGTTTAATTTGCCATGAATCGGAATCGTTTCAGAATTGTTGATTTGCAATATTTTGACTGATTTTTCATGGTGTCGATCGACACCAGTAGGTGTCAATCGACACCCCTGTGCATTTCACAATTTCTTTAACTAATTTTGAATTTTTTTGTGTATGTTTGCAGATGGCATGAAGGAAGAAATATTGCCCACCTCGAATCACTTTGAAACCTATTAGTACCGAGCTAGAGAATGCAGACGTGGTTCAGGAGCACAAGTGCTTTGTGCTCGTCCTTGGCCTATACCAGAGGGAACTAATATTAGGATTAGGAGACAGTGGAACGATGTACCGTCTATGGAGGCTCTTAAGCCTCATGTTGAGCGTAGGATTATTTCGGATGACTGGGACGACAATGACTCTTTAATCTACAATGCTTGGCTTGCAGAGCCATTGATGCATACACGAGTTGCTGATATTCGCTTGATGACAATTCTCAGAATCAAGGATGATGTGATACGACTAATGCAGAATGCTGTTTTGGGGAAAATGGCGCCCAAGCATTTCCTGATATATCCTGATTTAGTGAGACAGTTTCTAGCTACCGTTCGTGTCTACTATGCTGATGAGGTCATGAAGCGACTTAACCAAGGCACCCTGACATTCATGGCTCGTGGTATTCGGTACAAAGTCTCCTTAGATGATCTTGTTGCGCTTTGCGGTTTTGATGTAGAGGATCGCATTAGTGTTACTCTTCCAGAGTATTTACCATATGTGCAGACCTTCTAGCAACTTTTTGGTACCCATGTTTATGATAGCAAGAGTGCAACACACACAGACATCCGCCACCATGCTATCCGCTACGTGGTTCACCTCTTATCTAATATGCTTCTCTGGAAGAAAGAGCCTGGAAAGATGAGAGTTGCAGAGCTTGTTGTGTTGTATTATGCTCTTCGTAGAGACTTCCCTCATCTTCCTGATTTTCCAACAGATGTTCATTACGGAGCTGTGTTTGCGCATCATCTGGTTTCCTAAAGAAGACGCCTTTGGAGAAGAAGACCAACAAGCCAGTTATTGTTGGTAGTCTTCTCCCCTCGTATCTTTCGTTTCTGCGGCATTGGTACCGATACTTGCAGGGTGGAGAGCGAGCCTTCCACGGTTGATATCACCTACCTAAAGAAGGCTACTTGGATTAAGGATTTTACTCTGTGGACTTTCCGCAGTGTTGCAGACGATTGTGTCCAGATTAAGTTACCTTTTCCAGGACAGGTTTCTATTAGGAGAAATCTGGATGCATTGCGTTTTGAGCCTGATCCGAGATTTGTTCAGTCGGTTACCGTGCGTTCTACTGGTGGCAGACAGACTACTCGGTCTAGAGGAGAGGCGAGTTATATTAAAGTTGTTGCTGATGAGCCTCTTCCTGGATTTTCACCAGCTCCCGAGTTTCCAATGGATGAGGCGACATTTCAACGTTCTGTTTTTCGGAGTCTCCAGGCTCTCTCGCATCGCATGACTAGTGGATGTGTTTGTCCTCGTTCGCCATCTCCTATGCCTTCTCGTTCACCTTTGCCATTAGAGAAAGAGGAAGGCTAGTTCTTTCGCTATCCTCGTTCTATCCCAGTTTTTCTGTTTTTTTTTCTTTTCTTTTTTATTTTCTTTCTTTTGAGTCAACTTTGATTTCATTTGAGTCAGTTTGTTTTTGTTTCCGTACTTTTTCAAATTTATAAAATTATGTTATGTCGTTGCTTTTAATCGTGTTTTCTATGAGTGTCTAACAGTGCTAATTTTGAGAGACTAATCTAACTATGACGAGCACTATTGGCGTTTTTTAGAAACCGAATTTACTGTGAAAAACTAATTAATTTTCTTTTGTCAAAGGTATTTATGAGGTGAATTTATTCATTACCGTCTTAACAAATAAATTTAATATTAAAGAGTAAGGTCTTGATCAATAGTGATATGTACAAAACATCACGGTCATTCACAGTACATACATTTTATTTTAGTTTTTTAGGGTACTTTCACTTTCGTACGTGCTAGATACGAAGAAAAGTATTCTTCATTCTCCACAATATGTATGTGTTGCAGCCACTTGCAAGCGTTTTGTCCACTACTTTCTTGATCACAATCTTTAATGGCTTCTTATTATTTACATCAGTTATTTATTTGTCTATAAGCCATCGATGAGCTCTTCTTACCATACGTGTCATGTGTATTTCTTTAGTTTACGTTTTGCCTAAAATTGGACAAGTTTGTCTCTCTACTCAGCTGCAAAATCATAGAAACAATACAAGATATTGATCTTGAATCCTTGATTCTTGACCCTAGAACATGAAAACCCTCAAACTTGTTCATATCATTATTGTCAATGAAAGCTATGGACATTTTCACTAAATAGAAAATCCCTTTTGGGGAGGATAAAGATTCACTAAAGATTTTTTATCCAATTACTGAGAAAATTTTGAATGTTTGGTTTCATAAGATTTCACTACGAAAAATGTGCTTCCAGATTATGCAACTGAGAAAGAAAAGAAATTCTTAAATGGGAGTGGTTGAGACTAAGCTTACTGACTTCATTATATCGTTTTTCATCAACATCTTGGATCAAGAGATTGAATCTTTTGTATCAAAACAAGGCTGGCCATTTGGCCTCACAAGGGCAACAATTTTTATAAATTAATTTGTCAAATGCACAGGCAAAATTATCTTATATGTAGTGCATAGAATTACCGGTCTAGTTCAGTAAACAATAAACCTAAAGCATGTGTTTGCTTTGATAGCTTTCCGGATTCCATGACTTTCATTCCATCACTATAAGCTAGATACTTGTTGACTTGAATAGGTACCTAAACAGTAACCTGGGTTTCGAAACAGAGCAATTGACAAGTGAAGTAGAGACACCCAATGGAACATTAGGGCAAACAACTGGTACTTGAAACGACTTCATCTTCTCTCTTTCAGTGCAAAACCCAGAAAAAATAACAGGTACAAATGGAACATTTTAGTATCCAACACTACCACAAATATTACCTATAACTCAATTTCCTAAAATACTAGCTACTTTACTGATCCCAACACAAAAATTACAAAAGATCACAAAAAAAAGAAAAAGAAAAAAACAAATACACTCGATGTATTCTTAGGAGGGGTTATTGGATTGAGTATTTTAAAGCATTTTGTTGGATTTGTATTTGAAAGTATTTTATTGGGTTTTGATTGATTCCCCACATTGGATTGGTATTCTGATGTATTTTATTGTACATGTATTTTAAAGTATTTTGTTAGATTTTGTTGAATTATATTGGAAGTTCTACCCACACGTATAATAGCACCCATCTTATAATAAAATACTTCAAAATGCTACACAGACGTTTCTATCATTATGAATCTCTCTACGTTGTGACCTTTGTGTTGATTTTAAAACCCTTTGGTTTTGGTTATTGAAAATGCTTGATATTGGTCTAAACAAAGAATCTTGGTGCAAAATTCAAGCCATGTGTTACAGTACGTTCTTGTCTGATCTGAGTATCTTCATTGTCCATTGCATTATCACCACATGATGTCTACGAAAAGTCAGTGGAGACTAGTAAATTGTATTTTGTCTTTTAGATAGTTGACTACTTGACTTAGATGGGAAGAGTCTAGAAGGCAAGACTTCATGCCATTTGGAAAAATATCCTACCTTATATTCACTTTCCTGCAAAATTTGAGAAGCACCAGAAGCATTTAACCAAAACAATTTTTTTTTTCTTCGATCCAATTCAAATAAGAGTCTGACTTGTCATTGTTTCGGTTTTGATGTCAGCGAAATCAACGGATGAAGCCATGAGTGACTACATCACTAAGGTCAAGCAACTCCTGGAAGCAGAGGCTGCGGCTTCCACCTGATAAGAATATATGATTCGTCAACTCTTTAAAGCTTCGAATAACGTAGCATAAGACTTGTTCTTGGTTCTTGTGTTTCTATCATTATGAATCTCTCTACGTTGTGACCTTTGTGTTGATTTAAAAACCCATGGTTCAGGATACTTGTCATCTAGATACTGGCAACACAAAACCAAAGATCAATAAAATGTTACCTTTATAATGGCAAAAGAATCAGAATTGAATAGTTCACTGAGTATAATCCACTAAACCACCAAGAAAAACCTTAATAGATGCTGAACTAACCATTATAATGGCAAAAGAATCAGAATGACAACATCTCCATCAACAAGAGCTGGTACAGTACCCATTGGATTGATCTCCTTGATCAAAACGAAACACTTTTAACCATAACAAACCAATTATCAAAAATCACTTCCTCATTCACTAAACATTCTGTAACCTTGAATCCGAATCAAAACTACGTACCTGGATCGAATTGATTCCCTTTGACCAAATGCATGGCTATATACTCATATTCAAGCCCTAAAAATACAATCGAACAAAAACCCAATTCAGAACTATTCACAAAACGAGTAGAAGAAGCGAAAGCAAAATCATTGAAAATACCTTTCAAAGCGAGAGAGATACGGACACGATGAGCACATGAGCTTCTCCAGTAAGAGTCGAGCTTAAGATTCTCAGTCTTCTCCGAACCAGAATTAGCCATGATCACAAAGAGATTGTTCTTCGTAGATTCTACATAGAAGAAGTGGCGAATTCATAGACGACAATGTTTAACCAAGCAGATCAATTAGTGGAGCCATTCGCAGACCCAAAATCTCTTCTTCGATCCGATTCACAAAGAAGAATCGAATTTCACGACATTTTTTCTAGAGAAGCGAAGGAATCACGATTGGGGACGAGAAGATGAATCAATCGTCTTTCCTCCTTTTGGGCATTCCTCGTGAGCAAGCTAATTTATTTGAATTTGATCGAAGAAAAAAAAATTCAATTGGCTCAAGGGAATCGAAGAAGAAGAGGGATTATCATGTTCTGTCTGAATCCATCAAAAAAAGAAATAAAAATGTCGTATTTGTGCTCTTCACATTTTGGAAGAAAAAATAATCCATTAAAATCTAGGGAAATTAGCATAGATAGACAAAGAAAAAAAATTATAATTAGAAAACTAGCTAATTACCCTAAATCTAATGGCTAAGAACATGCCACATAGGGTAATTTTGGCTAGTTTTCAAATTATTAATTTTTTTTTGCTATCTTGCAAATTAACCCAATTTATAATCAAAATCTCCTAAAATCAATGATAAATTGAATAAAAGTTGTTTTTGTTGTATTTTAGAATATATCAAACAAATGACAAAATCCAATAACAGCAGATTTTAATGTATTTCTATGGAATACACAGTTGAATAACACAGATTTTACTCTGATTTTAAAATACATTAAAATACTCAATTGAGTAACCCCTCCTAATCAAAATGAGAGGAAACTAAAATTTTATGCTGATCAAATATTTTTAATCTTTGCAATAACCAGTAATCGAAAATAGCAGAATTAGTGGAATTTTTATTAAAGATCATCGTATGATTCGATTGGATAGCTGAACAGAGGATTAAGGAAATATCTCATTCCCTATCATTTAGTTGATGTAACCATATTTAGACATATTTTAGCTAGTATTTTACATGATTTTTATATGCATCTAGCTTAGATTTTACATATTTATCTTCTGTTTTAGCATCATTTAGATTTAGTTGAGTTTTATAGTCTTTTAGGTGTTTTATTGCATTGCATATTTTGCTCATTTTTAGGTATCAAAGGAGTCTAGGAGCTAGGACGGATAGAGTGATGAAGAAGACCGAGGAAAGAGAGAGAAAGCGCCAAGATTACAAGCTGGAAGGGTTCTGACCGGCCATATGGTGTGCAGGGTCGGTCAAAATGCCCCTACATATTGTAGTTTCGGACCAAAAAGAGAGGACAAGCGTCTCACTAACCGTTTTAGTGTGCAAGGTTGGTCAGAAATAAATTTTGTACAAAAAACCGGGGTTGATCTGGATATGTCGGGTTGACCCGAGTACACTTTCCTTTTCCTATAAATACTCATTTTAAGGGCCAAAAACCCTAAACTTTGCCTCATTTTCTCATATCCAAAAACAAAGTAGAAACCTTTGTGTTCTTGATGATTTGAGGATAAAGTCTTCACCTTTTTATTATTAATTTGCAAGTTTCTTAATTCTTTTTTTTAATCCTTTCATTATGTCTTTATCTACAACTACGACTATGATTTCCATCATGATTCGTAAGTAGTCTTGTAGGGGTCGGATTCCACCCCTATGAGATCGATGTAACGCCAAGACGATTTTGCAAAAGGTCTTAGCCCAATTTAGAATTAGGCCCATAATGATATTAAACCCACATTAAAATGAACTTAATAATAATATGTGTAACGACCGTAGTCCAAAGTTTCGGTATATTTTGGAGGTGTCGATCGACACCCTGGGTAGTGTCGATCGACACCAGTTCTGAAATCGGGTTTCGGGTTGCTAAAAATCGCGATTTTCACGCGGTTTAATTCTTGAAAACCCTAAGCTCGTCCTTTTAATCGTTTGGGATCGTGAGCCGTCGTCCTCAGTGGAGAAAAAGAAGAAAATTCGTGTGAAAAGAGAGAAAGAGGAGAGAATCGAGTGTTAATCGTTTGTTCGTGGAGATTGTTCGAGTTCTCGGAGTTTCTCCTCGCCGTTCGTGTTTGTGGTTCGTTGGTGGCTCGTTCCTGTACGTTCCAACGGAGAATCAGTGAGTTTTGGGCCGTGTGTTCGTCCTTTCGATTCGTTCGTCTTCTTCGAACAGCGAGGTGAGTGCGTGATCGCTAGGATTACTCGTAGTTTAGCGTTTATAGCATTTGTGTGTATGATTCCGTGGTATATGATTGATGATTGATGATTTGATGATGATTGTTCATGGTGTTACCGTATGAGTGATCAAAAAATGATAAAACATTGGTTCCGGGTCGAGACATGAGAGGAGAGTCTCGGCTCTGGTTCCTGTAACGGGGTGTCGATCGACACCTAGAGGTTGTGTCGATCGACACCACATAAGAAAGGATACTTGTTGTCTGTGAGTGTCGATCGACACCTAGAGGTAGTGTCGATCGAGTTTCCTGTACGTGAGTATCAGGTGTCGATCGACACCGTCGTGGTGTGTCGATCGACACCAGGTTGAAAATTAAGAAAACTTTATAAATTTTTTATTAAACGTTGAGAATTTGTTGTAAATTTTTATTCTATGTGTAATTTGTTGCGGGATGACCGCTTCACTGAGTATTTGTGATAATACTCACACAACTTCCGGTTTCTTTTGAGTTGCAGGTAAAGGTAAAATGTGATCGTGGAATCGAGGCAAGGACAGAGGATGATAAGATTTTCGTTTGTTATGAATTCTGAGTAGCCTGTTAGGTTGCTAGTGTTTATGGATTTTTGTTAGACTTGATATTTTCCTGAATTGATATTTGTTGGATTACCGGCTATTTATTTATTGGCATTGAATTTGGATTTCTGTTGGTTATTTTCCGCTTATTGCTCACCCTGGTTTAAATAAAAAAAAAATGCAGGAGTTACATTTTGGTATCAGAGCCTATACGGTTTTAGGACGTAGATTGTGTGATCAAAGACTATGTGATTTATTGTGTTAGCATAAAGTCTTAGATCATCCTCTTGAGCCTCCACTTTGATTCCACGGTATGTTGTGTTTTTATTTTCTGTGTGACTTCTAGTATATTTTCTGAGTTTATAGTCTCTCCGAATGGGACGATTCTGATTCGTGGTCGAGTTTGTGTTCCTCGAGATAAAGCATTGAGGTAGGAGATCCTGAGTGAGGCTCATTTGAGCAAGTTCTCGATTCATCCATGTGCGACTAAGATGTACCGAGATCTCAAATGGTATTATCACTGGGTTGGGATGAAGAGAGACGTGGCCGCTTATGTTTCTAAGTGCAATACTTGTTCTTTGGTTAAGGCCGAGCATGGAGTTCCGAGTGGTCTTCTGTAGAGTTTACCCATTCCTGAGTAGTTGTGGAATATGATTACGATGGATTTCGTGGTTGGTTTGCCTACTTCGCGGACCTATGATGCTATCTTGGTAGTCGTGGATCGGTTGACTAAGTCAGTGCACTTTTTGGCCATTAAGAAGACCGATGGAGTGGCTCGATTGGCTAAGAGGTTTGTGAAGGAGATAGTGAGGTTGCATGGAGTACCAACTAGTATTGTGTCTGATCGGGATCCCAGGTTTGCATCCGAGTTTTGGGGAGCGTTTCAAGCAGAGATGGGCACTAAGGTGCATATGAGTACAACATATCATCCGCAGACTGATGGGCAGTCAGAGAGGACTATTCAGACTATGGAGGATTTGCTGAGGATGTGTGTGCTCGATTGGGGTGGCCAATGGGCTGAGCACTTAAGCTTAGTTGAGTTCGCTTATAATAACAGTTTTCAGGCGAGTATCGGTATGGCTCCTTTTGAGGCTTTGTATGGGAGGACATGTAGGACGCCGTTATGCTGAACCCAAGTGGGGGAGCGCAGTATTCATGGAGCTACTTATGTTCAGGAAACGACAGAGAAGATCCGGGTCGTGAGATTGAACATAAAGGAAGCTCAGGATCGTCAGAGGAGCTACGGTGATAAGCGGAGGCGAGAGCTTGAGTTTGCGGTTGGAGATCGCGTGTATCTCAAGATGGCTATGATGAGGGGTCCTAACAGATCTATTAGGGAAAACAAGCTGAGTCCGCGGTTTATGGGTCCGTTTCCTGTGGTGGAGCGTGTTGGACCGGTTGCGTATCGACTTGAGTTACCTCCGATCATGAAGGCATTTCATAAGGTGTTTCATGTGTCGATGTTGAGGAAGTGCCTGCATGAGTCGGAGGAGTTAGTGCTTGAGATCCCTGCGGATCTTCAGCCAGATTTGACGGTTTCGGCGGTTCCTGTGAGGATTCTAGAGAGAGGAGTCAAGGAGCTGCGTCGGAAGAAGATTCCATTGTTGAGGATTTTGTGGGATTGTGGCGGTTGCCAGGAGGAGACTTGGGAGCCAGAGGCGAAGATGAAGTTAAAGTTCAGGAAGTGGTTCGACAAACAAGTCGCGGCGTGAGCTTAATTTCTCTTTGCGGTTCTAGTTTCGATTGTTAGCATGTTGATGCTTTTGTATCTTTGTATTTTCGTTTATGTTGTAACGATTTTACGTTTTGAGATTAATAAGATGGATTTATTCCTTATTTATCTTTGTGTTGTTATAAGATGAGTTTCTTATATGTGTTACGTGGTGGTATTCCACGCGAGGTAGTTTTGGTCGATAGATGTTTATAGACGTTTTTAGAATTTATTACTCTAGGGGCTGCGGTCCCGAATAACTCATTCATTTTATCTGGAGATGATTAGTTCTTCAGCGAGGATGATTAGTTCCTCAGAGGAGATGATTAGTTCTCCTGTATATACTCTTTGGGATGATTAGTTTCCATTATGAGTACCGAGGGATGATTAGTTCTCTCGAGGAGATGATTAGTTCTCCTGTATATACTCTTTGGGATGATTAGTTTCCATTATGAGTACCGAGGGATGATTAGTTCTCTCGAGGGGATGATTAGTTCCCCTGTGTACCCGGAGCTCAAGGGATGCGTCCTGCGAGTAGAAGGGACACGAGACACCGATAGCTCAAAGGATGCGTCCTGCGAGTGAGTGGGGTGTGGAATGAGTTAAGAGTAATAGATGTCTAGAAACGGGCGTATAAACATGAGACTGAACTAGAGCCTCGGAGATGGAGTTTTATGATCTTGGATTGTTTTGACCGGTTTGGGGTCGGGTTTGGAGCTGTGGCCAGTAGTTGGCATTTTTGTCGGGATTCGAGGACGAATCCAGTGTTGGTGGGAGAGAATTGTAACAACCATAGTCCAAAGTTTCGGTATATTTTGGAGGTGTCGATCGACACCCTGGGTAGTGTCGATCGACACCAGTTCTGAAATTGGGTTTTGGGTTGCTAAAAACTGCGATTTTCACGTGGTTGAATTCTCGAAAACCCTAAGCTCGTCCTTTTAATCGTTTGTAAATTGTTATTCTATGTGTAATCTGTTGCGAGATGACCGCGTTACTGAGTATTTGTGATAATACTCACGCAACTCCCGGTTTCTTTTGAGTTGCAGGTAAAGGTAAAATGTGATTGTAGAATCGAAGCAAGGACGGAGGATGATAGGATTTTAGTTTGTTATGAATTCTGAGTAGCCTGTTAGGTTGCTAGTGTTTATGGATTTTTGTTAGACTTGATATTTTTTGAATTGATATTTTTCTGGATTACCGGTTATTTATTTATTTGCACTGAATTTGGATTTATGTTGGTTATTTTCCGTTTATTGCTCACCCTGGTTTAAATAAAAAAAAAATGCGGGTGTTACAATATGGGCCTAAAAGCTATTTAATTTTTTAATGGGCAAGCCCAAATCTATTACTCAGCTATATATAGCTCATTGTATTCACCCAGAAAGGGGATCAAAATTTCCACACAGCAAAAGTATTAAAGCTTTATCAACAGCAAAAACAGTCTCTTTAATTTTCTGCATTTTTATTATCACTGCTAATAACACGACGACAGCAAATCCAGAGTACCTTCTCTGGAAACGTCAAGATCGACTCATATACTCTGCCTTACTTGGTGCCATCTCACTCTCGATCCAACTGATTCTCTATACCGCCGTCACTGCTGCAGACATATGGATGACTCTCACTTCCACGTATGCGAAACCAAGTCGCATTCATTACCAGCAATTGAAACTACAACTTAAAAACTGGACCAAAGGTACCAAATCGATTGATGATTATGTACAAGGTCTTACTACGCGTTTCGATCATATTGCTTTTATGGGAAAACCACTTGACCTGGAAGAACAAATTGAGTTTATTCTCGGAGGACTCCCGGAGGATTACAAACCAGTCATCGATCAAATTGAGAGTCATGACACGCCACCAACACTTCCTGAAATTCATGAGAGGCTTCTAAACCATGAGGTAAAGCTTCAAATTGCTAATGCTTGGGACCATTTGCTTTCTTCTTTAATACTCAGAAGTCTCGCATTTTCTCTAAAACCCTTACAAATTCAATTGTACGAGTTTCGACTCATACAATTTGGTGATGATACATGAGACCTTCTTACTCAAAAGAACCACCGTGCAAGCTACGTAACCAAGGATGCCCGAAAATGACAATCAACAACCAATCATAAACAACAACAACGACAGATCTATAAGCGAAGACACCAGATCAAGGAACACGACTACTAACACAACGTTTGTTCCCAATACACCAGCAACGACAGTCATAAGAGTGACTCATGAATTCCTGACTGGCATAAAGATAATGATAGAGACACTGCTCAAGAAGACAGAGTGGAAGGAGAAGATCCAATAGGATATATGAGTCCTCGCAACAGCAGGCCGAAATCGTGATAGAAGGGCGGGTATGTTCAGATGATCCGTAGCACGAATAATTCTTACATCTCTGAAATTTGCAACTCTAGTCAGAGCACCAAGAGGGCAAGGTCTCCCTCCTTCTCCTTCGTGCGGCGAGCAAGGCGCAATTGCTCGAGCTGAAGCTACACAAACAAACGTCGCAATAACTACGACTGTAACGCCCAGACCGCCCCTCCCGTGGGCCCTTGTCCACTCACAAGCCCGTGGGCCCACCATGTCCGACGGTCGGTGCATTAGTCCGGGAGGCTCCGAAAGTCATGTTCACTGACCCTGCAAATCACCACGTGATCTTTCCTCGTGTTTTGACCACACTCACACGATACTAAAAATCACTTCCCAGTAGGTCACCCATCCTGAAACTACTCAAGCTCAAGCACGCTTAACTCTACAGTTCTCTCAAGACCTGTGACAGAAAAGATAAGTGCACTTTGGTGATTTAGGTAGCCAAATCAATTCTTTTAAGCCTCTCTGCATATACCGCAAATACCATATATGCTCTGAAACCGGGGTGTCACAATCACCCCCACTAACAGATCGCAACGTCCTCGTTGCGTATACCAAGATCGTTACCCCCGAAAGTCTGGCTCACAGAGTTGTCAGGGTTCGCTCTGATACCACTTGTAACGCCCCGACTGCCCCTCCCGTGGGCCTCTGTCCACTCATAGGCCTATGGGCCCACCATGTCCGACGGTCGGTGCATTAGTCCGGGAGGCTCCGAAAGTCATGTTCACTGACCCTGCAAATCAGCACGTGATGTTTCCTCGTGTTTTGACCACACTCACACGATACTAAAAATCACTTCCCAGTAGGTCACCCATCCTGAAACTACTCCAGCTCAAGGACGCTTAACTCTGGAGTTCTCTCAAGACCTGTGACCGAAAAGATAAGTGCATTTTGGTGAAATAGGTAGCCAAATCAATTCTTTTAAGCCTCTCCGCATATACCATATATGCCCTGAAACTGGGGTGTCACAACGATGACCGACTTGGAGAATCCTAGAGGTGAGCACAATTCGGAGAACGTGGTCACCGGTAGAGCGACAACGAACGCTGAGCGAAGCAACGCCAACGCAGAGCAAGAGCGAGGCTTTGAAGATTAAGAAGATGACTTAACCATGACAGAGCGATCTGAGTTTGAGGAGGAACGGCATGCAAATTTTCTGGCTCAAGAGGCTGAGTTGGCTTTGATCGACACCAGTTATTTCGGGTTTGTGCAGTTTGATTTTTAATCGCGCGGTTTACCGCGGTTTTGGGGAGGAATCCTAGGTCTTCGTTTAAAAAGGGCCAGCTGCAGGTTTTGATCGTTTTTAGGAGAAAAGGTTGAGTGTTTAATCAGAATGGTGAGAAAAAGTAAGGTTTTCGATAGTTCTTCGGGAATTGTCGTCTCCTTCACCTTGGAAGATCGTTGGGGCGTTAGAACGGTGTTTCTCGTGATTTTCAGTGAAGGAAGTAAGTGCTCGTAGTTCATGTAACATCCCGAAACCAAAATATAGCATTTTGGTAGGGTATCGATCGACACTAGGGGGTGGTGTCGGTGGACACCAATGTTTTGGGTCAATTTCGGTTAAGTTTTTAATCGTTTGGTTTAACTCAGTTTTGGGTGCGCAGCCCTAAGATGTTTTATATAAGAGTCGAGTCGTAGTGTCACGAGTTTCAGAGAAATCCTGTGAAGAAAATCGTGATCTGAGTGTTTTGAGTGAGAATTGAAAGGATCATTAGCCGTTCTTTGTCTTTTTCGCTCAGAGATTTTGTGTAATCGTGTAAGGGGTTTTTTGCATCGATTTGTTGACATTTTCTCGGTGATTTCATTGCTATCTCATTCCCTAATTCGTTCTTTAATTCATTTAGCGAGATGAGTGCACGACCGTAGGCTCATTTATGCGAAAAATCTTTAGCGATTGATTTAGAGATTTGCGTTAGGGAATTGTGGTGTTTTGTGTGGTTTCTCTGTGATGTTTTTGTGGTGTTATTGTGTGATATTCGTGGAGAATTCGTGATTGAATCATTTGATCGTGTTTTGGACTATTTTTTATTCAGGTTGTTGTTCTGCGAGTTTAGCGTCGATCGACACCGTGCGATGTGTCGATCAACAACCCTGTTTTTATAGCGTCGATTGACACCGTGCATCGACACCAGATTTTTTTAAGCATCGATCGACACTGTGCGACGTGTCGATCGACACCACGTTATTTTCTGCGTAAACATTTTAAATTAATTGTTGATGGTTCCTGGTATATGCGTACTTAGCCTGTTGACGGGAAGACCGTCTCACTAAGTTTTATTAAATACTTATGCAACTCTTATTTTCATGTGTTGCAGGTAGTAAAAATGTGTTATTGCAGAATCAAGGCCAGAGAAGAGCATGATAGGGTTGTTAGTTTTATTATTTAGATTCTAGTGAACCTGGTATTTTGGTTGCTAAAATTATTTAAATTATGGAATTGATTTGTTGAATTTGGTATTTGGTTTAATGGTTTAATGAATGATGGAGTGAGAATTTCCACATTGTTAGAATTATAAAAAAAAAATGTCGGTTGTTTCATTTTGGTATCCGACCTTTTACGGTTTTAGGACGGTTAGACTTTGATGATTGGATTATGTGTTTAAATTGATTTCTTGTGTTTTGTCAAATTAAAAGAGTCTTAGAATCATCCTCTTCGGCCGTTAAAGAGATTCCGCGATAAGTTTTATTGTGATTGTTTGTTACTTTTAGCTCCTTATCTATCTGAGTTCTTTTGGGAGAGAGAGATGGCTAGAGGTGCTAGAGGTCATGGATGAGCTGGTAGAGATGGTGGCCGTAGAGGCAGAGGGCATGGTCGAGGACCAGAGATAAAGTCGTACAGTAGTGAGTCAGTGTCTCAGACACATCATGATGGATCTGCGAGTGAGACCAGCGCGAGTGACAGTGTGGCTGTGGGTGCCGGGAGGTGTACCGGGGTAACTAGTTGTGGAGTGGGCCCGGGTGGGAGTGCTGCTCCAGCTCAGGTTCGTGATGATGTCATCGTAGGAATTTTGACGCAGCTGTTGGGGCGGTTTCTATCGGTGGCTCGGGCAGCGGCTCCAGCAGGGCCTCCGGGGGTGGAGGCGCAGCAGTGGGTTGCATTTGCTGAGCATCCTCCCTATCTTGTGATGATGGGACATATGCGAAAGATTGATACGCCTTTCTTTTCATGCAGAGTTGGGCTAGAGGAAGGTGATGAGTAGCGCTTGAGGTTGGAGCAAAATTTTAGATCAATTCGTTGTCCTGTTGAGTATCAGGTGGAGTTGGCGATTCACTATCTCAGTGGTGATGCTCATTTATGGTGGAGAGCTATTTGGACCTCTGGGGAGTTATTGGTTGAGTTTAACGCCAAGTTCTTTCTTGGGAGGTGATGGATCGTCTGTAGATGAGATTCATGGAGCTGACTTAGGGATAGAGTACCGTGCGAGAGTACGATGTTGAGTTCAGCAGACTGGTTGTTCATACTAGTCGTAACATGGAGGATGAGCAAACCCTTATGCAGAGGTTCTTGTAGGGACTTTGTCTAAGCATCAGGACGTAGTGCAGAGGTTCTCAATATGCCTCAAAGTCGGAGCTAGTGGAGCTTGCTGCTTCTATTGAGGAGGATCAGCGTGAGCAGATTAGATCAGTGGATGTTCCACCGTTGGTTGATCCTGTTGTTCAGCCAAGGAGTCAGCATCAGCAGCAGCAGGGTGGTTTTGGTTTTGGTTCTAATCTTGCCACGGACGGTAAGCCAACGCAGGGTCAGAAGAAGAAGGGGGATGATGCTTCCTGGACGAGTTAGCGTATTCGAGGATGCTAAGGATGCGGGAGTATGGAGCATCGTATATCAAGTTGTCCCAAGAGGGACGAGCTGCAGGATTTAAGAGTGTGCTTTCACTGCAATAAGTCGGGGCAAATCCGGCTGATGTGTCCCAAGTTGGAGCCGTTGGCTGTGGTAGTTGTGCATCGATTGACAAAACAGCCGGTGACTCAGGTAGCGGCAGTGCAGCCCTAAGCTCATATTGGAGGAACACAGTAGCATTGGAGGAGGATATAAGAGAGTAGATCGAGGATCGAGCAGTGGTTCTTTTTGTTTTTAGCTTTGGTCATTAAGTTTTGGAATTTGTAATTTCGGTTATAGGTGAAACGATTATGGCAATTTGAAATTTTATAAGACAAGTTTTGGTTTCTTATATCTTTGCCATGTGGCGGACTTGATGATTAATCATGTGGAGTTGTTTAGATGCATCGAGGCAGTTTGTTTGATTTCATATGTTCCCTTTGAATGGGACATTTCTGGTGCATAAGCGGGTAGTATACCTATGGAGTGGTATGCTGAGGCTTCAGGAGTTGGTAGGACCGCTTGAGACAATCCTAATTTGTATGTTTATAGACGTTCGGGGAATTATTGCGAATAACTCATTATTATTATTTTTTGGAGATTGAGATCTCTGAAATAGGTTTGCGGAGGCCGTGGTTCTTGGTATAAGTAGCGAGAGATAGTGTTATCTCTAGGAGGCCATGGTTCTCCTGAGTTCTTAGTTGGTGCCGAGGTTCCTAACATAAGTACTGAGTGATGGTGTTCTTCTCGAGGGGACGGTGTTTAATTAGATACCCTAGGCTCAAGGGATGTGTCAAACGAGTAAGAGGGGGCGTGATAATGAGTTAGGACTAATGAATGTATGTAACATACGGATAAGTATAAGATTAGTGATGTGCTGCGAAGGCCATGAATGGATCTTGAGGAGGGTCATTATACTCTTTTGGTGCTTGTACACGTATGAGTTGATTAATCTATGGGAAGCGTTTTTCCTATTTATATCTAGAGCTTGAGGGAGACGTCCCGAGAGTGGAGTGGCATCGGCATCGTTACCTCAAAGGAGACATCTTGACAGTGTGATGATGTCGGTAAGAGTATGAGTAATCAATGTCTGATTGTGGCATAAGCATGAGACGGGATATGGACCTCATGGGAATTCCTGTTATCGGATGTAGCGTCTTTGGTCGTGCATGTTCTTGTTTGATTGTTGTGCGATCGATCGATCCAATTCTGGGTCTACAGTTTGGTATTGCATGTTTTTTGTTTGATTGTTGTGCGATCAATTGGGCAGACCTAGTAAGGATTAGAAACGTTGCATTGTAGATACCTTATGTCGAAAATAAAGTGTATCTCAGGATGGTTGCATCGAGAAGTGCTTTTATGGAAATTAGTGGCTAAGATTCCGGGGAACTTTAGCCTGTTATATCTTTACTGGCGGGACCGGGGAAGATTCTCTAGAGGAGAGTCAATGTGCTGTGCCGGAAGAAGTTTCCGTTGTTGTAAGCTTTGTGAGTTTGTGCTAGTTTCAAAGAGGAGTTTTGGGAACCTGAGGCAATGATGAAGCTAAAGTTCAGGACGTTATTTGACAAACAGGTCACAGTTTGAGCCTTGCTTTCTTTGTGGTTCTAGTTTTAGTTTGGGCTTTGTGCCGTTGTTGTGGGTTTTGTTCTTGTATTTTTGTTCCGTGGTAACGATTATACTTTTTTGAGATTTATAAGAGGGCATTCCTTATATTTTTGTGTATAAGATGTGTGATTCTTATTGTTGGTTAGTGGGGACCAGTGGTGGGTCATTTTTTTGTGATGATTTTCTGGGTTAGGGATATTGTATTCAGGCCACAAGAGGTAGTAGTAGTTGGGGGATGTTTATAGGCACCTTAGAATTTACTACTCTAGGAGCATGGTGGCCCGAGTAACTCATTTGTGGAGATTGTCTCCGGTATACTTTTGGGAGATTGCGTTCTCCAGTATACTGACTGGGATGGTATTCCCCAGTATACTGACTGGGATGGTGTTCCCAAGTATTGGGACGGTAGTTCATGTGCTATTTATTGCTCAAAAGCCTGTGTTCCTGCGAGTGCGAGGTGTGTACATGAGTTAAGAGTAGTAAATGTCAGGAGACATAGCCGTAAGCATAGGACTAGATATGAACCTCTGGGATCATAGTTTTGGTCTCGGGTTGTGTTGGTCGGTGAGCCAGAAGATTGTGGTTGCGAAAGTTGGTGTTTGCAGGGTTTGGAGTTTGAGTGTGGTGATCCCGAGTAGTACCGGCTTGGTTGGGTCAGGATTATCGGTCAATTGTATGAGTTTGTGCGGGATTCGAGGTCGAATCCAGAGTAGTGGAGGAGAATTGTAACATCTTGGAACCAAAATATAGCATTTTGGTAGGGGTTTCGATCGATACCAGGGGTGGTATCGATCGACACCAAGGGTGGTACCGATCGACACCAGGGGGTGTTATCGATCGACACCAATGTTTTGGATCAATTTCGGTTAAGTTTTTAATCGTTTGGTTTGACTCGGTTTTTGGTGCGCAACCCTAGGAAGTTTTGTATTAGAGTCCAGCCGCAGTGTCACGAATTTCAGAGAAATTCTGTGAAGAAAATCGTGATTTGAGTGAGAATCAAAAGGATCATTAGCCGTTCTTCGTCGTTTTTGCTCGGAGGTTTCGTGTGATCGTGTAAGGGTTTGTTTGCGTCGATTTGTTGACGTTTTCTCGGTGATTTCAGTGCTGTCCCATTCCCTAATCCATTCATCAATTCGTTTAGCGAGGTGAGTGCGCGAGTGTATGCTCATTTATGCAAGAAATCTTTAGCGATTGATAGGGGTTTACGTCAGGGAATTGTGATGTTTTGTGTGGTTTCTTTGTGATGTTTTTATGGTGTTATTGTTTGATATTCGTGGAGAATTCCTGATTGAATCATTTGATCATGTTTTGGACTGTTTTCGATTAAGGTTGTTGTTCTACGCGTTGTGTGTCGATCGACACCATGCGATGTGACGATCGACACCCCTGTTTTTATAGCGTCGATCGACTCCAGAATTTTTGAGCTACCAAAGAGAAGTAAGCCGGCTTTAGCTCGAAGTCATTCCTAGGGAAGGAAGGAGGTCTAATAGCAGCTCTGTTGGTGTAGAACTCCTGAGGCCTATAGTGCTCTCTCAATGTACGCTCATGCCCAGCTGGCTCGTGTTGTTGCTCCTCTTCTATCACGGTTCCATCGTCCTCAATGCGCTGGCCCTCAGCGTTATACTTTCGTCCTTGATGGTCCGTGATGGCTCCATCTGCACCACGGAGCAAGATCACTCTGTTGTTGACCATCTTGGCTGCTCTCGTTGCTCGCTCTAACTTTCCAATCTCAGGAATGAGATCGACTAGCTCTTCGTTTCGATTGCTCCTGGTTATATGATTAGGCATAAACCTGAAACACACAAACACCAAGAGAAAAGAGCAAGTTAAGTATCAAAATAAAAATAAAAGCTTAGACAAAATCTTAGTAACTTGAATTGAACGGTAAATTCAACTCCCCGGCAACGGCGCCAAAATTTGATACTGGCTCAAATTCACCCTCGAACCACTCTCTCAAACAAAGAGGTCATCGTAGTATTTAGGGATCGAAATCCACAGGGAGTTGGAATACACAATCAATCTTAGTATTCAGATTATGCTAAGTGAAACGATATAAATGTAAATGCAGAATATAAAACAAGTAAACGAAAGATGGTTAATTAAATTCTTGAAAAGATGAAAGCTAGGTCATGGAAATTCTTTAGGTAATGATTCGAAATCAATATATAACAATTGTCAAGGTTCAATTAAGTGTCATTCTAGAACTCAAACACGAAAATATAGCCAGCTAACTGTCGTTACGAAGGCTATCTATCTTTAGATCCTCGAATCCCAAATTTCTTTGCGAATTCGTCGAATCTAAACAAGCATTTAGTACGAGTTCGATATGTTCACAAAGTCCCTAAGCCAAATTTCTTTGCGAATAAGTAACTTTGCCCATTTAAACTAGTTCAGGTTATTAATCCCACTGTCGTGGCTAATCAACAATCCTAAGATCAAGATTCGAGATGATCAAGCAAGAATCAAGCATTAATAACAGTTTAAATGAAGAACCTACGGATAAACCTTAACAAATATGAAATTTCAATGATTTCTTGTCATAACCCAAGAAATCCCAAAACCTAACAAGTGATTTACTCAGAAATAGATGATGAAATCATATTAACTGAATAAGATTGCATTAAAAAGTTAGAGTATATGATACAAAAGGGTTTGAAGTCTTTGGATCTCAAGAACATGTAGATCTTCTCAAAGTTTCTCCAAAAGTCTCTCTTTCTCTCTCTACCTCCTTAATAAAACAGTGTCCCTCTAAATAAAAACGAGTAAAAAGTATTTATACAAGTGGTAAAATTAGGTTTACAGAGCGCCTGTCGATTGACACAAATAACATGTCGATCGACACGAGGGCATCTGTGGAGATTTTCTACGTCTTCAAAAACTTATGTCGATCGACAGTGGATATACTATGTCGATCAACAGGGACCTTTTAAAGGTCTCGATTCCACTTGTATCTCTTCCGCTCCAAAATGGTCCAAAATGCTTCAAATGTTACCATTAAGCTCCAAATGACCATTTCCTGCAAAACACTACAAAAGACACAAAAATACCAAAAATACTAATACAAAACCCGCTTATATCATGGTTAAAATCAGGTAAAAACCATGATATATCACGTTGTCCCCAACGGAGTCTTATAGGCAGTCCTATAAGCCCATAACGCGTCATCCAGCTTAGCGGCCCAGTCTTTTCTAGTGGTACTTACTGTCTTTTGAAGAATACTCTTGATTTCTCTGTTACTAACCTCAACTTGACCACTAGTTTGCGGGTGATAAGCTGTTGCAACCTTATGCTTGACACCGTGTTTCTTTAGAAGGTTCTCAAAAACCTTGTTGACGAAATGAGTCCCTCTATCACTAATCACTACTCGCGGGACTCCAAACCTGGGGAATATTATGGTTTTGAACATCTTTAAAACCACAACGGCATCATTTGTTGGGGAAGCAATGGCCTCAACCCATTTGGACACATAATCAACAGCCACTAAGATGTACTCGTTTCCATAGGAGGATGGAAACGGTCCCATAAAGTCTATTCCCCATACATCAAAAACCTCAACTTCCAGAATGAAGTTTTGGGGCATTTCATTACGCTTGCTGATGTTCCCTTGCCTCTGACAGGCATCGCACTTAGACACAAATCTGTTCGCATCCTGGAACATCATTGGCCACCAGAAACCAGCTTGTAATACCTTCGAAACTGTCTTGAATGTGGCAAAATGCCCAGCATAAGACGAACCATGACAATGTTGTAAGATCCCAGGGATCTCTGCCGCCGATACGCATCTCCTATAGAGCCCATCTGAACAATGCTTGTACAAATACGGCTCATCCCAAAAGTAGCGCCTAACATCGCGGAAAAACTTCTTTCTCTCGCTTCCCGTTAGATTTTCAGGAACCTTTTCAGTAGCCAGAAAGTTAGCGAACTTACCGAACCAAGGGAAACTCGGAGGTTGAGCATTTTGAATCATTCCGCAAAAGAACATTTGAGCAGGTGCTCGACCTGGGGGTTGGAAAGTGTTACAGATTTCGACTAAGTAGATATGCTCATCCGGTAGACTATCATCCATAGGCGTTTCATCTTCAACGTGTAACCTACTCAAATGATCCGCAACTCCGTTTTCGGACCCTTTTTATCTCGAATCTCGAGATCGAACTCTTGAAGCAACAAAATCCATCTCAGCAATCTGGGCTTAGCATCCTTTTTGGTCAGCAAATACTTCAATGCGGCATGATCGGTGTGAACAATTACCTTAGACCCGACGAGGTACGACCTGAACTTCTCAAAAGCGAATATAATTGCTAATAACTCCTTCTCGGTAGTAGCATACCGGCATTGAGCATCATCCATCATCCGACTAGCGTAATATATCACGTGGAGCTTCTTGTCTTTCCTCTGACCTAGAACGGCTCCCACAGCAAAATCACTTGCATCGGTCATGACTTCAAACGGCAGTTCCCAATCAGGCGGTTGTACTACCGGCGCACTAACCAAGGCACCCTTAAGGGTGTGAAATGCTGCCAAACAGTCACTATTGAAGTCAAACTTCACCTCTTGACACAGCAATCTAGTGAGGGGTCTAGCAATGTTGGAGAAATCCTTGATGAACCGACGGTAGAAGCCGGCATGTCCCAAAAAGCTTCGGATCCCCTTAACCGTAGTAGGCGGTTGTAAACTCATCATCACCTCTATTTTAGCCTTGTCGACTTTTATCCCCTTCTCTGATATTCGGTGGCCAAGCACTATCCCATCTCAGACCATGAAGTGACACTTCTCCCAATTTAGAACGAGATGCTTCTCCTCGCACCTTTGCAGTACCCTGCACAAATTAGACAAACACAAAGAGAAAGAACTCCCATACACAGAGAAGTCATCCATAAACACTTCCATAATATCCTCAATTAGATCAGTAAAAATGGACATCATACAACGTTGAAACGTTGCTGGGGCGTTACACAAACCGAAAGGCATACGTCGGTACGCGAAAGTGCCGTAAGGGCATGTGAACGTCGTCTTCTCTTGGTCCTCCGGATGGTTAGGGATCTGAAAGAAACCTGAATAACCATCTAAGAAACAGTAATAAGGGTGGTTAGCTAGACTCTCAAGCATCTGATCGATAAACGGTAGAGGAAAATGATCCTTGCGAGTAGCAGCATTCAATTTCCGATAATCTATACACACCCTATGTCCGGTTACTGTCCTAGTCGGTATCAACTCATTTCTATCGTTTTTAATCACTGTAATACCCCCTTTCTTAGGCACAACATGCACAGGGTTAACCCATTTACTGTCGGATATAGCATAAATCACCCCTGCATCTAGAAGTTTCATTATCTCTTTCTTGACGACATCCTTGAGATTCGGATTTAACCGTCTATGATGCTCGACCGAAGTCATCGATTCATCCTCTAGATGTATTCTGTGCATGCATAAGTCAGGAGATATACCAGTAATATCATCAAGTGAATATCCTAGAGCCTTCCTATACTTTCTCAATTCACACAAAAGCAAGGTAATCTCAACATTGTTCAATTCAGCATTCACTATAACTGGGTAAGTGGAGTTAGGACCGAGAAACCCGTACCTGAGCCCTTCTGGAAGGGTCTTCAATTCCAGCTTTCGAGCCTTCAGCTCACTCCAGGAACTGTGAATAGTAGACTGAGCAGGTGGTCGTTCATCTTCGATTAGCGTATCCTCTCCCAAACTCAGATATTCATCCCCTTTTTCCACTCGGGAATTAGAATCCAGAAACTTAGCAAATCCTTCGGTGTCTTCACTCAGAAAACCATATTGTCCCTCAGCTTTAGTCAATGCGACTTCAAGCGGATCTTTTGCTAGAATCTCTTCAATCTCATCTTCTAACAGCTCTGATTCATCATGGATAACGAACGTGTGCCCATCTATCATCGGTTTCTTGAGAAGTTTGCTCATCTCAAACCAGACTATCATATCTCCTAGACGGAGATCCACTATGCCTTCTTCGACATCAATAATGGCATGTGTTGTGCGTAAGAAAGCTCTGCCCAAAATCAACGGATCCTTAGGTTCCTCATCAAGCTCTAGAACCACGAAATCGGCTGGGATTAGAGTATCCCCAATTCGGACATGCAAATACTCTATGACACCCAACGGAAGCTTTGTAGACCGATCCGCAAAAACCAATGAGATCTTGGTGGGTTTGAACTCGGTGAAGCCCAAACGCTTAGCCACAGAGTATGGCATCAAATTCACGCTGCTTCCTAAGTCGCACAATGAACATGCAAACGTGCAAGGTCCAATCTTTACGGAAATCACAAATCTTCCCGGATCACCTTTCTTCGTTAACACCTTACTCTGAAGTATGGCGCTACACTCCTTAGAAACCATCATTACACTCTCGTCTTCAACGACTTTTCCAGCGACTAACTCTTTTATGTACCTCTTGAGTGACGGAATCATCTGAACGGCATCAGTTAAAGGAAGCTTTACCGTCAAGTCCTTAAGCATTTCCTTACACTTTGCATTCTCCAAATCTTTCCTAGATTTCTTGGGAGGTTCTGGGTAAGGCACCTTGGGTATATAAACTCGTTCAGGTGGAGCCTCGGAACTTTTCTTGGGAGCATCTTGAGTGAGCGGGTGCTCGGCAGTAGGGAGCAGGCGCTCGGAAAAAATTTCCGCATAATCAACTCGGTCAGAAACCGGAGGTGTCCCTGAGCTTGATCCAGCCTCTTTAACTCTATCTTCCTATGATAAACCGTCCTCATGAGCCTGGTGCTCGGGTATCTTCTCCTTAGCTTTCACGCGAGAACTTGTAACCGTAGGCGGTACCATCTTCCTTCCACTCCTCAATTCAACAGCATGCACATCGTACTCCTTCCTAGGATTAGACTCACCACGTCCTGGAAGAGACCCAGCGGGTCTTTTGACAGCCTCGACGGTTTGAGCCACTTGTGTATCCAACTTCTTCACATGTGCGGTGACGACCTCATACTTAGCATTCAGATCTTCGTACATGCGATATACCTTGGTATTAATCTCCATGGATGCCTTCTGTTGGTTGACCATTAACTGCTGCATGAGACTCTTCAACTCGTCTTGAGAGTTAGACGCGGATGGAGCTTGTTGAGGTGCGGTGAACTGAGTAGCTTGTTGTTGGTTTCCTCCTTGGAACCGATTCTGATTCGGGACGAACTGCCTCCCTTGAGAGTTGTTGGGGTAGTATTTCTGATATCTTGAACCTTGTGCATTCTGATTCGAACTTCCTTGCTGCGGGTAGACTTGGTCTTGTGGGTTTTCCACATTGGTGCTTCGGTAAGAGAGGTTGGGGTGGTTCCGGTAGTTGGGGTTGAACCCACGGTTCTGATATCCTTGGCCACTCACGAAATTAACCTCTTGAGCTCTGGCGGTCTCATCCTCCTCAAACTCTTGAAGGATGGGTGTTTCCTCATTTTCCTCCACAAGCTTTACCGATCTCTGATTTTCACGTAGGAGTAGATTAACCTTCGCTGTCAACTCATCAATCTTCTGAGTGTCCACCGTGTTAACCTTCTTGGACCTATCATACTCGGGAGCTTTGTTGTTGGAGCTTGAACAAAGGTTCTCAATCAGCTCGAATGCACCGTCTCTTGTCTTGGTCATGAAGTCTCCGTTGCTCGCAGCATTTAGAGCATTCTGATAGTCCTATTCAACTCCATCATAGAAAATACCCAGAATTTGCTCATCCTTGAAACCGTGATGAGGGCACTCCCTACGATATTCCTTAAGTCTCTCCCAAGCTTCACAGAAAGCTTCTCCAGAGTGTTGTTGGAACGAAGAGATCTTATTCCTCAAAGATGCCGTTTTGGATTTGGTGTAGAAATGGTCCAGAAACGCGGCTCTAACCTCATCCCATGTCTTCAGAGAACCAGCTGGCAATGATTTCAACCACCTTAGAGCCTTGTCCGAAAGTGAGAATGGGAACAACTTGCATTTCAGGAACTCGCTCGGAACCCCATTAGACCCCGTAGTGCTGCAGATTTCTTCGAAGTTCTCGATGTGATCCATCGGTATCTCAGCTGGTAATCCGTGGAACAAGTGTTGTTTCACCAATGAGATCATCTGAGGCTTGATCTCGTAGTCTTGCCTCTGAATTGTCGGTGAAACGATAGCCGAACGGTTCTGATAGAAAGTATGGGGATTATCCAAATCCCCAATTTCCGGTTGTAAAGGAGGAGCTCGTGGCTGATTTCCTTGCAGTACTGCAATCTGATCTCTTAGTATCTGTAACTGAGCGTTCATATCTTCCTGATTAGCCATAGTATCCGGATTAGGCGAGTTTCTTCGCCGACGGTTTTGACGTTCGAGGCGAGCTAACTCTTCGTTTGAAGCACTGACTAACGGTTCGGTGATGTTTCTTCTTGTTCTTCTACTGGTCATGCACCTGAAACATACCAAAAACAAATGAAAACAAAAACAAAATTAGAAAAACGTCTTAGACTATAAATTGAAATCGAATTTCAAAGGTAACGCAATTGGTCCCCGGCAACGGCGCCAAAAACTTGATTCCAGAGGTTTTAACCCCAAAATAAATCCGCAAGTGTACAGACAAAAGCAGTAGTATTTTAGGTATCGAATCCACAGAGACCAAGGTTACTCTGTGAAGCTATGGATTTATATTTAAAGCTAAGACAAAGGGGGAGTTGGTTTGCAGTGAAACAATGAACAGAACGATAATCAAAACGATGTAAATTCAATAAGATAAAGGCACTAGATCAGGATCATTCGCCGGTGAATTCGGATTTAGGACTGAGCATCTATTCAGGATTCAATTTTAGCGCAATCTAGAACTCAAACATAAATGTAATATTGCCCCACTGTCGTGATGTATCAATATCTTTATCTAACACCCTAAATGCCTAAACTGTAGTTTGGATTCAGAGATGTTGATAAACATTAACAAAATGGTTCGATTTGTTCACAATCGATGGCAACAATCAACTGTCGTTGGTTATACACCGATTGCTCATCAATGGTTTATCTAGCAACCTAGAGCACTGTCGTGAATAAGTTAAACTTGAAATCATAGAATAGGTGATCAAATTAGCCTAAGCATTACGAATCCCGATTGATGAAGACAATGATATCATTTCCTATTTGGCTCAGTCACTATCATCCTAATTCACCATTGAAATCCCCTAATCTAGCTATGAGACTACTCAACCATGGAGATCAAAAACGCAGCAATCAAATGAGAATGATTCATCATGAAAAAGCAAAGAGATAAGGGTTTAAGAAGTCTTCTCAATAGAAAGTCGTGGATGATCCTCCAAATCTTACAAGCAAAATCCAAGGAAATGAAAACACTTGATGGATCTCAAGATCTTAGAACAAATGAGTCTCAGCCTTTTGAATGGGGAAAATGAAAAATCAGAAAAAGTGAACTGTGTTTTAGAGAGTGGCTGGGTCTTATTTATAATAAAAAAATTAGGGCAACCGGTTCTGGGTGACCGACCGGTCGGTCTGGATCTGGACCGGTCGGTCCATCTTCACAAAGTCTCGGGTCTTCAGGTCTGGAGACCGGTCGATCTACATCCGGACCGGTCGGTCCGGATTCCAGGGGCTTCGGCTTTTTGAGCTTCAAGAGTGGACCGGTCGGTCCACCTTTACGGACCGGTTAATCTGGATTCCAGGGGCTTTGGCTCTTCGGGCAAGCAGGTGCTCGCTCCAAACCGAGCAAGTGCTCGGTTAGGAAAAATCGCATTTTTCCTCCGAATTCTTCTCTTTCGCTCCAATGACCCCAAATGACTCCAATCCATGCTTGAGAGCCTCCTAGAACCTGAAAAGACACGAAATGAACTAGAAAGAACCGAAAATAAATAGAAAACAATATGTAAAAGAGACCAAAATACTAATATATCAGTGCACTTTGGTGATATAGGTAGTCAAATTAATTCTTTTAAGTCTCTTCGCATATACCGTATATACCACATATGCCCTAAAATTGAGGTGTCACAATCATTCCCACTATCAGATCGCAACGTCCTCGTTGCGCATACCAAGATTGTTACCCCGGCAATCTGACTTTTCACAGATGTCAAGGTTTGCTCTTATACTACTTGTAACACCCCGACCGCCTCTCCCATGGGCCCTCGTCTACTCTCTGGCCCGTGGGCTCACCATGTCTGACGGTCGGTGAATTAGTCTGGGAGGCTGAGAAGTCATGTTTACTGACCCTGCAAATCACACGCAATCTTTCCTCGTGTTTTGACCTCACTCACACGATATTGAAAATCACTTCCCAGTAGGTCTCCCATCCTGAAACAACTCCAGCTCAAGCACGCTTAACTCTAGAATTCTCTCAAGACCTGTGACCGAAAAGATAAGTGCACTTTAGAGATATAGATAGTCAAATCAATTCTTTTTAAGCCTCTCCACATATACCGCATATACCACATATGCCTTGAAATTGGGGTGTCACAATCACCCCTACTAACAGATCGCATTGTCCTTGTTGCGCATACCAATATCGTTACCCCGACAATCTGACTCTGCACAGATGTCAATGTTTCCCTTAATACCACTTGTAAAGCCTCGACCGCCCCTCCCATGGGCCCTCGTCCACTCTCTGGCCCATGGGTCCACCATGTCCGACGGTCGATGTGTTAGTCCGCGAATCTGAGAAGTCATGTTTACTGACCCTGCAAATCACCATGCGATCTTTTCTCGTGTTTTGACCCACTCACACGATACTGAAAATCACTTCCCAGTAGGTCACCCATCCTGAAACTACTCCAGCTCAAGCATGCTTAACTCTAGAGTTCTCTCAAGGCCTGTGACTGAAAAGATAAGTGCACTTTGGTGATATAGGTAGCAAAATCAATTCTTTTAAGCCTCTCCGCATATACCGTATATACCACATATGCCCTGAAATTGGGCTGTCACAATCATCCCCACTATCAGATCGCAACGTCCTCGTTGCGCATACCAAGATTGTTACCCCGGCAATCTGACTCTTCACAGATGTCAAGGTTCGCTCTGATACCACTTGTAACACCGCGAGGGCCCCTCCCATGGGCCCTCGTCTACTCTCTGGCCCGTGGGCTCACCATGTCTGACGGTCGGTACGTTAGTCCGGTAGGCTGAGAAGTCATGTTTACTGACCCTGCAAATCACCAAGCGATCTTTCCTCGTGTTTTGACCTCACTCACACGATATTGAAAATCACTTCCATGTAGGTCACCCATCCTGAAACTACTCCAGCTCAAGCACGTTTAACTCTAGAGTTCTCTCAAGACCTGTGACCGAAAAGATAAGTGCACTTTAGTGATATAGGTAGCCAAATCAGTTCTTTTTAAGCCTCTCCGCATATACCGCATATACCACATATGCCCTGAAATTGGGGTGTCACAACTTCTCTCGCATTCCATCGAGTTCTTCCGTAAATATTAACCAACATTTTCTCCACAAACACATCAGAAATTAAATCACTCTCTTCAAGAAAAGACCTTGAATTTGCTTCCCTCTTCAAACCCACAGAACGCAGCACATGCTTTTAACAAAATTGTGAAACTATAGTTATTAGAAAAGCAGATTCAAGAAGAAGATATTCACGAAACACTATTAAAGCAATCTCAAGAACAGAGTTATTAGCATAATCTCTGATAAATGAATGGTGTTTAATTTTTAAGAAGCTTGCCGGAATCGAGATTCATCCCCATACAAACCTTCTCAAAAGCACCGCACCGATTCATAATCCAGATCCGAGAGATTAAAATCATATCCCAAGATATAAAGATGAGAAATCGAGGATCATGGATGAAGAAAGCAGAAGAATCGTAGAAATCCCAGATCCAAGAGATTGTTTTCTTCTAGAATCAATCCGAAACTCCTTGCCATGGCGGTTCCACAAAGGAAGAGGAAGAAGAAAGTTAGCAGATGGATTGTGTATTTTGTGAGTGACGATCGGAGATTGTGGAGGAGGAACAACTGTATATTCGCCGGCGATTTTATGTTGTTGAGAGCGAGAACGAGAGATGAAGAAATCAGAGGGTTTTAAATTTTTTCTCATTAAATAGAAGGATAGTTTAGGTATTTTATCTAATAAAGAATGGGATGCTTGCAAGGAGGGCTCGCACAGTGACATTCTTGAAAAAATATAATTCAAGTGTGGCATTATTAAAATTCTCCCATTTATTTTTCATGTCAGTTTTCTATTTACTTAGTGCGCTACAAACAAATATAACCCGTTCTTTTTAAAAGTTGTTATGCTTCATTTTAAAATACAAAGTAAATTTATAAAATGAACTAGAGTGAAATTCAGCGACGAACACATCTACAAGTGTTTGACTTACGACGATTTCTTCCGTATATACAACGACGGTGTCCGAAAAGCCAAGAGAGATTTCAATGCGTTAGGCTCGAAATAAACGCCGAGAAAGCCATTAAATCCTCGGAAGCTTCTTCTTCTTTGATTTGCTAATTTTCAATTTGGATGTGTTCGGTAAATATTTTAGCTCGATTCTTTTCTGTTTGTAGCTATAATTTTATATGTACTTCGTTCTACTTAAAAATGGTTGCTATGCAAAGTTTTAGTTTGCTAAGTAATATTTTACCAATCTATGATATCATTTTTATTATTTGTTAAAGCGATTGGTTTGATACATATTTGTTCATCTTTATGCCTGAATTTTGTTTTGATTTTTTTGTTTTATGTATTGAGTTATGGATATCCTCATTTTCCCTATTTATTTTCATAAGTCGTTAAAATGTTTAATGTATCATATCAATAGAAAAATGTACCGCTACCTTTCTATATTACGAGACATAGAAATATGTATATTATACTAACTAACTATGTGAAAATATACATATACATATAATTAAAATAACAAGTTACGTGTTAGTGTAACATGCTATAATATTTTATAAGCGTATAAATTTGAAAATATACCTCTAACTGTTTTCTTAACGAGCTAACTATAGTATTAAATGTACCTTTATTTCAATTTTCTATTTATTTACCGTGCTATAAATAAATATAATTCGTTATTAATCTTGTGTTCTGTGTTAAAAATTAGTCAGTCTTAATCTATATAAACTAATTTAAATTTTGTATTTTGTTGATTATTATAATAAAATAATGAAGAAGAACGAGATGAGAAGAAGAAAACATAATACGAATATTAGTATAAGAAAACAAAAAAGAGAAGAAGACAAAAGATAAACAAAACATTAAATGATACGATCATTTTGTCGAGTATTTCCACCGAGCATTAAATAATTTCATCTCTTCACTATCAATTCATCACCACGCGCATCACTCTATAAGCGTTTCGTCATAAAGAGGAAAATCATTTTTTCGGGTACCTTTTGTCGATTCCCGGCACCACATATTCTCTTTGTTGTTTTGTTAGTTAAATTATTGATTCTTGCGATACAACAAATTCACTCCATTGAGAATTAACGTTTGTTGTATCTACCGGACCACCACTCGATTCCTTAAACCTTTCTTCATATGATATGGAATGGCAACTTCTTCCTAAAGGTTGAGTTTTCCAAGTGAAGAGATTCAATTTGAAGCCCCTAAAATGGATATAAACACACGTGAAACTCGGGAGTAAAATGATCACTGATCCCCACGGACATACGACACGCCTCTTCAAGTGCAGACAATCTAGTTAAGGACCATTTGTCGCCACAATACAAAAAACATCAATGCGTTGTTGTCTTCATTTTATAACATTTTAATTTAAGACTATGTACAGTCTACAGCCATTCGATTCAATAATATAGTATACATCTCTTTTGGATCCTTGTTTGAGTCTCTTTCATCTCTCATCTCGATATTTAACAGTTCTTATCTCGATATATGTTTTCCACAAACTTACATGCAGTTACTTTTAAGGAAAATTAGTAGAAAACTAACTACTTGAATAGTAGCTGATCCAACAATATATTTTACTAGGTTATATATATAGCGCATATACAATTCTTCTTTTCATGTGACGAAATGATAATTTTCGTTGCAAGTTGTAGTGTAGGTGTAAAATTTGTCTTGTTACTAAAAAACATACAATTTGCAAAATTAAGTTAACCAGCATATTGTATCAGTTGGTTGCATTTTCTTATATGTTTATACAAGCCATCTTGAGGAAGAAAGGTGTAGGTAGGACAACCAACTTGAGCAAAAAAAAGCAACAGAGGACACGCGCAATGGTAAACAGTTCTATGCGTCTCAATGGGACTCAAAGAAAGTGGCTCAGTCCTCTCACAACAAGTGGGGCAACTCTAAGGCGTTTCTTCTTTGGTGCGTCCACCTCAACTACCTCGTCGTCTGGAACAGCTTGCTTATGTTCCTTCTTACTCTTCTTCTTATATGGTTGAGCAACGAGGCGAGACATAGAAGGACGGTCCTCCCCAACCAACCTTCCCGAACCGCACCTATAAAAGTTAACAAGAAATACAATTAAGTGTCACTATTCACAATCAACATTAATGAACAAAATAACAAGGTGAAGGAAGCGTAAAAACCTTCAGAGGTGGTCCCAACACCAGCATCAGCATCAGCATCAAGAGCCGAGTTTGCTCGAACTAGCTCGGATGTCTCAACGCGGTCTACCTGCGACATCCTGCCAGCAGGGGCACTCATCTTATCGCGGAGCGTCGGTCTCTCGTCACTCATGTCTGAACTCGAGAAGGTAAATGGGCTAGAAAAGGGAACATATGTGCGGTAAGCTCGAATTCTCTACTTTAGTAAGGCCAAAGTCGCTACCCCAATAACACCCTTGAACAACTAGGAGAACTTAGGTATCGTCAGTATCTCTTGGAGCTCTAAAGGGATAGTTCCGACCTGCAAAACAAAACAACAAAGAAGAAAAGGAGTTAGAATTCATCTCGAAAAATATGCTTAGTAAGATTGCAGAACTAGACTAGGTGGTCTAAAAGAAAATCAAAAAAAAACTACAAGGCTAGCTACCACGAGGTTGCTAGCTACTCCTAATATTGTGAAGCCAGTTGAAGCCAACCAAAGCTTCACTAATACAGACAAAGAAGAAACTCTTCCACCAGTCATCATCTATGCTAGGAAAACCTGTGCTAATCTGAAAGCTAGGTCTGTTCGAGATGTAGTAGTTAAGCTTGCCCTTAGTATCAGTTTTTGAAACCTCAGGTAATATAGTAAGTGAGTTAGCCCGACCACGCGATCACACTCGAAGCTGTGTACCAGGATCCCAATCACACTACAAGAAAACACTGCCTATTCCGACGGCAAAACCGTCGGAAATCCGTCGGAACAAGGGTAATTCCGACGGATTTCCGACGGTAACAGTCCGTCGTTTCTATCTCGTCGGAAAGTTTAAACCATCGGAAAATCGTCGGTGGTTTCCGACGGTTCTCAGACGGAAAACGGATTGCCGTATTCTGTCGACATTTAATCGGAATTCCGTCGGAAATTAGACCTCCGTCGGAATTCCGTCCGAAATTAGACCTCCGTCGGAATTCCGTCGGCAATTAGACCTCCGTCGGAATACCGTCGGAAAGCAAACCGTCGGAATTACGTCGGAAATTAGACCGCCGTCGGAATTCCGTCGGAAATTAGATCTCCGACGGAATTCCGACAGCATGCGTGTTTTTTTTTAAAAAATGGAAATTATTTAAATAAATTGAATAAATAAAAAGAAATTAAATTATTAAAATTAAATTTAAAATTAAGAAAACAATATATTAAATTGTTTTAAAAGTATTTTAAAAGTTTTACATTTAAAAGTATTTAAACGTAAATATAAAACAAATCTACTCGGGCCTATGGTTACGGAAGAACTCGTTCATCTTCTGTTCCAGCGCGTTAAATCGTTGATCCGCCTCCGCCTTATCTTGCTCTCTCGCTCGCTCCGCCTCCGCCCTATCTGCCTCTCTCGCTTGCTCCATTGCCCTAAGGCGCTCGGTCAAGTCTCGGTTTTCCGCCAACAATCGGCTAGCACCGACATGTCGAACCGAGGAGACGGACGACGAACTTTCTTCAGGGAGACCGTATACACGGCCTCTTGTCTTCGGAGTCGCCTACGGGAAAAAAATAATGAAAGCGTATAAGTTAGTTCTAGTAAAAATTATTTTGAAATTAGATTAAAAACAACACGGTTACTAACCTCGTACGTGAACTCGTTGACCTTCTCCACTGGAACTTCGGTGGCCGCCGGAGTTCCTTCCTCGATCGGTTGCGATTGGAGGTACTCCTCCTGCCGCCTCTCCACGGTTTCCACGATTTCTCGAGCAACCGGATCTTGAATTTCACCGGTCTTCTTGTTGGTGTGCGTTGCTTTGATCAAATCTAGATTTGATGGAAGCACACCGGTTTCCTGAAACTGTTAACATATAAAATTTCATTAGCGAATTATAAAAAGTATGAAATATTTAAAAAAGCATCGAACTTACCATTTTATCCGCAACTGACGCCTTGCTCGTTGCTCCGAGGTTGTGGGTCGCCTTTCCCTTCCCCTTCCTGTCGCTATTGCGGTTAGATGAGTGTTGCATCGAGGACGCCCGAGTTTCCTCGCGTTCCCAATGTTCAAGAAGTCCAGCCCATAAGGTTTCTTTCGGTTGCAAAACTTTAGGCACCTCCCTCTTCTTGTACCACTTCTCCTTCCACTCGTTCATCTTCAACGAGTACTTCCTCGAAGCCTTTGCATCGAACTGCTTACGGACCATCGACGTGATGACCGGGTCCCACGTAAACTCTTGCTGCAAAAAAAAACAACATTCACGCATTAGAAATTAAAATGAGTCATATAAGAAATATATTTTAAAAAGATTAAAAAAAACTCATACCGCAAATTGCCGGAACCATGTGTCTCGGTCCTCGACTGGCATATCACTGTATGAGGGATACGGTTTAGTTACCAAGCAATTCATCATTGCATTGATAGAACTCGTAATCCCGTTCCCCGAGTATTGAAACCTATTTTAATATTTAGTTAAATATTAACATAAATTAATTAAAACCATTAGATATTTAAAAAAATACATACCATGTCGTTTTAGGTGGAACGTCTGGATCTAGACGAGGCAACCTATCACGTCCGGGCTGCGACAGAAACTCCTCGATGCTCATGACCGTGGGAGCTGAGCTGGATGTACCCATGGGCTGAGACATGCGTGGCGTCTCTACCGCGACATTACTGTCGGGAACCTGAGTGTGACTCGCACTCGCACCTCCCGTACTGGGAGTCCTAGTCCTAGAGCGATGATGCTGCCCATAGTCCCTACGAATTCCAATTAGAAATTTATGAGAAATTGTAAATTTTCAAATAAAAGTTAATGGATTTTAAGGATTTAAAGGTTAAAATTTTTAAAAATTTACAAATAAATTTTTTAAAATTTTTAATTAGTTTTAAAAATGTAAAGAGTTAAAATGTTTTCTTAATGTTATTTAATTTTAAAATTTAAAGGATTGTAAATGATATTCTTAAACTATTGTATATATGATATTTATAAATTGAAAATTGAGACATATTATTCAAATACTAAATTTTTTAAAAATCACTCAAAATCAAAAAAACATTTCTAATGTGGACAATTTTTAATAATGGAATTAAAAAATTTTAAATTTTAAGGATTTAATAAATTTTAAATTTTGTTGGATTTCAAGTTTTAAATTTTAGTTTTTTTAATTAGTTTTTAAAATTTTAAGATTTAAAATGTTTTATTAATGTTATTTAATTTTAAAATTTAAAGGATTGTAAATGATATTCTTAAAATATTGTATATATGATATTTATAAATTGAAAATTGAGACATATTATTCAAATAATAAATTTTTTAAAAATCACTCAAAATCAAAAAAACATTTCTAATGTGGACAATTTTTAATAATGGAAATAAAAATTTTTAAATTTTAAGGATTTAATAAATTTTAAATTTTGTTGGATTTCAAGTTTTAAATTTTAGTTTTTTTAATTAGTTTTTAAAATTTTAAGGTTTAGGTTGTTAATAATTAGTATTTTCTTCATAGTATTTTACATATTATTCATAAACATATTTTTAAAAAAAAATCATAAAAATCATTAAAACATTTGAAAATTATATACAAACTCTATACAATTTTACAAAAATTATATACAAACTTTTAATTCCAAATTCACAAAAATTCTCATACAATCTCCAAATTTCTCAAAAATCTCTATACAATTTCACAAAAACTCTTTCCAATCTCCAAATTCTATCACAATATCACACAAACTCTATCCAATCTCCAAATTCAACCACAAAATCACAAAAACTCTATCCAATTTCACTAAAACCATATACAAACTCGAAATTCAACAAAAAATCCACAAAAACTCTATACAATTATATAAAACGTACATTGATTATGATTTGGTGAAAGATTTGGGGCGGTGTGACGACGGTGTGACGACGGCGTAATCGGCGGAGGAAAAAAAATTTTTTACAGTTTTGTGCGAATGGAATCGGAGAAGACGAAGTCTGTGGATTTATAACGGTAGACGACAGCATTCCGACGGAATTCCGACGGTCTTTAATATTTCCGACGGAATTTCCGACGGAATTGCCGCTTTGGCGGTGAAACCAAAGGTCAAAGGCGGCAAGGGGAATTAGGGTTTCCGTCGGAATTCCGTCGGAAATAAAGACGGAATTCCGACGGATTTAAATTTTATTTCTTTAAATATTGATAAAAAAGTAATTTAAATATAGCATATTTGTAAAATATAATTCAAAAATGATATTTTTGCAATTGTTCATAAATTATGTTTTTCATTGCTGAAACTCGAAATCTAGTAGCCGAACACTGATCTCCTTACTAATTTCTGGTATCTAGGTGTTATACCCAAATACTTTATCCTACTCCATTTCCGTTTCAGAACACATAATGTTTTAGATCTATGCACATTTATAATTTAGTTTAGTGCTTTGATTTGACAGTTTCTTTATGTATTTAAAAAATGGTAATCACTCCTAAGAGATAGGGAGCAGATGTGAACAATTCTCTTGATTCCTTGAAGGGCATATTGCCAACTCAGTCTCTTACATATACATTGACTTTAATATATTAAATCATATAAAATTTATACATTGAACAAATTGACACGCGTTGACAAAAGAAAAACAATTGACAATGCTGAATTAAAGAAGAAAACTCAAACACATCTTTTTCTTAAAAAAGACAACTATTTATACAAACACATCTTTTTCTTTCTCTTCTTCTCTCTAAGACTCAAACCTTCTAGAGTAAGCTCGATCTATACTCCGGTGATTAACCCGGCGTTCGGCTTTGCCGACGTCGTGGTTGTACATATGGATTTCGAATCTTCGGCTTGTTCTGTTTTTAGTTCTTGATAATTTACTCCATTTAAATTTAATTTCTTAAAATATTTTTCGAAATTAAATTTAAAAAAAAATTTATAATCCGTCGGAATTCCGTCTTTATTTCCGACGGAATTCCGAAGGGATTTTAAAAAATATTTTCCGAATTAAAAGTTTAAATAAAATTTTAATAGCCGTCGGAATCCCGTCGGCAATAAAGACGGAATTCCGACGGAAATACTTTTAAAAATATTTTTCGAATAAAAATTATAAATAAAATTTTAACATCCGTCGGAATCCCGTCGGAAATAAAGACGGAATTCCGACGGAATTTTTTTTTTTTTTCAAATTAATTTTCCAATTGCTTTATAGTGATTTAGGGTTTCATTTACATAGATGTTCGTATGGCTCAATTCCTTTGGTTTAGTCTTTAATTTTGTTAATCAATTAGAGAAACTGATCGAAGAAAATTAGGGTTTTTTGTTACTAAATTTCCTATCTGAACCGAACTGGAACCGACGAGAACTGAACCGAAAAAATAAAAGTAACCATTGGATATAACTTAGCAACTACATTATAAAAAAATACAGAATTTCAATACCAAAATAGTAACATATTACACATAAATAACAACATTATCCGGTTACACGCGTAGAATAGATAGTAGGAAATTATTTAACACAAAAGCAACATAAATTATTTATTCTTCATCTGATTCTGGAACTGTTTCATATGCGTACCCAGTATTTCCTTCATCTTCCTCCTCGATGGTGCATACTTCCGTTGGGTGGTATTCTGCAATCATGGAATTGGCACCGATTATCTGTTTCAAAACAAAAAAATTTATGTACCAATCCCTCAAATATTTATAAACGAATGGTGTATGTACCTTAACAATGTTCCGCTCTGTGATGTTTAGGTACTTTGGGTTCCTATCAAAACGGCATACAGTAACATTCTTCAGGATGACAACCGCACCGACAGCAGTCGTGAGTCTGTACTCGTCATTCTTGAATATGTTATGGTGCATGGTTCCCTCGATTATTCCCGACGGATCTTTTAAGGTGACAAGCAGACCTCCATGGTCAGTGGGGGTCAAACTAGAGAGCATAGCCACCATCTGATAGATTAATTGGAATATACTAGCTTGTCAGATAAATTGTTTCTCTAAATGTTAATAAAATTGGAAGGAAACGTGGACCTTTTTTACTTTCACAAATTGTGAACGCGGGCATTGAATTTCAGCAACCTGTGTCCAGAATGGTGTGGTCCTATTGTGATAAGAACCTACATTTATAAATGATTGATTTTGTATTTGTCAACCACACTCATTGTAATAGTAATAACGGTAAATATATATATATATACCTTCTCGAATTATGTAATCGATAGTAGAAGTCCACCGAGGACTACTAAAATCCTGGTCGGCTTGTGGTGCCTCATTAATGACCTCACGAATAAAATCTTGTGTTGGGCGTGGCTGAGAACTTTCACCTCGCATCACCTTTGCATCATGAGACCTCTTTCGAAACAGGCCTCGCCGTACCACTTGGCCTGGTCCCGGTAAACCGTCAAATCACTCCGACATAAGACCCCACTAATAACCACTCAAACTTTGCCGACATATAGTCCGTCGGATTTCCGTCGGAAAACCGTCAAATCACTCCGACATAAGACCCCACCAATCCCATCGGCCACTGCATTTCACCTAACTAATAACCACTCAAACTTTGCCGACATATAGTCCGTCGGATTTCCGTCGGAAAACCGTCAAATTACGCCGACATACGACCCCACCAATCCCATCGGCCACTGCATTTCACCTAACTAATAACCACTCAAACTTTGCCAACATCAAAAACCGTCGGATTTCCTACGGTGTTAATTCCATCGGTAATACAGACGGAATAGAGACGGAATACCGACAGTTTTTACATATAACTTAGACTATAAATACAGCTCATGGAGTGTAACTCTTCTACACATCTAAATAACACAGAAATGTCTTCTAGGTCTCCTAATGGAGACGAAAAAACAACATCCGAGGGAAAATTTTATTTTAATCCAAAATACTCGTGGGAAACCCCTGGTGATTGCGACGAATTCACTCAAGAGATTCCCGTTTACTCGTGGGAATTTGATACGTGCTCACCAATCCATAAAGAAGATTCCACATCAACAATAGTGCCTGACACCCAATGCTCGCCAAACATCCACCATATGTACGATAGGCAGCCACAATGTTCTGACCATAAGCGAGGTATCGAAGTCGATCAACCATGTAAATTGATGGAAAATTCATATACTTACGGTGGAAGTGGTTCAAACGTATGTAAGGATCACGACTATGGTTATGAATTCGCCCAAAGCCCAGAAAAGCCAAACATAAATTTAGATGTTGATGCAATCAAAAGAGAATTGTGCGACGGATTTATAGAATCTGCAGAAAATGATCATTACTATGATTTTCACTGCGCCCAAAGCCCAGAGAAGCCAAACTTAAATATAGATGTTGATGCAATCAAAAGGGAATTATGTGACGGATTTGTAGATTATGCAGAAAAGAAAAAAAAGGGAAAGCACATCACTAAATGGTTCTAACAAATGGTAAGTTCGGAGTGGTACCTGTTTATTTTACCTGTTTCAAATTTTATGTTTCATTAAATGTAATGTTTTACCATAACGGTTGTGTGTTAAAATTTCAAACTCTATAATGTACCTGTTTATTTTATCTGTTTTAAATTTTATGTTTCATTAAATGTAATGTTTTATTGCAGTTGCAATTGGTTTTGGTAACCAAATGAAATATATTATATGGAACACACAATTCTGGAGAACAACATGAAGTAATAAGCAAATATTTATTCACAAATTATTATTCTGAATCTTCGGAGAAACCTTCACTAGGGATGGAGTCTGAATCGTCGTCAAATTCTCCACGTGTTTCCTCTTCGTCCGAATGCACTAGATCATCCCCCTCATGAGCGACATCAACGACAAGGTCGATGTTATCCATTTCCTCAACCGGTGACATTTCTACACTTCTCGATGGTTGTAGAGCATCATGTTCTGGAACTCCATAGATTTTTCCTCTAGGGTTTATTGCTGTTACTGTGATCCACGGATCTCTACGGTAGGCAACTCGAGGATATGGAATGTAGCAAACCTAGTAATAATTAAAATCAGTTATTGGTAATATACATGAACAAGAACCTTAACAACGAGTAAGTAGGTAAACATATTACTGTATTGATACCTGGTCTGCTTGAGACGCAAGGATAAATGGATCGTAATACGGTAGTTTCTGGTTAGAATTTATCGAAATAACACCAAGAGGGTCAACTCGAACCCCTCGACCATTGGATGGGTCATACCAATCGCACATAAACACAATGCACCGCAAGTTCAACATTCCTGGATAGTAGATTTCCAAGATTTCTTTTAAAATCCCATAGTACATGGTATCACCGGCTTGCGCCGATATACCATAGTCCGAAGTTGACCTTTTACGTCCTTCTTCACGGATCCTGAACGAATATCCCCTAGTGCAAAACCCGCGATATGAAGTCGCGGTGCTTCTTAACCCATGAACAAACTCCACTAACCATGTTGGGATTTCATCACCTCGTGCTATACTGTCAGACACCTAAAAAATGATATATGTAAGATATAAGCAACATATGAACGTGAAAACTTGTAAAAGTAAGAGTAAGTAATTATCTTAAACTTACATAACATGGCAACCACCCCGGAAATTCTTCATCTTTTAAGACAGCAAGTTCAACATCTGACTTATCAGAATGGTATTCACGCGCGAGGGACATATAGATCCTATAACATAGCAGTCGTTAGTTGATGAAGTTATATATATAATTCCATAAATTTAGCATAATAATTGATATACCTTTCATACTTCAAAATGTCGTCACAGTTTCTTAGGATATACGTATGCAAATGTGTGACCTCTTGTTGTGATAGTATGCGTTTCTTTCCTTTTCCAATTGGTCGACCAACTTGGGCAAACAACTCAGGTACAACCACGGCATAGTCAGCTTTCTGACCTCCATCATCATGTCTGCCAGGACGTCTCGCCTTAGTACGAGCTTCCGATGGAAAGTAAGTTTCGGCAAAGTGTGAGATTTCTTCGTTTAGGCTTTGTTGAACAATAGATCCCTCAACCCTGCTCAAATTTTTTACCTTTTTCTTCAGGTGGAACATATAACGCTCGAACGGATACATCCATCGGTATTGAACAGGGCCTCCTAAGGCTGCTTCTCGTGGGAGGTGGACAGGAAGATGTTCCATAACGTCAAAAAAGGAAGGTGGAAAAATCTTCTCAAGATTACAAAGGAGAGCCGGGATGTTGGCCTCCAAGTTACGTATCCCATGGACGGTAAGCGTTCTTGAACATAAATCTCGGAAGAATGCACCAACTCCTATAAACAAAAATGAAACACGTTAAGTAGTACATATATATATAGTAATATTATGGTAGTAAGAAAGTAATGGGAGTTCGAAATATACCTCCAATTGCTTGGTGGATTGGTTCTGGAAGAAGATATGCAAATACAAATGGAAGAAGACGCTGCATCACGACATGACAATCATGGCTCTTCATTCCTGTAAACTTCCCTTCAGTCGAATCCACGCAGTTACGTAGATTAGATGCATAGCCGTCTGGAAATTGTACAAAATTTGTGAACCATTCAAAAAATACTTCTTTCTGCCCAGCGTCTAACCGGTATGCAGGCATCGGCAATCTACCATTCGATTCATGAAGAGATGGCCTCGAACAAATCAATGGCAAGTCGGATCTAGACTTCCAGTTGTCTTTGGTCTTTCCTGGGACGTTTAAGATGGTGTTCATGATGTTGTCAAAGAAATTCTTTTCAACATGCATGACATCTACATTATGGCGCAGTAGATGGTCTTTCCAGTAAGGCAAATCCCAAAAAATACTCTTCTTGTGCCAATTGTGATTCACCCCACAACCGTCGACGGGGTAATGGCCATTACCCCCACATTCAGGAGTTCGCTCTGCACCAAAATCTCGTAACTGATCCAATATGCTGCGACCATCTATCTCAGGAGGTGGACCATGAAACACTTGTACATTCGTCTTGAAATGTCTTTTAGACCGACGGTATGGATGATTTGCTGGCAAAAAACACCTATGGCAATCAAACCATGAAGTCTTCCTGCCGTGCTGCAATTGGAAAGCTGAAGTATAGTCTTGGCAATAAGGACACGCCAATCTTCCATGCGTTGTCCATCCAGATAACATACCGTATGCTGGAAAATCGCTTATGGTCCACATAAGAACCGCACGCATCTTGAAATTCTGATGGACTGAAACATCAAATACCTCGACACCATGGTCCCACAACATCTGTAATTCGTAGATCAATGGTTGGAGGAATATATCGAGTGACCGTCTTGGATGATCTGGCCCGGGAACTAGAATTGAGAGAAACAGGAACTCTTGCCGCATGCACATATAAGGAGGCAAATTGTAAGGTGTTACGATGACCGGCCACAATGAATATTTTCTTCCATGCTTTCCAAATGGGTTGAAACCATCCGTGGATAAGCCGAGGTATACATTCCGTCGTTCATATGCAAAATCTTGATATACGGATTGGAAATGTTTCCACGCTTCCGCGTCAGAAGGATGCGTGATATCTCCATCTTGACTATGCTCTGCATGCCATCTCATAGCCTTAGCTGTGCGGTCTGATTCGTACAGCCTCTTCAACCTCTCCGTTAAGGGTAAATACCACATCCGTTTGAATGGAATCTTCGCCCTGCCACTTGTGTCCTGGAACCGTGGTTTGCCGCAAAATTTACATTTATTTCGGTTCTCGTCTTCTCTCCAGTATATCATACAGTTGTCGATGCACACATCTATAACCTGGTAGGGCAAACCAAGACCGGCAACCAGTTTTTGGATCTCGTAGTATGATCCGGGGGACAAATTATCTTCTGGCAAAATATCTTTCACGAACTCGGCGAATGCATCAACACATTCTTCGGACAAATTATAATCAGTCTTCAAGTTCATCATCCTACTAGCAGAAGATAGCGGTGAATGACCATCCCTACAACCGCTGTATAGAGGTTGCTTTGATGCGTCTAACATATCGAAAAACTTTCGGGATTCTAAATTAGGTTCTTCAACCCTATCACCCTCATGATACCCACCCGACTGCAAATTCTCTCTAAACGCATCGTTAACCATCGCAACCGTACTTACCCCAACATCTACTTCCGGTGTACGTTCTCCTACGCAAACCGTCGGAAAATAAGGTGCATTACTACTACTACTACTACCATATTCATAATTGGTTTCTCCATGTAAAAACCAAACCTTATATCCCGGCCTAAATCCATATATATATAAGTGATTCCAAACTTTACTAACCGAACCACTAATTCTATTACCGCAATTAGAACAAGGACATTTGATATCCTGACCTTTGTTGGCCGCCTCTTGATTTCTAGGTAAATGCATGAACTCGCAAATACCTTGAGCGTATTCAGTCGTTAATAAGTTCGACCCCTCCTCCCTCATTGGCGCGTCCATCCATGACCGAAAATATGAAGAACTCATTTCTTTTGTTTTTTTTTTTCAGATGTTGTTATAATAAACGTCAGAAGAAATGTGGAAACTTATATAGAACTGGAAATCTGTCGGAAATCCGTCAAACCTTCCGACATAACACCCCATCAATCACATCGGCCACCGCAGAAGATATATGAACCATTCAAACTTTGCCGACATCGGAATTCCGTCGGAATTCCGTCGGAATACCGTCGGAATATACCGACATCTACACTTCGTCGGAATTCCGTCGGAAATTGCCGACGGAATTCCGACGAAACTTGATTTGTCAGCATTCCGTCGGGATTCCGTCGGAAATTGCCGACGGAATTCCGACGGTTCGAATTTTCCGTCGGAATTGGCAGTGTTTTCTTGTAGTGTCAAGTGGCGGATTCCGCGAATTACAATGTTGTGCTCCCATAAGAATTCAAGGATAAGCTCAGGAATAGGAAACCAGACGAAGCAACTGTAGAAGTAACATGCACACATAGTGAAATAACCATCTAGCGGGTTGTCAGCTCTGTTGGAAAATAATTGAGTTTCATTAATGTTTTAATTTTTGTTTAGTTTATACATGAAGAGTTGTTACTTGATCAAAAACAGTTTTATGTTAAGGAACATAAGTGAAAAGTCACATCTCTTCTCTTAGCACTGTTTCGGTCGTGTCAAACTTCTATTTCTATATAAAGACAAGTCTTTATGTTGTAACATTCAGTTTTCTCAAGTAATAAAAGTTGCGTGTTTTGAGTCAAGATAGAAACATATTTCTTACTCTTTTTTTTCTTTTTTCTTTATTTTTTGTTTCCCATACTCTATTTTTTGGATTACCAAATCCTAACATAGTATCAGAGCCCTACTGATTCGAGGGCCAATTTAAGTATAAAGAGCAGAGATGATGGAGGCATCATCACAGCAAGTGATTCCCATATTTGATGGGGACAAGTATGATTTTTGGCGTATCAAGATGACGAAAATTCTCATGACGAGAAAATTGTGGACAGTGGTGGAAAACGGAATTTCAATTCGTCCGGTGCAGGAAGATCAATTTCCAACAAACGTGATATTGAAAAATCAATGGGAGGAAGGATCATCAAAGGATTTGATGGCACTTTAAATTTTGCAAAGTGCCGTCACAAATCAAATACTCTCTCGCATAGCACCTGCGGTTACGTCGAAAGAAGCATGGAATGCTTTGAAATCTGAATTTTAAGGATCTCCACAAGTATGATTGATCAATCTTCAATCGTTGAGAAGAGAGTACGAAAACTTGTGGCTGTGATGGAGCAAACGAAGATCTGACTTCGTTGCCGGGAACTGAGTTAATAGGCACATTAAAAGCACACAGGAAGCGTGCAGAAGTGCAAGAAGAACGATCAACGGAAGGAGCGTTCTATGGAGAAAAGCTTGTTTCAAAAGGAAGAAACAAAAGTGAAGATAATCATCACAAGAATACCGATCAATGGTATTGTGTTTGCAAACGAAACAATCACAATGAAAGTGAATGCTGGTTGAAGAAAACAAAGAACCAAGGTGTCTCTTCACAAACGGTTGTAAACAATGAAAGAAAGTGTTTCATGTGTAACAAACCAGGACATCTAGCAAGGAACTGCAAACTTAGAAAGACCGAGAGTGCGGACCTAAGTACTGAAGAAACAGAAGATGAAGGTCACATGTTGTTTAGTGCAGTCGAAGAGGAAACATCATCAAGAGTAGATGATGAAACATGGTTAGTTGACAGTGGATGTACTAACCACATGACCAAGGAAGTCTCATACTTCATCACTCTTGATAAGAGTATCAAAATACCAATCAAAGTGGGGAATGGTCAACGAGTAATCACGGCAGGGAAAGGAAATATCCAAGTGATGACAAGCCAAGGAGAGAAAATCATCGAAGAGGTGTTTCTAGTGCTGGACTTAGCAAGGAATATATTAAATGTTTCGCAAATGGTAACAAATGGGTATGTAGTCTTGTTTAAAGCTAATTGATGTTTCATAGATGATCCTCTAGGAAGAAGGATATTGAATATCAAGATGAAACACAAGAGTTTTCCGTTTATATGGAATAAATCGGAGGCAAATGCATTACTTGCACATGAAGAAAAATTGTCAACGAGAAATTCTCTTAAAAATGGGGTGTTGACAGATTTAAGAACTAAGGAACAATCGTGGAGTGAAACCGTAACTCAATTAAGGAGGAATGTTGGTGAATAATTGAGTTTAGGTTTTATAATTATTAATTTCATTAGTAATTATGTATGTTAAGTGAAAGGGTGTATGTTGTAGAGTCATGTCTTTTAAATAGAGTTGTTACTTGTATTGAAAGTTACAACTGAAGAGTTATAGTTTGTGTCTGTTCGGTCGTGACTCTCACGTCTATATAAACACTTTGTTTGTGTTGTAATAATTCACTCAAGTTTTCATGAATAAAAGATTGTTACTCATAAAAGTCATCTTTTGGTCATGTTTTCTCTACAACAGAGAGAAACAATCTTTTACTCTGTTTCTTTGCTTTTCTTTTCTTTTGGGATCTAATTCTTAACAAGCTCGTTGTTGCAGAGTAGGAAGAACAAACTCAACGTGCTCCGGGTCACTGAAGTAGGATCGAAGGGTGCTAAGTAACTCTTGAGTTGACTTAGTAGGACCTAACATACTGGATTTGCTACGTTTCCTCTTAACAAGAATCTCAGACCTAGTAGCATCGTCTACACGTCCATCAACTTCAGGTTCAACTTTAACTTCGAAAGGATTCCTACTCGCGTCAAAAACCTCATCGCGCAGAGCGAGATGTGCTAAGGTTGTTCGCTGAGTAGTGGATATAGAGCTCTCCGGATCATCATCGTCATCATAATATCCTCTGGAACCATTCCACCAAGAACTAGACACTGAAGCGGTAACATCCACATTGTAATGTAACACGCTCTAAAGACATAATCCTGCAATAACGAGCAAGTACATAAGACTCGAAGTCTAGCAAATCTATTAAGCAATACAAGAGATTCCACGTAATCTACCTACGTAGCCTAAGCCAAGATACAACCTAACCAACTGCTAAGAGATCCGTTCCAGCTACGCTAAGTGAACAAGTGACAAAAATGATACTCTAGCTATGCAAGTTTGGATAATAAACCTGTAGCATCCCGAAACCAAAATGTTGATTTTAGAATGGGGTGTCGATCGACACCATGTGTGGATGTCGATCGATACCATGTTCTGATGAACGTTTTGGTTTAATTTTAGATCATTCGGTTTGCGAGTCGGTTTAATGGTAGTCCTAGGGCTCGTATATATATTTGTTTAGCAGCCTTGTGGCCGTGTTTGAGGAGAGAAAAGAGAGAGTTAGAGAATTGAGAAAGAATTTGAGTGTTTCTGAAGGATTGTTGCAAAGAAATCCATCAGAAATCTTCTTGTTTGAATTCTAGAGGCGTAGGGATCATCGTTCCTCGTAGTTTGTGGCATTAGAGACTTGTTCCTACGAGTTTCATCGTTGTTTGTCACTGTTCAATCCTTTTTCTCTACTTCAATTCGTTTTCGAGGTGAGTGCGTGATCGTGGATATGGGATTAGATTGTTAGGATATCGGTTGATTGATGGAGTTGTTTTGATTGTTTCTGTGATTGCTCTATGTGATAACGTGTGGTTTGTGTCGTGGTTAATCTCGTACGATGAAACGGAATCGAGTCGCCAGAGGATTTGACTCGGTTCAGATTTCTGCGAGAGGTGTCGATCGACACCTAGTGGTAGTGTCGATCGACACCACATTTATGATCCCGAGGCTCGTGTTGTGTCGATCGACACTACCACTAGGTGTCGATCGACACCTCTCGCAGAAACATGAACCGAGTCAAATCCTCTCGCGACTCGATTTCGTTTCATCGTACGAGTTTAAGGCCAAAAGAAGAGGATGATTAGGGTGTTGTCAGTATTTGTTTAGTCTAGTGGAACCTGGTATTTAGGTTGCTAGATTATATTATAATGGAATTGAGTTTCTTGGAATTTGAGAATTTAATTGTTGGTTAAATTGATTATTTATTTATTGATTTTTTGAGAATTTCTGCATGGTTAGGAAATAAGTTAGTCGTTGAGAATTAATATTTAAGGAATATTAATTCGGGCTATATTAAAAAAAAAAGGTGTTGGAAACAAAACCAAGACTAAATTCTAGTTAAACGATCTTAGAACCAGGACCGAGAGTGGTTTTAAAAAATAAAAATTAACCCTTTAAAAAAATTCTAATTTAAATAGAGAGAGAAGAGGGATAGGAGATTTTTACATTTTAGGAGGAAATGAAGTTGTGAGGTAAAATAAGAAGAGATTGAGTTCATATAACTCAAAGAAGCTCGATGATATCAACACCTCGGGAATAAGCAGAAACATTGTCGCTTTTCGAAATTTTCAAAATTTTTTTTTTTTTTAAATTTTGCACTAAGTAATTTCTTTACGGAACCAGGAAAAAAATATTTTGGTCTCGATCACTTCACTCGGTTAAACGCAATACCTGAGCTCTGTTAAACGCGACACTTGAGCTCGGTTAAACGCAAACACTTAAGATGGATTAAGTCTTCTAGTGGAGTAAGATTTGCAACATTGATCTTAACTCTCCAAATTTTACCTCGGCATCATTACATCTGATACTACCGAGCTGGTAGGCTAACTCTTGGGGTCACTTTCCACCTCTACGAGATCAATATCTGAAAAAGGACTAAGTATGGAGACCACCTCCAGGTCAACTAGGTGAGCACAATGAATCCATTAATCTGTGAAGTGAACAAGGTCAAATTATGCTAAGCAGCCAGCTATGCGAGGTGAACTCTCAGCAAAGCAGCATAGTTAGCTTAAGTAACGGAGTCAGCGAATTCGAGTCTGCATCAAAAAACGAATAAGAAAGTGTCAAGTCTATTGAAGTCAAGTCCAAACTGAAGACGAAGTGGACTAGGTTCAAAAGACTTGGAGATGCTAGATTGAGTCCGTTAACAAAGCCCAGAAGACGAAGTCGGTTACTGAGAATATTCGACTACAAGATGATAAAAGAAAATCCCATAAGTTTAGGAAGTTTTCCTTATTTTTTTAGAAGTTAACCTAGCCGACCTAGTAGACCTAGCAAACTATATATTCATGTAAACATCCCTTGAGAAAGAGATTAGAATTTTGTAAGAGAAAATTCTTAGGTGGTAATATTGGAGAATGGATTTGTGTAGATTTTAAAGTTGAAAGATTTATGTAAATTTATGAAATTTCACAAATCTCAAAGATTCTTATCAAATATTTGTTAGGAATTGTTATGGATTCCCATGAATTGTCATTGGTTATTAGAGATTTTGTACTAACTTTTTTCTTCTAAAAATATCTTTATATAAAGTAATACTATTATATTATAATAGAGAACTTCCAAAAAAAAAAAAAACAACTTTAACGTGAGCATATATATCAAACCCCAAGGTTAACAACTTTTATTATCATCATCATCTTCTCACTCGACCATCTCGTAAGTATCTCTTTCTCTTTTTAAAATTAGCATATATGTTTGTTTTACTTGACGGGAGCATATATGTTTGTTTAACTTGAGCATATATGTTTGTTTTAATTGTTTGACTTTGCCTTCTTCAAATGATTGTAGACCACTATAGTTGACTCTGTTTTTCAATATTTTATTTTCATATAGTTACGTTTATATGAATCTGAAAATAAGCGTGTCATATTTCATACTAATTAACTACGATTAGCTCTTTGATAATATTACAATGGATGATACTCCACAAAAAACGAAAAAGATTATAATCAGTGGAGTCTAGAGGAGACAACGATATTGATTGAACTACTTGTCAAGGGAATTAAACATGGATGGCGTGATGCGAGTGGTATACTTAACAAGGCCACGGTGGAAAACAAAATACTACCGGTCCTCAATGAAAGGCTTAAATGTCAGAAAATCCATAAGCATTATACAAGCATGTTAAAGTACTTGAGAGCTTTATACAACTTTTATTTGGATGTTGAAAGTAACATTTCTGGATTTGGATGGGATCATGAAACGAAAAGATTTAAGGCTACTGATGAAGTTTAGCGTATATATTTAAAGGTATGTGTTTGTTTTACGTAAAATTTTACATATAAAAAATTCCACTCACGTACATTATAGAGATGTTTTTTTAAATTTGACATGCACATCCAAGCCACAAATTAATGCGCTATGAGTCCCATGAGCAGTTTGATCATCTAAAAATTATCTTTGATGGTATAATCACCAATGGTAACAATTCAGTTGGATTGGGTGTAACTACTGATGCTTGTACGTACGAGGTTGGTGATAATCAAGTGAAAGAAAACTTGATTTTTTGTGAGAGTGGTGATGAGGTTTCCAATGCATTACCTTTTTAAGACAAAAAAATTAAAAGGTCGTGCATACAAGCTTATTCCGAGAAAAAGATCTAGACCGGAGTGAACAAATTAGAGGAGCCCAAGAGAGATAACAATGAGTCTGTGGTTACCAACAAGATCCTTGATATCATACAACAAAGAAAAGAAAAACAACAAAGAGAAGCTAAAAAAGAGAAGTTGAGAAAAAGAAAAACAGTGTTTGGGATGCTATGAAAAAACTCACTAATTTGGATCAGCGTTCCAACTCTTACCCTTATCTATTTTTTAGGAAGAAAAGATGTCTTTGCAAATATGTTTGTAGAAGAACGCATTGGTCAGATCCAAAACCAATATTAGCTCCAATTGATCATTACTTTGTCTGCTTAAGTGGTTTTTGTTTCTACTTTTTTATTTGTTTCTTTAGATGGTATTTGAGACTTTTGCTTTGAGATTATTTTAATTTATTAAATCTGGATTGGATTGATATTTATGCGCTTCAATGGTTTGTTTCATATACTGTTTTTGTTCATGTTTAATTAATTTTAGAGCTATATTTTGGTTCTTATTGTTTACATGTGGCATTAGTTTTCACCTCAAGATCATGACAATAATACTATTTTTTTTGTAAGTGTTATGTCATGGAAAATATATTTGAAGAAGAAGCAAACCAAATAGAAGATGACGAATTAGATTTGGAAATTATGTTATCAATGTTGGATAAAATAGCAAGAGCCGTTGTGACAAATGGTAATCATATTGAACGGCCGCTTCGTCGACCGATCACCAACATTGGTTATGATTACTTTCAAAAGGCTCTCAAGGAAGATCTTGAGCACTTCCGATCATTATATCATATGTATCCAAGTTCTTTTGAGAAGCTATGTGATATTATCAGAGTGAAGATATGTCTACGAGATACTCGTAATATATGCATTGAAGAAATGCTGGCTACATTTCTCCTCACTGTTGGTCAAAGTTCAAAATACTGTTATACAATAGACACATTTAAGGAATCAAATTTGCGACAAGTGAGAATTTTCATAAGGTTCCTAGAGCGTTAAATACCATAGCACCATATTTGATGGTAAGGCCTGGAGTTACAACATTTGCGAAGATAAGAAAGAGCACAAGATTTTATCCCTACTTCCAGATATGCATTATCATTTCTTATCTCAAGTAGAATATGTATTCTAAACCTAATTTTGATCATTATAGATTGCATCGGAGCTCTTGATGGCACACATATTTTTGAAATGATACCAAAAAGTGATGTGCCTAGCTATTGTAATCTTAAAGGATCTGTATCACAAAATGTTCTTGAAGCTTGCAATTTTGATCTACAAATTATGTATGTGCTTACTGGATGGGAAGGCTCTGCTCATGATTCAAAAATACTAAGTAATGCATTAACAAGGAGCACTTGCAGACTAGAACTTCCACAAGGTATATAAATGACAAATTGTACTTCATATAACAAAAATGTTGGTATTTTATATGATTGAAGTTAATCATTTGTTTCTAATGTTTCGGGAAATTTTTATTTAGTAGATTGTGGGTTTTCCAATCGTTGAAATTTTTTAGCTCCGTTCAAAAGTACTCGATATCATCTACAAAAAAAATTTATATCCATATAAACAAATGGGTTTTGTTGGGTTACCCTAATGGGTTCACAAGTTTAATGGGTAAACCCATTAGGGTCATGGGTTACCCATGAGTTTACCATGAAATTTTACCTTTAACTACCTAGAGGGTGAATATGTGGCTCATGAGTAACCAAATCCCAAGTGTTGGTCTCATGAAGAGTTCTCATTTCATCTCCCATGGCATCATTCCAACCAGGATCCTTGAGGGCATACTTAACTATTTTGGCTCTAGATAGCTACTCTTAACAGAGAGTAGAGCATATTTAGGATTAAGCTTGATAATACCTGATTTAGCTTTAGCATTCATAGGATGTTGGACTTGTTGTGGAGGAGACGGAAATGGAGATGGTTTAGGATTTGGGAGTCAAAACCTATGTATCAAAAAAAGAGGCTGGAGAAGAAGAGTGACTAGATAGGAGAAGATTTAGGAATATGAGAATCTTCAGATGTAGAAGTAGGAGAAGAAGTGTTTGTTCCACATGGAGCAAAATAAGTCATGCCAATAGGAATAGGATCAGACATATCGTACATATACTTCATGTACTCTAAGTTGTATTAGACATTTGTGCATGAAAGGAAAATGAAGAAGAAGCTTGACGAAAGGTTTTGTGCCAAGCTGTAATATTCACGAACCAAAATGAGCATTTTTGGTCTTTGTGTCGAGCAACACCTAGGATGTCGATCGACACGCTCGTGGTGTCGCTCGACACATGCTTTTGCCGAACAAGGTAATTAAAGTTTTAATAACGGTTTTTGGCTCGGTTTAAGGGCGTTAACCCTAGGGCTCGTATTTATAGACTTTATGGAGTTCTGGCCGCATGCTACAGTAGAGAAAGATATCAAAATTCATAGAGATATTGTGAGAGATTCGTGTTCTTAAGGATTGTTGCAAATAAATCTTTTCGAAAACATTGTATTCGAGTTCTAGAGTCGTTCCTCACTGTATCATTGTATTCTCGAGTCCAAGATGTCTGGTCGTGCATTTTCTCGTCTCATCCGAACCCTTTTTCATTTCCAAAGGCTAAGGTGAGTTCGCGACCATAGGTTTCTAGGCTATGACGGATTGTATGATGATTTTTGTGATGAGTTTTTGTGTGAAATAGATTGATGGCATTGATGTGTGATTGTGGATAGATATTGTATTGATCGTTTGCAGGTTTGCGACTCGTATCGCTCGAAATCGAGTTGTGAGAGGTGAAACTCGATTCTGGTGCGTTACAGAGGTGTGTCGATCGACACCAGGAGGGTGTCGCTCGACATAAGCACTTGAGATGTGTCGCTCGACACCTTGCTGGTGTTGCTCGACACGACCAGTTCTTGATTCCGAAATGTTATAAAAGACCATGTTGTGTTTTTGGTGGAGTGTGATAATTATGTTGTTGTATGTATTGTTGCTTGAGCCTTACGCCAGTAGATGGTATGACCGACTCACTAAGTATTTATGAAATACTTACGTAACTCTTTTTTCTATGTGTTGCAGGTAAAAGACATATGTGATCGTGGAATCAGGGCCAGTTGAAGAGGATGATTAGGGTTGTTAGTTTAATTGTTTAATTCTAGTGAACATGGTGTTTAGGTTGATAGTATTTTCTGTTTTGGTTGTTGAATTGATATTTGGATTATCTGGTTTTAATAAATTATTGGATTATTTTATGAGAATTTCCGAATTGATAGATTGAAAAAAAAAAGTGTTGGTTGTTTCACAAGCAGACATGAGAGGTGTTGATGAAGAAGGCGAAAACTTCGCAAACCCATTTGTGTTGGGAAATTTGGATTCATCAAACAAGACATGTCTTGTGTTGTAGACCCCGTCAGTATAAGGGTGGAGGCATGTGACACCCCGGTTTCAGGGCATATATGGTATATGCGGTATATGCGGAGAGGCTTAAAAGAATTGATTTTGCTACCTATATCACCAAAGTGCACTTATCTTTTTGGTCACAAGTCTTGAAAGAACTCCAGAGTTAAGCGTGCTCGAGCTGAAGTAGTTTCAGGATGGGTGACCTACTGGGAATTCATTTCCAGTATCGTGAGTGAGGTTAAAATACGAGGAAAAATTGCTTGGTGATTTGCAGGATAAGTAAACATGATCTCCCGGACTAACGCACCGACAATCGGATAGAGTGGGCCAACGGGCTTGAGATGGACAAGGGCCTATAGGAAGGACGGTCAGGGCGTTACAGGGCATATATAGCCTTTGTATTTTCATTATAACCCAAGGAGACACATAGTAAGGACTTAGGATCAAACTTTTTGTTAGTGTAAGGTCTGAGATATGGAAAGCAACTGCAGCCAAAGACTCTTATAGATGTATAAATAGGAAGTTTCTTTAGCAATAGCTCATAAGGCTCTTATGTTTAGTAAAAGAAGGGAGGAGATTTCCAAGAAAAGAAGCAATGAAGAAAGATCCAACCCAAAGCTGATGAGGAACTTTGCTTTGGAATATTATTAGTCGTCCTAAATCAGTGATGTTTTCGTGCTTCCTTTCTGTCAGGCCATTTTGTTATGGTGTATAAGGGCAAGATATGAGTTGTTTGATACCACAAGATGCTAGATTATCAAGGAAAGTGTGACTTGTGAACTCATCCTCGCCATCACACCTGGAAATGCATAATCTTTTACTGAAGTTAAGTTTCAATTAGTTGCTGAAATCGGAGGAACACAGAAGAGAAATCAGATTTTCTTTTAAGAGCATAAAACCATGTATATCTTGAGCAAAAAAAGGAAGTCTTTGAAACTTTCCTATTTAACAAGCATCACGCAACCCGGAGCTTGTCTTATTCATAACAATAGCCTTATTGTTTGAAAGATGAAGAAGAACATCTTGATGAGGGTGTCTTAGCCTCATGTAATGATTGTGCAGGATGTAAAGATCTTTATGTATGTTTCCTTGAGCTAGAAGTTGACCTATCTACTTGTCCTTGATAATCACAAATTCAGAGTCAAAGATAAATTCGAAAAGAAAATCAGAGGTAACTTTAGACACAAACAATAGAGATTTAGTTATTCCAAGGCAAACAAGCACATCTTGCAAGGGAAGTACCTTGAAGGGTTGAAATAGTAATGGAACCAACATGTGTGATTGGTAAGAAATCAGCATTTCTAACCATGACTGAATCCTCACCATTATAAGGTTTTGGACACTGAAGTTGAGAAGTGGAATGAGTGATGTGTGTAGTTGCACCAGTTTCAGGGTGCCACTCATTTCTAATATATCCATCATGCTCAGAGATCCTTAAAGAAATATGGTAGTCTTCAGTGTTATAATTCTTATCGAACCTCTTGTAACAGTTGTGAGCAGGATGACCAAACTTACCACAAATTTGACATGTTAATCTTTGGTCAGACTAGGAAATGCCTTGAGTTTCGATTGAGAAGGATGTTGAAGGTGAAAACATTTACCTCTTATGGAATAAGACCCTCTACCACGTTGGGAGGAGTTACCTCTACCTCTGTTGGATGAACCAGAGTATCTACGATCAGTAGTAAAGTCTATATGAGGGTTAACTTTAGGTTGAATAGCATAAGACTGTAGACCCTCATCAAACCCAGTAATCTATGCCACAATAGATTCATAAAACTGATTTGGAAAGTTATTCATAGAACTTTTAATGAGAGGAGTAATAGCCTCATATTCTTTTCCTAAACCATTCAAAACCCCAAATATCTTCATGTTAAGTAGACAACCATAGTTTTGGTACCTTTATTGATGTTTTGCATCTTTTTCTATTGCTCAAACTAAGTAGAGATCATGTTGAGATGTTTGGCCAGAGCAAACCAGACTTCCTAAGTAGTTGTGAGATGATAGACATGGCCGAGAACGACTTCAGATAAGCAACCAAGAAGCCAAGATCTGACCACTTGATCTTGTATGTACCACTTGATGAAAGCTGGGTTGCTAACTTCAATAACCACCTCTCATGTGGGAGATGTGATAGTAGCACGAGGAGATGGCTCAGTTCCATTGATATAGCCAAGAAGAAGCTGACTAGTGAGGAAGGATTCAAACTGGGTCTTCCATAAGAGGTAAAAAAAATTTGTAAGTTTGATGGTGACACATTGAGAAATAGTCACTCGCCATGGTGCTGAGGCAGAATTCAAGGCAAAGAACAACAAAGATGTAAAAACCGTGTGAGGCCCTATCATTAGTATTACACAGAAGAAATCAATTATAGACACTAATACAATTAGATCTGTTCTTCATAGACAAACTTGGGATTTGCGATCCCAGGTAATATCGGCTCAGGATCATGGGATCTTTTTCTATCAGATAGGAAGGGATGTTGCACAAAATGTACTTATAAGTAATTGCCCAATAGATCCTATATCTATTTATATGAAGAAGAAATCATGTAACGAATGGGATTCTTATTTGTACATCAAAAGCTCTGAAAATGGATCCTAGTTCGAGTATTAATGGCTCATCCTCTATGTCTTCTTAGAAATGGCGTTTTGGTTCCATCAGCTCCACTGCTCCAAGTGCCGTAAATCCATAGCCAGAGATTCAACATCCAAGAAGAGCTTTTGGTCTAAACATAGTATTATTAGAAAACTAAGTCATTCTCCTACAAGCATTGAGGTAAAAGATCCATACGGACTCGATATGTTTGCTTTCTCACCTAAGAACAAGGTCGATTTCCTCAACAGCTAAAACTTTTTAATCTCATTTCAGGGACCTAGCCAGACAACATGACAACATTTCATCCATAACTAAGAGATCTGACTTTGGGTTAGAGAGAAGCTGCCTTTATCGATTTTGACCTCTTTTGTTTTTTATGAAGTGTTTCATTGTAACGTGGATAATGTATACCTATGAAACAGACTTGCATTTTGGAGAATGCAGAAGAAGAAAAACAGGCTAAGCTTAAATCTGTCTTTACTAAGAATCACTAATTCTCCAAAGTAAACATGAGAATCACTAATTCTCCAAAGTAAACATGAGATAGGTTCTGCTCAGCTATTTTGTCCTCTCATGTGCTCACAAAAGGGTTGCTCATCTTCTCAAAATGCTTTGTAATCCCGACTTATACGAAGAATGTAACAATTTCACTCCTATTTTATCCTTCATGTGTTTGTTACAGACTCGTTTTTCGCCTCTCAGTGAACTCTCCTCCTGAGATTCATACAGAAATGGTTTCGTTTCAACATTCCATGGCCAACGTTTTTCAATCAACTCCGATGCATATTCAAACACTTCTTCTCTGGGTGCTGGATCATCATCTACAATGTTGTAGATCTCCCTGCGATAAAGGTTGAATCATCAGCCTCAAAAGGAAGGTCATATTTGATCTCACAAACTGAACATGAAGAATGATATTTCTATACATCACCTTGATGATGGCTTGTCAATGGCAGCTTGAAGAGCTTGGCATATATCTTCAACATGGACTCTCGACGTGAATTTCCTGGACGCTCTTCTCTTTTGATCTTCGGACAAACGGTCCCGCTTTATCAAGGTATCAATTGCACTGAAACAAGAAACATTCCTGTTGAGAATCCAGTTTCAACGCCTGTTTACGCAATTACAACAAGCTCAAGCAAAAGCTGTAAACAACCTTCGACCAGGTCCATAGATACCTCCAAGCCGAAGGATTTGGGTAGAGACCCCAAGATCACGACCCAAGCTTAACCATCCTTCCTCTGCAGCTAACCTCAGTCTAGCCGTTTGCGTTTTAGGATTTGGGAGATGACTGCAATGGAACCAAATTGAAGTCACCATCTTCTTAAGCTTTAAAACGAGATGCAATTTGGTAAAATAAAACTCACTCCTCGTTTACCCATGCACCACCATAATCTCCATACACACCTGGAAGAGAATCAACATAATAAGATATCATCTTTTACCAAATTAATTAAAAACCAAGAATGTTATTATTGACCACAAGAGGAAGAAGAGAATCATACTCGTTGATGAGAGATAACAAAGCCATCGAAGATTCCCACTTGAAAGCTTGTCTCTAACAAGTTGGACATTCCGCAATATCTTTTAGAAATGATAAAAAATTAGGTTTTTGGTAAATTAGGCGTAGAATTCAAACACGAAAATCACCACAATAAACATAAAAGCTGGTGAAGAAAGCAAATCTTAGCGTACCGGATCACCAATTTCTGCTAAAGGTGGAATCGAAACAAGCAAGTGAATGTAATCTTTCACAGTTTCTCTAGCACACTCCAGCTGATTAACAAAGAAAACAGAAAAGTAAGAATCAGATTCAGAAAATTACCACCATGGAAGATATAATTGTGATAAAAAAACCTTACTCTGGTGCATCCGCAGAAAATAGCTCAAAATCCATTCCTCTGTTTTCCCATTCTTTCTTCTTCGAATCACTTCTACAAGTCCCTGAAACCACCCTAAATCCCTCACCATTAGGCAGAAGAAAAGCTCGATCTTCAACAACAATTATTTGATTTGATATCATTACATGAACCTATCCAAGACTAAGATCCGCAATATCGTATTGATTATGAGTCACATACACTCATCTCCACTATTAATTTCTTTTTTCCCAGATTGATTTTACAAACGCAAAGAGTTCGAATCAGAGATTAGGAGAGAAATTGATATCGTACCAGTTTGACTCTTTCAGCTGTTGCGCGAAAAAACTTCCGACGAACCCCATCCCGAGAATGAACATCCTGTTCCCGGATTCTGAATCTGGTGCACCGGACCGAGAATCGGCGATCGCTGACAATGGTCGGAATACGGAAACTCTCCAACGATTTGGAAAATTCGATGGCATACCAGCAAACCGGAGAGGAATCGCCGGTAACAACCTTGGTGATGGTGATTGAAAAACATCCATTCAATATTTTGAAAACCGGACCGGCGACCGAACCGGAAATACTTTTGGGTTATAGGTCAATGTCGTTTGACCGGGTCGAATCGGGTTTAACAGTTTTTTAAAAATAATAATATAAATAGATTTTGTATAACTATAATATTCAAATATATAATATAGTTTTTAAATAAACATATATTTTTTAATAAACATATATTTTAAAAAATTAAGAAAATTATTTTAATAATAAAAAAAACTATTCAAATACAAAATTTAATGAGAAATATTTAGGTTTATACGTAAAAAAAATTAAAAACATTAAACCATAACAAAAATTAATTAAATTCAAAATTTTTTTTTAGTGGATAACTAAATTCAAAACTAGTATTTAAATCTATAAATTTTAATTATAAAAAATTTAAATATGGAAAAAATGGAAATTTACAAAAAAAAAAAAAAAAAAACTCAAACCTGGGTCAACTCAACCCGGCTAGCTGGTCGGTTCACTGTTGAACTCGGTCCGACCCCCGGTCCGGTCTGGTTTTCAAAACACTGCATCCATTGAAACCCGGAGGACTGATCATCGGAGGTCTTTCGTTTGTATAGCAAGGTCCACAGTAAAGTAAAATAAAATGAGACTGAGTCCCGTTTTTTATTTCCATAAACTAGAACACCGTGCCGTTTCTAAAATCCAGTGATATACAGAGGAGAATCTTGAAACATATTTCAAAGGTCAAAAAGTACTCGAAATGTTTCATATCAAATTCAAATTCTCTCTCAATCTAAACGAAGCGATGTTCACAATTGCAAGTATTCATTATACCACCCACCGTGAATTTTATACAAACATATCAATACTTTGGCTATACACAAATGTAACCTACACATCTACTTTTATATGCCACAAAATATGGATTTAATGTATTATATCCCCTAACTATAAAAAATGCAAAAAGCACATTTTCTTGCACTTCAAGAATCATGTCCTCCTCTGTGCCAAGAACCATAACATCAGACAACAAAGTCGTGTAAGTGATGGGAGTTTGAGAATCTGCTGTCTTGCTGGTTGCTTCCACCGATGTAACGGTACTCATCAATACCAAACCCGTGATAGTTCATCATATTATCGTAATCCGCTGACCGGTTCACCTGTTGTTGTTGTGGCTCATCACCATTGCCTGAAACGGGGTCTGGTTTAGGTTCTGATGAGAAGACGATGTTTGTTGTGTCTGCAGATGAATAGTTGTTGTTGTTTTCCTGCTGCTGCGAGGATGAGTCTTCTTGGTTTGTGCTGTTCGGTTCTTGAGAAGACTTGGAGATTAGTAACTCAGACTCATCACCAAACTCTTCTTTATACATCTCTTCGATCATCGGTTTCCATAGACGAACTCTTGCGTTTATGAACCAATTAGCAACCTAATTACAGGGAAACCAGAATGACTCAAGCTGACCATACAAAGATAGCAATTTTTAAGGGAAAGAAACGAAAAAAGCTCGGTTACCTGATTTTTAGACAGTCCTGTCCGTTTCGCAAGCATGATCTTCTCAGACTCTTTCGGGTATCTACAAACAAATACCAGAAGAAGAAAACATGAATTAAAGTCTCTTAAATGTTTGGAAAATGTTGCAACTTGCAAGAGAAGGGAACACATACGGATGAAGGAAATGTTCGAAGAGCCAAGCGCGAAGAACGGAGACAGAGTTTTCAGGAAGACCTCTTTGAGGTCTCCAAGCGGGTCGGACCATTCCAAGCTGTTGATGCAAAGCTCTTTGTTGTCTTAACCGTTGATCTAAATACCTGAGTTTTGGTATTCTCTCTCCTTGTTGCTCATCCAACGACTCTCCTCCTTTCTCTCCAAGTTTTTCTCTGATTATCTGAATTTGTTCCTTTATCGAGTCACATAGAGTGCGGAAATGACAAGAGATTCTGTTGAGCGCGACTGATGTGTACGTCTTAGCTGATCCATGTTCTGCTACTATCTCAAATGATGAAGCTAATGTCTCCATTTGATGGTAATATTGGTTATATCTTTTATCTACCTGCAATCATTAACACATCCACAACAAGCAAAGCATCCCCTTCATCATCTCTCTCAATCCCGGTTTAAACCGATCCAAAGTCAATCTAAATAGCAAGGTTAGGCATATCTACTTGACTACTTCCAACAATAACAAAAAGATCATATGTAAGTTAGTTTAATGACTACCTCATTAACCATCAACAAAAGCTTGTTCTTCTTGTTCTGAAGCTCCTCTCGTTCATTTGAAGATAACTCTATCGATTTTGCATTCGAATCATTTGAGTTATCGCCTCCGCCTCCGCCTCCTCCTCCTCCTCCTTCTATCTCCTTGGAATCATTGTTAAAGTCATCAACTTTCTTCTTCTTCCTCATCTGGTTAATCTCTTTCTTAACACTGACCACTTCATCCATCAAATTTTGAGCCGGTTTAAGGTACCGAGAACGCAAAACGCTGCTCGTAAACCCTCCTGATGTTTCGTTAAACCGATAATTATTGTAGAATCCGATTCCACCATAAGCAGAGGAAGGATCAGATTGACCCAACAACAACATCTCTTTGTTCTTCACACTCATCTCATCCACATTAAACGGTGACGTTTCCTTGACTGAGATAGAAGGGTTTTGTGTAAAACCCAATTGGTACTGATGATAGTTAAACGAAGGAACAGAGATCTGGGTTCCGAGACTTAGAGAAAGTCCTTGACCGTCGTGAAAGCTTAGGTCACTGCTCGAAACGGCACCGTTTCCTGTAACGTCTCCGGTGGTTGGTGGAATGAAAACCATCTCGTTTCGAACATTATCTCCTCCGGAGACGGCGAAAGAAGCGGCGGCGGAGGAAGAAGAAGCTTGTTCTTGTTGATGGTTGAGATAGATTGGTTCTTGCTGGTAACAACCGACATTACTCGGGTAATAAACCGCCATGTTTTTTTTTTTTTTTTTGTTTAACTAGTGAATTGGCTTTACAAGTGAATTCTTAGTTCGATGAATTTGGTCGGAAAATGAGATCCTGCAAAAAGGAAGAGTCGTGTAAGGTGGAAATTGTTTTAAAGTTTGTGGAGAAAATTTCGGAGAGAGAGAGAGAGAGAAGTTAAAACATCGTAATCATTTTACACCAAACAATTTTTATCATCAACAGTTTCGAAAGCAACAAACAGAGAAAGAAGATTATTCGGACCAAAATTTTCCGAGGATTGAAGTCAAATTCTGGGAAAAGCAAATGTTTTTCGTCAAGAGCTGGAAAAACCCAGAAAACCCAATTCAGGAATTGTCCCGATCCAACGAAATTGACAAGAAAAAAAAACCCTAACTCGAAAATGAAAAAATGCAGAGTAATAAGAAGTTGTGTAAGCTAAACCTAGTGACTCAAAAGCAGAGAAGATCTTTGAATGATTACATAAAGAAGTAAAGTGTTTTTGATGATTTCATCTCCATATGCGAATTTCCAAAAAGAAAGGGAGATAAAACAAACAGAGAGTAAACAAGAAACACAGTACAGATCAATTATATAGAGAATAAAGAATCTAAGAACTTGGATTAAAGAGAAAAACTACCTGAGGGAGAGAATCAAACTTTTTAAAAACCCTAGAGATTGTTGTAAGTGTGGATTTGGCTGAATCAGGAAACAAAAAAGTTTCGAACAGTAAGACAAGAAAAGATCTTTGAGACCCAATCCCAAGAAAGAGAGAGAGAGAGAAGAGAACGATTAATAATTGCAAATTTTAAGATAAACAAATTTTTACACTCCCCAAGAACAAAACCAACCCATCTTATCATTGGGACATTAGACACCAACCCAATTTTTAAAAATTTCAATTTATTATTATTATTATTATTATTATTATTATTTTATGCAATATCAACAAGAAAATAATTACACTACCGGAAAATTTTGACATTCGCTACCTGTAATTTTATATCTTTTTCCGGCAGAAGCTTCTGTATCTTATGCTTCGAGTATATAAATATTTAAATGAATTTTTGTTTTATGGTAACCATTTCTAGATAAACACGTGAGAGCATAAAAATCACAAAGTTTATAAGTTTCTTTATTTCTCTGATTAGGGTATAATATTTTCTTATGATGAATTTTGTATTTTTGAATTACTTTCTTATATATGAAGACTTTTAACATCCAAATAAAACGATATCACAAAAATAATCGATTATAAAAAAGCTGAGTGATGTTATGTTTATCATTGACTTGACTACTTTTCCGTATTTTTATGTTAACAAGACATTTTTTTTTTTTGAAACTTTTCAATATATTAACAATACATAAGAACAAATTGAAGGCAAGGATAGATTAGAGATTAAAAAAAAAAAAAGTGAGAGATTAAAATTTTAGTAGCTTATAAAAACATTCTGCGCACACATAACCGTGGTATATACGATAATACGAAGCCAACCCTAATCGTTCAAAACTTTTAACGACTTTTTGATTTTATGCACATGATTCATGAGGCTCCAAAATTATTGAAACTAGCGTGGATGAGTCTAGATCCAAAATGTTATTTCAAAATAATTATTTGTAATTTTTTTTTGCTTTCATCATAATGCTAAAGTTCGGTAGAACTTTAAACATTTCTTGATTTATCAAGCTTTTTAGTACTTTGTAGTTTGTAGTTTTTAATTTATCGACTTAGTACTTTGTAGTTAGATTCTATTGTTGAGTTCACTTCCTCCACAATTTAATATAACGGAAATACTGTTATATATACATGGTAGCGGAAATTAAACTCCATCAAATTATAAAAACATAGAAACTTCAATGATTATACGTATCAAGTTGAAATTACAAAAGAGTCCATGCGAAGCTGGTTAAGGAAGAAGATAAAGCAAAGGTTGGTGTGTGTGTCTGTTCAATTGCTTAATTGAGGGATTAAATGACTTAACAACCAGTTGGTGACTCCCTCCTTACTCTTCTGTTATACCCAATTTTTTTCCTAATGAGTTATTGTCTTTTAATTTATTATTAGTTATAAAACCTTTTACTTATACCTTGACACCAAAAAAAAAAAACTACATACATTTAAATGTGTATACAATATATATATATATATATATATATATATATATACGTTTGTATTTCCATATTCTTTCTTCATGCACCATACGTAAATATCATATTTGCATATTCCTCTGCTTTTTAAAATACTAATAAATTTATTATCAATGGAAAATAAAACATTTTTTGTAAAAGAAAAACAAATAATTTCCGTATCGTTGGAGATTCGATTTCGAGCAGCCGACACAAAATCATTTGGGACGAACCGTTGGGTTGGAAAATTATTCATATGTTTGGGTCTTTGAGTGATGTTTATATTGATTATATTGACTTTGTTCCCACGTGGATGTTGATTTATGTTTAGATATAGACAGTTAGCTGGTGAGAGATGGCTTAAATGTAATGAAGTTTGAGATTATTTGTTATTTAATTGTTTTTTAATGTTACGATCACGATTTTATAAAAAAACGTACTATTATGGTTACTATGATGAGTTTTTTAAAATAAACGTATAATCATTAAAGATGATGATGAATCGATTATGCTAAATGAGGAAATGATGTGAGTAAGAAACGAAGACTTTTGGTTTGGAGGAAAAAGTTTTAAATTTTAATTCTTGCGAATTGTCATTACAAGCATATCGAAAAACTTTATACAAGGAAAATTAGATTTTTAGGTTAAAAAATTTAAGATTTGGTGATCTACACCTTTATTTTTCTTTGTTGTTGACATATACTTTAGTTAAAATAAAAATCCTCAAATACCCCTTAAATTCATCAATTGAATGATTTGTTTCTAAAATATTAGATTTTTTCTTTAATTGTAAGATTGTATTCTGATTTTTTTTTTTTTTAAACGTCTGGAATTATTATAGATAGTACAATCATCACTAGAATAATTTGATCTAGTTCTATTATGATGATATTCATCTATCTCTTGTCTTATGCGGTTAAAGTGAATAGCTTCTACATTTGCCTCCATGATGCAGCTCTCCATGTACGACATCTCCTCTGATGCAACTCTCCATGTGTGACACCCCCTATGATGGACAAGCTCTCCCCGACGGTTATGCATGTACGATATCTTCCATGATGGACAGATTCTCCCCAACGATCGGCTTAGCATGTACGACATCTCCACTGATGGACATGATCTATGTGCACTCTAGAACCTCCGAGAAGCGTTTCCTCAATTAATCTGCAATAAACTGTATTATCTGGAGTTCGAACCCCAGACCTGGTGTAGAAGCCTTTAAACCCTTGACCATTGGGCCAAGGGGCTTCCACTTGTATTATGATTTTAATTTAGAATTAAATTTCGAAATTATTTCAATTGTACTCTGAAAATTAATTTATTTGTTAATACCATTAATTAAATTTTTATGAAATTTATATCAAAATAAAATATATAAATATATTTAAATAATTTTCGAAATATTTAAATATTTTCTTTCCTTAATTTTCGGAAAATATATTTAATAATATTCGAAAAATAAATTATTTTATTTTCGGATATTATATTTAATAATTTTTGAAAAATATATTGAATATTTGATTTCCTAAACTGAAATATTTGATTCCTAAATTTTTGGAATTTGAAAAATAATTTTAGAATTGGTATTCTAAATTTTCCAGAACATAGAACAAACTGAAGAATACATATTCTACATTTTGTAGAGTAAAGTAAAGATCACGTATTCTGAAATTTGATTCTAAAAATTTTAGAATATTAGTGGTTTCTCTAAATTTTTAGAACATAGACCAATGTGCAGATGACGTATTCTGAAAATTTCTCCTAAATCGTTTAGATTGTGCATGTGCTCTAAATTTTTAGAACGAAGAACAAATTTTAAAATACATATTCTAAAATTTTTAGAACATGTACAATCGATAGATTACATTTTCTAAATTTTAAGGAACATGTATAGCTTGAAGAATGAACATTCTGTACAAAATAGATTAAATTTAGAAATCCAAATTTTAATGTAATGGTTAGAAATTAAAATTTTCACCTTTGATAAAAAGTTTTATTATTTCATTTTTTACATGTTTGAAAAAAAAATATGAAAAAAAAAATTATTTATGTAAAAAGAGTAATTGTAGAAAAAATTAGCAATGTCAAATAAAAGTGTATATGACCAAATTTAGATTTAGAAAACCTTTTAAATCAATTTTCCCATAATAAATAGCCACAAGTTATGAGCGTGTAATATTGTTGGACCATACCACGACCGATCACTACCACCTTTATTTTTTTACTTATGATGATCCGGGTCATCCTCACATCGGAATCGAAGACTAAAATCTAGTTCAACCATAATCGATTTAAATCGTCTAATGATATATCATTATTTTTACCCATTTTAGACCATGATATAAGTCTAATATATAGAATCTTTGTGGTATTTTAGGTTTGTTTTAGAGTTTTTGCAGGTTTGTAGACGTTTGGAGCATAAAAATGTTTATTGGAAGTTTTGAAGCATTGCAGAAGAAGACGTCAAAACGTCGAAGTGAAGAATCAATTTCAGAAGTTGGTGTCGATCGACACCCTGTTCGGACACAGAAAATCAGATTTCAGAAGTTTGCCGTTTTTGCCCAGAAATTCTAGATGTTTGCTTTTATGATCTATGACGGTTTAGGAACTCTATTTATACGTTTTTACAGCCATTGTTTAGACTTACGATTTATTTTATTGAGCTTAAGAGATATCTATTAACAAATATGCTTTTTGGTTCTTTGATCATGTGTGAGTAGTTCTCTTGTTAAGTTTAGGGATTTTCAGAAGTATTTGATGAATTGCTAGATATGATTTAATTATTAGAAATAATATATTTAGAAGTTTTTCATCTTGACTTATGTTTAATGCTGATTTTAGCCTCGCGAACTAGAATATGATCTTAGGTTAATTGATAGAAACGACAGTTTTATTAATTGTTTGAACTAGTCTTTGATGAACAAAATTTCTTTTCGCAAAGAAATTTGGTTTAGGGTTTTTGTGAACAATTGAACTTGAACTTTAATGCTTGTTTAGAATGTTAGGATTCGCAACGAAAGTTGGCTTTCTAGGATTTAGACGTAGATAATCTCTGCAGTGAAAGTTGATTGATTTTATATTTGTGTTCATGTTTAAGAATTGTGCATCATAATTCCTATCGTTTATTTATATTTGCAATTTTGATTCACTAGTGATTTCCATGTGCCTAGCGTTTCTCTTTAATGATTTTACAACCGTTTTAATTGCTTTATTTACTTGCATTCAAATCATCCTGCTTAGCATAATTCGAGCATATAAATCTATTGTGTTTCTGATTCCCTGTGGATTTCAATACCTAAAGTTCTACAATCGATCTCTTAATTTGAGAGAGTAAATTAAGGTTAATTTGAGCATATGATCTAACTAATTTTATGCAAGAACTGTTGGAACTATTTTGAATAAACAAATGGGCCATTAATTTGGGTATTTGGTTTATGAAAAATTGAGTTAAAGTTTGAATGAGAAATTGATTTGGACCATATTGGAAAATTTTCAAATGATATGGAATGAATTGTGTATGTAAAAAGTCTCACATCCCTTAGGAGAAATTTTTTCATGTGGTATATAAGGAACTTAAGATATACCTATGTTCAAAACATAACACCCACACATGGAGAGACACAAGGATACCACGTGCGCACTACCACCATCGGGCCGGACGCGGTTGGTGGTTGGCGGAATTCTCGCCTCGTCCGAGTAATTTTTTGGACCATTGATTTGTCAAAATTTACTCAATGAATTTTCTGGAAATTTAAATTTCTGAATCTAGAAGTTTTCCTTTATTCGTAGCTGACTTACTAAGAATTGAGAATTATTCCAATTTTTTACTGATTCAAAACTTGCGGAATACTCTAGAATATTCAACCCTGAGACTATAAATAAAGGGTCTCGCCTCTCATAATTCCTCACGCTCTCTAACACAGAAAACTCACAGTTCTAATTTTTCTATCTCTCTTATCTTCATCGCTATAGAAAGTAAGTCTTTTAGTTTATAGTTTCGAGAGTTTAACGTAGTACTAGTTCGCTGAGTTCTATACCTTGGGTGCTCGAGTTATAGTTTGGATCAGTTGTATCTTGGGATTCAAAAATCAAACGTTACTGCGAGCACAAATGCAGTCAATTTATTGAATTAAGGAAAAAAATATCATATCTTGCCTCCGTGATTTATTGCTTATTTAAATACTGTCTTTAATTACTGTTGTTGTTCTTCAACTCTGTTATCATTTATTTTAATAAAATTCATCTTTTTTTTTTAATTCGGTTTTTAGCTCCTACAGTCTTAATTCAATAAATCCAATTCTGCTTATAGCCTTAATCGGTTTAAGTTTTCTTCGAATTTTCAAAACGATTTCAAAATCTTCTAGAAGTGCTTCTGTTACACGAAAAGTTTAGAAGAACGCTTTTGATATTAATTCTTCTCTTCTTATTAAACTTTGTAGTTTCCACGAACGCTCAAATCTGAGTGGGTTTGTGAAACTTTAAAAGCAATTAAGTGTAATTTAGTTACTTGAATTTCTTGATTGATATACTGATCATCTCTGTTATTTGTGAACAAAATGACTGCTGACGAGATCAACAACAACAGTGGGATCTCAAATCAGACCCCTGATGAAGCACTAGCTGCACGCCTTACCAAGGAACTTGAGAAGAGAAGTTTGAGTGATGTGCGCCAAAATTTGTTCGGTAATGGATCGACTCATACAGCGATACCCCCCTTGCTTCCCAAGGGATGATGCTAGACAAGTTTGATGGTAAATGCTTCAAAACGTGGCAGGACAAGATGCGCTACTATCTGGCCAGCTTGCACATGGAAAAGTACCTCACAGAGGAACCACCAACAGTTCTGGCAGACAACACTGATGTGTATGTGCTTGCTAGTGTTGATAACTGGGTTCAAGGGGACTTCTGCTGAAAAGGTCAACATCTGAACCATTTGGCCAATGATCTGTATGACCTCTACATCAAGTACAAGACTTCAAAACACTCTGGTTGGCTTTGGAGGACAAGTACAAGAGTGATGACTTTGGGCTGCAGAGATTCTCAACTGCAAAGTTTCTCAACTTCAAGATGGTGGACTCCAAACCAATTATGGAGCAAGTAGAGGGTCTCCAACATATCATTCAGAAGATAGAGTTCGAAGGGATGTCGCTATGCAACATCTTCAAGACCAATAGCTTAATTGAGAAGCTACAACCGGTTTGGGCATACTTCAAGAATTACCTTAACTTCAAGTGTAAGGCAATGACTCTTGATGATCTCGTCTGAAGGTTGAGAATTGAAGACAACAATCGTGGGGCTCATACTGGGGTTCAGAATCAGGGGCATCATATCAATGTTGCTGAGCACAAGGCTAAGCTGAAAGGAATGGGAAAAGCGATATCTCATCCTCATAAGTCCTTGAAGGTGTCATCTACAATAAACAAGAAGAACATTCCTGAGAAGAAATTCAAGAGGTAGTGCCATCATTGTGCAAAGATTGGGCACAAGGCTGAAGTTTTCAAGAGCAAAGCAAAGGAAATCAAGGGCCAGGCAAACCTAACTGAAGAGGACATGGTTGCGGTGGTCACTGAATACAACATGGTGGAAGATAATCCAGTGGAGTGGTACTACAACACTAGTGTAACCACACACATCTACTCAGAAAAGACCATGTTCTCCACCTACATGAAGAACCAGGCAAACGAGCAACTTTTCATGGACAACACGGCGGTGTCCAAGATTGAAGGTAAAGGAAAGGTAATTCTGAAGCTGACTTCTGGTCGGAAGCTCTTTCTACTGAACGTGAAGCATGTACCTGACATGCACAAGAATCTCATCTCTGGAACGGTGCTCAGCAAGAATGGCTTCGCGATTAATTTTAAGTTTGATAAGCTAGTTCTTAGGAAAAACGGGGTTTATTTGGGAAAGGGTTTTGTTAATGGTGGACTGGTCAAGATGTCTGTAATGACACTTCAGCCGAATAATGTAACTTCTGCTTTAATTTCTGAAATGAATGAAAACTCTTCTGCTTACTTGGTTGAGTCATTTACTGTTTGGCATGATCGTTTAGGACATGTCAATTATAAAACAATGTGAAAAAAGCATAACATGAATTTAATTTCGAAATTTAAAACTAACCAAGAAAAATGTGAAGTGTGCGTACAAGCCAAACTCACTAAAATTCTCTCCCCAAGAGTTTAAAGAACAACCGAACCTCTAGGTTTAATTCACACGGACTTGTGTGATCTATAATATGTGCAAACTAGAGGCGGTAAGAAATACTTTGTTACCTTCATAGATGATTGCTCAAGATACTGTTATGTATATATGTTGCATAGCAAAGATGAAGCAGTGGAAAATTTAAAGAGTTTACACTCGAAGTTAAAAACCAGTTGCAGAAAACTATCAAAGCAGCTCGAAGTGATAGAGGAGGAGAATATAATGAGCCATTTAATGCTTTCTGCAGAGAAAAATGCATTATACATCAGACAACTGCTTCCTACTCACCAGAATCTAATGGAATTGCAGAACGAAAGAAGCAAACTCTGAAAGGGATGATGAATGCGTTGTTGCAGGAATCTGGATTAGCCCAGAACATATGGGGGGAAGCTTTGCTAACCACAAACTACATCCTCAATATGATACCTCATAAGGTTACTGGTCAGTCACAATATGAACTTTGGAAAGGTACAATACCTTCACACCAATACCTCAAAGTGTGGCGGTGTCTAGTAAAAGTGGTTGTACCACCTCCTAAAAAAATCACAATTGGACTGAAAACCATACACTGTATATTCATTGGATATACGCACAACAGTAGTGCTTATAGATTTCTGGTTCATAAATCTGATATTTCAGATATCCATATAAATACAGTTATGGAATCAAGGAATGCATCATTTTTTTATCACATCTTCCCTTGTAGGAAAACTCATAAATGAACTCGTGAACAACGAGATGCAGCGACCTCAGAAGTTGAGGACGAGACGTATAGTACTATTACTATTGAGGAACTAGAACCTGAACCGGAACCCGAAGCGGAACCTAGGCGAAGCGAAATAGCTCGCAAGGATAAAACATTCGGTGAAGATTTCTTGATGGCATTTCTAGCGGAAGATGTACCAAGAACTTACTCAGAAGCCATTTCTACACATGATGCTCCTTATTGGGAGGAAGTAGTTAATACTAAAATGGACTCTATCTTGCAACATCATACTTACGAGATAGCAGATTTTCACAATCAAACGAAACACTTATGGTGTTATTGACAGGTACAAGGCTAGACTTGTGACACAAGGATTTCAATAAAAAGAAGGTTTAGATTTCTTTGATACCTACTCCCCGGTAACAAGAATAACTTCAATCTGAATGCTGATGAACGTTGTAGCCTTACGAGATCTTGAAATTCATCAGATGGATGTAAAAACTGCCTTTCTAAATGAAGATTTAGAAGAGGAGATCTATATGAAATAACCTGAAGGGTTTATTATCCCAAGACAAGAACAAAAAGTGTGTAAACTTGTGAAGTCATTATATGGACTTAAACAAGCTCCTAAGCAGTGGCATGAGAAGTTTGTACTGTGTGATGATGTTTAATGATTTTAGCATTAATCAATGTGACAAATGCATATACTACAAAATTACTTTAATAGGGTAATTTTGTTGTGTTTATAGGTGGATGATATGCTTATATTGGAAGCAACAAAGAAATCATAAATCAAACGAAAAACATGCTCAAGAGACACTTTGACATGAAAGACTTAGGTCTAGCTGATGTCATTGTGGGGATAAAAATCATCAGAACTAATGAGGGCCTCACATTGTCTCAAACCCATTATGCTGAAAATATACTTGATCGATTTAAGCAGTATTCAAATGAAACTACGAAAATTCCACTAGATCCTAAACTTTAGTTGACCAAGAATTCATGTGAACATGTGCAACAAGTGGAGTATGCAAGAGTAATTGGCAGTTTAATGTACTTGACAAACTGCACAAGACCGAATTTAGCGCACTCTATAAATGTACTTAGTCACTACATAAGTAATCCATGACATAAGCATTGGAAGTGATGATCGGATTCTGCAGGTTCATCGGAGTAAGCTTCTCTAAAACAACCAAGTTTAAAAAAAAAAAATAATTAACCCAAATTTAGTATTCCCATAAATACCAATTTTTCAGTAGTTAATTCAAACCATAACAAAATGACGGAAAAACACAAATCAATTTAGACCAACTAATTCCATTAAACAATTAAACCAACAACTAATTCCAATTCAATCTCAATTCCATGATTTAGCATTTCTATCAACCTAAATACCAGGTTCTTCTAAAATGCAAACTCATAAAGCAAACATCCTAATCATCCTCTTCCTACGCAATGATTCCGTGATCACACATTCTTTTTACCTACAACACATGGAAAAAAGAGTTGCGTAAGTATTATCATAAATACTTAGTGAGACGGAATTGAGGTAAACACATTCTTTTTGGTTACATAAGCTCCACTGCTCCAAGTGCATTAAATCCACAACCAGAGATTTAACATCGAAGAAGAGCTTTTGGTCTAAACATAGTATTATTAGAAAAATAAGTCATTTTCCTACAAGCATTGAGGTAAAAGATCCATACGGACTCGATATGTTTGCTTTCTCACCTAAGAACAAGGTCGGTTTCCTCAACCGCTAAAACTTTTCAACCTCATATCAGGGACCTAGCCAGACAACATGACAACATGTCATCCCGTCAACCGGTTACATAATAAGGACAATGAATGCGATAATACTACACAATCAACCAGCATTTGACAAAGTTCAATTACCATCATAAGAAAAATCCACCAAAATCTGCAGCACAACAATCACTGTCGATCAACACACCACCAAGGTGTCGATCAACACAACAACACAAAACACAAAATTCACCATAGGGTGTCGATCGACACTACCACTAGGTGTCGTTTGACACTCAATCTCACAACACAAACCATCGCGAGTAAACAAGGGGTGTTAATCAACACTTCCTCCAAGTGTCGATCGACACTCATCACAGAAACCTGAATCGAGCCAATTACTCACGTGGCTATCAATCTCCGTTTCATCGAGCGATCAATCGCAACTATCAATCAGTAAGATTCACACACAATTCATACAGAAAACACATGAACAATAACATTAGCAATTCCATCAAATCATTCAAATCACAACCTAACATTCAATTATCCATAACCACAATTATGCACTCACCTTAGCCTTAGGGATTAGGAGATTAATCAACTACACAGTCAGCATGAATCATAGCCTCAACGAGACCAAAAGCTGCTGGTTATCCTTCTCTATCACCTAAGATTCACCAACAAGGTTTCCCCTGAAGCAAATTAGAATATTGTAATAACAGAACCGATGCGCTGACTTCAAATCAACGCTGAGGACAGACCTTACCTTATAATAATAATCAGCAATATGTATCGGAAACTAGACACAAAGAGCTTTCCAACGACCTATAAATTGTTGCCTAACTCCCTCTAGAACTCTAGAAAAACGGCCTTGAAGTGGTCTGATCACAAACTTGATTCTGCACAGACCTCACTCACGATAACAAAAATATCTCTTAGCATACACATCTGATTGACAAAACGATTTGCCTCACGGTTAGGTTAGAGAAAGGAGAGCTTACCCATAAAATTCCACCATGATCAAAACTGGTTTGATCATCCGATTCTCTTCTCCAACACAAGGCAACATAACTGCCTCTATCCCACAATTCACCAAAAATTAATTTTCTCTTATCATCTTTCCCAAAACTCTCTCAAATACTCAAACTTTCTGATTTTTCCTCTAGAATACGGCTGCTCATGGGGACAAGGGTTTTATAGACAAGACGTAGGGTCTCCATGACCCAAAACACACCAAAAACAGACATTTAATTGAACCAAACCGGTTCCGCAGAAAATGGTGTCGATCGACACCCACCACTGGTGTCGATCGATACCTACAAAAACCAATAAAAATGGTTTGCGGATATTACAACTCTCCCCCACTAACAGTATATTCGACCTCGAATCTGCCAAACCGTCCACCAAAGACCGAAAACTCTTGGTCTACCAGCCAGCACCACTCGAGATCAACACTATGATCTGAGAGACTTACATCTAATCTCATGTTTATACGCACGTTTCAGATATTTATTACCCTTAACTCATAAAATTGGGGAACCACCATCCCCTCGAGAGAACCACCATCTTTCAATACCCATATTGAGAACCACCATCCCGGATAGGTACACAGGAGAATCACCATCTCCAAAATAGCACCCAGGAGAACCACCATCTTCAAAATAAGTAATTAGGAGAACCACCATCTCCTAACACAATACACATGAGAACCACCATCTTATAAAATAATGAGTTATTCGGGGACACCTCGCCCCTAGGAAAATTCTAAGTGCCTATAAACATCTCTGAGAAGGACTACCACATGTAGTCCACAAACGATATTTTTAACCAGAAATATCAACACTAACGCAACCAACCACTGGTCAACACTAAACAACATACATATAAGGAACCGCTCAACTTATAAAACATCGAAATATAAGAAATATAAATCACCAAAAGAAATGCATAATTGTTACAACACAAACGAAAAATACATTAAACAAAACAACAATAGCACTACGTGATATATCATGTTTTTTACCCGTTTCTAGCCATGATATAAGTATGTTTTTAGAGTCTATTCGGTTTTTTCGTATTCTTTTAGAGTCATTACATGTTTTTAGACATTTGGAGCATATCTTGGGATTTGGGAGCATTTCGGAGGATCGAGGAATGATGCATTGAAAAATTCAAGTCGGATTGGAAATCCAACCTTAGTGTCTATAGACACCATCTCGGGTGTCGATCGACACCCAATTTTTACGAGGAAAATAGCAAGTTTGAAGATTTTCGTTTTTACCAATAAGTTCCATTAAATATGTTTAGACCTTATATATATATATGTTTTCTAAGCCAATTTTTAGGCTTGTGCTTTATTCTATCGAGACCTAGAGAGAGAGATTGATTCAGAGCTTTTAGGGAGATAAGTTTAGTCTCTTTCCAGAGATTTCTTCAAACCCTTTTGTATCCCTATCCTTATCTCTTTAATGCAGTATTATTCAGTTATTGTGAGTTTTTCTATTGCTATGTCTGAGTAATCGACTAGTTAGGTTTAGGGTTTTTCAAAGGCTGATGATAAATTGTTAGAATTAGATTACCTTGATAGTTTTAATTCGGATTTAGGATTGATCACCCTGATTTAGATATCTTAGGTTGATTGATAGATGCGAAAACATTGTTAGTTTGTTAGAATAGGTAAGCAAAATAACTATTCACAAAGAAATTTGGCTTAATGATTTTGTGAACAAATCGGAACTGCTCATTAATGCTTGATTAAATTTATAGAATTCGCAAAAAATTTTGGTTCTCTAGAACTTAGTCATAGATAGCTCTTGCAACGAAAGTTGATTAGCTTTACAATTGCTTTTCGAGTTCTAGAACGGTACTTAAATAAATATCTTGACAGTAATTTAGTACTTCGATTTTGAGTCATGCCTGCGAATCACCCGATGCCTAGCGCTTCAGCTCATTGAATTTTAAGAACCATAATCAACATCTGCTTGCTTAATTTTAATTGTTTTTCATTTAATCATATTTCAATTAGCTTAATTTGAATTTGGAGTTTATTGTGTGATTTCATTCCTTGTGGATTCGATCCCTAAGTAATACATCGATCTCTTAATTTGAGAGAGTATGCCAGGGTTAAATTTGAGTATATCACTACGCTAAATTTAAAGCCAGAACCACCCAAATAAAATTAAGCTCAAAATGTGACCTACTTGTTGAACCACTTACTGAACTTTAATTTCATCTTTGCCTAAGCCCCCAAGTCTCCTCCTTAGTATCAGCACAATCCCAAAAATCTCTCAACAAGGGAATCTTCATCCGACGCACCACCTTGACTCTGCTCTCGAGAATCTTCACAGGTCTCGCCGCCACAGACAAATCAGGCTAAAGATCTTCTAGATACTTAGCCTCCAATTCTTCCAAAGTATGCAGGCACTTTTTCACCATCGATACATGAAATACCTTATGAAATGCCTTCACAACATGGCCATCTTGAGATACACTCTATATTCAACCATAAACTCCAACTCTCTCCTCCTCTTATCGGCATAACTCCTCTGCCGATTATGAGCCTCCTTCATTTTCAACTTTAAAACACGGATCTTCTCTGTCGTTTCCTAAAAAAAAAACTCGCACTAAAAATGCTCTGTTCCCCTCTTGAGTCTACGATAATGGTGTCCTACACGACCTCCCATATAAAGCCTCATATGGAGCATCCCTATATTCGCCTGAAAACTGATATTGCATGCAAATTCAGCCAGACACAAGTGATCCGCCCAATGACCACCCCAAACTAGAAAAGACATCCTTAGCAAACCCTCCAATGTCTGAATCGTCCCCTCAGACCGCCCATCTGTCTGAGGATGATAGGTTATACTTATATGCACCTTAATGCCATCTCAGCCTAATACGCCCTCCAAAACTCCAACGTGAACTTAGGATCCCTGTCTCACACAATACTAGTTGGCACTCCCTGCAGCCTCACCATTTCCTTCACATACTTCTTAGCCAAAATTGTTGCTCCCTCGGTCATCTTAATGGTCAGAAAATATGCTGACCTAATCAGACGATCCACCATCAACCAGATAGCATCAATCATCCGCGAGTCAGGTAATCCCACCTCGAAATTCATCATAATCATATCCCACCTCCACTTGGGAATGGGCACCTCTGCATCAACCCACTCGGAACCTAATGCACCGCCTTCACTAGCAGACACGTATCGCACGTTGCAACCCACTAGCCGATATTACTCGGAATCACATACCCGATTATTGAGGTCTATATCTAGTTGCATGATTATGCCATGATCATATATTGATTACTTATACTTATACCGACATCATCACACTCTTTGGACGTCTCCCTCAAGCTAATGATACCGCTACCACTCCTCTCTCAGGACGTCTCCCTCAAGTTCTAGTATATAGGAAAAACACTTTTTTAGAGTAAACAATTCATACGTGTACAAACACATGATGACTAGAACTACCTCCCGTGATACCAACCTGCCATTCCATACCCAGGCATATCATCTCTACTCCGACTGAATACTTGGCCAACGTAACTAACCCTCCTCACGGTCTCTTCATGACTTTTGAAGCTCATCACTAACCCTATATTTATATGCACATTCAGACATTTATTACTCCTAACTCATTACCACACCTCCTCTTACTCGTAAGAGCGCATCCTTTGAGCTTAGGATATCCAGGGAAACCACCATCCCCTCGAGAGAATCACCGTCTCTCAGTACTTATACTAGAAACCACCATCCCAAATAAGTACCCAGGAGTACCACCGTCTCCAACATAATGAGTTACACGGGGACACCATGGCCCCCTAGAGTAATAAACTCAAAACGCCTATAAACATCAAAGATTAGAACTGTCTTAAGAGGTCCAAACTAACTCCTCAACATCTCATACAGCTTCGCAAAACTATCCTCGCACTCCTGCGACCATACCATGGGGACATCCTTCCCGGTCAATTTGTCATAGACAGAGTGCCATACTCGCAAATCCCTTGACGAACCTCCAGCCGAATTTAGTATTCTCATAAATACCAATTCTCAACAGTTAATTCAAACCATCACTAACCAGCAAAAAAGACAAATAATTTTAGACCAACTAATTCCATTAAACAATTAATCCAACAACCTAATCATCAATTCAATCTCAATTCCATAACCGAGCATTTCTAGCAACCTAAACACGAGGTTCTACTAAAATGCAAACTCATAAAGCAAACATCCTAATCATCCTCTTCCTACGCCATGATTCCGCGATCACACATTCTTTTTACCTGCAGCACATGAAACAAAGAGTTGCGTAAGTATTATCATAAATACTTAGTGAGGCGGTCATCCCGTAAACCGTTTACATAATAATACTACAAAATCAACCAACATTTCATAACGTTCAATTACCATAATAAGAATAATCCACCAAAATTTGCAATGCAGTAATCAGTGTTGGTCTACATGATATGCTCTAATTTCCTTAGAGCTACTCTCTCAAATTAAGAGATTGCGTGCAGTACTTAGGGTATCGAATCCACAGGGAATCAGGGAGACAATAGATTTAAAAAGTTCAGATTAAGCTAAGCAAAATGATTATACAGTAAAACTGTTGCAGAAACAATAAATCAGGATGATTGCAAGTGATTTAAATTCAATAAGGAGACAAACGCTAAGCCTTAGGGAATTCGTAGGATTAATTCTAAATTGAAAAATAAAGTTACTATTAGGTTTTGGCGTTTCGGCTTATTCCTACCTCCACTCTTGGTAAGTGAGAAAATTTATATCTGCTCTTTGAAAGTGTGCTTATTCATGCCTCCACTTCATATAATTAGGCTTATAAATACCTACTATTTGAAAGTATGCTTAATCGTACCTCCACTCCATATAGTTAGGCTTATAAATACCTGGCGAGTTACGGAGTTAATTTGTTTGCTAATAGAGTTGACTTAATCACTAAAACAAGATTTATGAGTCATATTTGTTTGTTTATTATTATTATTTTTAATCATGTTTCAATAAAAATGACTTCATTTTTATTTTCAATGTAATTGTTTAAAGAACACATTTTTATGATGTCATTTTATTAGGAAAACAAAATCCTATAATTGATTTCACACATTGGAATTTTATTAGGAAAACAAAACCCTAAAATCGTACCAATTAAAATTAATTTCACACGTTTGGGTTTTCTTAGAAAAATAAAACCCTAAAATCGTACCAATTACAGTTATAGGGTTTTGTTTTCCTAATAAAACGACATCAAAAAATGATTTTTAACCAATTACAGTAACAACAAAAGCAACGTCATTTATATTGAAAAAATTAAAATCAACAAACAAATCTAACTCATAAATCTCGTTTTAGTGAATAAGTTGTCTAGTCAACTCAATTAACAGACAAACTATAATCCTAACTATATAAAGTACATGTATGATTAGGCACACTTTCAAAGACCAGGTATTTATAAGCTTAACTATATGAAATGGGGATACGAATAAGCACACTTTTAAAGATCAAGTATACATTTTCTCACTTACTTAGAGTAGAGATAGGAATAAGCCGAAACGCCATTAGGATTGATGAAGTGCAATTCTAGAACTCGAAACTAATGTAAAACAAACCAATTGTCGTTGCGAATATTATCTATGTTTAAACCCTAGAAAACCAACTGTCATTGTGAAGTCAAATTAATCTAAACAAGCATTTAAATCAGGTTCGATTTTTCACAAAGATCCAAAGCCAACTGTCGTTGCGAATCGAATCTTTGCTCACCTATGATTCAGTTCAGGTAATTCAATATTGTTGTCGCATCTACTAAGCAACCTAAGATATCTAATTCAGGCCTAAATCAGAGTTCAAAGCAATCAAGGTGAAGAATAGAAATATGAATGCAATATCCCAATAGTAAATAGATTCTAACAACTCTTTATTATCCTTTGAAAAAACTTAAAACCTAACATAGACATGAATAATAAAATCCTAGTATAAAATATCTCTTAGAAAATAAAGCTCAGCCTAAACAATGGCTTAAAGCATCCATATATAGGGTACAAAAACGTCATGGGCTTAATTGCAAACATCTAAGCCTTTCTGAGCAAAAACGGAAATCTTCTAGTTCTAAAATTCTGGTCTGTCCGAAGGTCGTGTCGAGCGACACCGTTAGCTTGTCGATCGACAATCCATATAATCTTTGTGTCGAGCGACACCATCTCCTCTGTCGCTCGATATAGCCTTGAAATCTTCAATCTGAACTTGCAACTTTGACTGCTCGTTCCACAATGCTCCAAAATGATCCAGTAAATACCAATTATGCTCCAAACGTCCTTGTACCTAATAATAAATACCAAAGACTCGAAAACACCAAAGGACTCAAGAAAATGGACTTATATCATAGTTAAAAACCGGTAAAACCAATCAACCGGTTACCTAATAAGGACAATGAATGCCACAATACTACACAGTCAACCAGCATTTCACAACGTTCAATTACCATAATAAGAACAATCCACCAAAATCTGCAACGTAGCAATCAGTTTCGATCGACACAACAACACAAAACACAGAATTCACAATAGGGTGTCGATCGACACTTCCTCCAGGTGTCGATTGACACTCATCGCATAAACCTAAATCGAGCCAACCCCTCACGTGGCTCGACTCCGTTTCATCGAGCGATCAATCTCAACGATCAAACAATATGATTCACACACAATTCATTCACAAAACACAGGAACAATAACATTAGCAATTCCATCAAATCATTCAAATCACAACCTAACATCCAATTATTCATAATCACAATCGCACACTCACCTTAGCCTTAGGGATTAGGAGATTAATCAACTACACACCCAGCACGAATCACAGCCTCAACGAGACCAAAAGCTACTGGTTATCCTTCTTTATCACCTAAGACTCACCAACAAGGTTTCCCCTAAACCAAATTAGAATATTCTGAAAAACAGAACCTACATGCTGACTTCAAATCAATGCCGAGGACAAACTTTACCTCATAATAACAATTGGAAATATGATTCGGAAACTAGACACGAAGAGCTTTGCAACGATCTATAAATCGTCGCCTAACTCCCTCTATAACTCCTGAAAAACGGTTTCGAAGTGTAATCATCAGAGACCCGATTCTGCACAGACCTCACTCACGAAAACAAAGATATCTCTTAGCATACACATGATTTTCCTCACGGGTAGGTAAGAGAAAGGAGAACTTTCCCATAAAACTCCACCATGATCAAAACTGGTTTGATCATCCAATCCTCTTCTCCAATACAAGGCAATATAACTTCCTCTATCCCACAATTCACCAAAAATCAATTCTCACTTCTCATCTTCCCCCAAACTCTCTCAAACACTCAAACTTTCTGATTTTTCCTCTAGAATACGGCTGCTCATGAGCACAAGGGTTTTATAGCCAAGACCTAGGGTCTCCATGACCCAAACCGCACCAAAACCATACATTTAATTGAACCAAACCGGTTCCGCAGAACATGGTGTCGATCAACACCCACCACTGGTGTCGATCGACACCCACAAAAACCAATAAAAATGGTTTGCGGATATTACATTCTCAATCTCTCATGTCTATGCAGAGCAGATGCCAAAAAGCACCCGCAGTGGCTTCCTCTCCTCAGCTTCGATGCTGCCACGTATTGTCCACATGTTGAAGTTAAGGAAGCTTGTTGTTCTGATCTCAATTACATGTGTTAAAATTTCATTATCATTTGTTGTAATAATCCGTAAAACCCACTGTAAGCCCATTGGATTTTATTAATCAAAATCATAGTCGACAAAAGAAAAAAAAAAAATAAAGCCCAAAAAAAGAAAGAAAAAGAATTCAACTCATTTCATAAAACAATTAACTAAAGTCATAAAGCCCACTTATTTTTTTTTGATATAACTTTTGAATGTGGTTGGAGCTTCTTACAATCAGAAATATATGGTTCGGGTACAGTATTGGAAAGAAATAGATGCTAGAATTACTAATGGTGAAATTAGTACTATAAAAGAGACAAAATTAAGAATTTTCTTTTGAAAAACCTGAAAATACTCAGTGGGGTTCTCACATGGTTTTGAAGACCGGATTGGCCGGTCGAATCAGTTCAACCAGGGATCATTTATAAAACCGAGGTAGGATCAAGTTTAAAATCAAATTCTAATTGAACCGCTAAAACCGGTCAAAAACCAGTTGAACCGGTGATCCGATTTGATGTATTAATCCGGTCTAGCATAATTTAAACAATAATTTGAAGTTTTTTGGAAGTTGTTAGGGGTTAGAGTTAATAATTAAATGACATTTGTTAGATTGAATTCAAAATAGTTGTCTTTTTAAAAGAAAAAAAAAATCACATTCCTTTCTTTTTGTAACTTCTAAAGTCTATGGAAAACAAAAGTCGCATAGAACTATTCTCAAATTTTGAAGAAAAGACAACGTGATTTTTATGTCACTCAATTATTTGTTATTGGTTTTAGATTTAATTATTTGTTATGTCACTCAATTTTCAACACTAACTTGAGATTTGTAACCATTTACTTGTTCAGTTGTTCTTTATTCTTTGTACTATTATATGTCTTACTATACTCATAAATTTTATACTGATGATCATAGAAAAAATTATGTTTATTTTATATAGCATATAATTATTATTAGTCTTTTATAGTTTGTGTATATGCCCATGTAGTAGTTATTACGTGATATTGAAATTTATTTTAGTGTGTTTTTCTCTACTTTCATTCTTGCATTGTCTATTTTTTTCTTATTTTCATATATACATGTTTTATTTAATTAAAAATCAGAAAATGTAAAAATCTGGTTCGACCGGTTAGACTGGTCCAACCATCCATCCAGCTACTACGCCGAGTCGGTGCTCGTCCGGTTTTTAAAACATTGGGTTCTCATTATAAAAAATTATTGCATTTGGTTAGTTTGTATTCTCCTATAGTCAAAGTTCTTGAGCATATAGAAAATGAAGGCATAAAGGACGTGAAGAGACGCCAAGCACATGGTTTAACTGTGTGTTCTATTTGCAACTGATGTTACTTATTCTATAGGATTAACTGAGAATTTGTTGATGGCCTTGCAAAAGAAAGATCAAGGCATTTTAAATGCTATGTCATTAGTAGAATCTACTTCGCGAGAATTACAGAAGGTTAGAGATGATGGTTGGAATTCACTTATGCTTGAAGTTTCTTCTTTTTGTGAGAAACATAATGCTTACAAGCTCATAATGGAAGAAGATTTTATCGATCCACGGATACCAAAGAAGAAAACCAACATAACTAATCTACATCACTATAAGGTTAATTGCATTACCACAATTCTTGATTTGTAGCTACAGGAGTTTAACGATCGTTTTACTGAGGTAAACACTGATTTACTCATTTGTGTGGCTTTTTAAAGTCCTTTTGATGGGTTTCCTAGATTTGACAAGTCTATGTTGATGAAATTGGCTAAATTCTATTCATATGATTTTAGTTTCATGGAATGTTTATCTCTTGAGCAACAACTTAGAATTTACATTAATAATGTACGACAAAATAAGCGTTTCAAACATTTGAAGAATCTTGCAAATCTTACTTGTTTGATGGTAGATATATTGGTTATAATCACATTCGACACATATTTATTTTAACCACATTCGACACATATTTATTTTAAGTGTATATATTGGTTATAATCAATAAATATATAAGGCATTCTAAATGTATTTACATTTAAAATTAATAGTATTATAATGAACAAATTCACATATGAAAACTAACGGTTTTAATATGAATTATTTACAACCGATGCAATTATATAAACTGATACAAATATGTAACATCAATTACGGCAAGCATCACAAATATTTACATCATTTCTAGTAATTGACTCATAATAGTATCACTTACTATAATCGATGGAAATATTTCTATCGATATTTATAATTGACACATTAATTTGCACCGCCACTTTTCTTATCGATTATATAAAGTGATGGTAATACACTTGTATCATTCAATAACCGATGTAAACATGAAAATAAGTGATGCTCCTCACCTCATTTTTTTGTAGTGCATGAGCTATATTGACTTTGGTATCCCGAGTCACACGTCTGTGGAGTTTGTGCTACAACATCATCGTTGCCGAAACTATAGACATGCACTTATAATGTCATTGAGGAGGTTATTGATGTGGAAGGGAACACGATCAGGAGAGGACGTGGTTTTGTGGCGTAAGAAAGACAGTAAATTCCAATCAATGTTCAACTCAAGGAAAAATGGCCACAACTTCGTGTTGCGCAACCTACTATGGCATGGTGGAAAAGTATATGGTTCTTGTGCACTACACCGAAATATTCTTTTCTCACATGGCTTGCAGTCCACGATCGATTATCAACGGGTGACCGCATGCTCAGTCCACCAGAATGTTGGAGCTTATGGGGCTTGCATATTCAGTCAAGGTACTATCGAAACCCAAAATCACCCCCATTTCAAGTGTCGATTCTCCAGTCATATATGGAGCAGCTTGGTTTGAAGTCTTTTAGCTCACAAGTATACAACTGATTGGGAATGTTTCATTGAGCTTTTGGTGGATGATTCACTAGACAAAACCATTCAGTTTTTGATGCGATACGCATTTCAAACCACCATTCATTCACACAATTTGGAGAGAACGTAACATTCGACGATATGGAGGAATCCCTCTCATGGTTAAGCAGCTAATCTAGTTCATCGACAAGCAAATCTGCAATTGATTATACACTATACGATGTACGAGAAATCGCCGGTTCGAAAGCGGAATGGAAGCATGCTCTGCTTCACGATGATATTTGTATCTCAATTGTGAACGCGACATTTATTTTATTTTAAATAATTGATGCACTTATTGTAAAAACATTTTTTGTTGTTGTTAAATTTTATTCAAAAACAATGCATTTGTTGTAAAACGATTTTTTTTTGTTTGAATAAATTTTACATTCATTTCAAAAAAAAAATGTTATTTTTTTTGTTTAAGTAAATTTGATATTCAATTTAAAACAAAAATCAGTTGTTCAAAAACAAAATTAATCCAATTTTTTGTGAAGCCATTGTGCATTTTGATTGAAGTGACTGTAATTTGGTTTCGTCTCGTCCCTTTGATAACAAACATACAATAAAACTGGATTAACAAAAAAAAAGTACTTTAATAACAATTATAGTAACATACAATAAAGAAAAATTCCCTAAAATGCCACATTTTGAAGTTTTGTTTCCAAAAATATCATTAATTTTTAAAAGTTTCAAAACTACCACTTTTAAAAAAAAAAATTCAAAAGTTCGAAAAATACCACAAACACAAAAATTGATTTTTAAAGGTTTTAAATTTAAATTTTTGGGTTTGGGTTAACCATTGTACAATTAAGTTATAGTTTTAGGGGTTATGATGTAGGTTTAAGGTTTATGGTTTAGTTTGAAATATTTAAAGTTAATTTTAATTTTGTGGTATATAAGAATTTTTGAAATAATAGTATTTTTGGAACTTTTAAAAATTGGTGGTAGTTTTGGAAACAAAACTTAAAAGTGTTGTATTTTTGAAAATTGCCCTACAATAAAAATACTAATCGGTGGCTTCATAATAGGGCATATCTAAAACATACCGCCATTTTTGAAAAATACCACCATTCTATTGTTCAATGTTTCAAAAATACTACAAAACTAAAATGAAGTTTTAACATCAAAACTAAATCCTAAACCCCAAATCCAAACCCTAAAACCTCAAATTCAAATTCTACTTCTTAAAACTAAAGCCTAATTTGGAAATATTTAATTCAAACAAAAATTTAAACTATAAATCTATTAAAAATTAATTTAAAAAATGATATTTTTGGAACTATTGAAAAAGTGGTATTTTTTTGACTTAAAAAAAATGGTAGCATTTTAAGGATTTGCCCATTTTAGGCTTGACCCAAAGAATAGGCGTTTATAATGCCGAAGAAAAGCGGCAGGCACTTGACTTCCTTTCGATGTTTCTGTAAAGAGTCCACTGTGAAGCAATATTTTCCAAATCAAAATCTGTGACAGTGAATCATCTTCTTCCTTGTACCAATTTCCCTCTCGATTTCTACTTGGGAAAAGCAGAGATCGATTGCGACCCTAGGATGTGACTATATCTATAGAGAGAGAGAGAAGCAATGGTGAAGCCGTCGACGAGTGTATGGGCAACAATGCAGAAGAAGAGATGGCATCTGATGATTCTATTGGTTTTATCTGTATCAAGCGTTGGAATGATTCTCGTCAGATCTAGCTTTGATTCCTGCAGTCTTAGCGGAAAGCTATGCGGTCGATTCGTGGTCGATATCAGAAGTGAAGACGTGAAGATCAGATCTCCTCTCAGTTTCATGAAATCGAAGCTCGCATTGCTTGTCTCTCACGAGCTCTCTCTCTCAGGTGATCTTACTTTATCTGGATTCTCTAGGCAAATTCGGTTTTGGAAGTGATCAAGTTAGTGTGTGCGATTTTTAGGTGGACCTTTACTGTTAATGGAATTAGCTTTTTTATTGAGAGGAGTTGATGCTCAAGTTGTTTGGATCACGAATCAGAAACCAATTGTAGAAGATGAAATGATTAAAGTTTTACAACACAAGATGTTGGATCGAGGAGTGCAGGTTGATAATAACTTCATTACCTCCTGCAAATTTACTCTATAATGATTTTTTTGAATCTCTTTCAGGTCATCTCAGGGAAGAGTCAGAAAGCTATAGATGCAGCTCTCAAGTCTGATTTGGTTGTTTTGAATACTGCTGTTGCGGGGAAATGGCTTGATGCACTTCTCAAGGATAATAATGTTCCTAAACTTCTTCCTAAAATCCTTTGGTGGATACATGAGATGAGAGGTCATTATTTTAAACCAGAGTTAGTCCAGCACCTCCCTTTTGTTGCAGGCGCCATGATTGATTCGCACGCAACAGCTGAATACAGGAACAACAGAACTCATGATCGCTTAGGGTCAGTTTCCTCTCTTTATTCCTTATACAGTCAACTATGTAGAGTCTTGCGACATTTCGGTTCTTATCTTGGTTTCTAACAGTCTCTACTCTCAACTGTTGTAACACAGGATTAAAATGCCTAAAACTTATGTGGTGCACCTAGGAAATAGCAAGGAGTTGATGGAAGTAGCTGAAGATAGTTTTGCTAAGAGAGTTCTGCGTGAGCAAGTTCGAGAATCTCTTGGACTGCGGAATGAAGACATACTATTTGGCATCATTAATAGTAAGCCATCTCTTACACTCTTTCTCGTCTTTTTGTTTCTTCAAAAGGCCCAAAACTTACTCAATTTGCTTATGTCTTGTTGCTTCTCTTATTGCAGGTGTATCTCGAGGAAAGGGCCAAGACCTATTCCTCCGAGCATTCCATGAGAGTCTTAAAATAATCAAAGAGAGAAATAAACTTGAGGTACCAACAATGCATGCAGTTGTAGTAGGAAGCGACATGAGCGCACAGACGAAATTCGAGACAGAGCTACGCAACTTTGTCCGAGAGAAGAAACTTGAGAAAACTGTCCACTTTCTCAACAAAACAATGAAAGTAGCACCATATCTAGCAGCCATTGACGTTCTTGTCCAAAACTCCCAAGCCAGGGGAGAATGCTTCGGGAGGATAACAATCGAAGCCATGGCCTTTAAGCTTCCTGTACTTGGTACTGCAGCAGGAGGAACAATGGAGATTGTAGTGAACAGAACAACTGGTCTACTACACAATACTGGTAAAGATGGCGTATTACCTCTTGCTCGAAATATCGTAAAGCTGGCGACGAATGCTAAGATGAGGATGGCAATGGGGAAGAAAGGGTATGAGAGGGTAAAAGAGATGTTTTTGGAACATCACATGTCTCATCGAATAGCTTCTGTGCTTAGAGAAGTATTGCAACACGCTAAAATTCACTCACGAACAAAAAATTCGGATCATTTAACATAATTTAGCAATGAAATGCCAATGTTAACTAGGTGACTCCCCGCGTTATACGCGGTTTAAATATTATTTGATTATTTTCTGTATCAAATTGAATAAAAACTATTATTTTGAATACAAATATCAATTTGGTTAAGATCGTGTGAATTTTCTAATTTATAAATAATACTATCTCAAGTAAAATATAATCTGGTATGGTTTTATTTGAATTTGTGTTGCATTTAACCAAAATATCATTTTTCTGAGATAAAGGTTTTAGCTCAATTTCTCTTCTTCTTCTTCTTCTTCTTCTTTTTTGTTTTTTGTTTTTGTTTGATTCAATATTCAATCTAGGTTTTTGATTAAATATTTTTTTAGTATAACATAAATAATAAGAATGTTCACATTGATATTTTTTCACTTATCTATAAATTTTAAATAAAAGATATGTGTTTTATTATACAAAATATATATCATATTTTAAAGAGTAGTTACTCATTTAATATATGAATTTTGTAATATGGGAAATTTTTGTCACAACACATAATATAATATTTTTCTAAGAAAACTTGGTAAGTATTTGTTATAAAATATTTTTTTTCACAAATTTTATTGTGACGAAATTAATTTGTAAACAATTTTCAATAAAAAAAATTATTATAAAATATTGGTGAAATTTATTTTTGCTTTATTTATGGAATATATGTCTCTTATTACTTTCTCATTAACAATTTATGGAAATATAAAAGGTTTGGTAGAAGATTTGGTCATGATTAATTTCAATTTAAAATAAAAAAACTCTTTGTACAGATTTGACATGGTATCTTTTTCTTATTAATGTTACATTTCTTCTTGGTGAGAGTGATTGCGGAGATGATGGTAAAATAAAAATGTTAGAGAGATTTTTATCTCTAACAAATATATTTGATTCACAACAAAAGAAAATGTATTTTTATTTAGTTTGTTTGAAAATTTCTATATCATTTTTTGTGGTCATTAAATTCTGAAATGATAAAAATGTCAACTGAAAGTTGAAAGATTTAATTTTATGACAAATTAAAAACGGCATACTAAATAGTTAAATTTTAGAATGATAAGAAATAATAGTATTCTATACTTGTTTTTAAGTAGGCGATCATATGAAATTGTCTCGTTTGATCTTGTACAAATAAAATTAAATAATTTATGTATAACGTTATAAAAATAATAGATATAATAAGAACAAAATATTAAAAATGATATCATAGAGGAAACCCATGTTTTGAAAAGTGATTTGGAAACAAGAGAAGAAAAAGGTAGAGCATGATCACTAATCTTACACGTCTACTAATATATATACACGATACTGTGATGTTCACGTTAGGAAATTATATAATTTTTAAGAGACCTCACATTTGTGCATTAATTAAATAGTTAACTATAAATAAATTTTGTAATTTGACTTATTAATTTTTTTTGCCATGTCACATTTTATTGATTGTCATGTCACATTTTAATGATTGTCATGTCATCATTTTTAGAGAAATCATCTCTCTAATAATGTATAGGGGATTTCAACGAAATTTCAAAATTTTCAGTTAGTTTTGGTGAAATTTAAAGCATCGGGCCCTAATGGTTTTCAACCGGTGTTTTATCAAGAATGTTGGGAGGTGATCGGTGAATCGGTAATTCAATTTGTTCTTGAGTTTTTTGAATCTGGTATTCTGCCAAAAGATACAAATGATGCAATTTTAGTGCTAATCCCCAAGATAGATGGCCCGGAAAGAATTACACAGTTTCGTCCGATCAGTCTCTGTAATGTATTGTTTAAAGTGATTACAAAGACTCTGGTGGGCAAGTGGAAGGAAGTTATGACAAAATTAATCGGACTAGCCCAGTCTAGTTTCATACCTAGAAGGTTGAGCACGGATAATATTGTTATAGTCCAAGAAGCAGTTCATTCTATGAGACGAAAGAAAGGGCGTAAGGGATGGATGTTGTTAAAACTTGACCTAGAAAAGGCTTATGATAGAGTGCGATGGGATTTTTTGGAAGATTCGTTGATGGTAGCTGGACTTTCAAACACATGGGTTCAGTGGATTATACAGTGCGTGTCGGGACCGTCAATGAGTTTGCTTTGAAATGGGGAGAAACCGAAGCATTTAAACCATCGCGAGGACTAAGACAAGGAGATCCGTTCTCCCTGCATTTATTTGTTCTATGTATGGAACGTCTTTGCCACTTCATTGAGGTGGCTATAGCGGAGAATTAGTGGAAGCCGATAAGTTTTTCTAGAGGGGGTTCGAAATTATCACATATTTGTTTTGCAGATGATTTGATATTGTTTGCGAAAGCATCGGTGGCTCATATTCGAGTTATACGAAGTTTGTTAGAAAGTTTTTGCTTAGCTTCAGGTCAAAGGGTCAGGCTCGAGAAATCTAAGATATTTTTTTCGGAGAATGTGTCGCGTGATTTGGGGAGACAAATTAGTGAAGAGAGTGGTATTGCGGTTACTTGTGACTTGGGGAAGTATTTGTGAATACCAATTCTGTTGCGTCGAATTAATAAAGATACGTTTGGAGATGTTTTGACTAGAGTCTCATCGCTTCTGTCGAGGTGGATGATAAGCTTTGTCGGAAGGGTTACGCTTACCAAGTCAGTTATTGCGTCGATACTAATCTGTTCCATGAGCACTATCAAGCTTCCCGAGAGTACTTTAAACTGGCTTGATAAAATGGCAAGAGACTTTGTTTGGGGGTCTACAGTGGAGCAACGGAGACAACATTTGGTGAATTGGGATCATGTGTGCTTATCGAAAGCGAATGGTGGCTTGGGACGAGGAAATCGAGTGCCATAAATAAAGCTCTGCTTGCGAAAGTGGGTTGGAGAATGATTAATGATAGAACCAATTTTATGGGCAAGAGTACTTCGGAGTAAGTATAAAGTGGGTTCAATCTATGATCGGGGTTGGACACAAGTTGAGAGCAATTAGTCGTCGACGTGGAGGAGTGTGTGTATGGGGTTTAGAGAGGTGATTTATTGTGGACAGAGTTAGGTGATTGGAGACGGTCCGGAGATTAATTTTTGGTCTGACAGATGGTTGAGTGGGACACATCTCTCGGTGTTGGTGCTAGGACAATTACCCGATGGTTATGATATGGTGAAAGCTCAAGACTTATGGCTTAACGACACTGGCTGGGACGTCAATAGAATAATGCCTTATGTTTCGGAGGAATGCCGAATACAGTTAGCGGTAGTGGTGATTGACCGGGTCACGGGAGCAAGGGATATATTATCTTGGGGAGAAAATTTGAATGGCTAGTTTATGGTGAAGTCGGCCTATTATCTTCTTACGCGGAATGAGGAGCCAAGGCCTAACTTACAACTATTTTACGATCGCATATGGAAGGTGGTGGCGCCGGAGAGGATTTGTTTGTTTTTGTGGTTAGTTGGTAATCAGGTGATTAAGACGAATCAAGAGAGATTTCGCCGACGCTTGAGTGATACGGAGACATGCCAAGTGTGTAAAGGAGGAGTTGAAACAATACTTCATGTTCTTAGGGGTTGCCCCGCTATGTTGGGAATTTTGATGAGGCATGTTTTCGGATTAGAAAGAGAGAGGCTTTCTTTTCGTACACGTTGTTTGAATGGATATATAGAAACCTAAGGGAAGGGGTGGAGACGAGTGATATATAGAAACCTAAGAGTACGATTTTTGGTGTGGCTGTGTGGTGGGCGTGGAAGTGGCGGTGTGGTAATGTGTTTGGAGATAGGCGACTTTGGAAGGATTAGTTAAGATTTATTAAGGATTGAGCTAAGGAGGTTAGTGTTGCATAAGCTAAAATTCATTCAAGGTCAGCGATGGAGGCTAGGGTGGAGAGGAGCATTCGGTAGGAATTACCGCAGCTGGGGTGGTATAAATCAAATACCGACGGTGCATCTCGAGGTAATCCGGGACCATCTACGGTGGGCGGTGTATTGCGGGAAGAGTCTGGTAGCTGGTGTGGTGGGTTTGGGGTGAATATTGGGAGATGCTCAGCACCGTTAGCGGAACTATGAGATGTTTATTATGGATTGTGCATTACTTGGGAGAAGTGTGTGGATCGGGTAGAACTAGAGGTAGATTCGGAGATGGTGGTAAGTTTTATCACGACAGGGATTTGTGATTCACATCCTTTGTCTTTTCTGGTACGCTTGTTCTATGGCTTCTTCGAAGGACTGAATAGTCCGAGTTGTTAATGTGTATAAGGAACCTAATCGCCTCGCGGACGGATTAGCAATGTATGCGTTTTCTTTACCATTTTGTTTTTATGCTTTGAATGTAGTTCCTCATGACGTTGACTCAATCTTAAATGAGGATATCAATGAGTATTCTCAATTAAGACAGTTCGATTGTAAGTTTATTTTTCTAATAATATGAGGGTCTACCCTCACCTATTCACCAAAATATATATATCCAAACTAACCAACAACCGAATCTTTCGGAACCAAACACAAATTTGGTTATTTTTGGTAAAAGTTGTTATAACCGAATTAATTGGAAAAACTGATCGGTTTGGTTCGGTTTACCCGAAATTCTAACTCTAGTTCATTTTGTCTACAGAAACAAAATTGACTGGAAAGAAAGTTTAAAACGTTTTAAACACATTTGTTTATTTATTTGTAAATCTTAATAGTGTTAGTCCATCCATATGAGGGCAGATCAAAACATCCTTTATATTATAGTTTAGTAAATCTTTTCATCCTTTTGATGATTTCGAGAAAAAATTTGTATGAAATTTCTTGACGGTTTCAAATTTCTAGATAAAAGTTTAACAAATTTTTTTTACTTTTATGATTATTTGAATTATGTAATATTTTATTTGATTGTTTGAATTAATGTTATTTAAATAATTAATGATTATATTGACAAATTACATTACTTATTGAGTTTCTTAATTGTTGTGTCATTACTTTAAACACAATCTTTTGAGATACATACAGAGTATGTATTTAGTCAAATTTAAATTTTGGGGCTTTAATGAATTCTTCAGTTATTTTGGCGCACTAATTACTCAGTCAATTTCAAAATTTTGGCGGGTTCATTACTTTTCAATTGAGTTTTAACATAGTTTCCTAAAATCTAACACATTTTGAACATCTTATTTGTATATTTAAACAAACAATGTTATCATAAACACCACAATTGTCAAGTCTAAACAAAATCAAACAAAAAACTCAAAAAGAGAGATAAAAAAATCAAAGGGAGAGAGATCATGGCAAGAAATAAGGTAAAAATTGCATGGGTAGTGAAAAACGCAAGAACAACGAGTTTGCAGAAAAGGAGGTTAGGGCTAGTGAAAAAAGTGAGAGAGTTAACCATTTTGTGTGATGTTAAGTCTTGTCTGATCATATTCAGCCCTAACGAGGCTAAACCAATGGTGTGGCCATCTGATGAGGCGGCTCGTAACCTCCTCGATGATTTCTTTGCCTTACCAGAGATTGAGAAGAAGGGGAAAGAGACGACTCTCGAGTCATACCTCGAAGAGAAGACAAAGAAGCTTCATGAGAAATTGATGAAGATTCGGAAGATGAAAATGGTTGATCAATTGATGGTGCAACAACAACATGGTCGAAGAATTGATGATTTGAATTTGAGTGAGATCTATGATTTGATATCTTTCTCAAAGGAGAAGATCATGCTCTGTAGGAAGAGGCTAAATTTCATGGAGCATCTTCCTCTTCGCGATCCACCGATGCATCCATTTGAGGCGCAATCCAAGGATCTCATTCCCACCACAAATGATGTTTTCATGATAAGAGGTGGTCTAGTTGATGAGAGAGCTAGGAATACCGATGGAGCAGCGGAAATGATTAGCATTGATTCGGTAAGGAGAATGAAACTCATTACTTGATGGATCAATGGTTTTTCCCATCTTCCGAAACACCTAGCCCCGAGATTCACCAAACAGTCTAGATGGAAATGACAACCAACGATGGTATCACAGAATAGTGACCTCCGAACGGAGCAATCGCTGGAGAAGGCAATGTTGATGCGAATGTTATTTGATATCAATGGGGTTTGGCCGGGAAAGAAGAATCATCGTTTCTAAATAATTTATCTTGTCATTTTGATTTTCCAATAGTTTGTCATTTCGGAGAGCTAATTCAACCGAACTCTCTTTGATAAAACCTATAATATTATATTGTTATCTTCAATAACATGTTATTAATCAAAAATCATTTATCTTTTTATCATTTTTAAAATATTTATTTGTTTACTTTTACAATAAGAATTTTCTTTTAACTAGCTAGCCTGTTCTTATATGAGCCCGAGAAATTATGGACCTTCAATTCACAACTCTTTATTTGTTATCTAAACAAAAATAAATTACAAAAAGTATTGTGAATTTTAGAATTCTTCCACTTCATAACTCTTGATTTATACCTTTTTTTTTGGCATCTAGATTGGAATATAATTGAACTTGAGTTTCATCGGTTACAATTGTTCATACCTAAATAAATACTCTTTATGAATGTCATATTGAATTTTATAAAATTATAGGTTTAGAATCAAGATTTATTGATAAAAAAAATAAAAATATTTATGTTACACTAGATGCTTACCCCCGCTACGCGGGGGTTTTTCTATTATCGAAAATATTTTAAGATGTTTTCAATTAATATATGTTTTAGGAGATTTTTTTTTTGTATTTGTGATTGATTTTGGTATGAAAAGTATATGAGCTTAGACTCAAACTACACCAATTTTAAGATTGGGAATTGATGTTTTTAGTTTTTCTAATCAATTACCGAGGTTGTCTGTGACACAAAAAAAATTACGTAAATAAAACGAATGATAGTTGTATGATTAGAGACCGTCATATAAGATAGGGGATATCACCAAATAGAATATTTCAGTTATGACATCGTTTGGTAAGAGATATAACTATGTTTAATAATATCTAAATGTTAAAAAAAAATGATTTTATTTATTAGTTTTCTTGGCTCTTTATTTTAAAAAATACCAATAGTACCCATAGCCTTCTTAAAGAGTTATTGGTAGATGGATTCTTAAAGTGTTTTAGAATTTTTAAAATCCAAAAATATGTTAAATTTGTAGAGAGTTTTGTGTATTTTAAAATTTTAGATATTAGAACTATAAGAATCTAATGATTTTATGAGGTATTTTCAAAATCTTGTTCAATAAGTAAAATTAGAATAAATTCATTTACCAACAACAATAGATTCTAATAGATTTATAAAATCACTAAAAACTAAACTTTTTGAATAACAATGGAATTTAAAACTCATCAAATGAAAACAGTGGATTTCATTAAGATTGTCATAATCCATAAATCAATAACAATGAATTCTAAAAATTTTAAAAATCGTGAAGAATCTTGTGTTACAATATTTTGGTGTAGAATATGGTGTTGGATTGTAGAGGGTTTTACACCAAAATTGAGATTTGGTGTTGGGTTAGAAATGCTCTTAAGAGTTAAGACAAAAACACAGGAGAGCAAAGCTTAAATGGACATGGGAAACAAATCAAATATTTCTTAAAACTTATCACCCTGAAACATGGGAACCTATTTCTTCTCGAGAGAAGTAGAAATAGTATTAAAAAAAAATTATAAAGGATTTGAGTTAATAATTGTACATTGCATTGCAGCGTTGGAGAGAGGAGTTTAGCTTAGGTTCAATGTTATAAAGATTTTATATGAGAGATTGAACACCAATTCTCTGCATCTCTCTAAGCCTCGAATTGAGGTGATAGATTCTTCCTCTTAACTCACCTGCCTCCACTTGTTGTATTGCCCAATCATAATAGATATGTGTATTGTGTCCATTTCCAATATATGCAGAAGTTGAGCATCACAGTGGATGAGCCAAGAATAGAAATTAAACCAAGAACAGAGGAAAAAACCATGACACTAGATAAAGCTGTGCGCTATGTCGTGCAACGTTTAATCACTTTTTTGCTGCAATATTTCTTCTGTAACATCCCGAAACCAAATTATGGTTTTTGGTAAGGGGTGTCGATCGACACCAAGTGTGGGTGTTGATGGACACCATGTTTTTGGTTCGGGTTCGGTTTGATTTAAATCGGCCGGTTTGTTACGGTTTGGGAACGGAAACCCTAGGTTGCGTTTATAAACACTAGGATCGTGTTTTTCCAGAGGCAGAGGCAGAAAACATAAGAGAGAAACGTTTTGGAGAGGAAAAAGTGTGAATCGAAAGGATTTTTATCCATTCTTCGTCGGTTTCACTAGGAGTTTTCGTGTGATCCTTTAAGAGTTCGTTTGCGTGGTGTTGTGGGCGTTTTCTCGGTGTTTTCGTCGGGATTCGTCGGGATTCGTTGCGGTTCAATCCTTTTTTCCTTTCAATTCGCGATTTCGAGGTGAGTGCGTGATCGTGGATATGAGACTAGATTACTAGGAGATGGAACGTTTGTTTGTGATATTTGGATTGTTTTCTGTGACTGTTCTGTGTGATTTGTGCTGTCTGTGTCGTGATGATCTCGTGCGATGAAACGGAATTCGAGTCGCGTGAGGATTTGACTCGGTTCAGGTTTTCTGCGAGAGGTGTCGATCGACACCTAGTGGTAGTGTCGATTGACACCACTGTTATATAATCGCGAGGATCGTGTACTTGAATGGAGTGTCGATCGACACCAAGTGGGTGTGGCAATCGACACCACCTGTTTTAAAATGCTGTTTTTTTTCTAATTGTTGTCACTACAAGGAAACAGGTCATTTGCCACTCCCAAAAGAGTCACAAATTCGTCACAAATGACCAATTTGCGACTACTTTGTGACAAAAATAAGTCGTTACAAAACGTGCGTCGCCAATTTTCGGCGTCGCTAATCAGTCGGAAATTAGAGACTGATTTGTGACAACATTTTTTCAGTCGCTAATTAGTGACTAATATGAGGCTTCTCGAAGGCGTGGCAAATAAGCGACTGAATTGTGACACCATGTATTAGTCGTAATTTTGTGACTAATCAGTGTCGGTTCATGTAGTCGTTAGTTAGCGACGAATACTATAGTAGTTAATTTGTGACTGATTAGCCTCTGATTTGCGACGCTTATTTTTGAAATGTTTGTTTCAGTAGTCACATATCAGTCTTATTTAGTTATGAATGCTCAAATGTAAAGAAGAAGCTATCAACATGAAACACAAACCATAGTATATATAATCAAGCATTTCAAGTTCCAAATGCTTGCAAAAGGTTTAAAGTACCAAAAGATAAAGTATTACAACTCATAAATTGTGTGTTAAAAAAGAGTGATAAGAATGAGAGGAGTCAAGTGTTGGAGGGAACTGGTTGGGAGCTGCCTTGGATCGGTGTTGTACCTTTTGGTAAAGGCGGGTCGACGACGGGTTGCTCAGTCCATTTGGTCTTCACAAACTCGCGCATCAGCTCCTCGAGTTTAGTGATCCGTTTTTGCTAACACAAAGAATGTGAAGCAGTGATTAACACAAAGAATGCATCCAGAATTGAAACAGAAAGATAAACACACACACATACATTGAGTAAGATCTCATTCTTTTGTTCAATAGTGAGGTTCCAGAGATCTCTCGGGTCAGTTTGCCTCTGTCCCGAGTAAACCTAGTAAACAAATCAAAAGAGAGGTTAAATATGAGTCTTCTAGTACTATTAAGTATCTATAGACAAACAAATTACTAACCTAGCTAACATAAACACAAAGTGGCTTCCTTAGCATTGGAGACATTCCTTTGTTCGTCACTGCTTTTCCTATACCTGAAATGTTCTTTGATCTGAGATGACCAGGAAGCTCTGAGTTTCTCCTCCCTACACATAAACATTGACATAAATCTCTTTGTTTTGATATTTTTAAATAAGATAGACTCTTAAGTTACTTTTTATTGTTACATGCAAAATTTCAGAACAAGTTTCCCTTACTCTTTGTCTCTGCTTTTCAAGCTCTTTCTGTTTCCATAGATTCTTGTACTGCTCAAGCATAGTTAAAACACGGACCTGAAGAATGGAGTGTGTTTTTGTGTATAAGATATTGATTTGCAAGCATGCAAAATAAAGTCATTGATCAGTAAAAACACTTACACCATCGTATAAGAATTCATTGCTTCTTTCATCTTCTCAAGAATAAAGAAGTAACCAAACCTGTTAACTCACTCCCATCAGCACTGCTAAACTGTGCACAACACTCAGAGTTTGATACAGCAGAACCATTTCGCCACAAAGGTGTGCCTGTTTCAATGCAGGAACAAAATATCTCAAATTTTGCAAATTGGAGCTTTAAAAACTGAGACTTGACATAAGGCTTATTCATCAGACTCCAAAACAACCACACATTAGCATTTTCATATCCAGGAAGAAAAATACATCAAGAAGTCTTAAGAAATCAACAAGAACAAAATTTAAACTTTTTTCTACCACAATTGAGAATTATAAACATAAATTCAAATCACAAGATTGTGTATTTGTTGCCTAATCCATTGATTCCTATCAGAATGAGAACAACAACACAAACAGAGACAAAGTAATGTTCTTTAAGATCATTGAACAAAAACAAAACAAAATATATATAATTCCCAAAGGTTCTTGAAGTATTTGTTGTATCTCTTCAATAATTGTGGCAATTCGTTAAAGAAAAAAGCATAATCAAATCATTTTCCCAGAAAAAGTGCATCTCACCCAAATGAAACAAAAAAGTGAATTGTTCATACAAAACTTTATCATTATCAAATCGAAATTGGAGATACAAGAACTCACTTGTAGCTCCACAATGACTTTAGCTGTCAAAGCCTTAACCATCCATGCATCAATAGCAGCAGAAACCAATGTTTCAAGGTAATCAAAGTTATGGTATTTGTGGGTTTTGTAATATAATATAGAGAACAAGAATGTTACCAGGAAGATTATTGACAAGAATACGAGCTGTGATGCAGCCGGATACTACAGAGGAACAAGAACGTTGGTTCAAATTGTCGAGAGACAAAACGAATTAGGATTTGAGGAAGACTAAACGAATTAAGGTTTCTAGGTTCGATTCGCCGTCAAGAACGAATCGAACAGAGAGAAAACAAAGAGATTCAGCGGAAGAGAACTAACCAAAAGAAGAAAAATTTTACCTGAATTCGGAAGTATCGGAGAAGAAGGTCTCTCATGAAATGAGCCTTGTTGATTCAGTAGGAATTGCATAGATCTCCTCGTACAAACCGCTTCCGACCTTATGACGAACCCAGAAGATGATTCCCACACCAAGTTGCCATGAAATCCTAATTCGTAAAAGAGAAGCGGAACAAGATTTCAAGATGCAGAAAGGAGAGAAATGGTTTGATTCGAAACTGATATAGAGAGATGAAAAGTTTTTTTGTGTGTTGATGAATCTGGGTTTGATTCGGTGAAGGACTTTGTGAGAGAGAGTTGAAGAGATGACGAAACTTAATGAAATCGACAGAGATTGATGGAGAGGTCAAGGTTCAGAACAGAAACATGAAGATTCGGTGGATTTAGGGTAAAATCGCGATGAGGTCGAGAGAAAAAATTATGTGGCTAGGGTTTGCAAATTAGATTTGGGAATTGGATCTTGAGAACTTGTTGTGATTTAGAGTCTAAAAATAAAATTTGGTGACACAAATTCGCGCTCAAATATCCAAATTTTTTTGAATATTTGGCCAAAAAAATTCAATTTTTTTAAACCAACAAATTTTCAACTTTTTTAAATCAACAAATTTTCAACAGATGTAGATATTAGTCACAAAAGAGTAACAAAATAGTTACTAATTTATGACTGATTTGAGACGATTTTAAGTTAGTCACAAATCAAATCCCTAAATATTTATATCCAAAATTTGTTTTTCTAGCATTTCCCTAAACCATATACCCCAGATAAACTGATATAACAATTATACCACCACTAACAAAGCTAATTTACAAAAACATCAACTTTACATAAACTTAGTTTAAAACTTATAAATGTTTATAACCTAAAGACCATTAATGTTGTTCTAACATCAATATTTTTTTGGAAATTGATTTACTCACTACAACCACATCGTGGCTACTTTGTCATTGGCTTTAGTACAAGCTAAATAAAACTATGAATCATAGAAGCATACATTTTGGGGTTTAATGTTTATTATTGTAAAATGGAGTGGCAAAGTAGTCACTAATCAGTCGCAAATTTACTTATGCGTCGCAAAATAGTGGTATATTTGTGACTATTTTGTGACGTTAGTATAGGTTTGAGAATCCAAAACACTAAACCCTCTATAGTCACTAAAGAGTCACAAATTCATCACTATTTTTGTTTTTTAAAATTGTTATTTTGAAACCCTAAACCCTATATGGTCACTAAAGAGTCACAAATTCGTCACTACCAATTTTTTTTATAAAAATTGTTACCTACATTTAAAAATTTGTGAAGCTTTTGTTTTGCTCTTATGGTAGTCACTAATATGTGACTGCTTTGATGGTAACAAAACAGTCGCAAATTTGTGACCACTTTATCCGTCGCTAATTAGTCTGTAATTTGTGACTACTTTGCGACTACATGAAAACCAACGAATGTCTGTCTCAAATTCGTCGCTAATTTGTTACGCTTTTATGACGAAGTTGATCAGTAACAAATTGGCGACTGTTTTACGACTGATTTTGGTGTCGTCACAAATTGGTCACTTAAGAGTCTCAATGTAGTCGCAAAAATTAGTGACTGTTTTTCAGTCACAAACAGTAGTCACTAATGGACAGTTTTCTTGTAGTGTGTGGACTGTTGTTTGATTGCTTAGAATTGATAATCTAACATTCCCTTACTATGTATCTGGTAGACGGGATGACCGCTCCACTAAGTATTTATTAAATACTTACGCATACGCAACTCTTATTACTATGTGTTAGAGGTAACAGAAATGTGTGATCGCAGAATCAAGGCCAGAGTAGAGGATGATAGGGTGCTTGTGTTATGTGTTAGTTTTGTCTAGAAGTGTGTTTGTGACAAAAAAAAAATTTGAAGGAAAATCTATCACTACTATCAAACATGAATATACATCATTTGATGTCAGTGTTCGAAAGCTGCCCAACTCAGTGTTCTTGAATATACATCATTTGATGTCAATGTACGGTAAACCATCTCTATCGCCGTCAATCCGTTAAACGTTTCCTTGGGTCCTTTGGAATTTGTGGAAAGCTCGCAATGCTTTGATCTTTGAAAATACAAGATTTGATGCTTCGGCAATTTGGTCAAAAGCTGTTGAAGATGCTACAGTATGGCTTGAAAACGCAAAACTATAGATATATATGATGCAAGTAACGAGATAATGCAATAGATATTGGCACAAGAATTCCTCAAAAATATCCATTAGATTATCTTTCAATGGTAACTTACAAGTCTACCAAATCAGAGAACTTATAAGTATCTCCTAGAAAATCTAACCTCTCATAAACTTCTCAAGACCATACAAATCTTAAAGCTTCTCTCTTGATTTCCTTACAAGGAACCATAAACCCTTTTTCTTTAGAAAACTCAAATCTTCATCTCTGGTTTTCTAAAGCAACCAACGACCTCTATTTATACAACATAGAGTCAGTGCCATACACTTTCCAATTCCTAAGATAAAAGCACTCACTACAAGAAAACATGTCGTTAGTGACTCGAATTACCGAGTGGCAAATTAGTCACAAAGATTTGCGACTCATTTGTGACTCTTTTGTGACTAAAGCGTGACTCTTTTTGACGGAGTCACAAATTAGTCGTTCATTTGCGACTCCATCCCGTAGTCGTTAACCAGTCACAAATTTGCGACTAATCTGCGACAACGATTGGTATATTTTGGTGGAGTCGCATAAGAGTCACAAATTTACGACTCCGTAGCGACTAACATTAGAGTCACAAATTAGCGACCCCTTAGTGACACATAACGGAGTCACTAATTAGCCACTTGTAACTGAGTCACAAATTAGACACATAACGGAGTCACAAATCGTTAATTAGCTACTAATTTGCAACGTTTCAGGGTTTCGTGTTATAGTAACAAAGGAGTCGCAAAATAGCCACTTGGTTGCGACTCATTACCCACTCCATATATGTTTTTGGCAAATTAAACACCATAATATAAATCTATATAAGTTAGTTTTGTATTTATGTTTTATTTCACTAATAAGTTTGTAATAAATACACAGTAGAAGTGACAAAAAAGAAAAAAAGAATTTTCGAAATTTTTTTCACCACAAATGCTTTCTTATCAACACAAAACCTATATAACTTAACTCTTCCATTTCATATTTTTGAAAACTATTCTAACTTTTTTTTATTCCTAGTGTTTTTAATGGATACAACTAAACAAATAATGAAGAAATACATTGGAAATTGATTGAAAATAAATATAGTTATTGTGGTTGGTCCAAATATTTAGGGTTTAGGATATAGGTTTGTGACTGAGTCGCAAATTAGTCACAAATTAGTCACAATATGTGACTATTTAGCCACTACTTTATGACACCGTATTCCAAGTGATTGGGTAATCATTTGGGCCCCGCAGTGAAATATTTGGGCCTTTGCGCGGTACATTTTTCCCCCTAAAACAATTTGGTTGCGACTAATTAGCGACTCATTACCGACTCTAATAGAAGATAAAGAAAACAGATCTGAATCCCAAACTCATTTCGTGATAACCCTAAGCCCAAATAAATTTTCACCTATAAGTCATCAAAATCACAAGTGTTATTCTGTGTCGGCAAACACAATTCCCAGATCCAAAATCTCTCTAACCCTAATATATTAACCCTCCCTCGTTGATAATCTGTCTCTTTTCTGTTTCGATTTCTCGATATGTCTGGTAAAAATAATTGAGGGAAAGGGGTTAAAGGAGGCCAGAAGCTTCTGTTCTCTCGGTCTCACATCCCCAATTTCAGATGTTAGAGCCAACGCCGGAGTCAATCGACATAACAACAAAGCTGCTGTAACCTCAGTCTCAGATGTGGGAGCCAACGCCGGAGAGCTCCGCCACTTAATGACGGACAAACTTGGGATTCCGCCATTGAAGGGCACCATCACAAGAAGAAGAAGAAGAAGAAGAAGAAGAAGAATCAATCAGGAGCGTAATTCTTCTTCTTCTTCTTCTTCCTCGCGAAATCCTAACGAGGTTTTGTTTCTTCGCAATTTCAATCTCTGGGTTTCAAATTTGTGCAATTTCGTTGGGTTTTTGAGTGTGTGATTTTGCGAATCCCTAATATTTGACGGGAACTTTTGGTTTTGATGTAGATTGAGAAGGATGGTAAGGTGGAGAGACTGACGGTGGAGCTGCTAAGTCTAAGAGGCAACTGATGGAGTTATTGGAGCAGAAAGATGATGAGATAAGTGAGAAGAATTCCAATATCAGGAGCTAGTTGGATAAAATTGTGAGGATTGATTCTCTCTATTTTGTGACTGATTATGTGCGTTATGCGTTATTTCCAACTGTGTAAAACTCTTATTCTTGTTATGTTTCTCAGTTAAAGCTGACTAATGCTAGTTCTGATCTTGAGGCTGAAATGTCAGCGAAGCTTGTCGAGGTTAGACTAGACTAATTTTAATGCTTCTTTCTGGTTCCTTTTCTAAAATGCAGTTCAGTTACTTTAGTGTCATTTCTTCCTTTATCAGGTTGAGAAAAATTATAACGAGAGCTCTAGCTCATTAAACTGGCATAAGGAAAGATTGAGAGAGCTCGAAACACAAATTACTTCATTACAAGAGGTATGGATGGCATATAACACTTATCCTCTTTATATCCTCTCTTTTTGTGCACTATAAGATTTACTTGTTTTTCTTCATATTCAAAGGAGCTCAGCTCTTGCAAAGATGCAGCAGCAACCAGTGAAGAGCAATACAATGCCGAACTTTTCACTGTGAGTTTATATAATACTTTATATTTTCAAACACTGTTTTTATCTTTCATAGGTGTTGGGAAAGGTAAGTATGTTATAGATCTTAGTGACGCATTTCATTTTTTTATCAGAAGCTATTTGTTTTACATTTGCAGGACCATTACCTTTCAGGAATTTGAATTTCTCATTATCACAACTAAGCTATTAGCTTAGCCTAGCTTAGCTGCTGTTAATATGTTGGTTCATTAGTAATATAACTTCTCTATTACTGTCTTCACATATTGTCTACTTGCTGTCTTGTTGGAGTAGGATAAATCTGCTATAAACTGGAGTCGGATTAGCTTGTGATCTATATGAAATAGCTTAGTTGTTTTCCACTCTGAATATGCTTTCTTATTGCATTTGAGTCTCTACAAGTATTTAAATTGTTTCAATCATCAACTGATGTTTAAACTGTTTCATTTATGTAACTTTTGTATTTTTTCTTGCTAGGTTTACTCGGGACAAAGGAAAGCTGACCCGTGTCATCCAACTCCCATAACAGACCTTACCGCCTAAGCCAGAGCCAACACTTGACAGTTTGCAAGTCTACTTCTCCAAATTCTCTCACTTCTCTCACTTTGTGTTCTGAACAATATTACTTATGCTTTTTTTTGTCAAGCTTGATGTTTGAGTAGTACTTTCTTTTGTCAAGCAATAAGCTTCATTAGTACTTTCTTTTGCTTGTAAAATCCAAACTTCTCTTCTTCTTTCTACTATGCAATTTCAAATTTATGTTATTAGTACCAAATTAGTATCATATTAGTACCAAATATGTTACTAAAAACTGACCAATTAGTTACTAGATCAAAAAATCATCATCACAATTTGGTCTCAAACAAGAGACACAATATTGATTAATTTGTGACCACTTTCTATTTTTAGATCGTAACAAAAGAGTCGCTAATACGTCTTTAATTAGTCACTCCACAGATTAGTCGTAAAGGAGTCGTAAATTAACAACTCGTAAATTTTGATGCATATTAGTCGCTAATTTGCGACTAAAATAAAGAGACAGAAGAGTCGCTAATTTGCAACTCATTTGCGACTCGAAAAATTAGCGACTCGACTATTGTGACTCCGGTTTTTGAGTCGCAAATGGCTCATTTGTGACTCTTCCCGGAGTGACTAACGACCTGTTTTCTTGTAGTGACTTTTCATTTTTGTTATTATCTCTTGAATTCCTTTCCTTCTTGTATTTCTTTTTTCCTCTTTGCTTCTACAAGCTTCTAGCATATTCTTTTTTGCTTTGAGATTTGCTAGGAAATATTTCCTCTTTGCTTCTACAAGCTTCTAGCATATTCTTTTTTGCTTTGAGATTTGCTAGGAAATATTACATCTTCATGGCTGAATTTAAATTTCCGAGAATATGGTGTTCATATTATGGTCCCCAACATGCTCCATTTAAAAGTTCAACCCCAACTTGGTCTAAACAACCCATTGGCACAATTAAATGCAACGTGAGAGTTGAATGGTGTCAAGAGAGTCTAGAGGGTGGTGCAGCCTAGATTTCTCGTGATTCTAGTGGAAGAGCTCTGTTCCATAGTTGTCGATCCTTCGCTAATTTGTCGTCTACTCTTGAGACATAATTGTGGAGCCTCATTTGGGCTATTGAAGCAACGGCTGACCTCCACAAGTTCGAGAATCTCTTGGACTGCGGAATGAAGACATACTATTTGGCATCATTAATAGTAAGCCATCTCTTACACTCTTCCTGGTCTTTTTGTTTCTTCAAAAGGCCCAAAAATTACTCAATTTGCTTTTGTCTTGGTGCTTTTCTTATTGCAGGTGTATCTCGAGGAAAGGGCCAAGACTTATTCCTCCGAGCATTCCATGAGAGTCTTAAAATAATCAAAGACAAAAATAAACTTGAGGTACCAACAATGCATGCAGTTGTAGTAGGAAGCGACATGAGCGCACAGACGAAATTCGAGACAGAGCTACGCAACTCTGTCCGAGAGAAGAAACTTGAGAAAACTGTCCACTTTCTCAACAAAACAATGAAAGTAGCACCATATCTAGCAGCCATTGACGTTCTTGTCCAAAACTCCCAAGCCAGGGGAGAATGCTTCGGGAGGATAACAATCGAAGCCATGGCCTTTAAGCTTCCTGTACTTGGTACTGCAGCAGGAGGAACAATGGAGATTGTAGTGAACAGAACAACTGGTCTACTACACAATACTGGTAAAGATGGCGTATTACCTCTCGCTCGAAATATCGTAAAGCTGGCGACGAATGCTAAGATGAGGATGGCAATGGGGAAGAAAGGGTATGAGAGGGTAAAAGAGATGTTTTTGGAACATCACATGTCTCATCGAATAGCTTCTGTGCTCAGAGAAGTATTGCAACACGCTAAAATTCACTCACGAACAAAAAATTCGGATCATTTAACATAATATAGCAATGAAATGCCAATGTTGCTTCATTTTATTGTACAATGTCTTCATGTTTCTCTTTAGTTTTTCATAGTCTTCAGATTAAAATTCGAACCAAGCTAACTGAACTGAACCAAGATATATGGTTTTCGGTTCTAAATTCGGTCACCTCAACCGAACCATCGGCAAAATTGATTTGGTTCTCGGTTCCTTTATTACCCAATTTTCAAATATTTTTAAATTCCAAACCGAATCATATAATGTTAATTTCAACAAAATTTCAAAACTTTCAGTTAGTTTTGGTAAAACTAAAATATCCGAACTAACCGCCAACCGAATCTTTCGGAACCAAAAACAAATTTGTTTATTTTTGGTAAAAGTTGTTATAACCGAATTAATTGGAACTTGATCTCTCCAAATAATAAATATCATTTCTAGGGATTCATATTGAGTTTAAGACTCATAAATGTGATCAATTTTCTTTCGCTTTTAGTGTTCACATTTTTTTTTAAAAGGGAAAAATTGATCTTATGATATTGGAGTCTCAAACGCCCGAAAATTACAATGATATTGTGTAATTCCAAACAAAGAACCAAGCTCTACATGAATCTCCGTGTACTCCACCAAGTGTTCTCCATCTCCGCATTATAGTGTTTGAAAAACTGCGTCGGTCCTCTTTCTCTCCGACATTTTTACACATATATGCACATATAATAATGAAGAAACGAATGCGTGAGGTTTGAAAGGAGGTTAAGGATTAAGGAAGTGTACCAACTAAAAATGAGCTAGCCATTCAACATCAACAGAAAGTGGTAAAAAGGATAAGAAGTCTTGAATGTTGATTTGTTTCCTTTATGTAGCATCCTTAGCGAAATATAATAAAAATCATATAGTAATCCACATGAGAACCAATGTTGTATCTACCGATTCTAGTACAAGTAGAAACTTCCTGGAGAAAATCCGATCATGAGGTATCTAAATCAATTGTCCGAAACAAACTCTATGATTTGGTTTTCGAAATCAAAACAGTGTTCCTAGAAAAGTGTCATCATTCACAACTTATTTTAACTCAATAAAATGTTTTTGAAAGAAAAATTTTAAAATTACTCAAGAAATTCAAAAAGCAAATCAAAAGAAAGAAAACATCGTTAGATAGAGAGGAATCACCCATAATTAACTCGCACCGTCCTGGTGCGAAATCAAACTGGATAAGGGTGATAATCAAACGGAAGATAGTTATAAGTAATGATAGAGATGGTACATTTGATGTTGCTTCTAATGGAGGAAATGGAAAGTGAAAGGGACACAAAACATTAGTTTTTTCCAAGAAAGTGTTGTCTTTACCTGAGTATGTGATCGATCGGCTAAGAGGGACGATCGATCAGTTGTAAAATGTCTGACAGACAGATTCTTTGAATTTGTTCACCGATCGATCGGTCTAGAGTGATGACCGATTGATTCTTTTGAATTTTGGACCGAAACAATTTCTTTCTTGTGCAACAATAAGTAATTTTATTAGAAAACAAATAAAATTTAAAATACAAGCTAGACTCTTACAAATGGCTTGCCTCCCATTAAGCGCTTATATTTAAAGTCGTTTAGCTTGACTTTACTCTTTTTTTTAGGTTTGAGGGAAAAATTCCGAGGAATTTGCGGTTCCTTCAAAGTCAAACTCTTCTCGGATAGGTACTAGATCGAACTCTCTTCTACGCATACCTCTCTCCTCCATTAGGGCCTTCCTTGTGTTGTATATCATTTGTTGGATTTCTTCTGAATCGATTTTTTTGTAGCCTTAAAGGAACTACTATCTTAAGATTCTTAATTGTCTTACCTTCATATCAAGTTGAACGAGAAAGCATCTTCAATTTCTCCCTTGAATCCTTAGTACATGGGTTTGAAGCCACTTTTTCTTCGTATATTCCTGCAAAAAGATCATTTCTAGAAGAAGCTGGATAGAATTTATGCTTATCAATCTTATTAAAGGATATTTGATAATTTTAAAAGTCAATCACGGCTTCTGTTGTGACCAGGATTCTTCTCCGAAGTATAAGTAGTCTCTCTTCACTCATTTATGAGACATAGAAGTCAGTAGGAATGACATGTTATCAAATTCGGAGTGGTATGTCACGAGCTATATCTTTTGGGGCTTTCTTTGATGAGTCTCCAAATACTATTGTGGAGTTAGATGGATCGAGCGTGCTGATCCCTAGCTTAAATGCAACATTTGAAGACATACATTAACATTAGAGACAAAATCACAGAGAGAGTTAGAAAATTCAATACCTGAGATTTTGCAAGGAAAATTGAATTGTCCTTGATCGCTTTCTTTTGGAAGTGGCTTAATTAGAATCCTTAACTTGGTAACCTTATTTCCTCCAGCTCCTAAGTTGGTAATCTCTATGTCTCCTTATCTAGCCTTAAACAAGGATGTGGTCTCATAACTTCTTCGATTGCAGAAATTCTTTAGGTTTTCCTCGACTCTTCCAGGGAGTGCGTCGTTTCTCTCTTCCATGCATCATATGTTTGTGCAACTTGCACGTCTATTTTCTTTACATACGAGCTTAACGATTCAATATTTCCCTTAAGCTCGTTGTACATATTATTCAATCTTCTTCTAAGCTCTTTAGCTAGTAGCTCTTGATTTGCGATGATCTCGTTGAGCATAGCATTGATTTTGTCTCCTTGCGGTGGGCCCTTAACCTGCTCTTGTTCCTTAGGTCAGTAAAAATTACTAAAAGGTGGCTGGAAATTGTTTCCGCCAAAGTTAGCATTTCTTCCAAATTAAGCTTGTTGGAAGTTGTTTCCACCATTGTTTCTTCAACGTCCAAAAGAGTTTCCTTGTTGGGTTCTTTCTTGAGACGGGTAAAACTAATCTTGTGGATTCTCAACATTGTGGTTCATGTATAATATATAAGAATTATTCCTGAAATTATTGAAATTTTGGTTCTGATAGTAGCCTTGGGATCCAATGTAGTTGATCTCCTCTTCTTGATCATCATTTTCGGGTTTTTTTTTTTTCAACCTTGTTGAATGCTTCACACAAATTGATAGAGCGTTGTTGCCTTTCAAGAACTGGTTCATCATTCTTAAGCTCTTCTTGTAACATCCTAACATCGGGATAGGAATCGGTTTAAGAAACTTAAAGAAATAACCACAAAATCTCTTTGGGTAAGAAATGACCCAAATGAGAAAATGGTGGAAAGGACCTTCCTACGGCCCAACAAAGGAGGGTGTGGACAAGTTCTTCCTTGAAGAGAAAGGAAGCACACGGGCTTGGCCCGTATAGTAAGGATGCAGAGAAAATTTAGGATAATGAATATTCTCCTAGGGCATTCGGTGGTGTATAAATAGTGAGCAATGAGATCTCATTATTGTACACACCAAAAATATTTCTCTCTATAGCCAAAGATAAACGCTTAGGAGCTTAAGAAGGAACTCAACGCCCCAAGTCCCTAGGAGAGCGGTTCAAAGCCAAGGTAAGGCGCGTTCGTACTTAATATATTCTTTTTCTTCTTTTCTTCATTATATTTTTCATGTAGTAGCTTATTAGTATGGGTTAAGGGTTGAGTAGATATGGGTCGAGAGAAACTCAGTGTGGTTGAGAGAACTGGCCGAAAGGCTTGATCCATGTACGTAAGTGGTATGTATGGATGGGATCCGTACGAATGCTTACGATAGAAACGGACATTGGTCGTACGTTCGTGGTAAGATGACAGACGAGTGGTCCGTACGTACGCGGTACGATGGAATGGATGGTAGTCCGTACTTCCGTGGTAGGATGACGGATGTGATCCGTACGTACTGGGTACGATGGAACAGATGATGGTCCGGTTCATGAAGTGTTCATGTATTAACGTACTGGCGTGGCCTCGGGGTTGCCTGAGTATAATGATCTAGAGATGTTATCGGTAAGGCCTCGGGGTTGTCTCGATACACCTTGCATAAGGTCAAGATGGGCAGTGTAGGAGTAGAGATCGTATCAATGCTAACCTAGAAAGCAGCTGTCCGCAGATTGGAAGGTCTTGATCAGGGATCAATACGCTCAATCCAAAACTAGCACAAGGTGGTAAGGATAAGCTTAAGCTTAGCCATATGCGTAGTGACAGAGCATCCAGATGGATCATGGCGATACAACTAAGGACTCGATGGTGTTTATGGTATATGGTCTAGATATAGACTTGATCTATAAATACGTTGGTTATGGATTGAATACATGCGCCGAGGACACGCCATGGGATTTCAACCATATGATCGAGGAAACTTGTCCTGGCTTAGGCTAAGGCAAGAGTGGCTCGTTGTTTGGAGAGAAGGACATGAACTTTAAGAAGTTCTATGGTCCTAATCACATTTCATATTGTTAGGATTGTTTAGGAAGTGTGAAATAAGGATTTACTATCATTTCCAAATTGAGTCTTTTATAGGCGTAGCTATACCATTCCCAATGAGCTACCCTGAGCCAAGTGGTTGATCCGATTGCGGCCACGGGTAAGTGGCTCGATCGATCATCATTAAATCATGGAAATAGAGCTATGGTAAGGTAAACGATTGACTGAGGATTGTCTAAGTTGAGGAAGTGCTTATTCATAGGTACTATTACGCAGAAACTACTCTACCGCAAGGTGGAATAAGATTACACCCATGTGACTTTGTGGTTACCTCTGTGGACTCATTGTATGAATAAGTATGACTAAAACAACGGCTTCTATCGAAAGAAATATCGTAATCCGCTGGTTCGCTTTTTTGCCTGGTATAGTATGCCTTAAATGTAAGTCACCACCTAGACATGATTGGGCCGAGAAAGGGTAAATGCTGCTCGATCGATCCTTAGTCAACCCGACAATAGGTCTATTGGTAAGATTAGTTTGAGAAGTGCTCGAGAGGTTCAAGCAAACTCAAGATAAGACTTATACGACCCGGGTTAGAGGAAGAACATATATCAGTTGTGAATACAAGTTGGTATCTGAGTCTTCCACAATTAATGGATAATCTTATGTGTGTATTTTTGCAGAGACGGCTACTGTATGGCAATAGATGTTGTCCTGGGTAACGTATTGAGATAGTCATGCCTACGTGAGGCCAACCATACGAGGCAAATGTATTGTGTGAAATGTTTCGGAGAACGTAGATGTATTAGAGACTAGGGTAAGATGGAAGTAGAAACATTGCTTGTGAACTGTAGGAAAGGGGCTAGAGTAGGATAGTCAGTTCACAAGGCCACCACAATTATATATTGCATAGGGCATATGTATGGACATGTGTTCCGCCTTGTTTGTGTTTGACCTGAAAGATGTCACGAAGACCTAACTTGACCAGGCGTCTTGTTGGATGAATGATGGGAAATGATATTCCGCCGACGGGCCGAATAACGGTAATCTCGTTGAGATTGTTGTTGGGAAATGATGGTTGTTTAACCAGCTAATAGGAATGTTTCTGGTTGCTCGGTGATGGTTACAGACTAAGCGTTGCCTAGGACGAATGGGAGCTTTGAGAATTGAACGGATGAATGTGAATGTCACTTGTGAAGTGGCAAGACACATAGTGCTGGGGTGCTATGTGGGAATTATAATGGTTACATGTAGTTTAGGATATGTTAAGTCGTGGAACAAAGAAAACCGTTTTACTGAGTATTCAATACTCACCCCTTACCAAAGTGGCAGGATAGGTAACCAAAGAGGTATCCGAATTAAAGCTGAGATCCTCCTCTATCCCGTGTCAAAAATTTGAGTACAATCCAACGGTGGGAACTTCATCATTTGGAGCGAAACATTTAGCGGCCATAATTTGTTTTTCTGGCCCAAAATCTATTAGTTCCTTAAAAAGACTCTCAAATCCAAAAGAACACTAAAAAGTAGCATTTTAAGCCTATATTTATATCATTTATTTATTAAAAACATAAATCATATATATTAAAAAGTAGTAAAATATAGCATATATTAGTAAGAAATCAAGCAAAAAAAATCTAAGTCGACGGAGTTAAAAAAATTATGTTAGTGGTTAAATAATTCGAGAAAGTTAAAAATCAACCAATCAAAATATAAGTCAACAGTGTAAAATAAGTTTAACATGTTTTTTTATAATTATAATTTTGGCTTTTATATAGTTATTAATTAACATAATATTGAAAAAAAAAAAACTAAAGGCGACATTTAATTTTTATTTATTTTAAGCTGATAAAATAATTTAAAATATATATAGGGCATTTATGTACTTTTGAATAACAATTTGGCTCCTCTTTGGATAACGAATAATTAAATGTTTGGTTGTTCAAAAAAAAGTATTGTTTTCCAATTTCTATAAGACAAAGTGTAGTTTTCAAGTTTTCATACCAAAAATAAATCAATGAAAATAAATAATTAATTTGACCAATTAAAATACTTTAGTCAACTGTTTAAATAAGTCAACGAAACTAAAACAATATTTAAATAAGTCAATACATATAATTAAATCAATAATATAAAAAAATAGAGGTATATTTTAATAAGCCGGCAGAGTAAAAATCAACTATACAAAACATAAATCATTAATAAATTGACAAAATTGAAAATTAAGTCGATTACCATAGAAATAAATCAATGGTTAAATAAGTTAATATATTAACAAATCAACCAAATGAAATGTAAGTTAGCAGTTTAAAATAAATTGCCAAAACTGAAGGTTAAGGAGACAAACTAAAATAAGTCAACGCTTAAATAAATGGACAAAGTACATAATGAACCAATATAAATATAAATCAAATTTTAAAATAGAGTCCATCTGTTTTTTATTTATTTATATATAGTTTAACTTTTAGATAATGATTAATCAACAAAAAAAATCATAAAATAAAAAAGAGAAATTTCATGATATGCCACTTTTTTCATGCCACTTTTCAGATATGTGATCCTTTAAAAATCTTTGCAAGAAAACCACCTTTTTTTTTAACCTAATTTATCCAAAAAAAATTTCCAGATTTTTTTTCTTTCAAATCACAAATTTGTTTCCTCCAATCTATGATCTCGTCTCTCTCTTTCTCTCTCTGCACCAAATCGTATCTCTCTCACATAACCATATTAAAAAACATGAATTTTAAAAAAAATTTACAAAACAAAAAAAAAAGATCTTGTGGATTGAAAAGAAGAAGAAGAAGGAGAATGTTCTCATAGAAAACGAAAATGCAAACAAACACACAAACGCTTTTTAAATTTTTAGGTTTATGTTAACTATTTTACATTTAGGGTATAGTTTTATGGGGTAGGGTTTAGGGTTTGAGTTTAGATTAACTATTTTATAAGGTTTATAAGGTTTTTTAAACATATTATAAAGTTTTTTAAAACAGATTATAAGATTTTTTAATGGTTTAAAAAACCTTATAATCTGTTTAGAAAATATTATAACGACGTGAAAACCTTTTTAAAACAGATTATAAGATTTTTAAAATAGATTAAAAGGTTTTACAAACAAATTATAAAGTTTTAAAAATAAAATTATAAGGTTTTTAATCAAATTATACGGTTTCTAAAAGGTTTTAAAGGTCTTATTATATTTTGTAAAACCTTATAATATGTTTAAAAAAAATCTTATTATCTGTTTTAAAAACCAATCCAAAATTATTTTTATCAAACTTACGAACAAAATCAACCAAAACGAAACAAAACCCGGATTTTTATATGAAATCAACCAAATCGAATCAAAAACTAAGATTTGTAACCCAAATCGAATCAAAAGCTGAGATTTGTAGCCAAATCGAATCAAAACTCAACCAAATTTGAAAGAATGAAAAACTAGATCTATAACCAAAAAAAAAATGATGAAATTCAATCTAGATCTAGATCTCAGAGAGAGGGGGGAGAGAGAGAGAGAGAGAGAGAGAGAGAGAGAGAGAGAGAGAGAGAGAGAGAGAGAGAGAGAGAGATTCTTCTTCTTCAACTTCATCACCACCATTTTTTAGAGAAAGAGGGAAAGAGGAAGAGAGAAGAAAAAAAGGAAAAAGAAGCAGTTTTTCGTGGGAGAGGGAGAGAGAGAAAATTTTGATGAATTTTGTCTATTTCTGTAAAAAGTGGCATGTTTGCAATATCATTTCCAAGGGTGACATTTTTGAAATTTTTTTTTTTTAAGGATGACATGTATATCATTCCCCCCAATAAAAAGTAAAAATACAATATTAAATTTCAATTTAAGTTGAATAGTATATAATTGTTTTAATTGATATACTAGTTAATTGAATATGTAGAAGGTATTTATGTATTTTTATTCAACAAAAGTATAATTTTTTAATTTCTATAGGATTAATGATAGTTTTCAAATTTTCAATAAAATTTACGATATTTATTAGAATCTCCTAAAATAATATTTAAAGTGTTAACTTAAAAAAGAAGTGTTGATTCATTTATATAATTCTGGTGCTTCTACAACAAAATCTCTTAAAATCCCCTTTAAGATAAGCCTGCTAAAAAGATAAGCATGAATGATAATGAGACACGGTCAAACCCGGAGATCTCGGAGAAGGTGGCTGTAGATCGCGGATCGTGAAAGGAATATCCTGCGAGGATGCAGGAACGGTTGAGAGATCGAGGAGGATATATAAACGCGAGAGCTGGCTTAAGGCAGGGAGACTAAAAATTATTCACTTGAGATCAAAAGAAATCATCACACAGCTTTTATAAACACATTTTTGTCATTCGATATACATTTCATATCGGAAAATCATTGTATTAATTTGATATTCGAATCATATTAAAACAAATCCATTTTATTACGTTTGATATATTTTTCTTAGGTTCATCATGAGAATCTAAACCTAAATTCCCCATTTTATTATCAAATTCATAGTTGCGGATTTTGGGATCCACACATGTCAAGACTAAAGTTGTTGTATATGTCATTGTTTTTATAATTTAAAAATCCAGACGATTTAAAAAAATAATCATTTATATATACAACGGAAAGTTGCATTGAATATACCCTTTTTTGTTTTTTTTGTTGCAAAACTACACCCCTTAATGAACAAAAAATAAAACTGCATAAAAAATTTGGAAGTCTATATCGTAATTACTTAGTAAATTAAAATCTATATATGCATAAAAAATAATTTGACAAAAAATTTGTATTGATAATTAAACTAAAAGAAATTGTGATGTTTTAAAAATAAAAGTTCACCAAATTAGGACAAAGTAAAAAAAAAAGGTGTAATTAGATTGAAAATGAATGAATCGGAAGTTTACAACAATATTTGGAAGTCTACATCGTAATTATTTAATAAATTTAAATCTATAAATGCATAAAAAATAATTTGACCAAAACTTGTTATTGATAATTAAACTGGAAGCAATTGTGATGTTTTAAAAATAAAATTTCACCAAATTAGGACAAGTTTAAAAAAGTGACAAATTAGATTGAAAATGAATGAATGAACTACATATTATTCTAGATATCAAATACTATATTTCATCACATTACATTTCGAAGTCATGTGACAATGTGGGAACATGGTAGTAGTTATTGTTCTGTATTATGTATGTATAGTCTTTATGATTATATGATTGTAATGGATTTAGGTTTTAGAGATTTGTGTTATAATGAACAGCTTTCTAGATGTTTCAATGTAGGGTTTGATTATGAAAAGTTAAGTTGACTATGAGGGGATGTAAAATCTTGAATATTATGAGTCATGTATGTCACTGACTTAGTTTATGGATTTATGAGTTAAAAATATGGGAAATGGATTGACATTACAATTTGAAAACATGTTCTTACCTTTAGGGTTAGATTTAAAGTTCATATATTACAAGATTTTAAATGTCAAATTTGCACAAAATTGTTAAATTGTGAATATATTAAATGTTTGGATGATTTATAATATATTTCATTAACAGTTATGAATAATCTTAAGAAAATAGTTGATTCAGGTTTTGAAGTGTAGACTTCCATTGCAGTATATTTCACATATGTAGACTTCCAATGCAGACTTCAATTACATTTAGTGTTTGAAGTGTAGACTTCCATTGCGATTAGGATTTCATTTTAGAGTATATGGTTTCGTAGACTTCCATTAGAAGTCTACTTAAACCGAAAATTTATTAACCTAACCGGATGTTTTTGCCTCTATATATAAACCAAATTTACAAAAAATACCTTAATTTTGTTAACGAAACCCATATCTCTCTCCAAACGGCGGGAGCCAAAAAAAAATCTCTTCATTATCTCTTTCAGATCTAGACACAACCACATTCCTCTTCAATTCATTCTCTGCTTCAGATCTAGACACAACCACATTCCTCTTCAATCTTCCTGCCTTATCTACCCACAAAACGTCAATGATGGTCGTCATGCCTCTTAGCGTATCATCTTCTTCACTCTTCTTCAGATCTGCTTCTAAAGAAGTACATGGAGAAGATTTCGGGTCCGGACGAGTCGTCATTAGAGGTCGTCCTCCACCATCTCCTTCTCTTAAAGTATTCACCACCTCCTTCTCTTAAAGTATTATCCTCCGCGGTACGGTCCGTTCCAGCTTCAGGTCCTTCTCTCTTATGATATCATGGTTTTTTATTTTTAATTTTGGTTTCAGTGTACGAACACGCAAGAAATGGCAAAGAAGGATGTCCTTTTCTCCTTTCTCCGTTGACTTCTTCTTCCTCAGATCTCCCTTTCTCAACCGTCGAACAAGGTATGTCTCTGTCTTCTTTCTTGTTCTCTCCGTTCACTAACTTACCTTTTCAGATTGATTTCTCATCAAAGCTTGTTTAATTTTGTTGTGAGATTTTGAATCTCTATCGATATCAAAGAAGCTTTGTTTTTCATTGCCGTTTCCTCCTCGCCGCCGCCTATATTCCAAATTTGTTTGTCGTCGTAAGCCTTCTTCTTTCTCCATTTTCATCTTCTTCTTTGTCCATCTTCATCTATGATCTTCTTTATATATGTTCTTCATCTATTTTATTTTGTATATGGTTTCTTGTAGATCTGGAATACGGTCGTTAACATCTTTCCTCTATTTTCTGGACTTGGAAGGTATCAGATCTATTCAATCTATTTTTAAATTTTATTTCACATTTGTTTCTAATATTTTGTTGCTTAAGACACAGATCTGAGTCTGAAAAGTAAGTTTTCCTCTCTCTATTGATTGCAAACGTCTTTTATTGTTGTCGGCAACTCAAGTCTACATTGTGACTTTGGCTGGAAGTATGCATTGTAGACTTTACGGGAAGTCTATATTGTAGACTTTTGCTTGAAGTATACATTGAAGACTTCCATAAAAGTCTACATTGTAGAATTCTTTGTACGTTTGTCTGTAGTTATTTCCTAATTAGTTACTTTATGTTGTTATCAGGTATGGGTCAATATAGCTTCACAACCGTTGCAGATTTTTGAGATGCGTTGCAGAGGTCAAATGGTCAAGGATGATGTTTTACAACTTGTTTCCATTAGTGTTCCTTTTTTTAAAATTTTGTCTTCCAACACTTCCGCCACTTCCGGTGCTCTCTTACTCTCTTCCTTGTTCTTATGTGAATTAAATTTCAAAGATGTAAAAAGTGGATTAAATTTCAAAGAAGTAAAAAGTAGATTTTTGGTTTAGGAAAAACTTGTGTAGACTTCATGGAAGTCTATGATTCAAATTCAATTTGGAAGAATTAAAAATTTATAATTTGGCGGCAATTAGGTTTAAATTTGGCGGCACTTTAAAAGAAGTAAAAAATTAGTTTAGGTTAAACTCGTGTAGATTTCCAGGAAGTCTACAAATAAAATTCAATGTCAATGAATTAAATTTTATTAAATGAGTCAATTTTAACTTAGGTTAAATTTTGGCGGCAATTTAAAAGGTAAATTTGGCGGCAAATTAAAAGAAGTAAATTTGGTGGCAAATTAAAAGAAGTAAATTTGGCGGTAATTTAAAAGAAGTAAAAAAGTTAAATTAGGTTAAACTCGTGTAGACTTTCAGGAAAGCTACTCGAGAAGTCTACACGGGAAGTCTACATAATTACCGCTATATTAACCGCTTGGTAAAGGAAACCGCTGTATTAACCGATGTGTAAAGGAAACCGCTCTTTTAACCGGTGTATTAACAAAACTGTGGGCACTTAACCGTCCATTTTAACCTACATATAAATACTCAGGTAAGACGTTTTAGGAAAAAAAAACTGTTAATCTCCCTCTCCCGCTAACGAAGATCCACGAAGACTTCCAACACATCCGCCACTTCCGGTGCTCTCTTACTCTCTTCCTTGTTTCTTTCTTCTCTTACTCTCTTCCTCTTTGAATTGGTTTATTACTCTATCTTCTTTCCTTCTTTAACTTTTCAGAACTGTTCGCCGACATCTCCAGATTCAGATCTAACCTGTGTAAGAATTTTTGGACAAGATTTTTTTTCTTTTTTTTTAGTAGATCTACATGCGGTTAAACTTTTGAAACGAAGTCGCAGACATCCGTCGTAGACTTCAAATATAAATTTCTTGATTGTTTGTGTATTTCCGGCTGATAATGGGTGAAACACGATTCCCTAAAAGACTATTTACTGTAGGTGCAGCGCCAAAGCCAGATAAAAGCATAGGATATCATTGTGGTAACACACATCTGTTTGATGCTCTTCTCGGTACTGAAAAGACCGTTGGTGCTCTACTTCCATATGAAAAAGTAGAGATTATGAAATCTAGGTTGGGAGTGATTCTCAGGTTCCATGAAATGAAATTTGGGTGGTGCTCAAGGATGGTCCACCATATGCTCACCTTGCAGTTAGAATGCAATAAGCCGAATGAGATATCGAGTCTCGTTGGTGTAAACCCTGTTAGGTTGTCGTTGATAGAGTTTCAGGAAATTACAAGTCTTCGGTGTCATCACGTTGAGAAATTGATGACACTTGAGGTTCTAGTTACTGATAAGATCAAAGATTTCTGGAAACTTCTTAGAGTAAATCAGGATTTGGGTCCATCTGTTGATGACCTAATTGCAGCTTGCAAGAGATGTCAATCCTGGTCTCGGGAAGATCGTATAAGGTTGGGATATCTTGCAATAGACTGCGGATACATTGAAGGGCGTAGACATTATCAACCCACAAATGTTTAACTTGGCGAGGCTGGTTATGGATGAAGACAAATTTCTGGGGTATCCAGGGGAAAGAGTTGCTTACAACATTCTCCTGACATCGGTGAAGGAAAAAGACTTGATGAGGAATTCATATGTTATTGAAGGTTTTGTTCAAGTACTCCAAGTGTGGGCGTACGTGTGTCTACCGGACCTTGATAACGAAATAGGAAATTCTTATCCAACCCTTCCTGAAACTCCACCGCTCCTTTCTTTTAAAGGATCTAGATATCGCAAATCTGTTTGCGATACAATAACTTCTTGGAATACTTTCTTACCTTATAAAATTTTATATTATTCATATTTGCGGCCAATTGTTCGAATTCATTTTTCTTTTTTTTTTGTAGATAAATGTTAGAGACTTTGTCTTAACGGTTGCTCTTGAGGACATGTTCCCTGTTTGGGAAGATGATGTTGATGATCCTTTGATCAAAAACATTATCATGTCACTCTATCAAGGCAACATGAACTTTGAGGATAAGCACTGGCCTGTAGAGGGTCTTCTTTTCGCTGTTGGGCAAGGTGAGAATGGTGCGTAGTAGACTTATATAGTAGACTTCCGTATTAGACATCTGCTGTAGACTTCCGTAGTAGACTTCTTTTAAGACTTGTAGACTTCTGCAGTATACTTCTTATAAGACTTGTAGACTTGTCTTGTTAACTTTGTGTTATGATTATGTGTTACACAGTCCCTGTCAAGGTTGTACTTATTAGGCAAGCAGGTGTAAAGAGCAAGAAGAGAAAGAGATCCAGTGACACTCCTGCTTCTGGTGGAGATTCATTGGCCCTTATGGTTGAGAAATTTGCATATTACCTTTGAGGCTTCAGTTAAAAAGTTGACAACGCTGGTTACTAAATGCGAGAAGAAGATTGACCTGATATCTGGTAAGGTATTAGCTATTGAGCAACGTTTAGAAGGTGGCAGCAAAGGTGGAAGCCAAGAAGGCAAGGAGCTTGTCGTTAGCAATGCAGCAGCCAAGAAGCAAGAGGGCAATTCGAAGTCCAAGGATGATGAGTTGTCTGGAGCTCGTGATGATGTGGTTAGTACCAAACCCTCTCCCAATATTAAGAGAACTCGATATAGCAAGGAATGAAGCGAAGGAATTGAAAGATTAAGCAATGAGACTTCTGATATGCACATTTTTCTTTTACATGTTGTTGGGGTTTCTGAGCCATTGTAGACTTTGTTATTGAACAATTTGTTAGTTTTATTTGTTTTATGATATGCATATTTTATCTTTTATGAAGGTTTAACTTTACTTTTACAACTTTGCAGAGTCGTAGGAGTGTCAATTGTACTCCGCTAAATATTGTAAAAGCGACAAAAGCTAAACCTTCTACACCAGTCAAAGTATTCGAAAAATTAAAGAAGAAAAAAAATCATCTGAAGTTCTAGAGGAGCCAAGTGTGATGGAAGTTAAAGCAGTTAAACAAACCGATGAAGAAAAAGTGGCTCAGAAGAAGATGACTGTGAAGATGAGTAGACAACTGGCTGCAGCTAGGGGTAAGAGTGAAAGAGTTTTGGGAAAGGCCGCCTCAGCAAAAACACCTTTCAAACAGTAAGATGGCTTACGGTCCATCCTTACAGAAAAATGATATGACCCTTTTGCACCTGTTGATGGGAAGAAGATGCAGGTGTTAGAAGAATTGTTGGAAGACGAACCGTAAGTTCTTTTTTTTATTTCTTTTAATTATGACTTCTCTTGATTGGATTTGAACTTTGACTTATGATTTTATTGTGTATAGGGAAGGAGATAAATTGGTTCCTAATAGCCGTGCAAATTGGTTTAAGATCCTGTGTTGCACAAGTGACTGGTTGAAGGACTCTGTTCGTAGCTTCCTGTGTAGACTTAAACTAATGTAGACTTCCTATATAGACTTCATATGGAGACTTCCTATCCTAATTTTTAGTTTTTCCTGTGTAGACTTACTTTGCTAATTTATAGTTTTTTTATTCTGCAGCACTTGGATACTGGGATAAACCTACTTAGGCAACGTTTCCACGACCATCCACAGTTGTTTAGGAGCGACACAATATGCTTCACTTATACTCTCTTCACAAACATATGGTCCACCAAATACAGTGATTTCGTGAACATGATTCCAAATTCTGATGGGTCAGGTAATTTGTTACCTCCTAGAGCCATTGAGTACTATACAGGTGCATAACCTACTTTTTGTAAATCAGACAAGATATGGGGGCTTGAAGTGGATGACATCTACACTGTAATGAACTTCAAGAGTTTTCATTGGATTGCGTTGTGGATTTCCATTCCATATCGTAAGGTTGTTGTTTGGAAGAGTTTGCAGAATATTACCTCCGACAAAGAGACAAAAATGTTAGTGGAGCCTCTTGCCGTGATGGTGCCTTATCTTATTCGGGAATCTTGTGCTGCACAAGATAGGGACTTGTGGGATCGAAAACCGTATACGATCAAGCGGGATGAAGTGCCACAACAGTCTGATGGAAAAAGCTGTGGAGTTTATGCTTTCAAGTTTGTTGAATGTCACATTCTAGGCTTTCCATTTAGCATGATGGAAGACATGGATGTCCAGGCTGCTAGGGACAAGCTTGCGGCCGATATACGGTGCGAGACCAAGCAAGATGGCACAGAGCGCCGATGTTGGGACAACTTGGATTTATACGAGTCGGGACCGTAATGGTCTGTTAAATCTTATCTTTTGTTATCCCGTAAAAAACATTTAGGATTCTTGCATATATTTTGTAGATGTAAGACAAATTCATATCCTTTATTTTTCGGGATCAATTAGTATTTTTGTTCTTTTGTGAAGTTCATATGTAGACGTCTCATGTAGACTTGTACTCTAGAAGCCTGTTGTACTCATGTAGACTTCTATCGTATACTACGAATGTAGACTTCTATTTTTATAACTTAATATTTGTTCCCCCTTTACAGATATCCACCAACTGGGACAACAAACAATAACATGAAACCACTAAAGGGATGAACATAAAAGAAACCAACAGCAATCATGAAACACCATTTTCAACCAACTAGTTGACCAAAGCCAAACATGACCACACACCCAATCAAAGCAAGAATCATCATTTTCTTCTTGCTACCTGATGATTCCACCGAACCAGCTTTTACCTTCTCCAATATCTTCTTGTCAACACTCATTAAAACCTTATCAAACATAATTTTCTCAATTTATTCTCTCTCGGCTTTGATCTCAATAAGTTCATTCTTAAACTGCAGAGCCTCAGTCTCATTTAACAGAGCCTCATCAACCCACTTGAAGGTGTGATCATCATTTATAAGCTAAAACTCAAAAATTTCACTGAAGTCAGAAATTGACTGTGTCTAATGCGAAACTGAAATCAATAATAAACACATTGAATTTGTTCGTCTTACCTTCTGGCTCGCAGCAAAACCACAACAAAAGTAACGCCTATATGGATTTTGGTCTGATTTTGAGACTAAACCCAAAATCGAGCTCCCACGCCAACATTTCTTCGGAACCCCAAGAATTCTTCCCCTTCCTCCTCTACGGCCACATGACGATGAAGAAGAGAATCCAGAAACATTGCTCATGATTTCAGAGTTTTCTGTCAGTCACTTTCCTTCAATATCAAAAATCCAAGATTTGGAGTTTTTAATTTTCAAAATTGGGGATTTTGCAAGTAAAACCGATCTCAGATCTATCTGGTCGGGTACGCGTTATGGATGATTCGAATCGATGTGGGGTCAAGTTTTTTTTCCACAGGTTTACTTCTCGAAGTCTTCAGTAGAAGTAAACGATAGAAGTCTATGACAGAAGTCTACGATATAAGTCTATTACTGAAGTTTACCTGACACAGGTCTTAAGAGAAACATCTAAACATAGGCTCTGTGAAAAACAGAAAAATGTCGACTGTAGACTTCACTACAATCGAAGTCCTTTAATTCTGCATTGGGAAATAAACCAGATTTGATGTGTCATGGTCATTTTATCGACAAAGTAATGAAAATTCATGAGTTAACACTGTTTATTTATCGTTTTTTTGTTCCACATTTCAAACGTCTTAATTAGCAGTTTGACCATCAAGTCACGTCTCTTCGTTTTTTCATCTATATATACGTCTCTTCTCCTTACATCATTATCCTCTTCTATTCGTCTTAACATAACTGTTGGATTCTTCTTCTTTCGTGCCTCTTCCAAACTTTAACAAGATGAGTTACAGGTTAAATCGAATTCGCCGTGAAATTAAGGATCTGAAGAAAGACTTCCCTAAGATGAAGATCATAGATGAAGGTAATTGTGTTTTTACATGTTTCCATGTCTTACTGTTTATGAACTGGTAATAAGGTCCTTCATAATACAAATTACCGTGTAGAGGTCCCTATCAACGGACCGTTGGGGACTTCAAATGAAAATGGAGTTTATTGGATTACCATCGTATTTCCGGTGGAGTATCCATTTCAGGCGGTACGGGTGTGTTTCAACACCAAAATCTACCACCCCAACGTATCCAGGAGGGGAGCCATTGACCATGATATCTTGAGAGCCACATCCTGGTCTCTTTCTTACCGCCGGTCCAAGATTTTGATGAAAATTATCGAACTAATGGTTTCCCCGAACTTGGAAAATCCTTTGTTGGCAGACGTAGCTGAAATTTACCAGAAAGACTGGGCCAAGTTCGATGAAACTGCACATGAATGGAGGGATAAGTATGCAATGGAGTGAGGTTGTGGATTTGAAGATCGTTTCTCTTTTAGTTATTTCTCTTTTCGTTATTCAAGTTTTTATTTTTGTTGTTGTTTTTGTTTTTTTTTCTCGTTTCGTTGTTTACTTTAAGACTCATTTTATCAAGTAATCCAAACCGTTTCTCTTCTCGTAATGATCACACTTATATTAACCATGTAACCATGCACATCGACTTTTTGTATCACGGCCGTCTACAACTGTAATCTACCACCAAAGTCTACACCCAAAGTCCACAAGATATATTTCCTTACTTGAAAATACAGAAATGTGATTGTCTAACTGAAGACTAAGTTACAATAGAATTATGGTTAAATACTCACACATACTTACATGTTAGAGATACTTGACCTTGATTCCAATTGAAGTGAAAACAAATATATTTTTTTTAAAACACAAATTAGAACATGCTAATAACCTAGGTATGAACACAAATGCGGACACAAGTTTTAAAATTTGATTTTTTTCCCCAAGTTTGAATACAGAGTGGAACATTATAATAATTTAGGTTTGGAAATAATAAATACTTAAGTTTGAACACAAGTTTCAACCATCTGTGAATAAAAACATATGAGGCTTAGTTAACAACAATCGAAGTATAAACGTACACTTCATGGAAGTCTACAAACATAACATAATTGGTGGTACAAATATAAAATTGAGTTTGACATGCAAACCTTATAACTAAACATGTCCAAAGCATACAAAATAATTATTATGACTAATGTCTAATCAAAACATTTTTCAAAAATAGTGAATAATAATTAAAAAAAATGCATTTAATAGTTTCTGTACAATGTAGACTTCTGAGTAGTCACTGGAAGTCTACATTGGATGAGCTAACTAGTCACCAAATGAAAAAATTAGATTTACCCTATAAATATTTATCTTCAACAATTCCAACTTATACATATGATAGGTAAATACACATGGGAAAGAAAAAAAAACTCAGAACTCTATTTCTAGAATGATAAATAATCAAGTTTTGAAAACCACGTAGACTTCCGAATATTACGTAGACTTCCAATGTAGACTTCGGAGCAGTCACTGGAAGTCTATGTTGAATGAGCTAACTAGTCACCAAATGAAAAAATAGATTTACCCCATAAATATTTGTCTTAAACAATTCCAACTTATACAGAGGATAGATAAATAGGTACCACATATGTGAGAACAAAAAAAAACAAGAAATCCCTTTCTAGAATGATAAATAATCAAGTTTTGAAAAACACGTAGACTTTCTAAAATTACGTAGACTTCCAATGTAGATTTCTGAGCAGTCACTGGAAGTCTACGTAGAATGAGCTAACTAGTCATCAAATGAAAAAAATTAGATTTACCCCATAAATATTTGTTTTAAACACGTCCAACTTATATAGAGGATAGATAAATAGGTACCACACATGTGAGAACAAAAAAACCAATAAATCTCTTTCTAGAATGATTAATAATCAAGTTTAAAAAAACGTTGTGTATTGTAGACTTCCGATTTTTACGTAGACTTCCAGTTTAGACTTTCAGTGTAGACTTCCAGGGGTGTACTTTTGCAAATTAGGCAAATGGAGTGTATACACCCTGGAAGTCTGCAAATGTTACTTTTGCAATTGACCAGAGGTTTGACTTTTTTTTGCAAACTTCCAGGAAGTCTACACAAAAAAAGGGTTAGTTTTGCAATTGCCAGATCTTGATATTTTTGTGCGGAAGTCTAGACACGAAAGTAGACTTCCAGGAAATCTGCAAAGGGTCAGTTTTGCAATTCTGGAATTTTTGCAGACTTTCAGGAAGTCTACACGAAAAGAGGGGTGTAGTTTTGCATTTGACCAAAAGTCGTAGACTTTAAAAGTAGACTTTCTGGAAGTTTGCAAAAAAGTCAATTTTTTTATTTTTGGTCAAATGCAAAACTAACTCTTTTTCGTGTAGACTTCCTGGAAGTCTACATGTCATGAAGCAATTGCAAAACGGACCCTACTTTTATGTAGACTTCCTAGAAGTCTACACAAAAAAGGTCAAACCTCTGGTCAAATGCAAAACTAACCCCGTCTACGTGGCACTGGTTTGTTGTTTCCAAAGGAATCTTGTAGACTTCCTGGAAGTCTACTTCAGGTTTTTTTTGCATAAATGGTCAAATGCAAATCTGACCTCTTCGTTGACTTGTAGACTTCCAGGAAGTCTACAAGTCTGAACCAGATCTGAAATTTTGATTTTTGCAAGTTTCGGTATATGTTCTCACGTTGAGCTCGTTTTCGGCTTCCTCCACCACCGGAACTTGGAAATCTAATTGATATTGAAGAATCCCAGGTGTCGTAAAGCAAGATTTGCGAGAAATCAACCCGTTTTGATAAATTATTTTTAAAATGAAAGTTAGCTAGATTTATGGATGAAATTGTAGAGGAGAAGAAAGGAAAGAGGTTATAGGGATTAAATCAAACCATTAAAAGCTCGAAAATCAGTTGTTAAGCCATTAAGAGCTCGAAATTAGTTGTTCATGGTGGTTGGAAAATTGATGAATATGACATTTCTGTAAATAAGTTGATTTCTTTGGGATTGTTGAGACTTTTCATCTTTGTTTGGAAGTCTACGTAACAGCAAATGATCCTTCAGCCGATGAAAATGAAATAGCTATCTTATTCTTCCACGCTTCAAAGCTTTAGCCGCCGGTAAAACTCAATCTGATGGCCTCTTCCCGGCTTCGTCGTGAAGATCCTCCTTCTTCGGTATCCCATGGATCTGGTCCTCTGGCTCGAGATCCAGCTGCATCCTCCACTCGATTAGATACAAAAATAAATCCTCATTGTTGGTCCGAGCTTCCTCTAGATATCATGCTATTGGTTTTTGAACGCCTTGGCTTTGCTGATTTCGAACGAGCTAAATGCGTTTGTTCATCTTGGCAATCCGCTTCCAGAATATCTAAGCCAAACAATCAAATCCCTTGGATGATTCTATTCCCCAATGACAAGAATTACTGTCTCTTGATCTTAGCAATGACTTTGCAAAGAGTTTTTGTGTGGCGACGTACAAAAGCTGGCTTTTAATGCAACCCCAAAAAAAAGCATGGAAGACGCCCAATATAATCTATATATTTTAGATCTTTTAACTCTCGAAAGAATCAATCTACCAACTTTAAAATCAGAATATGGACTCCCCTCTTCGATATTATGGATAGACGAGAAAACCAAAGATTTTATAGTTATAGGAATGCTTGATGACGAAGATGCGGTTGTTTTCAAGAAAGGAGCTAATTCATGGCAACAAATTCCCCAATTGTCAGGTATCGAAGGTTGTTTTAACATGGTATACAAGGATCACAAGCTTTATTGTCTCAATCATAAGCTCAATATTTTTGATTTTTCTCGAGAAATCCCGCTGAAAATTTTCAAAATTAGTGTACGTGGATGCATACGAATAGCATCACCACTTTGCATCAGAGTTCCTGGAACTCTTCCAGGTGAACAATCATTTGCTGACGTTAAGAATAATGTGGTAGTAACTGTTGGTGGAGATATTTTAATTGTTTCGAGCTTACGTCCGTATATGTCCAAAATATGGAACTTTCAAATCTACAAGATGGATTCATCAAAAGGGAACAAATGGGAAGAATTTTTTTCTTTGGGAGATGAGGCCTTTCTTTTGGATTTGGGTATCACAGTGATCGCCAAGGATATTGAAGGAATCAAGGGAAATTCGATCTACTTCAAGGGCTATGGTTTTGAAGGTGGATATGACGAAAACGAGATCTTCATTTGGGTTACATTTACAACCACAACAATTTGCTTGCTCGTCCGTTCCATGCTATGATGCGCGATGGTTCTTACCAAGTTATAAACGAGAATGATTGATCTTATCTTTAGTAATTGTTTTTCATATCCATGTATTGTTATTTATTAATATTCATTTTGGTAATAATTTTCTTCGAATGAGGGGATTGTAAATGTAAAGAATCTCATTCGGCAACATTTATTTTAGAAAATAATAAAGAGAAAAATTAAACGAATAAAAAATATTATTTTTCCCTTTACAACGTAGGAATTACATTTGGTCATTTTCCCTCAATAATATGTGGTTTAATTTTATTTTGTTTGATAAGAGGCAGTCAGTTAAAAGCATGTGAAATAAAAGTGTTCTTACAAAGTTCTAATTAGCCAAATAGGAAACATACCAACATGTCTACACCATGAAGGCCCACAACCCATATGTTGTTTTCATTTGATGGAAAAGTCGAACTCATAAAAAAAGATGTCATCTAGCTGCGGATCGTCACATTCATCAAAAAAGATGTTGTCTAGCCGTAGATCACTACATCTCATCGAAGATGTTCAAGTCTAGCCGCAGCTTGTCACACTCTTCAAGATGACGCTGTTTAGCCACAAATCGTCACATCTCATCGAAGATATTCAAGTCTAGTCGCGGCTTATCACACTCATCAAAGAAGACCCCGTCTAGCCACGAATCATCACAATTCATCGAAAATATTCAAATCTCGCCGCTGCTCGTTGAATTCATCAAAGAGGACGCCGCCTTGCCGTCATCTAGCCGCGAATCGTCACATCTCATTGAAGATATTCAAGTCTAGCTGCGGCTTGCCACACTCATCAAAGACGACACCGTCTAGCCGCGAATCGTCACATCTGATCGAAGATGTTCAAGTCTCGCCGCGGTTCATCAAATTCATCACATAACTCAAAGAGAATGTCGCGTCGCCGCGGATCGTCACATTTCGTCGCTGTTTATCACACTTATCAAATATGACGTCGCCTCGCTGTGGATCATCATATCTCATTGTGCAAGTCTAGCCGCGGCTAGTCACATTTTTCAAAGAAGACGTCGTCTCGTCGCAGATCCTTAATAAAGATGTTCAAGTCTCACTGCGGCTCATCACATTTATCAAAGAGCCATCGCTTCACTGCGGATCATCATATCTCTTTAAAGATGTTGAACTCTCACTGCTGCTCACTACCAAATCACATCATCGAGTCGTCGTCTTCACATCTGTAACATCTCGAAACAAAATAGTGATTTCTGGTATAGGGTGTCGATCGACACCAATGCTGGGCGTCGATCGACACCAGGTTTCTGAGTTCGGTTTGGATTAAAATTCGATCGTTCGGTTTGGCGAGTCGGTTTAGGGAGCCTAGGTCTTGGGTATTTAACCCTTGGGATCAATTCGTGGCGGCATTTCCAAGGTGATCAGAGAGAGAAAAATCCCCTTTTGTTTCCCATTCGAGTCTTCGAGAGTTTCGATAGTCTTTTGATCTGTTCATCGTGTTCCATCCGTGTTTGAGGTGCGTTGTTGCGGTCGGTGTTTGAGTAGTTGTCTCGATGTTTCCCAGAGAAGAAGATTCCCTGTTCGTGCTTGTTTGTCGATGCGGTCATCGTTCATCGCCGTTCGTCGTGTTCTTCGTCTTTTCATCGAATTCCCGAGGTGAGTGCGCGACCGTAGGCTCGGATTGTCGATTATCGAATAAGGATTAGTTTTGATGTTTAAGAATGATTTTGTGGATAATGTGTGATGATTTGTGTGTTGGTTTTGTGTTAGAATCGGATTTAAAGTTGTGAAAATCGTGTTTATCTTATGATTGAGCATTTTGGTTTCGGAGAAGAAACCTAGTGTCGATCGACAACTTATGGTGCATCAATCGACACCAGGGTAGCGTCGATCGACACATTGCTTTGGTGTCGATCGACACCCATGTATTTCTGAATTAAATATTTTTAAATTAATTGTTATTTGGTTTTTGATATATCCGTACTTAGTCTGTAGATGGAAAGACCGTCTCACTAATTATTTATTAAATACTTATGTAACTCAGTTTTCCCAATTGTGTTGCAGGTAACAGAAAGGGAAAAGTGTGATCGCGGAATCATGGCTTTAGGGAGAGGATGATTAGGAATGTCTTTCGTTTCTTTTCTGTTTTGCTAAGCTTCTAGTGAACCCGGTTAGGATGCTAGAAATGCATCGAATAATTGTTGGTGATTAATTGCACTTTTGATTTATTATTATTTTATTATTGGATTATTGGTTGATGAGATTATTCCGCTGTAGAATTAATAAAAAAAAAATAGACCGGGTGTTACATTTTGGTATCAGAGCCTATACGGTTTTAGGACTGTTAGGTTTGGATGAACTGAGAGTATGTGTTTAAATTGATTATTTGTGGTTAGTCAATTTTAGTCTTAGAAATTATCCTCTTCGGCCTTCAATGAGATTCCGCGATGAGTTTTGTTTGTGTTTTGATTGTGACTTCTGGAGTGCTTATCTATTGATCTGTGTTGCAGTGAGATGGATACCAGAGGTAGAGGTTGTGACAGAGCTGGTGCCCATGGGGGCAGAGCAGTAGCCCGTGGTGGCAGAGTTGGTGGCCGTGAAGGCCAGGGTCGTGGTCGTGGACCAGTTGCTGAGTCAGCAGAGAGCACGACATAGAGTGTAGCGACCGCGTCAGAGTCCCAGTCGCTTAGTGCCAGTGTGTTGGCCGGTGCCGGTTGAGGCAAGGGAGTTCCAGTGGGCCCTGGTGTAGATGCTGCTATAGCTCCAGGTCGTGATGACCAGGTTGTGGGATTGCTGACGCAGTTGTTGGCACGTTTTCCGCCAGTGGCTCCTGAGAAAGCTCCGGGTGTTCCTCCAAAGGTCGGATTGCACCAGAGGGCTGCAGTTGCTGAGCAGCCGAGGGCTGCAGTTATAGCGCATGTTCTGTCTTATCTTGAGGTGATGGGGCAGATGCAGAGGATTGCTACACCGTTCTTCGAGGGCAGAGTTGGTCCTGAGGAGGCTGATGAGTGGCGTCTTAGGTTAGAGCATAACTTCAGATCGAGTTGGTTGTCCACTATCTGAGTGGTGATGCCCATTGTTGGTGGCGCGCTATTGAGGCTAGGCGTGCGGAGGGGACTTGGGATGAATTCTTGGCTGAGTTCAACACCAAGTATTTCCCTCAGGAGGCTCGAGATTGTCTCCATATGAGATTTATGTCATTGACGCAGAGAGAGTTATCAGTGAGTAAGTATGATGCCGAGTTCAGTCGGCTGGTGGTTCATACTGGGCGCGGGTTGGATAATGAGCGAGCTTTGGTGCAGAGGTTCTTGCAGGGATTTCGGTTGAGCATCAGGACTCAGTGTAGAGGTGGTAGATACATCTCGAGGGCGGATCTTGTGGAGCTTGCGACTTCTATTGAGGAGGATCAGCGTGAGCAGTCTGGTCTGGTTTTTGTACCGTCTACTGTTGCTCCGGCCGTTCAGCCGAGGAGTCAGCAGCAGCAGTATAGAGGTTCTGGTTCTGCATCTGGTAAGGGCGGTAAGGCTGCACAGGGCCAGAAGAGGAGGTGGGATGATCCTTCTAAGGCGAGTTCAGGTAGCCACGACACTCATGGTTATTTCAGGTGTGGTAGTTTGGAGCATCGTGTGGCGAACTGTCCTAAGGTCTCCCAGGAGGCTAAGGTTTGCTTCCATTGCAGAGAGCCGGGACATATCAGACCAATGTGTCCCAAGTTGCAGCAGCCAGTTGTAGCAGTGGTTCAGCCAGCTGGAGTGGAGCCTTTGGGTCAGATTGCGGCAGAGCAGCAGCCGATTGGTCAGATTGGTCTAGCACCACATGTTTATCCTCCGGCGGATTTTGGTCAGCATGGTGGCGCTAGGCAAATCACAGGTAAAATTCTGGACTTAACTTCGTAAATTTCTAGTCGTAGAATTTGTTGTCGAGGTTATTTATTGTTCTTTTATTTTATTTGTGGTCGGGATATCAAGGCTCTCAACGCATGTGAATTTTGTAGGGACCTTGTTAGTAGGCGGTTTTGAGTCCCACGTACTGTTTGATTCTGGAGCATCAATTTGCTACATTACTCTAGAGCGTACCGAGAGCAGTGGCATCCGCAGCAGCACTGGTGAGCGTGCAAGCATGGTCAAGGTGGCTGGAGGTGGTTTCCTGGCTACTTCGGGCCGTGCTAGAGTAGTAGATGTTCAGAGTGCAGGGGAGTCAATGCCAGAAGACTTGGTGATTAGTCCAGTGGCACTGTATGACATGATTCTTGGGATGGAAGTGAGCTTCGAGCGTGATGGTGGAAGGGTGATGTTTCAGGGGTTGAGACCGACTTCCTTTAGTCTTGTGATCTCGGCTATTCAGGCAGGGCAGATGTTAGAGCGAGGTTGCGAGGCATTTTTCGCAACGATTGTGATGGCGGAGTCAAGTGGTGAGGTTGCTTTTGAGGATAACCGAGTTATTCGAGAGTTCGAGGATTTTTTTCGATCATTGAAGGGATTACCACCATCTTAGTCTGATCCAATCACGATTGAGCTGGAGCCTAGAACAGCTCCGATATCTAAGGCTCCTTACATGATGACTCCAACAGAGTTAGAGGACATTTTGGGTAAGGGTTTTATTCGTCCGAGTGTTTCGTTGTGGGGAGCACCGGTTCTGTTCGTGAAGAAGAAGGATCGGAGTTTCCGGTTGTGCATCGATTATCGGGGGCTTAACCGAGTCACTGTGAAGAACAAGTACCCTCTCCCGAGGATAGATGAGTTGCTGGATCAGTTGAGGGGTGCTACCTAGTTCTCCAAGATTGACTTGGCTTTGGGATATCATCAAATTCCGATTGATGAGGCAGATGTTTGCAAGACGGCATTCAGGACGCGTTATGGGCATTTTGAGTTCGTGGTCATGCATTTTGGGTTGACGAATGCGCCTGCAGCATTCATGAGATTGATGAACGACGTGTTCAAGGAGTATCCGGACGTGTTCGTTATCATTTTCATCAATGATATTCTGGTATATTCGAGGACTCCCGAGGAGCATGAGGTTCATTTGCGTTTGGTTCTGGAGGCTTCAGGAGCAGAAGTTGTATGCTAAGTTGAGTAAGTGCAGTTTCTTGCAGCGAGAGATGGGATTTATTGGCCATATTGTGTCTACAGAGTGAGTTTCTGTGGATCCGGCTAAGATTGAGGTTATTAGAAAGTGGCCTAGACCGAGCACTGCGACCAATATCAGGAGTTTCTTGGGTCTGGCAGGTTATTATCGGAGGTTCGTCAAGGGCTTTGTGAGCATAGCGCAACCAATGACGAAGCTGACCGGTAAGGATGTTCTGTTTGTATGGTTGCCAGAGTGCGAGGAGAGTTTTGCGAGGCTCAAGGAGATATTGACTAGTACGCCAGTATTGGCATTACGCGAGCCGGGGAAGCCTTATACCGTGTATACTGATGCTTCAAGAGTTAGAATTGGTTGCATTTTTATGCAGGAGGGTCGAGTTATCACGTATACTTCGAGGCAGTTGCAGGGTAGCAAGCGTAATCGGCCTACGCATGATCTAGAATTGGGAGCAGTAGTGTTCGCTCTGAAGATCTGGAGGTCTTATCTATATGGAGGGAGAGTGCAGATTTTTACGGATCACAAGAATCTGTAGCACATTTTTACTCAGCCGTTGTTGAATATGAGACAAAGGCACTGGGTTGAGCTACTGGAGGATTATGATCCGGGCAAGGTTAATTAGGTAGCAGATGCCTTGAGTCGACGGAGGTTCGATTCAGCCCGTAAGCAAGATATCGAGGATTTGGTAGGCGAAATTAGCATGTTGCGTCTTTGTGCTATTTCGCAGGAGCCTTTGGGCTTGGTATATGTTCTCAGTAGGATCAGAGTGGCTCAACAGAGTGATCAGGGTTTGGTTGGTTTGTCGCGAGCTGTGGATTCTGAGTTTATTATCTCTCCGAATGGGACGATTCTGATACGTGGTCGTGTTTGTGTACCTCGAGATGAGGCGTTGAGGCAGGAGATCTTGAGGGAGGCTCATGCGAGCAAATTCTCGATTCATCCGGGTGCGACTAAGATGTATCGTGATCTCTAACGGTATTATCACTGGGTCGGGATGAAGAGAGATGTGGTGGCCTATGTTTCTAAGTGTAATACGTGTTTGTTGGTCAAGGCCGAGCACAAGGTTCCGAGCGATCTTCTGCAGAGTTTGCCCATTCCCGAGTGGAAGTGGGATATGATTACGATGGATTTCATGGTCGGGTTACCTGATTCGAGGACGCATATTGCTATCTGGGAAATCGTCGACCGGTTGACCAAGTTAGCACACTTCTTGGCCATTAGGAAGACTGATGGAGCGGCTAAGTTGGCTAAGAAGTTTGTTCAACAGATTGTGAGGCTGCATGGAGTGCCAGCCAGTATTGTGTCTGATCGGGATCCCAGGTTTGCATCTGAGTTTTGGGGAGTGTTTCAGGCAGAGATGGGCACTAAGGTGCATATGAGTACGGTTTATCATCCGCAGATAGATGGGCAGTCGGAGAGGACTATTCAGACTACGGAGGATTTGTTAAGGATGTGCATTCTGGATTGGGGTGGCCATTGGGCCGATCACTTGGGTTTAGTCGAGTTTGCTTATAATAACAGCTTTCAAGCGAGTATCGGGATGGCTCCTTTCGAGGCTTTGTATGGGAGGCCATGTAGGACGCCTTTATGCTGGACCCAAGTGGGGGAGCACAGTATTCATGGAGCTACCTATGTTCAGGAAACGACGGAGAAGATCCGAGTCGTGAAATTGAACATGAAGGAAGCTCAGGATCGTCAGAGAAGTTACGCTGATAAGATGAGGCGAGAGCATGAGTTCGAGGTTGGAGATCGCGTGTATCTTAAGATGGCTATGTTGAGGGGTCCTAACAGATCCATTTCCGAGAACAAGCTGAGTCCGCGTTTTATGGGTCTATTTTCAGTGGTGGAGCGAGTTGGACCGATTGCATATCGGCTTGAGTTACCACCGATCATGAAGCCATTTCATAAGGTTTTCCATGTGTCGTTGTTGAGGAAGTGCCTGCATGAGTCGGAGGAGTTGATACCTGAGATTTGTGTGGATCTTCAGCCCAATTTGATGGTTCCGGCAGTTCCTATGAGGATTCTTAAGAGGAGAGTCAAGGAGCTGCGTCAGAAGAAGATTATGTTGTTGCATATTTTGTGGGATTGTGGCGGTTGTTAGGAGGAGATTTGGGAGCCAGAGGCAAAGATGAAGCTGAAGTTCAGGAAGTGGTTCGACAAGTAGGTCGTCGTGTGAGCTTAGCTTTCTTTGAGGTTTTAGTGTCTTTTGGCCTTGTGTCGGCGTTGTTGGTTATGATTCTTGTATTTTCGTTTTGATTGTAACGATATACATTTTGGAGATTTATGAGATGAGTTTTCCTTATTTTTCTAGTGTATCAGATTATGTTTTCTGATGTTATGAGTGTGAGGACCAGTGTGGGTCGTGTTTTGTAGATATTTTGGTTGGGGAGTATCGAGTTTAGACCATGTGAGGTGACCTAGTTGCTGATGTTTATAGGCGTTTTAGGATTTATTACAGTTGATTCATTGTCTAAGCCGGTGGTTTTCCAGAGTATGTATTGGGGACAGTGGCTTCCTGTATACATGCTGAGAGACGGTGGATCTCTCTAGGAGACGGTGGATCTCTCTAGGAGACGGTGTTTTTCCTGTGTGCTTATAATGGGACGGTGGTTTCCTTTTAAGTACTGAGAGCCTATATTGGGACGGTGGTTTCCTCTATAGTGCAGAGAGATGGTGGTTCTCTCGAAGAGGGACGGTGGTGCTCTTGAGGGGACGGTGGTTTCCCCTTGAGTATGGGTGTGTGAGGATGAGTTAAAACGTAATAAATGCCTGAGAAACGTGCGTATAACATAGGATTAGTTCGTAAGCCTCTGAGATTAGGTGAGAATCTCTCGAGTGATCGTGTTTTTGCGGGATTCGAGGTCGAATCCATTTTAGTGGGGGAGAATTGTAACATCCCGAAACCAAATAGTGATTTTTGGTATAGGGTGTCGATCGACACCAATGCCGGGTGTCGATCGACACCAGGTTCTGAGTTCGGTTTGGATTAAAAATCGATCGTTCGGTTTGGCGAGTCGGTTTAGGGAGCCTAGGGCTCGGGTATTTAACCCTTGGGATCAGTTCGTGGCCGCATTTCCAAGGTGATCAGAGAGAGAAAAAGCCCCTTTTTCCCATTCGAGTCTTCAAGAGTTTCGATAGTCTTTCGATCCGTTCATCGTGTTCCATCCGTGTTTGAGGTGCGTTGTTGCGGTCGGTGTTTGAGTAGCTGTCTCGGTGTTTCCCAGAGAAGAAGATTCCCTGTTCGTGCTTGTTTGTCGCCGCGGTCGTCGTGTTCTTCGTCTTTTCATCGAATTCCCGAGGTGAGTGCGCGACCGTAGGCTCGGATTGTCGATTATCAAATAGGGATTAGTTTTGATGTTTAAGAATGATTTTGTGGATGTTGTGTGATGATTTGTGTGTTGGTTTTGTGTTAGAATCGGATTTAAAGTTGTGAAAATCGTGTTTATTTTGTGATTGAGCATTTTGGTTTCGGAGAAGAAACCTAATGTCGATTCACACCTTATGGTGCATGGATCGACACCAGGGTAAAGCCAGCGTCGATCGACACATTGCTTTGGTGTCGATCGACACCCATGTATTTTTGAATTAAATATTTTTAAATTAATTGTTATTTTATTTTTGATATATCCGTCCTTAGTCTGTAGACGGAAAGACCGTCTCACAAAGTATTTATTAAATACTTACGCAACTCGTTTTTCCCAGTTGTGTTGCAGGTAACAAAAAGGGAAAAGTGTGATCGCGGAATCATGGCTTTAGGGAGAGGGTGATTAGGAATGTCTTTCGTTTCTTTTTTGTTTTACTAAGCTTCTAGTGAACCCGGTTAGGTTGCTAGATTGCATCAAATAATTGTTGGTGATTAATTGCACTTTTGATTTATTTTTATTTTATTATTGGATTATTGGTTGATAAATTTATTTCGCAGTAGTATTAATAAAAAAAAAATAGACCAGGTGTTACAACATCGTCGGCTCGTCAACATCACACATGCCCAGAGCGTCATCCTCACCATCAACAGTTCGTCATTATCACGATATCGCAGCTCATCAACGTCACAATATTTTTGGTTTGTTATCATCACTTGTCGACATCGGATAGTCTTTTTGCTAACATCGGTTAGTTTCCAAATCGATCACGTATCGTCAACATTGCATCATTGACTCGCTAGCAAAATTGCATCGTCGGCTCAGTAGCAAAATTGCATCGTCGGCTCACTAGCAAAATTGCATCGTTGGCTCGCTAAAAATAATTTGCATCATCGGATCGTCATTTTTTATCTCATGGTTTGGCATATTCTTAAAAGCCATGGATTGGCATTAACGCTACTATGGTCACTTTTTACCTCAACATTATCATCACTAACACTGTCGAGCCGAGGGGCTAAATGTAGGGGACAAATTCCACCCTAAAGAATTAATGGCCTAAAACGGCTAAGTATGGAACTAAGCTGACGATCCGACGAACCGGCGAGCTAATTAACAAACCGGTGATAAAATCAGAGAACTAGGAGGCTAAGCGATAAACCGATAAACCGGACCAAACCGACGATCTATGGACTTTAAACCAGCGACCAAATTTAAGCATGCTCAGAAATTAAGCCCAAAAGACTAAGGCCCATAAAATGTCTAGCCGACCTAGCGGCCGCCGCGAATAATGGAAAAATTATAAAAGAAGGAAAACTTCCTTATTTGTTTAGGGCTTAGCCCAAAATGACTTAGACTACTATATATACCTTTGTACATCCTCATAAGAAGGGGATCACAAATATTATGCACAAAAACTCTATACTTTTCTGCTTACAGGTTTCTAGCTAATAAAAACTATCTTTAGAACTTTGTCTTTGTCTTGCAGTTTCTAAACATAGAAGTTTCAAATCTCTAAAAGAACCTTACAAATCTAATTGTGAGAATTCAATTCCCACAGTGTATATAATGCTCTAGTTCAGTTTAGGCCTAGCCATAAACAAATAAGGAAATTATCCTTATTTTTCTAAGTTTTCTATTTATGCGGTGGCCGCTAAGTCTGTTGGAACATTAATGGGCCTTAGTTTTATGGGCTTAATTTTTAGGTAGACTTGAATTGGGCCGCCGGTTAAGTAGATTACAAAATGTAAGTTTTTTGGTTAGCCGCTTAACCTCCTGGTTCTTTGGTTTGATCATCGGTTTGCCGGTTCATTGGATTATCGGTTCTGTCCATACTTAGTTGTTTTAGCCACTTGATTCTTTGGCTTAGAATTCGACCCCTACAGTTAGCCCCCAGTTCAATGGTGTTAGCGAGTAAAGATAGTGTTGAAGTAAGAGAGCGGTTAATAGCGCCTTTTTGATACTTCGCAGGGTTTTGAGGTGCAATGACATCATGCATTGCCTCCCATTCTTACTTAAATCAAACTTTTCTTAAGTTTCTCTAATAATTCTCAACTCTCCAAAATTTCTCCAAAAACAGGTAGCCTCTCTTTCTTTTTTCTCTGTATTTTTCGTTAAGTATTTTTTAGGGTTTTGCAATCAAATCACCTTGCCACCACCGTGTTCTTCCTTCATCACCGTTTGTATTTGAATTTTTTATGGGGCGTTTTTATTACCTAATAATTTTTAACCCTAAATGAGCACAAGTGCATGGTTAATGTCGTGTGGCATTTAAGGATCAAATCTACAAAAAAATTGATTAGGACAATAAGAATACAAAGAAATCTAAAAGCTAAGTCTATTCAAATGTTTTGGGTTTAGTTTCACCTCTAGCAACTTATAAGAAATGATGCAAGTAAACTAAATAAAAGACTAAACAAGACTAACCAAACTAAATGATACCAAACATGAAAATGCTAAATGAAAAGCAAGACAAGAAATGCAATATAAGAAAAGTCAACAAAATTAGGCAATATGATCAACAATAATAAAAGCATGGATTTTCGGTAGAGATCATAGAGCAAGGGTGAATAACATGCGAATAATGATGCTAAGCTATCTAATCAATTATTAAACAATCCTAATCTACTCTACCCTTAATCCATAGAAAAAACTACTCACTAATCATGATAGAAATCATAGTGGTAGAGGTAGATAAAGACATAATGAAAGGATTAAGTAAAGAAATTCGGAAACTTACAAATAAATATTAAAAAGTTGAAGAGTTTATCCCCAAATCATCAAGAACACAAAGAAATCTACTTTGTTCAATGAAGAAAAGAGATGAGGCAAAGCTTAGGGTTTTTAGAGCTTAAACTGAGTATATATAGGCAAAGGGAAAGTATACCCGGATTGTGTGGCAAAATGCGTCCAGACCGACCATGTAGCTTAGAACGGTCGGTCGGATGGTGACAGACAATTTTCCTTCTATGTAGCTTGGTTCTTGAGCAGAACTGGCAGACATGTCTTGACTAAAAACGCAATAGCTCTTGGACCACAACTCCAAATGACTTGACACCACCTCCATTGGAACTATAACTCAATTTCCTATCAGCTCTCAAAACTTCCTATCAGTTTTGAGTTGATTGCTCCATCGATTCGTGTTTGTATTAAAAAGTTTAGCTAGATCTTTTTGAAGTTCAAGTTGATGTTGTCTACAAGTTCAAGTAAATCCATCGCAGCTACCGATCCACCGGCAAGGAAAACAATCCGATCGAAATGGGATTATTCTAGTAATGAAGATCCACTTGAAGTTTCAAGCAGCAGTGCCGATCCAATACCCTATTTATTCGAGCAAAATTGGCAAAGCGATTGTTGAACTTGAGATCAGACTCAACACTAAATTTATGTGAGTGTTCAGGATTCTTTGATAAAATGGAAAAAGAAGGCTTAGAGAAAATGTTGATTAATTGCTTGCTCGGATGAACAGTGAACGAGCAAGCAATTTTGGATTTTGGGAGATTAGTCCGGGTAGGCCAAAAGAAATAAGTAGATTTGATTAAAAAGTGTAGTGTATTTCTTCCTTGTTGTACAAAAATGATGTACAATTATATATAGTACAAGATATTTAGGGATTAAGATCCATATGGTTATATTTTAACCATATATCTCCATAAAGTAACCCAGAATAATCATAAAGTAACTACATTAAAATAAAGTAACAATACTAGGTTAGCAAGACAAAATGTTCTTGATGGGCTGAGAGCAGGATTTTACCTTTGGCCAAATCCATTGTGCAACAATAGCCCCCCCCCCCCCCCCAGGTCAGTGAATCGAGCAGGCCGAGTTCGGCGGATGGTTGCGAGAAGGTCTGAGAGCGTGAAGGCTCGAATCGTTTGTCTTGCCCGAGCTCATCCCGCTCGTTATGTTACCCAGGCGCGTCGACTTGTGTCAGCGCGTCAACGCGGCTGGTTCTGTGCTAGCACGTGCCTCCTTGATTCTCGTCTTAATGATAATTATACTTTACGCTGCTCTTGAGAGGTTTTAGGGTTTCGATGTTGATTTGATCCTTCGATGTTGATTTGATCCTTCGATGCACCGCCTCTTTGATTCCCGCGCCTACCATAAATGTTCTTTCTTTTGTGTCTTCCTATATATACCGCATTTCCTTTCTTCGCTTTTTCCTTCAGTTTAATTTTTCGCCCAAACACCTCTTTTTTTTTCCCCTATTTTTTTCCGAGATCTTGTCTTCTTGCGATTCTTCTTCTTTCTTAGATGATGTCATATCGGTTCAGAGAGGTAGGATAGATGTTTCTCCTCCTCAGGTCTCCAGGTCTGGTTTTGAAGGGGGCGAGTCGAGCGGCAGTGTGGGGATAATCGATTTACCTCGCCACTGTTCTGGGGAGACAAGGCGTATTTTCGAGGGAGCTAGCTTTCCGGGTTGTGGGAAAAAAGCGGCTTTAGTGAACCTTCAGCAGCCTCACCCTCTTTGGACTAGTAGTTCTGTTCGTATAGTCGAGATGATTGTTTGCGGATCTTTCAGTGGGCCGAGTACATCCTTTTCTCCCAAGAGGAGGGGCCTTATACTTCTGGCCGCGGGGATGACATTTTGGGCAGGCTATTAGAGGCGATAAGGACCACTTCAAGGAAGCAGTAAGGGATAAGAGCACCCCAATCACTCGGACTTCTGTCAAGACGTCGACCCAAGATGTCGCCATGAATAATTTTGAATCAAACAAAAGTGAGGAGGCAACTCTTGGTTGGATCGATTAGCTTGTGAGGGAAAACGACTCTCAGAGGAAGGGTAGGGCCTCTCTGGTTTCGGAAATCGAAGCGTTGAGGCGACGCGCTAAGGAACGGGATGTCGTAGTGAAGGAGCTTGATAGGATGATCACGCATGAGTATGACTTGAGGAGTCTCGCTGAGCAGAACTAAGATGATCTCAAGTCGTGCCTTAGGACCGTCGAACAATCTAATATCGAGCTGGTTGGGCACGTTCAGTCGCAAATGTCTCGCATGCGGTCCTCCAGGAAGGAATATGGGTGCCTATGCGCCAAATCGGCTGCCGAGCGGTCTTGTACTCAACTCAGCAAATGGGCTCAAGCTGCTCTATCTCGGGCCCAGGAGTATCATGTTGAACAGATGAATTATCATCGTCTTAACAACCGAGCTAGCCAGATAAAGACCCAGCTTGACGATTTGGATCTGATGGCGGCATGTGGCGTGGTGGTTGTTCCGGAGGATAGGGAGGGGGTTCATGAAAAGTTTGATGGCTGTGTGGCAAAGATTGAATCGTTGGAGCTGATGGACTTTTTTGAGCGTGAGTATGTATTTGTTTATGGGCCCTGTCTTTTTCCAGAGAACTATGAGGTTGACTGCCCCCATCTCCACTCGGTTGCACATAATACAGGATCAAGGAATCCTGGGTAGTTGAGGCTTTTGACAGCTGTGCTTCCGAAGGGCCCGATGATCTTGACGATACGGCCGGTAGTGGTTCACATCTTGAACATGTCATAGATCTGATCGGGGAGGCATCGAGGGATCCAGTCGCGAGTCTTCCGAAGTTAGTTGAAATTGTTTCTCTAAAGCTTGACCTTTTGTTTCGAGCGTTTATGCGTTTGACTAGAGGACATATTGGAAGGGTAACAGACAAGATCGCTTATGTTGGGCAAGGGCTAAGCGGGGCGGCAGATCGCGAGTCGTCGGTTGGCAAAAGTTCTTGAACCTCCCTTGCATCGTTCCGGATACGGCTCAAAGAGTATTGCACTCTCCCGAGCTTACTCTTGTTCTTGGAACTCCTGAGTGGAAATCTTGAATATCTTCTTACTTGACTCCTTTTTTAAATATTGCTTTTGTGTATTCGGGCCGAGTGTGGCCCTGGAACTTTTTTTTACTCTAATTACGAATCATCTTGGGCTAGCAATGCCCAAGTTTATCTTTTCGACTTGTTTTGCTCGAGGAACAGATCCTCGGGCTACTTTGATGAATTTGGAATTTTTTTTCTTTTTGCAATTAAGTTTTTCAGCTTAAGCATTTCTGTATATATTTGATGCGGCTAAGTTTTAGAGCTTAGGCATGTTGTGTGCGAGGATGATGTCCTCGGTTTATTATGCTAAAACTTGGGTTTTAGTTATGCGACTAAGTTTTTGGGAGCTTAGGCATTATCCAAAATTTTGATCCGACCGGATTCACGTGTTGAATGGTCGGACTAGGTCGCCTGCAGGTCGGGACCTGGCTCATGACTAAAGTCCGTCTCGTGGTTAAGCATGCGAGAAGCATTTGGCTTAAAATGCTTAAATGTTCTTAGGAAATCATGCAGGACGGGCCCCGGCTTTTAACCCTACTCGGGGGGAGTTATGGTGGACTTCCCGAGCTTGGTTTGTAGATTATTTCGCTACTACATCTATGAGAGAAGCGTATTGTGATCCTCCTCGGGTTTAGTAATGGTGGACCTCCCGAGTGTGACCTATTGACCGAGTACTTGGCCAGAGTATCAATGTGAATGAGCTCGGAGCTTTGGGGAAAGGTTCGAACGAATAGGTAGACATATACGGGTATAAACATAACTCTTTTATTGTCATAGATGGACCTCCGAAGAGGCTGCCAACGTACCCGTTGAATAGGGATCAAGCCAAACTTAGTTCCGGTTACAAAGTGAAAAACAGATAAATCGTTCGGGAACGAGTGGAAGTAGATCGTTTGAGAACGAGTAGAAGTACACGGTACTTACCTTCTTTTTTTTTGAAACTGGACCTCCGAGGAGGCTGCTTATGTACCTCGCTACTAGGGCAAGGATTAAGTCAATCGTAGTTCAAGTATAAGCAGGAAGTTTAATGATGTGCGTGGGGGCGATTTCTTTTTGTATGGTCGTTATGCGATTCGCCTAAGGGGTTCGGAACCTGCTGGAACGTTAAGGAGGTAGTGGTAATGCTTGAGCGTCATTGAATTCCAGGCTCGGGTGAGGGCTTCACCGGCCATTGTCATGAGTTTGTATACACCTGGTCAGATAACCTCATGGACTTGGTATGGGCCTTCCCAATTGGCTCTGAGCTTACCGGCATTGTACTCCTTTGTGTTTTCATAAACTTTTCAGAGCACGAAATCGCCGACGTCGAAGCTTTGGTTCTAGACTCGTTTGGTGTAGTACCGGGCTGCTAACTGCTGGTAGTTCTGTATCCGGAAGAGTGCTGAGTCGCGCTCCTCTTCGGGATAGTCTAAGCTGTCTAGGATCATTTGGTCATTATGGCCGACATTGTTTGGCATGACTTCTCTGCGTAAGTTGTGTAAGCATGCTTCGACAGGATCCATTGCCTCGAGTCCGTAAGCAAGCGAGAAAGGCGTCCTCCCTGTTTACTCTCAGGGAGTTGTTCGAAGTGACCAAAGGATGTCGTCGAGCTCGTCTGTCCATAGTCTATTTTTATCGTCGAAATGCTTCTTGAGCTCAGAGATGATGGCCTTGTTCATTGCCTCAGCTTGTCCGTTTCTTTGCGGGTATCTGGGCGTAGACTTGTTGAGGCGAATAGCCCACTTCGAGCAGAAATCCTCGAACGTTTTGGAGACGAACTGAGACCCATTGTCCACGATGATCTCGTGAGGTAGCCCGTGTCGACATATAAGGAACTTCCAGATGAAGTTCTAAACGTCGTTCGTCCGGATCATTACGTACGCTTCGGCTTCGACCCACTTTGTGAAATAATCAGTGATAACGATTACGTATTGCTTCTGTTTAGATTTCAGGAAGGGGCCAATGATGTCCACTGGCCATCGCATGAATGGGTAGGCTATGATTGCGGTCGTGAGCGGCTTTGTTGGTGACTTGATCATCAGCCCGTGTCGTTGGCATTTTTTGCAGCAACGAACGTGATCGGCGCAATCCCGGAGCATGGTTGGCCAGAAGTATCCTAGTTTTTTGAGGTTGAGTGCGAGCATACGAGATGCCGAGTAGCTTCCGCCTCTCTCTTCATGGTATTCAACAATCACGGCCTTGATTTCTTTGTTGGTGATGCAACTCAAGAGCGCTCCGGTCGTGTTCCACCAGTATAGCTTATTTTTCGGTCAACACGTAATAAGCTGCTTGGGTTCGAAGTCGGCGAGCAGACCATTTGTTGGCCGGGGCTTCGCCGTGCTTGATATATGTGATGATCTCCTTGCTCCAGTCTGAAGCGGGCTTTGGGAATGGGGGTGAGATCTCTTCTACAGGCTAGGCTCCGTCCTCGTCGTCGTCGACGATGATCATGATTCTGCTGTTGCCTCTGGGGAGGGATATGCTCAGATATGATATGATTTCGATCGGGATTGGGCGGCTTGTTTTGGATTTCCAGCTCAAGGTAAATGTTGCAAGTGCGTCAGCGTCTACATTTTCTGCTCGGGGAATTTGGGTAATTTTGTAACTGTTTAAGCTCCATAGGATGAGATCTTCAACCAGCTTCTTGTACGCTTCCATTCGTTCGCTCTCTGTGTTGTAATTTCCGTTTAACTGGCTGGTGACAAGCTGGGAGTCACTATAAGCGTGGATTATGCGTGCTCCGACGGCTTTGGCTAGTCGGATCCTAGCGATGAGGGCTTCCTACTCGGCTTTATTGTTGGTGGCGAGGAAATCCAAGCGGAAAGACTGTTCGAGACCCCTCGGTGAGGTGAGACGAATGCCTATTCCCACAACTTGCCGTGACACGGAGCCGTCGTTATAGAGGGTCTACTCGGCTTTTCTCGATTTGAGTACCACCGTGCTTGGGGGAAGTTCGGTGATAAAATTCGCTAGGACCTGTGACTTGGCTCAGGTTCGATTCCTGAACTTGATGTCATACTTGCTTAGTTGGATCACCCATCTCGCCATGCTCCTGGATTGGCTCGGACTATGGAGGATAGTGCGGAGAGGCTGAGAGGACATGAACACGATAGTGTGAAACTCGAAATATAGACATAGTTTCTGAGCAGACATGATGACGGCAAGAGCCAACTTTTCCAAGATAAGGTATCGTGCTTCGGCCCCGTCTAGGGATTTATTGACGTAGAAGATAGGTTTCTAATCTCCTCGGTCTTCTCAAACGAGAACACCACTTACGGCTGCATCCGTCACGGATACGTATAGGTACAAGGATTCCCCTTGCTCGGGCTTGGCCAGGACCGGAGGGGTCCTTGGGTATGATTTCAATTCCTTGAATGCCCTATCCTAGTTTTTGTCCTAGACAAATTCCTTATTCCCGCATAGGAGCCGATAAAACAGAAGACTCCGATCGGTTGATCGGGAGATGAAGCGGTTCTGGTCAGCGATCTGCCCGGTCAAGCGCTGGACTTCCCTTTTGTTCCTCGGGGAGGGAAGATCCTTGATTGCCAAGATCTGTTTAGGGTTAGCCTTGATTTCTCGTTGGGTTACGATGTATCCAAGGAATTCCTCGGAGGTGACTCCGAACATGCACTTGGCCGGATTCATCTTCATTCCGTAGAGATTTAGGATTTTGAAACAATCCTCCAGATGGCCGACGTGGTCGGTGGCCTTTGAGGATTTGACCAGCATATAGTCGATATAGACTTCCATAGTATCGCCTAGCTGGTCGGCAAACATCTTGGCCTTTAAGTGCTAGTAGGTTGCCCCTGCGTTCTTTTGGCCGAACGGCATGACTCGGTAACAATATGTTCCACGATTCGTGATAAAGGCGGTTTTCTCGCGGTCGTTGGGATGCATGGCAATCTGGTTGTACTCTGAGAACGCGTCCATGAATGAGAGTAATTCGTTGCGTGCTGTCGCTTCAACCACTCGGTCGATGTGGGAGAGTGGGAAGCTGTCCTTGGGGCATGCTTTGTTGAGGTCGGTGAAGTCCACACAAACTCGCCACTTGTCGTTCTTTTTCTTGATGACTACCGGATTGGCTAGCCATTCGGGATATTGGACTTCCGCCATGGACCCCACTTCCAAGAGCCTGGCCACCTCGTCGTTCACCACTTTGGACCGCTCGGGTCCTAGCTTTCTTCGCTTCTGTTTGATTGGTTTGTAGGTTGGGTTGACGTTGAGCTCGTGGCTCGTGACGCTGGGACTGATGCCCTTCATATCATCGATCGTCCAAGCGAACGTAGTTATGTTTTTGTTCAAGAAGCTGATCAACTCGGTGTGAATAGGCTCGGTAAGCTCGGCCCCGATGATGATGCACCGAGCAGGGTGAGCTGGATCGATGCCGACCTGAATCGTGGACTCTTGTCTCGGCTCTGAGGAGTTAGCTTCATTAGCGGGGTTGACATGAAGGTTTACTATCCGCAAAAGCTGGCCATGAAGCACGTGCGGGCATCTTCTGGCTTCCTCGGATATCTAGAATAAAATGTATAGCGGGATAGTATAGTTTTTATTTTTATTTAAATTTTGGTCAAATATCTTTTTTCAAATAAGTTTAAGTTTTAGATTAATATCTAATTATTATGTCGGTTTTCAAATATCAAATATCAAATAAATTAAAAATCTTTATTTCATGGTTAAAATTTTTTTTTGTTGTGTTCAATATCCATTTGGTTAAAACTGTGTGAATTATTCGATTTATGACTAACAATATCTAAAGTAAAATTTTATTAAAGTGGATAATTTTGTTAGGTTTGATTTTGGTTTGTGTTTGTATTTTAATTAAAATATCAAATAACAAATACATTTGGTGTGAAAAGTTAGGTTAGACTTTTAATGGATTTGTGAAATTAGCCCAATAGTTATATTAGTTTTCCTAAAATTCATTTGAGATTTGGCCCACTATAACTCTCATTTTTTTCATGTCACATTTTAGAGGATGCCTAGTCACATTTAAATTGTGAGACTGAATGTGAGGATGACATGTAGGATTCTTTGAGAGAATCACTTCTCTAATAATATATAGGGAATTTTGTTAGGATTGATTTTAGTTTGTATTTGTATTTTAATAAAAATATCAAATAACAAATGCATTTGGTGTGAAAGGTTAGGTTAGACTTTAATGAATTTGTGAAATTAGCCCACTAGTTATATTAGTTTTCTTAACATTCATTTGAGATTTGGCCTACTATAACTCTCATTTTTGCAATGTCACATTTTAGAGGATGCCAAGTCACATTTAAATTGTGAGAATGAATGTGAGGTTGACATGTAGGATTCTTTAGGAGAATCACTTCTCTAATAATATATAGAGGATATCAAACAACAAATGCATTTGGTGTGAATGATTAGGTTAGACTTTTAATGGATTTGTGAAATTAGCCCACTAGTTATATTAGTTTTCCTTAAATTCATTTGAGATTTGGCTTACTATAACTCTCATTTTTGCCATGTCACATTTTAGAGGATGCCAAGTCACATTTAAATTGTGAGAATGAATGTGAGGATGACATGTAGGATTCTTTGGGAGAATTTTTTATTTTGGTTTGTGTTTGTGTTTGTATTTTAATAAAAATATCAAATAACAAATGCATTTGGTGTGAAAGGTTAGGTTAGAGTTTTAGGGGGGTTATTGGTAGATAGATTCCTATAGAGTTTTAGAATTTTTAAAATCTATAGATATGTTAACTTTGTAAAGAGTTTTGTGTATTTGAAAAGTTTGGATATTTGGAATTCTAAGAATCCAATGGTTTTATGAGGTATTTTCAAAATCTTGTTTTGTGAGTAAAATTGTACAAAATCCATCAACTAATAACATTAGATTCTAATAGATTTATGGAATCAATAAATACTAAATTTTTTGAATAACAATGGATTTTAAATGGAATGTAAAAATCATCAAGCCAATAACAAGAGATTTCATTAAGAATATCATATTCCATAAATCAATAACAATGGATTCTACAAATTCTAAAAATCTATAAGAATCCCTCAACCCACCCCCCCCCCCCCCCCCCCCCCAAATGAATTTGTGAAATTAGCCCACTAGTTATATTAATTTTCTTAGAATTCATTTGAAAGACCCACTATAACTCTCATTTTTGCCATGTTACATTTTAGAGGATGTCAAGTAACATTTAAATTGTGAGAGTGAATATGAGGATGACATGTAGGATTCTTTAGGAGAATCACTTCTCTAATAATATATAGGGGATATCAAATAACAAATGCATTTGGTGTGAAAGATTAGGTTAGACTTTTAATGGATTTGTGAAATTAGTCCACTAGTTATATTAGTTTTCCTAAAATTCATTTAAGATTTGGCCCACTATAACTCTTATTTTTGCCATATCACATTTTTGAGGATGCCAAATCACATTTAAATTGTGAGAGTGAATGTGAGGATAACATGTAGGATTCTTTAGGAGAATTACTTCTCTAATAATATATATAGGGGATTTTGTTAGGTTTGATTTTGGTTTGTATTTTAATAAAAATATTAAATAACAAATGCATTTGGTGTGAAAGGTTAGGTTAGATTTTTAATGGATTTGTGAAATTAGCCCACTAGTTATATTAGTTTTTTTAAAATTCATTTGAGATTTGGCTCAATATAACTTTTATTTTTGCAATGTCACATTTTAAAGGATGTCAAGTCACATTTAAATTGTGAGAGTGAAGTGAGGATGTCATGTAGGATTTTTTAGGAGATTTACTTCTCTAATAATATATAGGAGATTATTTTGAACAAAATTAATATATGATAAATCTAGATATAATACAAGTTTAGATATTATCTCACATACGTATGACCGGAACGGATGATTGACGGTTCGGACAAAGAGACGCTCTTGCTGATAACGTGTTGTGAATAATAACCGAACCAAGATTATATATTAATAATCTAACTATCAAACTCAAAGTAATAAAATGAGCAATTAATTAGACAAGAGAGAAATGTAGTGATTTGAAGAGAGAAATATTTTATTATTAAGTTCTTCTTATTGCTTCTCTCGTTTCATCACTAGTACTACCAAATATTTATACTGTACACATAATCAAGACACATGTAATACACTAAGATGCATTATTAGAGTGACTAGTGGCATATAGGTGTTTTTTTTGTTCGGAAGTGCCATATAGGTGTTTAGTTTAGAATAGTGTCATTTGTCATCTAATGGATTAAGCTTAGTAGACAAATGATGAGTAATCACCATGATTTTAACAGTTTTTAACTTTATTTAATACATAATTAAGCTTTACATTTTGTAAGTTATGATTTGTAAACCGAAAACCGAAAACCGAAAAATAAATAAAAAATCCGAGTACCGAACCGAAATTTAGATTGAATATGTATTAACCAAAATGTAAAGCGTTTAGGCACATTAATTATTTTTCTGTAACTTTTAATCGCGTCGGTCCAACCATATGAGGTCAGATAGTACCATGTTTATTGCACAGTGACAGTATATATTCAAAATAGCTTGAAACAAGCCCTGTTGAAGTAAGGCTTATTGTTGCCAAGCCAATGCTGCATATGAACTCCAATGGCATCCAAGTAAGAGCTACTCCTTCCATGTAAACCCAAAACTTTTCCTTGTGTTGTAGTCGAAGTGAAAAAAGTCCCGGTTTCTTCACCGTATGGACCATACTTGCCCCGGCTCGTGTAGAAACTCAAAGACTTGACAACATTAGATTTTTCTGAATTGTTCAAAGGTCCGTAATACCCTGAAATGCATGTGAGCATTTCGTTTGGGTACTCTAGTTTAATCTGCAAAGAAAGATTTGGTGACATGGCATTTAGAAATGGTTGTGATCCATCAAGAAATTACTATATATGAAAGAATCATTGATTGTTGTGTACCCTGTGTGTGGCGACTCCATTGTTACTACCACCACCATGTTTAATGGACCAAACAGATTGTCCATTTCTATCGTACTCGACTTGTATTGAAGAGATAGCATCATTTCCTCTTGTGACAAATATCTGCTTGATCCCTGAAAAAACTCCATCATCCCACGGTTTACCTCCATCGCCTCCCCACGGTCCAGGTCCACTTGGTGTTGGTTCTTTAACAACTCCATGCTCGACCTATAATAATGGTTTAAACCCGATTAATCGCACTTGTCTTAAGTAAGCTACAAATAGGATGTTCCATCTTTGATAAACCGAAATGAGCAAAAAAATCTTATCCGAAATTCAAATAAGTCTTAATTCGGTTCAAATGGTTTTGCACTGTACAAACTGAAATCGGACTACTATAGTGTTACCTCTTCGCCATGGCCATGGCTGTTTGCTGCAAGGACTAGCTTATTAGCCCATAAGGAATTTTCGATTTGGGTAACACCAGAGTTATTATGAGGAACAATTGCATTGTAAGGAGATGATGGCTTAAGGGAGCTTATTTTGCATTCCATGACATGTACACCAATGGAATCAAGAAACAAACCCTCTCTTCCAAGGAATCCAACAACTTTACCCTCGTCAATTTTATGGGTAAACGAAGGTCCTTGTTCGTCTCCAAAAGGTCCATGCTTTCCTCTGTTGGTGTGAAAAGTCAGTGACTTTATCACATTAGGTCCCATGTACATCAACGGTCCATAAGTTCCCGTTACATGTGTTAAAACCTCTGATGGGTAATCAAATACAATCTGCATATTAAGTTTAAACCAATAAACAGAGAGATTGTGAGATGTAGAGTGTATTTGGTGTAAACAAACCACAAAAAATGTTGCAAATTCACACACCTTATCATGTCTGAATCCTCCAGTGCCACCATGCTTGCTTCCCCACACAGCTTGTCCTCTAAAATCATAACAAGCTTTTATCGACACAATTCCGACATTGCGTGACAAATTGATTTGTCTAATGCCAGTATAAATCCCATCGTCAAACATTATACCACCGGTTCCACCCCATGGTCCATATGTTTTGGCACCACCTTCAGCTTTTGGCTGCAACTTCTCACTCTCAGTATCTGTCCCCAGCTGATAAAAACAAATTTGATATTGTTTTTTGTCAAGATAACCGATATAAATTCGAAAAACCTGAGTGTTCCTTGAATGTATTAAAAAAATCTTGAAATTACCTTATGTTTGATGATCTCAGCACCAGTGGAAGAAGGCAAAGGTGAGTCTTTCTGTTTCAGGGCAACAACTATGTCAAAGCTTTGGCCTACACTTCCTTGAATCACTGAGTACTCAAATTTCTTATCACCATGAGAGATATTTTGATGTGAGCGCAAAAGAATTTTTGACGAGGGATTATTCTCTTTAGGAATTGGTTGAAGGTGAACACCAATAGCATCCAAAAACCAACCAGCCTTCCCATGGAACCCAATAATCTTTGACTCTGATTTTGGCAATGAGAAGTATGTACCTGACTCAACACCAAACGGTCCATATTTTTTGCGGTTACTCTCGAAAGTAAGAGATCGAACACATAGATGTCCCCAGACGTCAAAGCTACCATAGGTTCCATGTACAGAAGTTAGATACTCATGTGGGTAATCAAGTTTGACCTATACCAAAGAAAACAATGATCAATTTCTGAAAGCTAAGAAGTTTACACTTATAGGAATAAAGAGTCTCTTTGTCTTACCTTGTCAAACTCCTTGCCTCCCTTTCCTCCACGTTTTTCAGTCCAAACCGAGCTACCGTTCTTGTCATACTCAACTTGGATGGAGTCTATACCATAACCATGGGCTATAATGATTTGCCTTACTGTGGTGTACATTCCATCATCCCAGGTATGACCACTTTGGCCTCCCCATGGGCCAACTGATGCAGGCTTGCCTTCAACACTCTGCAGAAACAACTTCAAGTTAATCTCAAAGATTCATAACAGCAATATTAGCTTTTAAGGGTGCAAATTCAATACAGAGAAACTGAAGAATGGGGTTAAACAAAAGATGTTGCCAATACCATCCTCAGATTTAAATGATCACTAGAGACTCAAAGCAACTGTGGGGAGCTCAAGTTAAGAGATAGCTGACTACTGCAATACATAGCTTAGACATTTGATGGGAATTTATGATAGATGAAAAAGTAACATTAGTGGTTGGGGATTTTCTGGAATATATCAAATCAAGTTGCAAAATACACGTTATCACAAGCAATTCATTCTGGTTTCCACTACCAAGGGAAGTCATGGAAGGAAAAAAGAATCATGTTCTTCAAAGAATCAATCTTTCTCAAGATAACAAAAACAAACGCTATGGCATTCCTAAATTCGCCCATGTCATTTGTTCACAAAAAGATAGATTCCACTAAAATGACTGCTCAACTTCAACTGAATTTACTAAAGCAATGCTAAATCAGCAACCTCTTAATACATTATGTGGTTAACTGGTAAAACGACTGCTCAAAACAAGTTAAATTGTACCTTAGTGGTCGGTTAATCACTCTACCAATAATCTCGACAGGAACAAACTCCATTCTTAAAGTGGTGCAAGCACCTTGTGTCTTCCAACAATATGTCACAATCGTATCTCTTAGAGATGTACTTTGCAGTATTATGGCAATCTCGGCACATCCTAAGATTTTTCAAGATCCTTATCGTCTTAGGTGCACGCGATGAGGAAATTAGACCAAAAGCCATAGCAAACTTTTCGCTGTGGATTCCACAAGTTTCTTCCCTTCCTTCTTCCTCAATCAAAAGTTCTCCATTATATTGGTCACTTCTATCATCCAGCCTACACAACTTCTCCACCCAAGGATACAGGACTTCAGTACATAACTTCGACTGATCACATGTCGTGAATGTGTGAATTAAATTTCTGACTTCAATCCAGCTTTGCCCAAGAGGTTTCTTCAGCAGGTTATCTTTCTTCGGCTTCTTTCCTTCTATAGATCTCCCAAGTTTTGCACCTAACGCATAAATCTGCGAAACCACATTCTCAGTGATTGGATTTTCAGGTTCCAAGGAGAACATGTGCTCTGCTGCATGGATTGCCATGTCAATGTCACCATGAATCCTGCAGCCAGTTAAGAAGCTCTCCCAGATGGGTGGCTCTGATTGAACATTCATCTCCTGGATAAACTGCACAGCTTCTTCAAGTCTGTTAGATCGTCCGTACAAAGATATCATAGCACAACAATGTTCCAGAGCAGGAATAATATGGTAATCATTCGCTATGCTGGAGAAGACTTTATTTCCTTCGTCTACATTTCCCGTTAGACCATGTGCAAGGATGATACTCGCAAGAGTTCCCCTATTTGGCGTAATCCCCTTTGTCTTCATTTGATCAAAAAGATCAAGAGCTGGACCATAGCTACCATGTAAAACATAACCTCCAATCAGCGAGTTCCAAGTTATGATGTCTTTGGTTTCCATACCCTTGAATATGGTTCTTGCGTAGCCTATATCCCCTGACTTGGCATAAGTATCTGTTAAAGCGTTTTTAACAGCATGAACAGCATCGAGGTTTCTCCGCAACACACAACCGTGTATCTCTCTTACCATTTTGGTCGCAAGAAGATTAGCACAAGCGGGTAAGAGACTTAGTATGGTAACTGAATTTGGTGTGAACCTAGAAAATTGCATTTTCCGAAAAAGTTCCAAGGCCTCGTCTTTTTTTCCATTTTGTATGTAACCCGCAATTATTAGGTTCCATGATGCAGTATTCCTCTGAACATTTCCATCTTTTTCCATCCTCTGAAATAGATCCATAGCTTCACCCTCGTCCCCATTCTTAATATATCCTGAGATCATCGTGTTCCATGTGATAATATTTGGTTTTACATTTGCCTCTTGCACCATTGTGAACAATTCATAAGCCTTCCCACAATATTCTGCTTGGCAATACCCTGTTATCATTGAGTTCCAAGTATATACGTCCTTATATTTCATCGAATCAAAAACTTTTCTTGCATCGTCCAGTTTCCCACACTTAGAATACATATCAACCAGAGAATTTCCCACAAGCACATCATCCATAAAACCCATCTTCACAGCAATAGAGTGAACTTCTGATCCCAGATTCAGAACTTTTAAACACGTACAAGCAGACACGGCACTCATAATAGTGACTCCATTCGGCACTACACCGGCTAAAAACATCTTCCTAAACATATCTAATGCCTGAAACCTCTTCCCATTATGAATCAAACCCGAAATCATAGCTGTCCACGTAAACACGTCAGCAGCTATACCAAAACTCTCCATCTTCTGCATCAAATCGATAGCAGAATCGCATTTTCCTAGCTGGTTATAACCACCAATCAATATGTTCCAAGTAACTAACCCTGGAGAAATCCCTTCTTTCTCCATCTCTTCGACCAATCCAACAGCTTCTTCATGTTTACCATTGTGGCAATAAGCTAACAGTACTGAGTTCCAAGCAACCACATCTCTCTCCTCCATACGCCTAAACAACTTCGTAGCCAAACTCAATTCACCGCATTTCGCATACACAGCTAAAATCGAGTTGCTAACACGAAGACAAGTCGTCATCCCGAGTTTAATAACCACCGAATGAATCAGCTTCCCCGTCTCAACATCTCCGCAATTCGCACATCCCTGTAATATCTTTGGAAACAAGAAATCATCAGGCAAAACTCCGTCTTTCATCATCAGACGAAAGAGCTTAGAGACTTCTTTCCACCGATTTTCCCTCGAGTAAGCACCAATCATAGCAGACCATGTGTAAAGATTTCTCTCACGCATTGAATCAAACACCTTACGTGCATCAACAAGACACCCGCATTTAGCATACATACTCAACAGCTTCGTCTCCACAAAGACGTCAGGTTCGCGAAACAGACCGAATCGAGCATGAAGGATACGACCCAAATGAGCAGAACCAGAATCAATGCAGGATTCCAACAAGTTTAGGTAAGTGCTTCGTTTTACCGTGGTTCCTTGTTGAAACATCGAATCCAGAGCTTTCTCAGCTTCGAGCAGACTTCCATGTCTACACAAGTAATCCAATTGTTGCTCATCGGGAATGATAATGGGTTCTCTCTTCTTGATGAAAGGTAGATTTTTCCTTCTGGATTTTGGATTAGCTTCAGGTGAATTCTCCACTTTTGCTGGAATCTGATAATTCAAACAAGTTTTGGGGAATGATGGTATAAAAAGCTTCTCCATTATCTACAATTACTGTTATTAGCTTGAACGACTCTTCGAATAGTCTTCTTCTTCTGCCTTTTTGGTTTGCTTGAGAGTTTATAGGTTACAGAGTATGCATGCACAGAGAAAAATAAGAAGAGACCTAACCTCGGTAAGTTAATCTTGCGAAACATTTTCACGATAAGAATTTCAACTTCCAATAGAATCTCGCCACGTGGCACAAGACTGCTCGCACACAAAATTATAAGAAATTCCTTGGATGTTACCAAAGTTTGTGTTACTTATTAAAGTGTAAATGTCCCATAAAAGTTTCATAGACCTTATTTTTGGTAAAAAAAAATCAAATTTTCCAAAAATACCACAAACACAAAAATTTATTATTAAAGAGTCTAGAATTTAAATTTTTTTGTTTAGGTTAACTATTTTACAATTAGGGTATAGTTTTAAAGGTAGGGTGTAGGATTAAGGTTTAGGGTTTAGTTTTGACCATTTAAAACTAATTAGAAAATTACCCGCGTTATACGCGGGATAAAATAATTATCAAATAAAACTAATAATTTTAGTTAAAAAAAATAACTTTGATGAATTATTATATATAATCTAAGATCTATTTTATATATTTGAATTTTACAACTATTTTGTATACAAATATGTTTCACCTATGAAATAATTAAATTAACAAATTTCATTAAAAAATATATTATTTGTAGGAAGTGTACTTATAAAAAATTTAAAACATCTACTTGTCAAACGAAACAACATATGCAAAGATATATATATATATATGAAAAATTGTTTTACATGTTCATATATTTTCAAAAGATAATAAATTTTTTTTTTCTATTCTAAATCTATAATTTTCGAAATATTTTGACTGGCAAGTTTAAGATTTCAAAATATTTTAATTTTGGCAAGTTTAAGAAGATTCAAATGTGTTTGGCAATTAGAGTTATAGTAATCAAAATAAGTGTATTTAGACATAAATGTGTTTTGTAATGAGTATAAGAGAATTAAATAAATATATAAAAATAAAAAAGAGAAAAATTGTAGTAATGACACAAAAGCAAAGTGCTCCCAAAATACTCCTCAAATAATATATAGGATTTAATTTTGTGGTATTTTAGAACATTTGAAAAGCTGGTATCTAGAGAACTTTAAAAAAATTGTAGTATAGTTGAAAAAAAAACTTTTTGGCATCTATGAGAATTGACCAAAAATTATCTAATTTTTAAACTTATAGCATCTCCACCCTTACACCAAATCCTACCCCAAACTTAATTTTTGTGTAAAATATGTTCCAACCCAACACCAAATCCAACCCAACCCAAAATCAGCGGTAGAATGCAATACTAGAATCAGTTTTAACACATGATTTTCAACTTCAAAAAATAAAAGTTTTCATACAAATGCACTATTCATGACATGCTTATAATTTTCAGATTTAAAAAACCTTATATTTCAATTTGTTTTTTTTAAGTAAGGGCATTTTCGAAATAAATTGACCTAAAATGAGAAAGTTCTAATGGGACATTGTGCAAATCAATGTGTTCTATTTTGGCAATTCTCCCTTTTTTTAACTTAAATTTTTCAAAAAAAATTATTATTTTTTTTTTACAAATTTCAATTTTTTCTTCCTTTGATCTCGTCTCTTTTTTTCTCTCTGCACTAAATCGCATATCTTTCACATAATCAGGTTAAAATATAATAATTTAAGAACAAAATTATAAAACAAAAGAAATGGATATCATGGATTGAAGAAGAAGAAGAAGAAGAAATGTAACAAACACTCAAACACACAAATGCTTTCTAAAATTTTATGTTTGGTAAACTATTTTACATTTAAGGTATATTTTTGGGGGATATGGTTTAGGGTTTGGGTTTTGATTAACTATTTTATAAGGGTTTAAAGGTTTTTAAAGCACATTATAAAGTTTTTAAAACAGATTATAAGATTTTTAAATGATATTATAAGGTTTTTTAAAACCCTAGAGACCATTAAAAAACCTCATAATCCGTTTAAAGAATATTATAACGACGTGAAAACCTTTTTTAACACAGATGATAAGATTTTTAAAGTAGATTATAAGAGTTTTAAAGCAGATTATAAGAGTTTTTAAAGTAAATTATAAGATTTCTTTAAACCCTAAAAACCTTTTAAAAACCTTATAATTTGTTTAAAAAACATTATAACGAAGTGAAAACTTTTATTAAAACAGTTGATAAAGTTTTTAAAGCAGATTATAAGAGTTTTTAAAGGAGATTATAACCTTATAATCTTGTAATCTGGTTTAAAAACTCTCATAATTTGCTTTAAAAATCAACCCAGATTTTTTTTTATCAAACTTAAGAACAAAATCAACCAAAACAAAAAAAACCCAGATTTTTAGATGAAATCTGTAACATCCCAAACCGAAAATGTGCTTTTCGGTAAGAGTGTCGATCGACACCATGGGTAGTGTCGATCGACACCAATATTTTTGAACCAGAGTTTGGTTCGATTTTAAGTGCGATTTGGCTCGGTTTAGCGGTTTTAAACCTGGTTAGTCTTATATAAGCGTGAAGCAATAGGCTTGGCCGCATTTAGGGATTGTTAATCAAAGTTTTAGAGGATTTTGAGAGAGAAAAAGAGTTTTGTGTGAGGAAGTTGAGAGGAGGGAGAAGACATAGTGGCCTGTCTCGATAAAGAGGAGGAACGGTCGTCCATATCATGCCATATCAGTGCGATTCTTGGTAGTATCAGGATTTAATCAGTCATCATGGAAAGTATTTTCCCGGCCTTTGAGAGGGAATGAGGAGACGATCTTCGGTATCGTTGGAAAGCTCCTTCAATCTAGGTTTCCAATCTGAATTCGGAGGTAAGCTCTGTCCCATGTGATTGTTTTAAGTTGGTTCGTCGTTCTGTTTTTCCTGAGAACCTAATTTGCTTTTTGGGGAAACCTTTATTAAGAGTCTTAGGTGATAGAAGAGGCATCCCTTGGGGTTTGCCTGTGAGACCAGAGGCTGCGAGGATTTCGAGTTGCTGGTTTTGTGTTCTTAACTTTGTCTTCGGTTTAGCGAGGTGAGTTGTGACCGTGGTTTCTAGGCGATGATGGTGAATTGATGTGTTTGTGATTGGATTGTATGTGAATTCGTGTGATGGTTGATTGATGGTTGCCGTGATTTTTTTTTGTCGTATTGTTGTGTTCCTTGCAAGTACGCGACTCATATTTCACCGGAATTCGTGTAAAATGAGGATTCACACGATTCCGGCAAAACACAGAGGAGTGTCGATCGACACCAGGAGGGTGTCGAGCGACACTAGTATTTTGGTCGTGTCGATCGACACCTTGCTGGTGTCGCTCGACACTACCTGTTTTAACTCGGAACTATGATTTAAAAGTCTTTTTTGATTATTTGCTGGTGGTGTGGTATATGATATTGGTATTGGTTTACTTGAGCCTGCTTGTTACGCTAGAAGGCGGAATGACCAGCTCACTAAGTATTTATGAAGTGCTTACGCAACTCTTATTTCTATGTGTTACAGGTAAAGGAAAAGTTTGAGATCGTGGAATCATGGCTAGGACGAGAGGATGATTAGGAACTCTAGATTTTATGTTTATTGTGGGTGTGTCTAGAACCTGGTTAGGTTGGTAGGAATTGTTAGAAATGCTTTTGGATATTTTTGGAATCGAATAAATGTTAAATCTGGTTTATTGGTTTATTGAATTGGTTATTTAGTCTATTTGGTTTATGGTTATTCCGCAGTAGAATTGTTTAGGATTAAAAAAAAAAGCTTGGTTGTTTCATTTTGGTATCAGAGTCCTTACGATTCTAGGGCTAATAGTAATTAGTTGATTTGAGACTGTTGATTGAATTGATTATGAGTAGTTAGTTAATTCTGTGAGTTGTAGAGTCTTAGATCATACTCTCCGAGCCTTCAAAGAGATTCCACGACATGTGATTGTTTGACCTTTATTATGTGATTGCTAGTATCTTAGAATGTGCTTTTGGAAAGTACATGGTGTGATGGCTAGAGTTCCGAGAGGTCGTGCTAGAGGCAGAGGTCGTGGCGGTGAGGGCAGAGGTCGTGGTCGGGGCCGTGTGGCTACATTGTTCGAGTAGGTAACTCAGAGTGAGTCACCAGAGCAGGTGGCTGATTCACCGACGTATCAGGAGGATTCTGTGGACAGTGTTAGTGTGTCGGATGGGACTGCCAGTGCCGGAGGTAGTGCCGGAACTGCTGATGCGGTAAGAGGCCCATGTGCGGGTATTACTTCAGGCGGAGCTCAGGATCTAGAGGATCGTTTGGGGAAGATGCTAGCTTTGATTTTGGAGCAGTTACCGGTTGCAGTACCAACGCAGGCTCTAGTAACCCCAAGAGAGCAGTATCTGGTGATGTGTAACGAGATGTTGGGCATGGGCCCCTTGTCCTTCTCGGGTGGACGGGGGCCAGAGGAAGCCAATGAGTGGAGGTTGAGGGTAGAGCGTAGGCTTCAGTCTATCAGATGTCCTGATGAGTACCGTGTGGATCTGGTAGTAGGGATCTGGTAGGAAGAGGCGGACAGTGTGGACTTGGGGTGAATTCTTGGGCGAGTTTAATGCCAGGTATATTCCTCAAGAGGTAGTGGATCAATTGGAGTTGCAGTTCAGGATACTGATTCAAGGCAACCGGTCCGTGCGCGAGTATGATGCTGAGTTCAGCAGGCTAGTGGTCTATGCGAGTAGTAGCATGGATGAGAAACGGGCCCAGATGGGCAAGTTCGTGGGAGGACTTTGGTTAGGGCTGAAGAAAACCCACAGAGTTTCCAAGTACACCTCGAGGGCAGAGCTAGTGGAGGCACTTATAGCAATCGAGGGCTTGGGAGAGCTGGTCGAGGATTGAGCTGGTATTCTTTCCTTTTTCGGTTTTTGTTTCCAGTTTCAGAGTTTAGCTTTCGTTTTATTTTTTTTGGATTTTTGGTATTTTTGTTGGTGTTGAAACGATATACATTTTTGGAAATTTATAAGTTGATGTTCCTTATTTATTTTCCTATAAATTATAAGACGTGTGGTTCTTATATGTGTTTATAATTAGGTTGACCAGTGTGGGTCGTGATTTTTGCAGATATTCCGGGTTGGGAATATCGAGATTATACCACGTGAGGCGGTTCTAATCAGAGGAGATGTGAGTTCTCCTGAATACTTATTTGGGATTTGAGTTTCTAGAATAAGTAGCAAGGGATATGAGTTCATCTCGCGGGGATGTGAGTTCCCCAGATACCGTTGGCTTGAGGGATGCGTCCCAAGAGTGCGAGTGGTATATTTTCTTAAGAGGATTAGACGAGAGCCTCTGAGATCAGGTGAGAATCTCTTGTGGTACTGGCCAAGTGGGGTCAGGATTCTGGTTTTTGGCAGTTAGTTTTATGAGACTCGAGTGGTAATTTCGGGTGATGCTGATCGGGTTAGGTCAGGATTTTCGTCCGTGTTGGACGGTTTATTGGAATCGAGTGGAGAGCTCGAGTAGTGTCGTTAAGAGTATGGTCTGTGTTTTACAGTTTATGAGGCTCGAGTAAGGGAGCCGAGGTAGCGTTGGTCACGTTGGGCCAGGGTTTGATCTTTGATAGTAGAATCAGAGAGAGTTGAGGAACTCTAAGTGGATAACCAGTGTGTCAAAGTTGCTGGAGGTGACTTGTATTGAGGCCATGTGAGAATAGATGTGAGCCTCGGAGATCTGTAGCGGATCTCGTGTGTTGTTGACTCAGTTGGGTCAAGTGTTGGTCATCGTTAGATAATTTTGCGGGCGTCAAGTCTAGAGTTGTTATTGTATTGGAACTCGGTTAAGACGACCCCGGTAACAGATGTAGTGCCTTGGTCATGCAAATTCTTGTTTGGTTATTGCGCGATCGATTGATCCAATTTTGGGTCTACATTGGGTTATGCATGTTCTTGTTTGATCGTTATGCGTTTCAATCGGTGAACCTAGTCCGGATTAAGAAATGTGGCATTGGAAAAGTTCCAGACGAATCTGGACGGGTAGTGTTCTGTATTACATTGTACTTGGGCGTGGGTAGTTACCCAGTACTTTGCCGAGGAAGAAGTTATCCCTGCGTTTTGGTTTGGGATGATTTTTTTGAGACTAAAGGACCTAATGTAAGTGCACCTATGTTGGCGTTGCAAAGCTGGGTAAGCCTTATGTGGGATACACGGTGATTTCAGGGGTGGTTTTAGACCCCTTAAATCGGTGCTAGTTCCAAGGTTATATGCGTATGGTAATTATTGCTCTACGGGTCCCAAATAACTCATTTACTTATTTGGATGTGAGTTCCCAGCGGAGATGTGAGTTCTCCTATATTTTTATTCGGGATATGAGTTCCCAGAATAAGTAGCGAGAGATGCGAGTTCTCTCGCGGGGATGTGATTTCCCCAGATAGCATTGGCTCGAAGGATACGTCCCGAGGGTGCAAGCGGTGTGTGTTCCTGATAGGTCATAGGATGCGTCCTGTGAGTGTCAGGTAATGAAATGAGTTAAGAGCAATAGGTGTTTGTATCGTGCGAATAATCTTAGAATTAATGAAGTGCTTCGAAGGTTAAGTATGGATCTTGTGGAAGATCGGTTGTGTTTAGCCAAGGGTTCGTTGGAGTAGAGTTGTTATGTCATAGTAAGTAATGGCGGTTAATATCACGGTAGGTAATCCTATTGTCAGGTGCTTGTACACGTATGAGTTGATTACTCTAAAGAAAACATTTTTCCTATATAGATCCAGAGCTTGAGGGAGACATCCTTAGAGTGGAGTGGCATCGGCATCGTTACCTCGAAGGAGACGTCCTGGGAGAGTGATGATGACGGTATATATATGAGTAATCAATGTCTGATCGTGGCCTAGGTGCAAGACAGGATATGGATCTCGGGGTTCGAGTGTATAATTTCGTGTAAGACCGGCCAGAGGATCGCAAGGTGTGATAAGTGTCAGCTGGTGGAATATGTATGGTGACAGATTCCGAGGGGAGTCATTGGAGTTTAGTGAAGATTTTTTTTTGGACATTGTGGTATGCCAAGATCGTGATTGCTTGTTATTTGGGTGACCAATCAATGGATCATTTATGCTGGGCGGAGTGCGAGAATCAACCAGCGTTCAGGCGAGCTTTGAGATGGTTCTTTAATAGGTTAGCACGGAAGGTCGTGAAGGACACCTTTATGTTGAACCCAAGTGGAGGAGCAGGGTCTCTTCGATGCAGTTAATTCAGGAAGCAAAAGAAGATCAGGATCGTCACAAATGTTATGCTGATGAATGTCAAATGTGTTAGGGGTTCGCGGTCGGAGATAGAGTGTTTTATGTATTCATATTAAGGAAGTATTTGCGTGAATCGGAGGAAGTGGTGGCTATGATCCTGGAGGATCTTCAGTCTGATTTGACGGTTCCGGCGGTTCCTGTGAGGATTCTTGCGAGGAGAATCAAGGAGTTGCGTCAAAAGAAGTTTCCATTGTTGAGAGCTTTGTGGGTTTGCACTGGTTGCGAGATGGAGACTTGGGAGCCCGAGGAAAAAATGAAATTAAAGTTCATGAAGTGGTTCGGCAAGCAGGTCGTAGTTTGAGCTTTACTTCTCTTTGTGGTTCCAGTTTCGGTTATTAGCATGTTTTACTTTGTTGTTGTATTCTCATTTTCGGGGTAACGATTATACTTTGTGGAGATTTATAAGATGGAGTTTTCTTATTATCTATGTAATATAAGATGATTAGTTCTTATATTTATTGTGTATGGTATGGACCGGTGTTTGGTCCTATTTTTGAGAAATTCCGGGTAGGGAGTATCGAGTTTGGCCACGGGAGGTAGTTCTAGTCGATAGATGTTTATAGACGTTTTAAAATTTATTACTCTAGGGGTTGCGGCTCCGAATAACTCATTCATTTTGTCCGGAGATGATTAGTTCTTTAGTGAGGATGATTAGTTCCTCAGAGAAGATGATTAGTTCTCATGTATACTCTTTGGGATGATTAGTTTCCATTACGAGTATTGAGGGATTATTAGTTCTCTCGAGGGGATTATTAGTTTCCATGTGTACCCGGAGCTCAAGGGATGCACCCTGAGAGTGGATGGGGCACGTGACATCGATAGCTCAAGGGATGCATCCTAAGAGTGGGAAGGGTGTCGAATGAGTTACGAGTGATAAATGTCTGAAAACGGGCGTATAAACATGGGATTAGACGAGGGACTCAGAGATTGGGTGTTAGGATCTCGGGTGGTATTAACCGGTTTTGGGTCAGGTTATGGGTTGTTGTTAGACAGTTTTTTGGAATTCGAGGACGAATCCAGTTTAGTGGGGAGAATTGTAACATCCCAAACCGAAAATGTGCTTTTCGGTAAGGGTGTCGATCGACACCATGCGTAGTGTCGATCGACACCAATTTTTTTGAACCGGAGTTTGGTTCGATTTTAAGTGCGATTTGGCTCGGTTTAGCGGTTTTAAACCTGGTTAGTCTTATATAAGCGTGGAGCATTAAATTTGGTAGGGATTGTTAATCAAAGTTTTAGAGGATTTTTGAGAGAGAGAAAGAGTTTTATGTGAGGAAGTTGAGAGGAGGGAGAAGACATAGTGGCCTGTCTCGGTAGAGAGGAGGAACGGTCGTTCATATCGTGCCATATCAGTGCGATTCTTGGCAGTTTTGGGATTTAATCAGTCATTTTGGAAAGCATTTTCCCGGCGTTTGAGAGGGAATGAGGAGATGATCTTGGTATCGTTGGAAAGCTCCTTCAATCTAGTTTTCAGATTGCAATCTGAATTCGAAGGTAAGCTACGATCCCTGTGATTGTTTTAAGTTGGTTCGTCGTTCTGTTTTTCCTGAGAACCTAATTTGGGTTTTGGGGAAACCCTTATGATGAGTCTTAGGTGATAAAAGAGGCATCCCTTGGGGTTTGCGTGTAAGACCAGAGGTTGCGAGGATCTCGAGTTGCTGGTTTTGTGTTCTTAGCTTTGTCTTCAGTTTAGCGAGGTGAGTTGTGACCGTGGTTTCTAGGCGATGACAGTGAATTGATGTGTTTTTTATTGGATTGTGTGTGAATTCGTGTGATGGTTGATTGATGGTTGCCGTGATTTGTTTTTGTCGTATTGTTGTGTTCCTTGCAAGTACGCGACTCATATTTCACCGGAATTCGTGTAACATGAGGATTCACACGATTCCAGGAAAACACAGAGGAGTGTCGATCAACACCAGGAAGGTGTCGAGCGACACTAGTATTTTATTCGTGTCGATCGACACCTTGCTGGTGTCGCTCGACACTACCTATTTTAACTCGGAACTACGATTTAAAAGTCTTTTTTGATTATTTGCTGGTGGTGTGGTATATGATATTGTTATTGGTTTACTTGAGCCTGCTTGTTACGCAAGTAGGCGGAATGACCAGCTCACTAAGTATTTATGAAATGCTTACGCAACTCTTATTTCTATGTGTTGCAGATAAAGGAAAAGTTTGAGATCGTGGAATCATGGCTGGGACGAGAGGATGATTATGAACTTTAGATTTTTTGTTTATGTTGGGTGTGGCTAGAACTAGTTAGGTTGTTAGGAATTGTTAGACATGCTTTTGGATATTTTTGGAATCGAATAAATTTTAAATCTGGTTTATTGGTTTATTGAATTGGTTATTTAGTCTATTTGGTTTATGGTTATTCCGCAAAAGAATTGTTTAGGATTAAAAAAAAAAAAAAGCTTGGTTGTTTCAAAATCAACGTAAATGGAATCAAAAACTAAGAGTTATAACCCAAATTGAATAAAAACGGAGCTTTGTGGTACAAATCGAATCAAAACTCAAGTGGATTAGAAAGAATCACAAACTAAATCTATAAAAAAAATGATGAAATTTAGATCTAGATCTATAGAGATTCTTCTTCTTCCAAAAAAAAAAACTCAAAAACTAGATCTATAAAAAAAATGATGAAATTCGAATCTAGATCTAGATCCGAATATGAGTGAGAGAAAGAGAGAGATATAGATAGATTCTTCTTCTTTTTTCTTGTTCTTCTTCTTTCTTCTTCTTCACCTTCATTTTTTAGAGAAAAAAGAGAAATAGAGATAGAAGAAAAAAAAAGGAAGAAGAAACAGATTTCGTGAGAGAGAGGAAAACAAATTAATAATTTTGTCTTTTTATTTAAAAGATGGCATGTGTTGCAAAAGTGGTTGTCATAGTGGCAAAGTTAAGAAAAAACTTTTGAACAGTGGCATCGTTGAAATTCTACCAAAAGTTATAGAATTACATAAATTTAACATAAAATATAATGATATTGATTGATAATCAATTTAAAAGATATATAAAGTACCAAAATTAAGATAAACAACATCAAATATATTAAAAATAAGCAATTATTATTATTATTGAATTAATAACTTAATAATTCGTATATCCCTTCCGGATCCAGAAAGATCACCAAAATATTTTCCAAATGTAGTAGCTTGACTCGGAGCTTGTTGATATTATTGTTGTTCGGCCCTTTTCTGTAAAATCCGCATTTGTTCAGCATGAATATGTGATATAATGCGTTTTTGGCACATTCTAACCTTTGTTTTGTAGGATTTTATCGAGTCTTTTTCTCTTCTTTTGAGTCATTTTAGGTTAAAAGGAGACTTGGGAACATGGATTTGAGCATTTGGGGGTCATTGAAGCAAACGGGACAAATCCGGAGAAAAGATGGCGTTTTGAAGAACGGACCACCTGCTCGGTTTGGAGCAAGCACCTGCTCGCACGAGGGCCCGAAGATCCAAGAGCTCCCTGGAATCGGGACCGACCGGTCCAATGACCGGATCGACCGGTCCGGTCCCCAGAACCATTTTAACCTAATTTTTCCTATAAATAAGAGGGTAGCCACCTCTGAATTGTTATTCCCTTTTTTCACTTCATTTTCACATTTTTGGGAGGCTGAGACTCCATTGTTCCCATTTCTTTGATACTCAAGTGTTCTTCATTCCATTGGATTTGCTTATAAGATTTGGAGATTTCATTCCACAACATCTATTGAGAAGAATTATAAATCCCTTATCTCTTTTATTGTCATTATGAATTCTCTCTTGTTGTTTGTTGCGTTTGATCTCTCCATGGTTGAGTAGTTCATTAACTAGATTAGGGGATTTCAATGGTGATTTAGGATTGTTAGTGACTGAGCCAAATAGGATTGTATTATTCATACGTCTTCATCAATAGGGGTTCTTCATGCTTAGATTAATATTGATCACTTAATCCATGATTTCAAGTTTAACTTATTCACGACAGTACTCTAGGTTGCTAGATAACCCATTGATGAGCAATTGGTGTGTAACCAACGACAGTTGATTGTTACCATCAATTTTGAACGAACTGAACCAACTCTTAATGCTTGTCTGCATCATTACTAAATCCAAACGACAGTTTAGGCATTTAGGTTGTTGGATAAAGATATTGATACATCACGACAGTGGGGCAATATTATCTTCATGTTTGAGTTCTAGACCGAATTGCTTAAATTCCTGAATAGTAGCTCAGTCCTTAATCCGAGATCACCAGAGAATAATCTTGATCTAGTGCTTTTCCTTATTGAATTTCATATCATTTAAATTGCAGCTTTCACTATTTCGTTACAACCAAAAACCATATTTTATCTTAGCTTTAAGTTAAAATCCATAATTTCATTGTGTAACCTTGGTCTCTGTGCACTTGCAGAATTATTTTGGGATTAAAACTTAGCACATCAAGTTTTTGGCGCCGTTGCCGGGGACCAATTGCGTTACCTTTGAAATTCGATTTTATTTATAGTCTAAGAATTTTGCTAATTTTGTTTTTATTTTCTTTTGCGTGTGTCTCAGGTGTAAATTCCAGCCAACATGGGCGAGGAAACCGACAATCGAACCGCAAATGGTCATGTAGCCAATGCTATCCGGAGAATGGAGCAACAAATAGCTCAATTGCATCAACAGCAACAACCGCAGCAGCGTCGTACAATTGGGGATATGTACAATCCCCATACTTCCTATCGGAACCGAGCGACAATTATTCCACCTGCTTTTGAGGGGCAAGACTATGAGATTAAGCCTCAGCTGATATCACTGGTTAAGTAGAACATGTTTCATGGACTTCCCGCGGAAATTCCGGTAGATCATATAGAGAACTTCGAGGAGATCTGCTCCACACCAAGCTCTAATGGAGTGAACCAGGATTTCATGAAATGCAAGTTTTTCCCTTTCTCACTCGCGGACAAAGCCTCCCACTGGCTCAAGTCGCTACCAGCCGGATCCATCACAACTTGGCTGCAATGTATAGCAGCATTCTTGGGTCATTTCTACACCAAATCCATGACCGCGCGCCTAAGAAATAAGATCTCTACATTCCAAAAACGTGCAGGAGAGTCTTTTAGTGAGGCATGGGAACGGTTCAAGGAATACAAAAGGAAGTGTCCACACCATGGATTCGCCGATGAGAAATTGCTTAGTATCTTCTACGATGGTGTTGATCGTGATGCTAGGAACACTTTGGATGCTGCGAGTAATGGTGATTTTATGACCAGGACCAAGGAAGAAGCGATTAGATTGATAGAGAACTTGGCTGCGAGTTCCAGGAATCAATACCATGACCGTGATGAGCCTGTATATACCAGCAATGTTGAATCACAGAAGATTGATGAGCTGACAGGGAAAGTAAACCTGTTGTTGAAGAGGAATCAGGAGAGTATTGACTATGAGAACAAGGGAAATGAGCAGCTCATAGAGGTGAACTATGCGGGTGGAGACCACATGTTTCCAAGCGTTCAAACTCATGCACCTACCCCTCAAGACGAGCTGAAATCCCTCCTACAATTGGCTTTACTCAACCAGCAGAATTCTGCTAGAGAAATCATTACCATGATGGACAACATGTATAACGATCTCAATGGTAAGATAGAAGCTATCTGCACTCGTGCGAAGGAGCTCGATAATCGAGTAGTCCAACCCGCCGAAAAAGTCAAGAATGCACAAGGAACACCTGCTCCAGAAAAGAAAAAGGATGAAGAGATTGCTGGATCGTCTTCTAGAGTGCTTCGACCGAATGAGCTCGTGAATAAGGTTAGGTCACCTGCTTACACCCCTTACCCATTTCCACCACCATTGAGGGTATTACCTAAGGGTGAGGACCCAGGAAAATTCTTTGTCCCATGCGCTATTGAAAGAGTTGAATTCGGAGAATCTCTTTGCGATTCTGGTTCTTGTGTGAATCTCATGTCAAGGGCTATTGCGAAGAAGTTGAAGATTGCTAAGATAGAACCTAGCCATATGACTCTTAGATTTGCAAACTCATCCACCGCAACATCGTACGGCATCATTCGCGATTTACCAGTCCGAATAGGGGATTGCCTAGCTCTAACGGATTTCCAGGTTGTAGAGATGAAAGAAGGTTACGATACGTCTCTCCTCCTTGGGAGACCATTCATGGCTACGGTGGGTGCAATCATTGATATGCCAAATAAGCGACTCTCTTTTTCCAAGGTCAACGAAAAGGTTTTCTATAGAGCCATTCCCAAAAGAACCGCCACTCACGCCTCCTGCATCTTGGCAGTAGAAAGAGAAGACCTATCGGTCGATGTTGTCAAAGAGCTTGGTGATAGGAGTGAGATCGATGGAGCTCTAGATGGAAATCGTTCTCATATCGCCAAAATGTCTAGGGAGAAGACAAAGGTGCAGGGAAACGTACAATGCAAAGGGACAAAGGGTGAGCCTAAGATAACTTTGATCCCTCAAGGATATGATGGAAACTCGGTCGAATACAAGGTGAAGTGTAAAGGTACCCCTAAGCCTTTCTCCAGAGTTAGAACTATTCTTCCGTTAGAGTTCAAAGGAAAGGGTATCAGTCTTGTGAATGGGATACCGAGCAAGGTCCTGCAACTAAACATAAGTGATCAAAGAGAGAATGGACAACGTCTCAACCCACCTCCACCGAGCCCTGATCCGAAAAAGAAACTCTCTATTCCTCAAACGAATTCTGCTCACGCCTAGGCATCATACAAACGTCAAGCTAATGACGTTAAACAAAGCACTTTGTGGGAGGCAACCCACTTGTAAGTGTCTATATGCTCTTTTGATTTTCTTTTCTTTTCTATTTTACCTTCCTTTTCGTTTTCGTTTTTGTTTTTTTCCTTAGGATTTTTTCGTCACAGGAATTTTGGCTCAGGACTGGACAGTGGATCGGTCGATCCACATCACGAATTAGTCATTCTGACTCTGGAAAACAGACTGGTCGGTCCGGTGATCCGACCGGTCGATCCTCTTCGTCCCGCGGGTCAGGTAAGTGTCTGGAAATCAGACCGACCGGTCCAGTATCGGGACCGGTCGGTCCGACTACCCGGGTAAGTGAAATTTTCATCAATTTTTCGGTTTAGACCAGTTATTTCACTTAAACTGAACCGGTTTGCCCCCTATAAACAAAAACCCCACGATCCAAATCTCTCATTACCGATCAAAACACCAAAAAATCTTCTCCCCCAAGTGTTCTTGGTGAATTTCTCCAAAAACTTCAACAAACCCTAAGTTCTTCAATTCTTACATGAATTAAACGATTTTTGGGACTAAATCGCTTAGTTTTTCAAGCTCTTTCTGATTATCAAATCAATTTATTCGATCTGCAAGGTATGAGCTTTATATTTGCATGTAAAATTTTGGGTTTTTTGGTTTGTTCTTTGTCCTTGGATTTTGTCGTTTAATTCGCTTGTCTCTTACTCTCCTTGGTTCGTTTTTGTAGCTATGGGTCGAACGAGACGTCCACAAGCACCATATTCGCCACCCGAGGTTGATTCGAATGAAGAACATGAAAATCGGACCAATCACTCTCACGACAAACCGAAGAGAGCATCGAGAAAGGACAAGGGCAAGGGAATAATGAGTTCTAGCCAACCGGATCCTCCTCGTCGTTCTCAAAGCACGAGTATTCAATGGCCACGACCGGACGGTATCCCTTTTCCTGGAATTGATATTCATCCTAAGATAGACCGGAAGGATTTAGTTAGGGAACCATCTTTCAGGAACAAACGGAAAGGAGACGGTTGGGTTAAGTATAATAGCATATGCTATAATGGTTTGCTCGATGTTCAGATGTTGCCTACTCGTGTTTTATGCCCACAGATGCTGGATAAATTGGGTATAACTGATGAAGTATATGCTGTTCTCCATCGTATGGGTTTTGGAACGATGGCTACGTACCAGTATCCGCTGTATTCTGATTTGGTACGACAGTTTTTGGCCTCCTGCGAAGTGTATTATAAGGACCCAGCTCACATGATAGCTGATCAAGGATCACTCTCGTATGTGATCCAAGGGACCGAGTATGAGATATCCCTTCGAGACCTGTGCACTCTATATGCTTTTGACGAGGGTCATCAAGGTCCACAGCTCCCCGATCGTCATGTCTTTCCTCACGGTGACCGCTTATGGAACTTGATCGGCATGGGTCCTGCAGAGCCGCGTAGCATGAAGCTCACTCTTATCAGAAATCCGATTATCCGCCTTATTGCTAAGGCTTTGAGCACTACTATGTTCTGCAAGGAGGAGCCGGGAGCTTTGCGTATCGGTGAGCTATTCCTACTGCATTTAGGGATGCCAGAGTTCGTGTCTACGATCTACAGGGAGCCTCCTCGCGAAAACAGCACTAACTTCGGAGCGGTGTTTGCACAGTTCCTAGCAGAGAGGAAATTCAGGGGTCTATCTGGACCAGGCCAGAAGAAGCAAGAAGTCTGTGGAAGTCTCCTCACACCCATCTTCTCATTCCATCAGATTGATATGAGAGACACCGAGACTATCCTTACTCCTTCACTCTTAGACATGCAGCATTTCACACAGAGCAGATGGATAGTTGGGGGTAAGTGGACATACTTCGATTTGGATGGGGGTCAGTGCTCCATTTCATTACCTAGTGATCATGCACTAGTCACCTCCTTGGATAACGTTCAATTTCTCCCGCCCGTCTCACCTCAGCCCACCGGTCCGGATGCATCTCTGCGGCACCGAAAGCGCCGCCATGTTAGTCGCGATCCCGATACTACAGGTACTAGTAGTGGTCCTGCCCCGCCTGAGCCGAGCTACCAGCTTCCTCCATACGCCAACCAGTTTGCCGTCTCCCCAATTCGCGACGAATGGACTACACACGAGCACAGACATTGGCAGCACATGAATTTTCAGAAGCTCTACAATATGATGTCTGCCATTTGGGGTGCCATTTCTTGCTCCCGAGGCACAGATGCAGTAGGAGGACCAGGCTTTGCTGGAAGCCGCATGCCTCCGCCTGTTAGACGTTCTACCGCGGTGAGATCAAACGATGATGCTATGGCAGCAGACTTCGAGGACACAACAGATTCTGACGAATCTCCACCTTTCTGATGACGTTAGACCTTCTAACTTTTCTTTTTCATTTTTTGCATTATTTTCTTTCTTTTTAATTGTTCTTTCCTTTCGATTTATTCTCACACCGGGTCGGTGTGAAGTAAGTCTGGGGGGAGTGCTATTGATACTAATCATGTTTTCTATTTTCTTACTTTCTTTTTCTTATTTCCTATTTTCGATTTTTATTGAGTCTGTTTTTGGAATAATGAACTTGATCTTTTGGAATTCTTTTCGGACTAAGGATTACTTGCATGACTCACAGCATGGTCAAAGTTCTGTTTCGGAAAGGTCATGGGTGGTTGAAACATTCCCACACTTATCGGAATTAGGTTGATCCAATGTCATCTCAAATTTATTTGGTACCTAATCTTGATCTTTAATTTCTCTCTCAGGGGTTTGATGTTCATTGGGCAAGACTTTTTCGAACCATGTAAGACACCGCAACTCTCCATCTAGTACACTCTTTAACTCTCCTCTCTTTATTCAAAGCAACATGCTCAAGTGACCCTGAGGACTATGCGTAAACCCGTATATCTTTAGTGACCTCAGGAGAGCATGTTGTAAGGGAAACCAAAAGGATCGAAGTGACCCAAGGGACTATGCATAAACCCGTGTATCCTTTGTGATCTCATGGAGATTCGTCCCATAAAAAAAATAAAAAAAATAAAAAAAAAAATAGAAAAAAAAACTTCAAAGCAATATGCCCAAAGTAGCCAGGAGATGATGCGTAAACCCGTGTCTCTTTTGTGACCTCACGGAAGGCATGTTGTAAGGGAAACTAAAGTATCGAGTGAACCAGGGGATGATGCGTAAACCCGTATCTCCTTTGTGATCTCATAAGATTCGTCCCATAATAAAAAAAAAAAAAACCATTAAAACCAATAATAATAACTAATTTTGAGAGAGGGTTTGAGTTTTAAATGAGTATGCAGGAGAGGGTCTTGGTTAGAAGAAATCGGCACCCCTTGAAACGATCCCTTTGGGTAAGATCACTGTACTTTCATTTTCATTAATTTATTTAAGAGATGATATTGAGGATGCCAACGTTTGATGAGTTGTGGATGACTAAGCTTAGGCTATGAACCCCATGATTGATTACGGTACATGTTCTACGGCCCATTGATGAAAGTATGAAGTCTGAGATCTTTCCAACTAGCGAGTGAACTCCATCCGGTTTTGCTGATACTTTTCTGCTCTAGATTTTGTTTTGTTTGAGGACAAACAAAGATCTAAGTCTGGGGGAGTTGATATAATGCATTTTTTGCACATTCTAACCTTTGTTTTGTTGGATTTTATCGAGTCTTTTTCTCTTCTTTTGAGTCATTTTAGGTTTAAAGGAGACTTGGGAACATGGATTTGAGCATTCGGGGGTCATTGAAGCAAACGGGACAAATCCGGAGAAAAGATGGCGTTTTGAAGAACGGAGCACCTGCTCGGTTTGGAGCGAGCACCTGCTCGCACGAGGGCCCAAAGATCCAAGAGCTCCCTGGAATCGGGACCGACCGGTCCCATGACCGGACCGACCGGTCCGGTCCCCAGAACCATTTTAACCTAATTTTTCCTATAAATAAGAGGGTAGCCACCTCTGAATTATTATTCCCTTTTTTCACTTCATTTCACATTTTTGGGAGGTTGAGACTCCATTGTTCCCATTTCTTTGATACTCAAGTGTTCTTCATTCCATTGGATTTGCTTATAAGATTTGGAGATTTCATTCCACAACATCTATTGAGAAGAATTCTAAAACCCTTATCTCTTTTATTGTCATTATGAATTCTCTCTTGTTGTTTGCTGCGTTTGATCTCTCCATGGTTGAGTAGTTCATTAGCTAGATTAGGGGATTTCAATGGTGATTTAGGATTGTTAGTGACTGAGCCAAATAGGATTGTATTATTCATACGTCTTCATCAATAATGGTTCTTCATGCTTAGATTAATATTGATCACTTAATCCATGATTTCAAGTTTAACTTATTCCCGACAGTGCTCTAGGTTGCTAGATAACCCATTGATGAGCAATTGGTGTGTAACCAACGACAGTTGATTGTTACCATCAATTGTGAATGAATTGAACCAACTCTTAATGCTTGTCTGCATCATTACTAAATCCAAACGACAGTTTAGGCATTTAGGTTGCTGGATAAAGATATTGATACATCACGACAGTGGGGCAATATTATCTTCATGTTTGAGTTCTAGACCGAATTGCTTAAATTCCTGAATAGTAGCTCAGTCCTTAATCCGAGATCACCAGAGAATAACCTTGATCTAGTGTTTTTCCTTATTGAATTTCATATCATTTAAATTGCAGCTTTCACTATTTCGTTACAACCAAAAACCATATTTTATCTTAGCTTTAAGTTAAAATCCATAATTTCATAGTGTAACATTGGTTTCTGTGGATTCGATACCCTTTATACTACTGCGATTGTTTGTGCACTTGCAGAATTATTTTGGGATTAAAACTTAGCACATCAATATGTGCACGAATATTTAGATGGAAAATTGCTAAATTAGGCCACATTTAGTGGCAAAATGTACCACTAGGATTTATTTTTCATAGGAAGGTCCCGTTAGACTTTTCTATTTTCAAATCCCAAAATTAACCTTTATTTATAATTACTAAAGGTTTTTATTAATTCTTATAATAACTAGGTGTTTTCCCACGCTACGTGTTGGTTTTGTAGTATATAATTCACACTATATTTGAAATGTTAATACCTTAAGCTCAATTTGAGATTCTTTTTGTAATGTGGTTTTCCTAATTCTCTTATGTTCTTTCCGGATAACTTTCATGTATCTCATATAAAAATCTATATAAATAGTGTGATCGAGTTTACAACTTTTTGATTATTTGTACATATGTATATAACATTTTGTTCCTTTCTGTAATATTTTATTCTAGAAAAGAGAGTTAGAAACTTGTACACAAACCCTCAAAAGCATGGACAAGACCATGTGGACAACATGATTTTGCCAATCCATTTGTTTATGACATTGTCCCCAACCACCAATCCCTTTCTTTTCTGCATTTTTTACCAAAAATATGTGTATCATGTTATTCACTCTGGCTTCTAAGTTTGCATTAACGCCAATTTTTACTTGAAGAATCTATTTAGAATTTGGTGTACTAAATCTTGCCTAATCATAGGACATGAAATTTCTTAATACATATAAACTTGATCATCAATAAGAACCAATAATCACTCTTAAGTTATACCTTGATGAGTCTATCTCGACGGCACTTCTCCTCCTCTAGTAGAACCGCTCTTGAACACTTGCAAAAAAGAAATATCAACTAAAACAACTAAATATCAACTAAAAGAAATATCAACCCATTTTTGCACCCAACATTTCTCTAGGGAATTTTCCACGCCACGTGCGGACTTTATGGTCAATTATTGCTTTGGACAAAAAATACTAAAAATACATATCAGAAAGGACAGTAAAAGTTCAACTTGGAGTTACAACTTGGAGCTACTAAACGTTCTACATAATTGTTATCTTAGGATACAAAAAGTACAGTGAAAGTCCAGTAAAAGTCAAACTTTGTAATATTTGGGTTTCATGATAATAAAACTAAGGAGTAGAGAAAGAACTTTGATGATTATTAAATACTGTAATGTTTATATATTAAAATGATTGTTAAGAAGCACGAGTTTACAATTTGTATATAGCTATTTGCATATATACACCATCGCAAAAAGATTAAAGACCTCTTAAAAACAGAGTAAACTAAGAGAAGGCTTTTCTAAATTTGACAACAGCTTCAAAGTAAGTGAATTTGTTTTTAAAATGGATCATAATGATTTCCAAAGAATCACTCTTCCATGGCTTCATTTTGCACAGACTTGTTCTTCTGTTTCGACTTTGATCTTCTTTGCACCTTGTAGGAGAGCATTTGGTGCCCTGATCAATGAAATGTGATTATCGAGCTGCTTCATTTCCTCCTTGTTAAGCTTCGGTTTGTTTAGCTTCAACCTCTTTGCGATATGTTTGGCACTGCTATCGCTTCTGATCTTATCAATACAAAATTCATATCAATTTTTACAATATGTATCTTATACTCATACCATTTTGTATGTGATTTGATTAATCTGGAACGAAACAGTTCTTTTGACATAAAATTTCTTGCGAGACCATTTTATGTAAAACATTTTGAATCGAAAATCAAAAACTTTATATGTTGATACACGTAATAATTATGTTTTTAATATAGACCTTTCGAAATTTCCGCAAATATACATAACTTGAACAACAACCAAATGTATACTGATTTGTATCATGGTAGTCTGTAAATTTGTTGTAAATGACCCAAAAATCCTAATTTTTAAAAAAATACACCAGTCATTCAATAATATTTTTAAAATAAGACTCTTTAGGGAAATTGAATCTGAATTGAAACCAAGCAACACCAAAACAAAACTTTGTTATTTTAATTTTCTTTTTCTTTTTTCTATTTCACATACTAAATAATCTGAAATTAACAAATATTGGACTAACCACCTCTAAGTTTGGTTGGATACAGCATAATACTTACAAAAGTAACAATACATCGACAAAACAATTATTTACATCTCTCAGTTCATATTCTTTGTAATTCTATGTAATTACAACCTCATTATAAACAAAGGTTTGAAGAACAATTTAAACATATTCTTACCTTTAATAACTCCTTCAGTTCCTTAGAACAGACCAAGGTCCAGTTCCTGTCCCATTCCTGTCACAATTCCAATTAAATTCTGTTATAAGAAAAGTTTTTATTTTTTTACGTTATTACTGCAAGAAGCAGAGAGATTCACATATTTTTTACCACAAAAATGCAACGGCAGCTCTAAGAATTCATGTAAATGGTAAGGCCAAACCAAAGTCCTATAAACCCATGAGTCCATGAGAGAAAGAGCAAACAACAAATGCTAACTATAGCCACCGTTACTAATAAAGGTGTCGCGTACATGAACTCCTATGCTCAAAAGTTAACTGTATCGAATACAAATGCTGATTCATTGATTGGTTGAATTCCTGCCACAAACTTTAAGAACCCGAAAAACCGATTTTTTGTGAAAATTTTATGACATATAATCTTGGTTTCATTATGAGGTTTTAAGGGGAAGTTAAATCATTACCGGTAATCCTATGCTAATTAGATGTAAGACTTTATTCTCTTTCATAAATAATCTTGCTCCAAAATGCAATCTTGCTCCAAGTATAACCGCGAGTACAAACACGAGAACTAATCCCAACTGTCACAATCCTTTAGTTTTCGGCTTACTTTTATCAAACACCAAATCTTTATAAGCTTAAGTACGCATATGCCTCGATTGTTTGTTTGCGTTTACTTGTAGTACATGAGTGACCATAACGGCAACTCATTTGTAGTCCTCTTTGGCAAACGCTCGCTAGTATCGCCTTAAGAAAAAGCCGTTTGTTAAAATTTTAAAACCGCTTTATTTGTCAAAAAATGATGTATTGAGGAGAAAGATTTCAAGGGCTGAACCTGGACAGCTACGGCGTGCCCATCTGCAAGAAGTGAAGTAACTTACCAAACGTGCAAGCAAACATGGAAAGCTGCCATAAAAATGGGTCCTTGACGCGGAAAGAGCTATATAGAATATTACCACGATTACACTCATCAGTAAAAGATTTCCTGAATGAAGAACCAAATGGTGTTATTTTATCAGAGATTTCATTATGAACATATTGAAAAATTTTAAAGTATGTAGCAATACCATTTTTCATGAATCTGCAGAACTGAGATGTTTATTGGGAAAATTACTCAAATCTCATGGAACTATGGTTATATGACTAGAATAACATATATTTTTCAAAAATTACTCAAATCTTTTCACATTCCTAGTAAATTACTATAAACACCCTTGATTAGTTTTTCTTAATTGAAATTATTATTGTTAATTAAAAAATGAAAAACAAATCCACTTCAGTAAGAAATAACCGTGATCAGAAAAGAGGAAAGTTTCAAAAGCAGAAACGTTTAAGTGTGCCTTCTCAAAGAAAAAAAGAAAAAAACCACAAACTTTTTCAACTATCTTCTCTGTTTAAGTTTCTCCACATTGTTTCTTTCGAAATCGTATCGTCTTCTTTCGAAATCGTCGTCGCCGAAATCGTCTTCTCCGCAGTCGTCTGTAATCGTATTCTCCAGTATGTTGTTGCTGAGTTAGTTTTTTTATTGCGGCTGAGTTATAAATTACGGCTGAGTTATCAATTATATTGTGGCTGAATTAGGGTTTAGGGTTTCTGAGTTATAAATTATGTTGTGGCTGAGTTAAAAATTATGTTGTGGCTGAGTTATTAATTGTGGCTGAGTTATCAATAATATTGTGGCCAAATTAGGGTTTTTCGACTGAGTTATGGTTATATTGCGGCTGAGTTATATATTATGTTTTGCCTGAGTTAGTTTTCTATTGCGGCTGAGTTATTTAAGTCTTTCTTGATCAGATGGAACAACGTCAAGCACCTGATTACCCTAGAAGATCAAGACGCGCTGCTAATCTAGAAAATAAAGTGCTTAATCACTATTCCTATATGGGAGATTTCGGTTTTGTTAAAGAACAATTAGGACTTGAGGTGTGGGAAGAACTGAAGAAGTTTCCTGTTTGAATAATTGCTAAGTTATTTGATGGAAAATGCGGGTGGTCTGCTAGGACTGTACACTATCTACTGTGTAGACAGCTGAAAGTAGAGAAGAAGGAGATTTGGAGTGTGGTTGGTGATCAACCTATCAGGTTTAGCTTACTCGAGTTTGGTGAGATCACTGGGTTAAACACAGATCCAGTGCCAACAGAAAGTATTGAACCTGACCAATACAGAAAGTCCTGGGAGGAGTTGAATGTGCCGCATGGGTTTGGACCCAAGCCTGATGAACTGAGGGCAGCAGTACGAGGCTGTCGGGCCTGGAGTTTTGAAAAGCGTAAATGGTTAGGGCTGTTAGTTCTTCAAGCCATGGGAATTTATGCTGGGCATCATAATTCAAGGACACCGTTTGAAACTGCAAAAAGAGTATTCGATGATGAAGCCATGATGACTTATCCATGGGGTCGGGCTGCATTTGAAGCTCTTGTTGGTAGTATTAAGTCGTTGAATCCAGTAGGAAAGACATACTACATCAACGGCATGAGTTACGCTTTAATGGCTTGGGCGTATGAATCTGTCAGTTGCTTTCGAGAGCGTTTTGGCAAACTAGTCGGTGAGAAAGAAGTCCGCTTCTTCGATGGGATGCAACGCGGACATGTGCAAGTTTTGATAGTGTCCTGAAGAAGGAGATTAAAGACCATGGTCATGTAAGGTTTTAAACTGAGTTATTCTTTATTTGATGGCTGCGTTATTATTTATTATATGGCTGAGTTATTATTTATGTGATGACTGAGTTATGGTAATTTGATGGTTGAGTTATGATTTGTTTGATGGCTGAGTTATGATTTGTTTGTTTGATGGCTGAGTTATTCTTTTTACGGCTGAGTTATGATTATTCGATGGATGAGTTATGAGTTACGGTTGTAGGTGCGTGTGAGGCATATGGTTTCAAAGGAGTTTTTAGAAGACATGTTTTCTCAGTGGCCGGGTCAAGACGATGACCCACAACTGAATAACCTGATAAGAGACCTACATTCTGGTAGGTATGTACCATGTGATTATTGGGATGTGCAGAGGAAGGAGGAGAAGAAAAAAACCAAGTTGGCTTTAGTTCCTTATGACTCTGAGTCTGAGCCACCAAAAAAGAAGCAGAAGAAAGATAAGAAACACGAGGGTGAAGCTGCTGAGGAGAATGAAGATGCTGATATAGAGAAGAAGGAGGATGCAAAGGGAAAGGATTTAAGCGAGGATGCGGCGGCTCTGAATACCATAGTCGCTACGCTGGAAAAAATTGCGAGTAAGTTTGAGATCCATGACTCTATGTTTCAGAAGGTTGACTCTATGTTTGAGAAGTTTGGGTCGAAGTTTGAGGCCATTGATTCCAACGTTGGAGAGTTAACCCAAAAATTTGCTGATATGGAGAAGAAAATTGGTGATTATGCCAAAGATGCAGTGGATGAGCGTCTGAAAGTTCTGGGTTTATCGAAAAGTGCCCAAAACTATGTTCCCAGCCTAAAAACGCAAACATTACCACGGCATAAGTCAGTTAATAGTCCAACGATCCTTAACATGGAATCTAAGACCCCTGATAATGTTGTGTGGGCGAAAAACACTTCGGTTGATGAGCCGGCTAAGGCCGAAAGTCGAACTCCGTAGCAGTATTTTCCAAAATTGAAGGCCGAAATTCCTAAGGGTACCCCTGATGAGCTTGGTAAGGCCGAAGAGAAAGCTATGGGGTCGAAATTGAAGGCCGAAATTCCTAAGGCGAAAAACAATTTGTTTGGTAGTGGTCTGGCATATTTCATTTCTATTTCTCCTGCTAAGTCTCCTTCTAAGCAACCAGATTTACGACGCCGCTCCAGAAGGCAAAAACCAATAGAAAATGAGGCTGATTTGAAAAAGAAGGCTGATGATGCTGCTAAGAAGAGGACTGAGGCTGCTGCTAAAAGGAAGGAGAACGTTGCTAAGAAGAAGGAAGAGAAGGCAGCGGCTGAGTTTAAGAAGAAGGAAGAGAAGGCAGCGGCTGAGTTAAAGAAGAAGGAAGAGAAGGCAGCGGCTGAGTTAAAGAAGAAGGAAGAGAAGGCAGCGGCTGAGTTAAAGAAGGATGTCCAAACAAAGGGTTTATGTGAGGTGTAATAAGAATACCTATTATTCCACCTACTCCTGGGAAGAAGAAGGGGAAGACTGGAGGTGAAACTGATCTTGAGGATGTGACCGAGAAAGCGATCGCAAAAGGAAATGAATTCTTACCGGAGTCTGATGAGGACGAACATGAAAGGCTTAGATTAGCAAGAATTAAGAATTATCGGGCGAGGGTTGTTCAATTAGCTACAACTAGGTTAGCAGCGAAGTCAAGTGCTCCTCCTTCAGGAGTTTTTCCTTATGGTTTTGGAGACAAAGGGACGACGTGCATGAGGAAGGATTTTGAACCTTCATTAGCAATCTATGATCCTCTCTCACCTGTTGTCCCGGATAAATTGGATAAACTTATGCAACAACTAAGGCCATTCGAGTATGGACTTTTACACCATTTTATTTTATTTTATACAGCTACTAGCAATAGTTGCCTAAACTGACTTGTGTTTGATTGTTAGGGACATTCCACTGACAGATGGTAGTAACTAGGAAGTTAATTTTTACAGAATATTCATCAGTGAAAGAGCGCAGTGGCTGAAGCCTGATTATGGATGGATGTTTGACACTGTAAGTATAAGTCACGGCTGAATTATGATTATTTATGGCTGAGTTATTAGTTATTTAATGGTTGGGTTATGATTATTTATGGCTGAGTTATGGTTGTTTGATGGTTGAGTTATGGTTGTTTGATGACTGGGTTATGTTTAATAATGGCTGAGTTATGATAATTCGATGGCTGACTTAATATTCTGTGTACAACATGTTGCTTCGTATATCAGAGTCCTCATCAAAAGGTCCATGGAAGATCCCAGCCCATTTTGTTCCAAGCGCATTGCCTTTGTGGACCAATGGTTCCTAGGATCATGGATTCGGGATTTCAATCAGTTCAAGATGAAGCCAAAGATGTTCAAATTCAAAGACTCAGGTTATGAGTTACTCATAAATGGTGCAATTCCCTCGACCTTCACACAATCAAAAAGTGGTTAGAAGATGTCGATCACTTGTACGGTGATATATTAGGATTTTAACCTATTCTGTTTATTGTTTTCTATTGTTTTTCGAGTCTTTCTAGTTCTTTTGTGTCCTTTCAGGTTCCAGGAGGCTTTGGAGCATGGATTGGAATTGCTGGAGCTATTTGAAGCTAAAGAGATGAGTTTGGAGCAAAAAGGCGATTTTTCATAACCGAGCACCTGCTCGGTTTGGAGCGAGCACCTGCTCGCCCGAGGACTCAAAGACTCGAAGCTCCCTGGAATCCGGACCGACTGGTCCCATAACCAGATCGACCAGTCCGGTCCCCAGAACCATTTTAACCTAATTTTTCCTATAAATAAGAGGGTAGCCACCTCTGAATTATTGTTCCTTTTTCACTTCATTTTTCACGTTTTTGGGAGGCTGAGACTCCATTATTCCCATTTCTTTGATACTCAAGTGTTCTTCATTCCATTGGATTTGCTTATAAGATTTGGAGATTTCATTCCACAACATCTATTGAGAAGAATTTTAAAACCCTTATCTCTTTTATTGTCATTATGAATTCTCTCTTGTTGTTTGTTGCATTTGATCTCTCCATGGCCGAGTAGTCCATTAGCTAGATTAGGGGATTTCATTGGTGATTTAGGATTGATTAGTGACTAAGCCAAATAGGATAGATTATCATATGTCTTCATCAATTGGGATTTGTAATGCTTAGGCTAGCGTGGCCGCCTAGTCTATGATTTCAAGTTTAACTTATTCACGACAGTGCTCTAGGTTGCTCGATAAACCATTGGTGAGCAATTGGTGTGTAACCAACGACAGTTGATTGTTACCATCAATTGTGAACAAATTGAACCCATTCGATAATGCTTGTCAACATCTCTGAATTCAAACGACAGTTTAGGCATTTAGGTTGTTAGACAAAGATATTGATGCATCACGACAGTAGGGCAATATTACATTTATGTTTGAGTTCCTGAATAGTAGCTCAGTTCTTAGTCCGAAATCACCGGCGAATGACCTTGATCTAGTGCTTGCTTTACTGAATTTTATATCGTTTTACTTTGTTGCTTTCATTGTTTCGAAAATCAAAACCCATATTTTATCTTAGCTTTAATTTAAAATCTATAATTTCAAAGTGTAACTTTGATCTCTGTGGATTCGATACCCTTTATACTACTGCGATTGTCTGTGCACTTGCAGCTTTATTTTGGGATAAAACTTACTCACACCATACAGAGTTCTTCATACTTGAGGCGATCATTGGGTGGCGTTTCACGTAAATCTTCTGAAGGAGAAGATTGATGCCTACGATCCCATTATTGGACAGGTAACTCCTGAAAGTCAACAAAAAATGCTAGATGCATTTAGGCCGCTGATGCAAATGATCCCTGCAATGATCAATGCTGTAATTCCTGGCAAAAAAACCGTTTGCAAAAAACAATTTGCGTTCAGATGGAAAAGCGGCCAAAACATTCCCTAAAACACCCAAGGTGGCGATTGTGGGGTGTATTCACTGAAGTTTATCGAGTGTCTAGCGCTTGGTGTAACTTTTGATGAGATATGCGATGTAAATATTCAGGGTTTACGGGTGAAGATGGCAGCAGAGATGTTCGATGAAGAAGGACATAATATGTATGCGCAGTTCAACTGATTTTCCAATTATGAACCTTCTATTTGTTTTTTTATTATCAGAAAAGTCTTTGTTCTTCTTTTATATCAGAGCAATGCTCTTGGGTTTGTGATTTGGAGTATTCGGTTTTCAAAAAGTTTTTGAAAATTTTATTTTAAACTTCTTAAGATTAAATCGTTATAAGTGTGGTTTTCATTCCCCTTGTGCGCTTAATCTAACACATATTTGGGTGATTTCTCTTGCAAGCGAATGATTGCCTAAATCATGGTGTTAAATCCCACAAGTTCTCATACATGGTTGAAGTTACACCGGAACCCATTGGAGAAGATTTGGGGTTTCACCATCCGTAGCCAAACTTGAATAATACCAGAACAATTGGCTGGGTTATAATGTAATGGCTGATTTATATGCGTTCTAAGTAGGAATAGGTTATAAATGTTATTGGCTGGGTTATAATGTAATGGCTGATTTATAATGATTAAGTTATTCTGTAATGGCTGGTTTATAATGCACTTGCTGATTTATGAATCAAATGAGCCATTTTTGGCAAATTTATGAATATATGATGGTTGATTTATGAATGTATGATGGCTGATTTATATAGATAAGATAATACTGATATGGCTGATTTATAATGCAATGTCTTAAAGTACAAAGTGAACAACTAGATAACACGGTTAAACTTCAATGTCTTAAAGTGTGGTTAGCTGCGATCTAGCATCCTCTCTCCGTAACTCAGCCATAATAATGAATCCATAAGTCAGCCGTATCGTGACGTTTTGTCTATCTATACCATAACTCAGCCGTATCACGACGTTTCGTGATTCTATTTTGGGGCCCAAAATCTGTAACTCAGCCATAATAATGATTCCATAACTCAGCCGTATCGTGACGTTTCGTCTTTCTATACCATTACTCAGCCGTATCACGACGTTTCGTGATTCTATTTTGGGGCCCAAAATCTGTAACTCAGCCATAATAATGATTCCATAACTCAGCCGTATCGTGATGTTTCGTCTTTCTATACCATAACTCAGCTGTATCACGACATTTCGTGATTCTATTTTGGGGCCCAAATCCGTAACTCAGCCATAATAATGAATCCATAACTCAGCCGTATCGTGACGTTTCGTCTTTCTATACCATAACTCAGCCGTGTCACGACGTTTCGTGTTTCTATTTTGGGCAGGAAAAATCCTGCCAAAAATCCCGAATCTATGTATTTAATGCGCCGATTTGACAGTGACCTATACACTCGCCGAAGAGCCGCCCAATATCCCGCCCAAATGTCTTAAAGAGTACAAAGTGAACAATCAAACCAAAATCCATCCAAAATCTCTATTTGTTTTGTTAATCGGGTTCTTAACTATCAAATAATATGGATTTGGGGAGGGGAATACCTAGAAGGTGTGGATGTGGGTCGGTTACAATTGTGCTAATGTCTAAGACAAAATCTAACCCGGGACGAAAGTTTTATCGTTGCGCCATAGGATCTGGGCAAAATCACGTATTTAAGTGGGTTGACGAAGCTCACGATGAAGAATTGGAGATTATCGCTGAGAAGCATACGACTATGTCCGACAAAATTAGTGAACTTAAGGAGGACATCGCAGATGCTGCAGTCTATGCTTTCTAAGTAGGAATAGGTTATAAATGTAATTGGCTGAGTTATAATGTAATGGCTGATTTATAATGATTAAGTAATTTTGTAATGGCTGATTTATAATGGACTGGCTAAATTAAGTAATTCTGTAATGGCTGATTTATAATGCATTGGCTGAATTAAGTAATTCCGAAATGTTACGGCTGACTTATGAAATGTTACGGCTGACTTATGCAATGTTAATCAAATTGCATAACCGTTAATCAAATTGGGCATGAATCCATAACTCAGCCCGTAATGTAAACAAAATCCATAACTCAGTCGTAACACAACAAAAAATTAAAGCCATAACTTCGTCGTAATACAACCAAAAATTTATACAAACTTTCTACATTGGACAAGTTCTTGCATTATGTCCAACTTGTTTGCAAAGAGAACATGTGTGTTCTTTCCTAGGACGTTTCTTCTCAAGTGCAACTTCTAGAGCAGATTTCATCCTACCTTTCTTAGGCCTTCCTGGTGGTTGACGAACAACCGGAGGAAAGCATGGTTGATTAGCTACGTTATCTGGAACTTGGAATGTTGAATCTTTCGGCATGATCGACTCAGCGTATGCGTTTACTAAATAATTGTTGTGATAGTAAGGACTGCACAGGGATATACGACATTTATCCCTGTACTTGGCAGCTGCGATTGCATGCACACATGGTAATTTCTCCCTTTCGAAACGCCGGTATGTGCATGTTTTCCGTCCAAATTCACAACATGCAAAGAATCCCCAGAATATCCATATATAACTTCAGTGTGATAATCATCAATCCTTTGTGCCGTCATAAGTCTGGCGGCAGTAACACGACCCTATTATAAATACAGAATAAAAAATGTTATGGTTGACTTATGAAATGTTACAGCTGACTTACATGTAGTTGTTTCTCGACACCACGCGAAAGCGTGGTTAGCTGCGATCTAGCATCCTCTCTCCGTTCAACAAACCAACTGGTCATCATAACCCGTATCGATTCTAATAGTCGAACAATGTTAAGACTTCTAACATTTGACAGTGCATGGATCATTGATTTTGCTATGTTCGTAGTCATCAAATTGTACCTTTCGCCCGGGAAATGAACACGCGCCCACAGTCGGACATCAGCTCTTTCGAGGTAGGCATGGAGTTCAGGATTAATCGCTTGAATCTCCTCGTATATTGCAGTAAAATCAGTCATCCTACAAAATCTTGCCGCTTTCTTCGCCAGAAGAAAGACATCTTTTCCGATGTACATTCCCAAAATGTTCTTATATAAATGATAAGTGCAAATTCCCCGAGAAGCCAATGGATACACATTCCCAATTGCTTTCCCTATCGAGTTATGCCTATCGGGGATTATCGCAAGACCCTCATCGTCAGGAATCGCAAGTTTTAGCTGCGTAAAAAACCAGTGCCACGAATCATCATTTTCACTGTCAACCACACCAAAAGCAATTGGGAAAATCTGAAAGTTACCATCCTGGGCTAGTGCTGTGAGAAGCGTCCCTTTGTATTTACCCTTAAGAAACGTACCGTGGACAACGACAACTTTGTGCACGAAAGGAAACCCGTTTACGCTCGCACCAAATGCAAGGAACAGATACATGAATCTTCCAAACTCATCGATTTGAAGACGCGTAATTGTACCCGGATTTGCCCTTCTTATCTTGTATAAGTAAGAAGGCAAGTCTTCAAACCCACTCTCAGGAGTTCCCATCTCGATTTCCCTTGCAAATCTTAGCGTTCTATGTGATTTCCAATAATCCATCTGATATACGTGGTATTTTACCACTTTTACTATCCGTTTTTATTTATTTTCTATACTATATAATAAGCTTTTCAATCGAAAGAGGCAGTTTTCTCGTATATTTGGTTTTTAAGAGTCATTTAGGTATAATCATCAAAAGGGGAGAAAAATGGAGCAAAATGATTATTATTAATCCCACAACAACTTTCCAAGGCCAGAGGAACCTATCTTTGTCCTCCCATGCCAAGATTTCACGGTTCTCCAAATTGGACAGATTCTATGTCCCCGAAAGATCACCTCGGACGCTCAACCAAATCGACTTGGACGGAGATGACACTTTACATAAAGATATCCTTTTGAGTTAGCTTTCTAGAACATTTGGAACCATACCAGTTGGAGTTGAAGTGTGCAAGTTATTCAAGTTTTACTGAAGGTATGTCATTCTGCCTAGAAGAAGAATCAAGTCCAAGATGGGCCTAAGCACCGAACCAAACCATGGGCCGGCTCAGTTACTTAAAGACACGCACAAGGAGGTGATTTTGAGCCAGACTCCGGACCAAATCACGTGACCGGTGTGACCGATCGGTGCCCGTGGCCACTTCTGCGCACTTATCGACAAAAAGACGTTTTTGCCCAAGACGAAACCCTAGAAGTTTTCCGACTTAGAGACTCCTCCAACACCTATATATACTTGCTTTTAGCCTCTCCTCCAACACCTATATATACTTGCTTTTAGCCTCTTGAGAGAAGGAGAGCAGCCCTAGGCACCTACAAATCACTAATATACATGTAATTTCGTTATTCTCTTTAGATCTTCATCTTTATCCTTTGTAAAAGAGCGATGAAGGCCATGGTGTTCTTCTCAAGCCTTGTGCTGAGAGATCTACCTATGTCGAGCACTTATCTATCACGAATCTACTGTTTTATCAACTTCTCTAGCTGCTCCATGTTTCATAACATGTAGAGTTGTTGTATACTTGATAATAAAGTTATTTAAATTCTTTAGCTTGCATCTTTTACATCTTTATTGAATTGCTTCTAGATTAGTTTTCTGTCTTTATTCGTGCTTTAATGCTTGATATAGCTTAGCTACCTAGAGATCGATCATAGGCCGGTATCGATTCCAAAAGCTTTGATATCAACCGGACCAAGTATTCGATGGGCCAAGGGTCCTAACAACCTAATCAGTTAGTTAGGGAGTTTGGTGAACAATTAGATCCCGATTTTAATGCGTGAATCCACCTTGTAATAACCATGCGAAAGTTGAGTCTATTAGGTTTGGTTTCATAGGATTCTGAGCCACGAAAGTGGAATGGATCTACTGCAGTGATCTAAGTTCATGAACACTAGTTGCATATCTTTAAAATCCGGTGTAGAATATGTTGCATAAGTTCTTTAGATTTCTTTTATCTTGTATGTTTTGATTTATCTATCCCTTTACTTTATTTGCATTTATAAAACCCCAAAACCAAATATAAAATCGCTTAGCTTATTCTGCATCATATAGATTTATAGCATAACACTTAGTCTCCTGTGGATCAACCCCTAAGTACTACAATTATCAACTGTGCACTTGCAGATTAGGGTTTATAAATTTAAAACCTAGATGCGCAACCAAAACCCGCGCCATCAAGTTTTTGGCGCCGTTGTCGGGGACTAGTTTGCTTATCTATAGATTTTTGATAAAGAATAAGTCTAAGTTTCTATTTTTCTTGTTTTTCCTTTTTTCGTTTTTTGCTAATTTTCCTTTTTGTTTCTTTTTATTTAAAGTGTGTTTCAGGGATTTATCAATGGAACATCACACCAAAAACCCTAGGAGAATGGCGACAAGAAGGAGTTCTAATGCCCCATGAATTCCATCAACAACCTTTTCCTTACAACAATTGGTACAATTGACAATTGTATCAACAACAACCCCCTTGGGAGACTCACGGATGTACCTCTCACCACCATGCGCCGCCGAATCAACCTCCACCACCCCACGGCCGCCCCTGTTCAAATCAACAAGAAGACAAGCTTGAAGCCTTGTGCCGGCTCGCGGATGATATCCACAATATCGTTCGAGATACCGAAGCTAGGGTTGAAACCATCAACTCGTCCCTTGAAGAGAAGCTCACCACCTTTACCAACAAGATCCAAGACTTGGAGACACGCTTGATCCACCTTGAAGAATTTCAAAAACAACATGCCTTAGACCTTCAAAGCAACGCTAGAAAAATCCATAGTTTCGAGCGGAGCTTTAATGGTCTTTGGGAGAGATTTGAAGGAGAGATCAAGAGCACTAATGACCACGTTGAGGAGATCACTACTGGCCTATGCGTCATAGTAATCAATGCTCACAAGGCCACGAAAGCTTTGGACAAGGCCAAAGATGATCACCGAGACTTGTATTCTACAAGCCTTGTCTTGTCGGAAGGACAAAAGCAACATACTCAAGCTATCAAAGACCTTCAAGACTCTCTTGATAAGAAGTTCAAACACCTCATGTGGAAGTACTCTTCCCTCAAGAAGAAAGAAGATGAAACGTCCAAGACACTTGAGAAGATAAGTGACCGATTGGAACCCTTGGAGGAACCAAGCCGTTTGGAAACAAATAAAGAAGAGCCGACCCCCATGGCCCATTGCTGCACCTTAACACCACTTGAAGAAGACTCTTCCATCTCTGATCAAGAGGAAGAAGAAGCTCCAAAACCTTTCCTAATGGCCAAACCCTACAACCGAAGATTTACGGCGAGAATTTCAACAAAACCGCCAAAGAAGAAGACACGTTTGAGTGAAAGATCCGGCCTAAGACCACGTTAGATTAGTGATGAGATGATAGAGGTATTCAACTCTCTAGTTAGAGAACTCCCTCCCACCCTCTCCTTTGAAGACGCTTGGAAAACCGAGCCATCGCTTAAACTATGCTTTAGAGAAAGCGAGGAAGAGAAAGCGAGGAAGACGAAGCTATGATTGAGGAGTTATTCAACCAGGTTAGGAATCCCCATTGGTACCTAAGGATCATTCCTAAGACTCTTGATCCAGGTTCTTTCAATGTCCCTTGCTCTATTAAAGATTATATCTTCGAGACCGCTCTTATCGATTCGGGAGCCGGAGTCAACGTTATGTCAGAATCTCTTGTGACAATGATGAAGATAACCGACCTTTGTCCTTCAAACAAGAGAATTTCACTTGCTAATGGTGCTTTCACACGCTCATTGGGTGAAGCATTCAACTGCCCAGTGAGAATCGGTGATTGCATTGTGCCGACCGACTTTGAAATTGCTAACATGAACAATTGTTCAACACCTTTTATCCTTGGAAGACAATTCTTGGCTACTGCTGGAACTATCTTGGATTACCCCTTACAACGGTTATCCCTTCCAAAGATAGATAGAAACATCTTCTATTACGCAGCACAACCTGGCTTTCGAGTTAAAGTTACAAGATACATTCCTCTGGAGAAAAGAAAATTTACAGTTCAGTACCCGTTCCATTTACATGATGAAGACCATGACCAAGGAAGGAGTTCAAACTCCAAAGGCAACCTAAAGCCTTTAGAAGAAAATTCTCAAGTCTAAAACCCCCAAGGAGTCGAGCTAATTGACTTTAAACAAGCGCTTTATGAGAGGCAACCCATATATCGAGTCTTTTCTTTTGATTTTAATCTTGTTTTTCTTTTGGTTTTTCATATTTCAAACATTGTTATGCATTAATCTATCTATTTATGAATTTTTCAGATTTTCAAAACATATAAAAATGCTTTTTTGGAAAAGAAAACAGAAGTTTTAAAACTTCTAAAAAAAAAAAAAATTTGTCGGGTCCCAGACACCGGACCACGGCACCGGTCACGCAGTTCCAACCGGTGCCCTAGTGCCTTTGGTCCGGACATGTTGCGGATCAACACGCGGGTCGATCGTCCCACGGTCCCAGACCCCGAACAAGGACCCCGGACACGGGAATCCGACTGGGGCCAAGGCCGCTCGTCCCGCGCGCGTCCTGATCCGTCTGACCGTCCGGTGTCCGAGAGGAACACATCCCGCGGGTCAAGCAACCGAAGCTCCCAGACCCCGGACAGAGACTCCGGACACGGGAATCTGTCTGGTGCCGAGCCTTGGATGCTACGTCCCCGACCCGCGGATCACTCGTCAAACGCCAGCTCGTCCCACGTCCCAGCTTTGACCTGCAGCACAAGCATCCTCGTCCCGCGGATCCACGCCCCAGACAATGGTACCGACCCACGTACGTTGATCATAGATTTTTGAGAATCTAAGAGAGTAAAAGAGTCGATTGATTTGAAGTTGAAATTTTGCAGGGACAGTAATTTAGGACACATTTACGGTATCACGATGGAAGATGATGAAAAGCGTCCATGAACTCACCTAGTCTTTACGTGGATTACAAGTTTAGAGATCGAAACAAGATCCAAAGAATATGTGAGTTCCCGTGTTTTCAAAATCCTCGTCCTCACTAACCTTTTGTTTGCTTGAAGACAAGCAAAGGGTAAGTCTGGGGGAGTTGATATACGTGGTATTTTACCACTTTTACTATCCATTTTTATTTATTTTCTATACTATATAATAAGTTTTTCAATCGAAAGAGGTAGTTTTCTCGTATATTTGGTTTTTAAGAGTCATTTAGGTATAATCATAAGAAGGGGAGCAAAATGGAGCAAAATGAGTATTCTTAATCCCACAACAACTTTCCAAGGCCATAGGAACCTATCTTTGTCCTCCCATGCCAAAATTTCACGATTCTCCAAATTGGACAAATTCTATGTCCCCGAACGATCACCTCAGACGCTCGACCAAATCGACTTGGACGGAGATGAAACTTTACATGGAGATAGCCCTTTGAGTTAGATTTCCAAAGACGTTTTGGTGTCGTGGCCACTTCTGCGCACTTATCGACAAAAAGAAGTTTTTGCCCAAGACAAAACCCTAGAAGTTTTCCGACCTAGAGACTCCTCAAACACCTATATATACTTGCTTTTAGCCTCTTGAGAGAAGGAGAGCAGCCCTAGGCACCTACAAATCACTAATATACATGTATTTTCGTTATTCTCTTTAGATCTTCATCTTTATCCTTTGTAAAAGAGCGATGAAGGCCATGGTGTTCTTCTCAAGCCTTGTGCTGAGAGATCTACCTATGCCGGGCACTTATATATCACGAATCTAATGTTTTATCAACTTTTCTAGCTGCTTCATGTTTCATAACATGTAGAGTTGTTGTATACTTGATAATAAAGTTATTTAAATTCTTTTGCTTGCATCTTTTACATCTTTAGTGAATTGCTTCTAGATTAGTTTTCTGTCTTTATTCGTGCTTTAATGCTTGATCTAGCTTAGCTACCTAGAGATCGATCATAGGCCGGTATTGATTCCAAAAGCTTTGATATCAACCGGACCAAGTATTCGATGGGCCAAGGGTCCTAACAACCTAATCAGTTAGTTAGGGAGTTTAGTGAACAATTAGATCCCGATTTTAATGCGTGAATCCACCTTGTAATAACCATGCGAAAGCTGAGTCTATTAGGGTTGGTTTCATAGGATTTGGAGCCACGAAAGTGGAATGGATCTACCGCAGTGATCTAAGTTCATGAACACTAGTTGCATATCTTTAAAATCCGGAGTAGAACATGTTGCATAAGTTCTTTAGATGTCTTCTATCTTGTATGTTTTGATTTATCTATCCCTTTACTTTATTTGCATTTATAAAAACCCCAAAACCAAATATAAAATCGTTTAGCTTATTCTGCATCATATAGATTTATAGCGTAACACTTAGTCTCCTGTGGATCGACCCCTAAGTACTACAATTATCAACTGTGCACTTGCAGATTAGGGTTTATAAATTTAAAACCTAGATGCGCAACCAAAACTCGCGCCATCACCATCTGACCACATGGAAAATGATACAAATAAGTCAGCCGCACCATAACAATAAGTCAGCCGAAATGTACTAGTAACGTAACCGTTAAGTTTAAATAACTCAGCCGTTAAGTTTATAATATAACTCAGCCGTTGAGATTATATAACTCAGCCGTTAAGTTTATAATATAATTCAGCTGTAATATAACTATAAATCAGCTGCATCCTAAAATTAAGTCAGCCGCAACGTACTAATAATTACTTTTACACCAAATTACTTCTGGATAGATATTCTGACACTCCTAGATCGAACTGACGGACTAACGTCGCCGAGAAAGCCCTTGTACAACTCTCCCAAAATAGTCGTTGTTGCTTTTCGAGATCGACCAGAACGCTTAGTTACGAAACATGTATGATCCGAATCGTAAATACGAACATAAAATGCCAGGGGATCCCCTAGTGTAGTAGCACGAACTCTCCGGAGACATCCACCAACCCAACACTTAACAACGAGTGTATCCGAATCAGATACGTCTACATCAAAATCAAATCGATCCCTCACCGTAAGAAGTTTCAGTCGTTTCTCTAAATTGGCTTTACTCTCGTATCATTGCCCTACCGAGAGGTTTAGGGAAGACATATCTAACCTTGGAACCTCCTGATTCATTTTGGATCCGCTCGTCGACAAGTTATAAGGTCTCTTCTTAGGAGGTAGTGTCGGTGAATATTCGTCTTCGTATAAACTGAAGCTATCATCTTGAGATTACTCACCATCCGAGTCGTCGAACATATCAAATCGGCTTTCAAATTCATCATCTTCTTCGTCTTCTTCGCCTACTTCATTTTCTTCGACTACTTCATTTTCTTCGCCTACTTCATCTTCTTCGCCTACTTCATCTTCTTCGCCTACTTCATCCTCCAAATTGAAAGCATCATAACTCCCACTGTAATCTTCGGATCTAGATTCAACTTCTGAGCTATAAGTGAATAAACTTTTATTATTCTCTCTCGCTCCATCATTCCGACTAATTTCATTCTCCGTAATCTCCACACAAAGACGTAAGTGTTCAATTTTTCAGAAGCTTAAAAAAACTTGCAACTATCGAGTATTGGAGAGGTAAACTGGTGGAGTATTGTGCGCCATTGTTTTCAAAGCTTTATTCGAGAACATATAGCTCAGTTGAATCTGATGGCTCGATTCCTTCAATCTGTAATCATCGAGTACTATCTTCGCAAGTTCATCTAGTGTTGTTTTCTCATCTATATGCACAACTCTACACCCTCTACCGTCGGCGTTGAATACATATTTGTGTTTCTTAACCCAGTTACCGGAAACAGTAATTACCGGATCAATAAGATCTCTGATGAATGAAAATAATGAAAAAGGTAGATGAAGAAGAATAAGAAGAAGGTCGTAGACGAAGAACCCTTGTAAGAGCTGATGACATGGAAAATCGGAACTCATGACATGGAATATTGGTAAGTCAGCCGCCAAACAAACACATAACTCAGCCATTAATAAATCAGCCATCAAGTATAATGTAAGTCCGCCGCAACGTGAATAGTATTTCAGTAATTAATCTTTCGCTAATAAATCAGCCGTAATTAGGCTAGAAAATGTTAAGTCAGCCGTATTGTCAAATAAATCAGCCGTCAAATGAATGCTATTATAGTAATTAATCTTTCGCTAATAAGTCAGCCGTAACCAGGTTGAGTTATTGTTAACTCAGCCAATTATGGCTGATTTACTTAAGTCAACCGTAACTACCTCTCATAAGTCAACCAACCGAAGAACATAATTCAGCCGTCTCTTATCTTAAACTCAGCCAATTTTTCACAAATCAGCCCGCCGTTGTATAACTCAGCCGTAACTTGTGTTCGTTAGTCAGCCGTTATCTCATAAGTCAGCCAGATTTCTGTAAATGAGCCGTAACTAATGGTTGATTTATGTTTGTAAGTCAGGCGATCTCTCATAAGTCAGCCGCAACGTAACCATAATTCAGCCGCAACGTAACCATAATTCAGCCGCAACGTAACCATAATTCATCCGTAGCGCTTTACGGCTGAGTTCATTAATACACGTCAGCGATTTCCTACGTGGTTGCTTACGTGGCTATGGCATTTTTGTAACTACGTTTTTTGTCACAACGTAACAAAAGGGCACGCTGGGTATTAAAAAAATGCCAGTAATAAAAAAAAGTTTTATATGATTCTAGTCATATTACCTAATTTCTGTGGGATTTGAGCAAAGATCCCATGTTTAATTAGTACTGAAGTTAAAGACATCGACTTTGACCCATTAGTTTCCATAAAATATTCCACACATAAGGTATCTACAAAATAAGCATAGCAAGTAAATTAAAGAGAGGTTATTTTAGAGAGAAACCAAGCTTCAAAATGTGAAATTAAACTCACTGATATATAACATGAGCAGTGGTTGCACGGAACAGGAATATGAAAATTGGGTCGACTGTTATATTTGTAACATCTCAAATCACTGCACAAGAGATTTAAGAAACAAAAACATCATCATTTTAGTTCGGTTTCAAGAACTTTGAACATATTATTTATATAAATGGCGTTACCAATTGCGTATAACGGAGTGATCTTTAATTCCGCTAGAAACACCTTGTGTAGCGAGTGAAAGAGAAGAACCACGGGTGCACGGAGTGATCGTAAAGATAAATATATTTGAGCAGGTCTCAACATAGGAGAATCCTGTAAATAAACCAAACCATGTTTTAAAAGAATCTCATAAATCTCATATATAGAAAAGAAACATCTTATTTAATCCGAAAGATCGATATTTTACATGTTTAATTCCCATGGAACTCAAGAGAGGTTTCGCTGCGGATATAAGAAACACAGCTTCGCAACTAAATCAGAGGTAGCCATTTTGGAGAAAAGTTAAATTGCACTGGTGTATTAGTTTTCAGAGTAAGACGAGTTAGTGGTGTGAAAAGTGCAGAATTTATAGGGTAAGGGTTACGGGTTCACAATTAAGAGAATGTAATTGGGGGTTTTAAGAGTAAGAAGAAACGGCTTAAGGGAGATGAAGAATCGAACGTGGGAGATGGAGTGGTGGGGCAGATTGTAAAGAATTCTATTTACCAGCGTTAAGACACGCCTTGAACTCGGGGACGAACGTTACAATTGGCGTTGAAGGCGAGAGATGGAGTGGGGGAAGGAGAATAGTCGATTAGAAAGAAAAAAAAAAGGTTTTTTTTTTTTTGTCGTCTATGTGGGCCATAGGCCGATCCCACTAGCCATTTTTATTTTTCCGTACACGAGGGAGGTCGAACTCGCGACTTTAAGGTGCCAAGTTGAGTGGACTAGCCACTGCACAGGCACGAAAAAAATGTTATATGGGCTAATTTGGTTGACTAATTATATGGGCTTTGTGTTTTGGTTATATTAGGTGACATATTTGTTTAGTACATGTGATTGGATGGTTAAAGCTGATTAAAAGTCTATTTTTTTCGAAATAGCCTAACGAAAATCTGAAAAAGTATGTGACATGTCACTTTGGTTGGGTAGAAATATTCTCCATTAATTTTCCTTAGGTGGCATACCTTAGAAGCCACAAAATCAATCGCTTTTATATAAAGGAGATTATAAAATAAGAAAAGGAAATAGAATAAATTCTTGTATTATGAATTTGAAAAAAGGAAAAAATATATATTTATTTAAATAATATAGATTTGAAAAATGAAAATCAATTAAAAAACATATATACTACACAAAAATATTTTTTAAAAAAACCTAATATACTAGTTTTATAAAAAAAAATATGTTTACTTGAATAATGTGTATTTGAAAAATGAAAATCAATTAAAAACATATATACTACAAAACAATATTTTTAAAAAAACTAATATACAAATTTTACATAAAACTAATATACAAAATATTAGTGAGATATTAAAATTTGGAAATTAATTATAACTTGTTATATAGAAAAAAGGAAAGTAAAAACAAATGAAAAAAAAAAATTATTTTCACAAAAAACGTAAAATATATTTTCATATATTCATTTTGGGAAAAAAATATTTACTCCTAGATTTAAGGAATTTATAATTAATTCCGCATAAACAACATTCTAGGAATCAGTAGATGGAAGATATACTGGTAGAACGTTCCGTAGAATGTGTAATCTGCACGACGCAAAATCTTCATATTTAGTAGAATGACAATTCTACTGCTTCTAGGAAAACGTAGAACAATGACTATGCAGCAGAACATTCATTCTACCCTCGGTAGATTTATGTGGAATAGGCAGAATTCAAATTCTACTGCATTCTACAACTAGTAGAAACAAAAACTAAAATCATTATACTATATGCATTTTACCTTTTTAAAAAAATGTTTTTACAAAAAAACTCTTCTCAAAACATGTTTATAATTTACATATTTTTAAAAAAATTAAAAACCTATAATTTTAAAATATTTTTTCCACCAATTAAAGGTATTATGGGAAAAAATGAGAAAGGTCTATTAGGACATTTTGCCACTAAATGTGGCATATTTTGGCAATTTCCCCTTATTTAGATGGGAAAATGGAGTTCACATCTTGATACAAAATTTTGTTATCTTTTTTTAATTTTTTGAAGGCGAAATTCTTATTTTGAATCTCCATTTGTTGTTGTCTTTTTGCACTTGTCTTCTTTAATTGTTCCAAAAGTTGTTTATTCCTTTCTCTTAAAGTATTGATAATAGTTGATGTTCCATCATCAATTTTTCTTTTCATTTTAGCCTTTTTATCCCACTTGGTCGTGGAGAAGGAGACCCGTCAAGAATCCCATCATCTATATTTTAAGAAAATGAGACAAAATTTGAAATGCTTCTGTAGCAGAATCATAGTTGGAATTTTCCACCTCTGGTGATAAGAAACCACTAGGGTTTAGTTCATGTGTAGGAGAGGTAGCACAATCTTGAAACTTTTCAAAGTTCTTAATGGTGCTCCAAACATAATCAAATTTATAACCCATTTCAAAATTTGGATCTTCCTTTAACATTTTTTTTGCGTGATTGAACTACATACCACAAAATAAAAAGTTAATTAGAGCTTGATTGGTACACCCGTAAACGCAGCGTTTGCGGGCGGTAGCGGTTTCTAGCGTTTGACAACAATCATGAAAAACTCTTTTTACCGCTCTGTACCGCTCCAAATCGCTCAAAATGAAAAGTTGCTTCCCTCGAGCGCTTGCGGTTGCAAGCAGTTTGAGGGTAGATTTATTTTTTACTATAAAATAAAATAAAATCCACTTAAAAATTAGAAAATATATAATAAAATTTTAAAAATCAAGATTTAAATATTATAATTATGAAATATATAAATATTTTGACTTTTTTAATTAGTAACCTATTATAATTTTATATTTATAAAATTTTCACACCAAAATTTTCTTAATAAATTACAATCACAAATTTATATAAATCTACCAAACTAAAATTTTAAAATATAACATTAATCTAAAAAGAAACAATTTTCTCCATTAAATTTATAACTTTCATCCAAAATAATAATAATAATAATAATAATAACAATAATAAACAATGTAAGTATCATATACATGATTTTCCATTATTTAAATTTGTTAAATTAATAATTTTTTATATTTTATTATAATAATATGATTTTTGATATTTTTTATAATTATTTAATGTGTTTATATTTTCAATTTATTATTTAACCGCTACTGCACCCGATGTCAATTAGTCGTAAATATCCCGCAAACGCAAAAAATTTTAACCGTTGCACCAGTCGTTCAAATCACTCAAAAACGCTTGAAACCACAACCGCCCGCTTCTGCAAACTCCCGCAACCGCAACCGCTACGGCTACACCAGTCAGACTCTAGTATACAAAAAAAAATTTATAAATTACTATACATTTAAACTTACAATATCATCATTTGAAACACCACTTTGACGTCTATTTTTAACTTGTCTGATACATGCATAGAGCGTAGGGGTGGGCAAAAATACTTGTAACTGAAAAACTGAACCGAACCGTACCGAAAAGATACATATCGGTTCAGGTTTGGGTATTCAGATTATACCTACTGGACCAAACAAAATATAGTCCATAGGTTTCGGTTCGGTTTCGGTTTAAACCGAAAAATCGAACATACACCAAATGAAACTAAATTCTAACCTAATGTATAATATACCTATACCTAGTAGTTAAGTACTTTGTGTTTCTTTTAAAACTTTGGTGTTTGATTATGGATTTTAGATTGAAAACACTTTGAATATGATGTTTTTTTGTGTATCATTTCTCATTGTGCAATTGATTTTTATAGGTTTTGGTTCGGTCATTTAGTTAAAAATCGAAACTGAAGCAATTCGGTTATATTACGGACCTTAAAAGGTGAACCAAAACCGAAGTGAAACCGAACCGAACCGACCCACAATTCATTCCGTTTATATATGGACTCATTTTAGTTAAAATTGAAAAACTAAAAAAACGAATAACCAAACCAAAACCGAATCGAAGAACCGAATGCCCACTTCTAATAGAGCTTTTTGGTTGCTTTCTCAATAAGTTGAACCCGAGTTTGAATTGATCTTCTTGGACGTCCACACCAATATGTATTTTTTCTGTTGTTATAAGCTTCCGCCACACGGATCCAAAATTGCTCGGATGATTGATAAACACCTTTGACTGGATGTTGAGAAATTTCCATATAAATTTTACATACAAATTTATCCTGATCTTGAGAATATCCAGCAAAACGAATAGACATTTTTAATAATCAAAGATAGAAATTATGAATTAGAAATGTTGTGAGAGTCAAGAAAAACATTTAACAATATTTATAGATGTATGAGATTCTTTAAATATTTACTTTTTCAATTGTTTGATTTTTTACCACGACCAATTAATTTTCATGCAAAGACCTACACTACGTTTCCTATTCTGTTATTCTGTTAGAACATGCAAAGTCCTAATTTACTTTTTTTCACACTAATCAATTGTCTTTTATTTCTTCCATGACCAATGAATTTTCATGCAAAGACTAATACATAAAGACAAATAAAATTCAAACTTACTCTTTCTCATTTATTAATCTTCTCTTTTTTTTACATGATCGATGCAAACACTACTCCCTCCGTTTCATATTAATTGTCATTTTGATAAAATGTATCTAAAATGTATGTGGATGTGTTTTGAGTTAAATACATTCAAATACTAATCAGATACATTTCTTAAAACGACAATTAATATGAAACAGAAGGAGTATTAAAGACTAGTAGAGACATAAAATTCAAGTTTACTTTTCCACACTTGTTAATATTTTCTGATTTTTTTTTCCATGATCCATGCAAACACTATTAGTGTAGTAGTGTTTACTTTTGGGCTATGCATCTCTGCACGCATTTTCCCATATTAGGTTTTGTAATTAAGTCATCTTCTTCTTTATTGAAATTAAATTCATAACTAGCTAGTACTGAAATACATAACTAGCTAGTACGAGCTTCTATATTAGCTAATAGCTAGACTAAGCTAGTATCAATGTTTGGGGTAAATGATGGAAACAAAACAAAATAAAATAACACACAATTTAATGGTCTCATATTCTATAAATAGCCTAGAAACCATGTTTAATCTTCACATTCAACTAAATCTCAGTTACTTTGTTCAACTTTTGTTTTTTTCTCTCAAAATGAATTTTAATTTTACAAATGCTCCAAAATTGTATCATTCATCATCGTTTTCCTTTTGTGACGATAATAAAAATATTGAAACACTCGAGAATATAGATGATGAAGAAGAAGCGATACATTTTGCTATTGCTAATAACAAGATGTCCGTCCAAAAGTTTTTTAATCAACAAAACCATCAAGTTATTCATTAGGACTCTTTTTCTGGCCGCACGTTTTAGATTATTCAACGATTACTTCTCAGAGACTCCTGTCTACAATGATACTATGTTTCGGAGAAAGTATCGTATTTTCCATTCCTTATTCCTTCATGTTGTTGATGCAGTTGGAAGCCATGACAAGTACTTTACGCAAAGATGGGATACAATGGAAAGGAAAGGATTATCACCCATTCAGAAGGTGACAACGGTGTTTCGGATGCTAGCTTATGGTCTTCCTGCAGATGCCGCAGACGAGTACGTAAAGATAGGCAAATCAACGACAATCGAAAGCACAAAAAAAATTTGTCGAGCTATAATGAATATATTTTCAGAAGAATATCTATGGTCACCAACAACAAATGATATTTACAGGCTTCTTTACAACGGTGAAAAACAAGGGTTTCCAAGAATTTTAGGTAGCTTAGATTGCATGCACTGGAAGTGGAAAAATTGTCTTACTGCTTGGACTGGGCAATATGCAGGTCGTAGTGGAAAAATTGTCTTACTGCTTTGGATATGGCATGCATATTTCGGAATGTCGGGTACTAATAATGATATCAATGTGTTGGAGTCTTCAAAACTTTTCTCCAATCTTGCTCAAGATATTGCTCATCTTGTTCATTATATCATTCAAGGAAAAGAATATAATATGGGTTATTATTTGGCTGATGGTATATTAGGTTTTGTAAGAGCAATTACAGTAGTGATACCTATAAGGTATCAAGAGTCCAAAAAAATATTAAAAATCAATCTGAAAATGATTTTAGGTCTGATACGTATCAATCCACCAAGACTTCTGATACTGTATCACGGGACACGTGGGCATTAATTCAACCATGTGCTTTTTGTTTTGGGCGAAAAAGAGAAAAAAAAATCATTTGTTGCAAAACACGGTTTATCTCTTCACCGAGGCGATTTCAGGCCGATTTGTCTTCTTCTCTCCATCCGTTCATATCCGCCAGCGATTGATGTCATCGACAATTCTCTTTTTCTCTCTCTGTTGATTCTAACCAATTATCATGTCGATATGAGGGTAGATCGATCTGTTGCATGCCGACACAAAGGAGAAATCAGAGACAAAATTTACCAGATAAGTCGATCTCTTGATTCGTCTCTTCTCTCTATGATCCGCCTTAATCTAGGGTTTTGTTCTTTGTGGGGTTTTGGATTGTAATTGAGACCTGACTTGTAGAAATTAGGCATTTTTGATGTTTAATTGTCTGGTAAATTGTGTATTAGAACAAATTGTTCAATTGAGTTTGAGATTTTGCTTATTGTACCACAAACAATTCTTTTAAACAATTTTAGGTTGTGTATACCTTATGGGTATCACCACTATAAATGGTCTTAGTTTATCTTTTTGATGTTTGCAATTTTGATGTTCATACTTGTTTGTGTTCTTTGGTATCTAACATAATCTGATTGTTGTGGTCTAGGTCAGAAGATCATAACTCGTGGTGAGAAGTTTAAGGTTCGAAGCTCTAGGTCAGGAACGGAGGAGGTATTCTGATTGCTTAATGGTGTTGTCTTGTTTTGATTGCATAATGAATCTCTTCCTTTGCTTAATGGTGTGCAGGAACAAGAACTTGGAAGCTAGTGTGTTGGCAAGGAACAAAAGCTTGGAAGCTAGTGTGGTGGGTGATTCAGTCTTTGTCTTTAATGTAATTTGTTGTTTTATATTGTCTTCTTATGATATTTTGTAATGTGGTGTTTTGGTGGTTGTGCCAAACACATTCAGGTAAATGTATGTTTGGTGTTTTGGTGGTTGTACCAAACATAAAGTGTAATGTGTTTCATTTATATATTAATATATGTTCGGCTGAAATGTTTGCATTTCATTTTATATGTTCTTTTTCATTTCATTATACATTAGGGATAGCCCACGCGTTGCGTAGATGTAAAATTTAAAATCGTTAAATATACAATAATTTCTAATTTTTTTTACTAATTGTGTGTTTAATATTATATAAATAAATTTTATTATAACTTTTGCATAAAAGAACAGAAGCTTTCAATTCAAAATTTTAGCTCAAGATCACAAAGATAGTAGAATTTGGCTTGGTTACATTTTTTTTTATAATTTTTCCTACAAAAATATAGAATTTTTAAAAGGTTCTTACAAAAAGACAGTAGCCTAATTAATTTTTATAGTATAACTAAGACAACAATATTAATGTCAACCAATGCTCACGATGTGTGGCTGGGATTAAATGTGATGAAGTTGTTGACCGTGCGGGTGTTTTATTTCTCGTATGATAAAGGTTTCTAGAAGACTTGAATTATGCAGTTATATTCTCTCATTATTCCATAGATATGTTCTCCGACCATTCTTTGAAGTATTTGTGGGTTGTGTTAAACACTTCCACAATTATTTGGATTATAGATAACTTTTTCTTGTTATCTGCCTAATGATGCATCTTGAACAAACATGGAACTTTTCGACTTACGCATATATCCAATGGAATGCTAATTTGAATTGTATCCTGGTGAACTAACCTCAGCTAGAACCCAAGTCATGCTCTTCATGACCCAATGCATTGCACTTGATACAATTACATGATTATAGATTAGATGTTTTTAGATGGAAAATAGATCATCGAAAATTTAAGAAAAAAGAGGGAAGCTTTACTTTTCTTTTAGATGCTTGTTTGGATTCATAGCCTGCTTTGGAATCATAGTTGAAAATGTAAAAAATTGTAGGAGCGATTATAAATAAATTATTATAAATAAATAAAATGACACATGTCATCTTTTCATAATTTTTTTGTTGGGAAACCTTAACATATTATATAGATCTTTATTATTTTTTGCCATATGTATTTTTTTATCTCTAATATATATGAAGCGATTCTACTTTCCTAGATAAACAAATTGCGGTGGACTAAATTTAAATTTTTTTCCTAGAGTCTTGGTTAGAAATATTATGTTCACTACAAATTGTATTAAATTTTTCCAATCATATTTTAGTATTTCAACAATCTAAAAAGTTTAATATCTTTTCTTGGTTTATGTTTTGTTTTCTTTTAAGGAAGCTTTTTTGTGACATTTTAAAAAACAAAATCATGATTACTTATATAAAAATCAAAAAAAAAATGGTTAATGAAATAATATAGATTATATAGATTAAAGGTTAATGGTATAAGAAATGCCGGAACTTTTGGTGGTTTAATTTTTTTAGATGGTTTCTTTTTGTTGTTTATTTTTGTTTTTGTTTATTTTTTAAGATTTTTAGGTGGTTTATTTTTGTTTTTGGAATTAAATGATTTTGGAATAGAAATTAAATGCAAGAAATTTTATTTTAATTTTGTTTAAAAAGAGGCGACACGTGTCGTCTTGTAAGAGCTTGTTGGCTATTGTAAACCTTAACATATTATAAAAAGATATCGATATTCGAAATTAATGTAATACATAAAGCTGTTGGAATTATATACAGGAGTCTACCGTTTTTTTTTTAATTTAATTTAATTCGAAATATGATCACTTTTTTTTTAACACATGACGCCACGATCATTTTAGGAAACTATCCACAGTCCACACTATGTTCTTAAGAAGAAAAGTCCACTTAAAGTACAACTTTTGGAAAATAAGTGTGTATAACACATAGTGGGGAGGTAGCCGACTTAATACATTATAGTATTATATTGAATATGATTAGTATTATATGTTAGTGTAAAAAGTGATCATATTTGTTAATCTCCACTTAATAATGTTCATGAGTAACTATTTCATCTTGGAGATTTGTTATTATTGTATCGAAAGTTTCATACTTTCGTCAGTGCTGTTCAGATTTCGGCGGATTTTACTTGGATGCAAATTCTTTATTATTTAGACCGAAATTTTTACACGAACAATATATAACCGCATAACAAATAACCAACCATTTAATATTTTCCAATCTCCTTAACAGAAGTCCAAAAAGAATGTGTTTTGATGGAACAACACAAAAACGATCACAACAACGTTAGCAAAAGTGAATTCACCAAAACAAAAACAAAAACAAAAAAAACGTTAGCAAAAGTGTTGTAGCCTTTCAAGGGTTTTTATCCATGAATCAAATGTTCTATACCCGCGCATACGCGCAGGTTTTTCTTCTATATTTATATTTGATTTTATTGTTAGTTTATTTGTATCAAAAAAATCACTAAAGCTAATTGTATAATAAAACCATCTCCATTCGTAGAATCTCATTAGAAATTCTAACAGTTTTTAATAATAATTTTGCATTAAATCAAGTTAAACAACATTGTGTTTGATTATTATTGTAAATCTCTTAACATGACTCATCATTCCTAATCTTTTTCTTCCTTGAAGCAAAGCTACTTGGTCCAATCTCTATTGACATTCGCTTTGTTCTGTAGAAGAGACCACAAAGTAAACAATTAATGGTCGAATATAACAAAATTGACAAAACTAAATGAAGAGCAAATGTGTAATACCACTCTGAGCTCTTCAGATTCTTTATGATCACAGTGAGACCCTGCACAAAAATCGAATTCAAAATCAAATTAAGTTGTTTTAGAATGAGATGAAAGCCAAAACAAAACAAGAAAAGGAGAGCCATTGCAGTTTCCTTGTCACTCTCTTGCTCTGACTCTGAACCAGAACTAAGCATCCAAAAATCCAAGCCCTCGAATCAATGTCTTCCTTAATGTGTCTTGGTTGGCCTACTTGTGTTTTTCACGGTTGGTCCAGCTCCTCGTTCCATTTGCTCTATCAAAACTTTCAAACATCAAAAACAAGAAGCCATGAATTATACAAGTGCGAGATATAAGATTTATTACAAGATAACTGTTTATTGACCTAATATATGAAAAAATCTTTTCGCCTTTACGTGTTTCCAAATATGCTCCTCATTCTTGTTCAAAGTAAGTTTGCACACGAGTTTCAAACTGAAAACATAGCCAAAACCAAAACCAAAAGAAAGCTTACAACTTTTAACCATTTCCAACGCTGAAAACATAGACAAAAACCAGAAGAAAGCTTATAAATTTTAACCATTTTCAATGAATTCACACAAAATAGAAGAGAAATTAACAATGGTCTTCATTCTCAAGATAGCAAAACTCAATGATTGGAAGAATAGACAATGAAGCAGTTTTAATGTAGCAATGACTATGAAGCAATGATCTAGATAAAATACCATATTTAGCTTAAAATCCAGAAACCGGTAGTATTATGAAGATAAAAACATAAGACGACCATTTTATGACGGTTTCGATATTGGTGTCGGATCGAGTGGCGTTGACAGATTTCTGGTCGCGCTTAGCGGCGGCGTTAGGGGCTCTCTTACGGATCACCACTGGTTCCCAATCCTGAGTCATAGGTCCAACTCCTGGTGTCCGCGAGTCGCTTCGAAGTTGTTTGTCATACATGCAAATTCAACCCAATCAATCATCATTGCCTATAAGGTTTGCGTAGACAGTAATGGTTATTTCTAGATCAAGCATACTCAAATCAGATTCTCTTCATTTAATCAACATAACTTCTGATTTGGGTACATAGTCATGTTCATATATATGCAAATTGAAAGAGAATTTGGGTTACAAGAACAAAAGAAGAAGAGAATTTGTATCCAAATCAAACAACAATACACATAATGCAGGTAACTCATATAATCGGACTCTATTAAGATGTATATATTGATTTAGTCATTTGGTTTATATTAAACCGGTTTGTTCCGGAATGGTTTAGAGTATATATGCTTGTAAAGTTCATTATGTGTAATTAACAGAAATAGAAAATCATTTCCATATTCATTTTCTCTCTCGAGTGAGAACTTGTTTCTATTCAAATCTAATCTTCTAATATGCTATCAGAGCAATATCTGCTCGTTTCTCTCTGATATTCCCGCAGTTTTCTTTGTTTCTTCGATTTGGATTGTGTTTTCACCGATCGATTGTTTCTAGAACCTGGATCTGAGTTTTGTTCGGAATCGATTGATCAATTTCTGCTATCAGAAAGTTTGATGCGTATTTCCGACTCCAATTCAGTCGGAACAGTGCGACGATGGTGAAGCTTTGAAGAAAACCAAAGAATAGAGTTGATGGATTAATTGGTGAATCTCTTGGTCTGAGATTGTTGTTTTCATGGATTTATATTCATCGTTTCCTGGTTTTGTTGAGCTTATGGCTTCACCGGGAGAGATTAGTGAAGGCGATCAGTTCGAGAAACGTCTTTGTTGAAATTGATGCTAATGATGGTGTTCCTCCATGGATCGCAGCCACGACCACCGGAGATTCGTTCTGATTTGTTTTTGCGATGCACTCTTACTGGTTTGGTATATTTGAGGTATCAAAATTCTCTCTCTAAGCATCTCGCTTCTGGATATGTCTCTGTTCATGCTGTTGTTGTGATATGGAGATCTTCAGAAAGTAAATGTGGTTTTAGAGAGATGAGGATCAGGTTAGGAAGTATTCAACGGAATCTAGGATATGTAATTGATGACAGATGGTTAGATATGTTGTTCGATCATCCTGATTTCACATTGTTCACGCAGCTGGTTTCAAGAGAATGCAACACCGATTGCTTGTTTCTCATTTTTGACCTCTGCAAGTTCACAAGATTCAGATTCTATGTTGAGTCATATAATGCAAGTTGGGTTGTTGTTCATGAACTGTGTATGATTTCAGAAGGTAGTTTTAGGCATCATAATCATTCTAGAAAGGGGGAGAGTCTTAAGTTTGCTCTTGATATAAGCTGCTTAGACCTCTTAAAAGTTGATTACTATGTCCTTCTACCGTTGGAGTCTCTGGTTTGTGACGTTGGTATAAAGATGTTCATGAGCTTCAGAGGATTGCGAATGATAGCTCCTCATGTTGCTGATAATTATGGCTTTCATGCAACTGTAATTGCTGCTATGGTTCAACACTTAAGCCTCTTAGTCAAGACAAAAGCTTGTTGTTTTGAGGTGTTGTTGACCTTTGGTATTGAGAGATTACTCCAGTTTCACTCTTGTGTTGCAGCATATATGAGACGAATGAAACGAAGATCTTCATTAAGTGCTGGATTACTTCAGTTTCACTCTTATGTTGAAGCACCTATGGGGAAAATGGAACGGAGGTCTCCATTAGTTGCTATTATCATGTTGATCTCCTGTTTGAAAAAGGGGAATGGTTTTTGCTCCAAATGGCTGGATCTACAAGTCAGAATTGCTTCACAAAATTGTGTTTCACGACGAGAGCTTTGGCCAACGTTGGTCACTGTACTGCATGAAGTTGCTTGTATTTTTGCTGAAAAGGGATTGTGTTTGCAGCATGAAATGCTTGGCTGGTTGCAATGTTTTCTGTATGTTTTGTCACAGATTCAAGCTGATGTTGTGTTTGCTTTATGTGCATCACCTAAGCTACTGCTGACACAGAGTCTGCTACAGCCACATCTCAGGTGCTCTTTCACTCTCTTGTTCATCGTGTGGAACCAAGCCTTCTTTTGCTTGTGTCAAGAATGTGACGGTGGAGTTTTTCATTGTTGGTTGGAGTGTTATGAGCTGCTATTGCCACAGAATTTTCCTCCAATCTTTCTCCATAGACAAAGTCACAAATATGACTTTATCGGACATGTGATTGTGGCTTGTTATGGTTGGTTTGGGTCTATCCTTGAATTTCTATATGGTTCTTTGCCTAGACCACCAGATGTTTTCAAGTCCAAGATGGAATTCTAGTGAGTACTTCCATCTTGAGGGGGAGTATTAAGATGTATATATTGATTTAGTCATTTGGTTTATATTAAACCGGTTTGTTCCGGAATGGTTTAGAGTATATATGCTTTGTAAAGCTCATTATGTGTAATTAACTGAAATAGAAAATCATTTCCATATTCCTTTTTCTCTCTCGATCGTTGTCTTCTTCATCGAGTGAGAAGAACTTGTTTTTGTTCAAATCTAATCTTCTAATAGACTCAACTTTTGAAAAAAGATCGACGATTTTCCATGATTCGGCTAAATGTTTTCTAAGAGATAAATTCGGTAACGATGCGCATTTCCCATGATTCATATTTCCAATCGTAGCTCAAGAGACAATAGAATGCTTAAATAATACCGACATAAACTGAATCAAATCGGAGGTGAAGAAGCATAATTTTAGCCCAAAAGTTTTTTCCAACAAACAATGAAAATTTTTTTTTTTTTTTTTTGTAGAAACCTTAAAGAGATCCCCCAATTTGTCTAAGAAAACAATTATTACGAATCAATACAAGGACAACTTAAAGAAGAGATTAGCTCAATTATTTCTAGACCTTTTTTACCTAGCATTCTTTGAATATAAAGACGAAAAGGTAAGAAGGGGAGGAGTTTCAGAACTGTATGTCAAAAACTTTACAATTCTCTATGGAGGCATCCCCTGTGAACTCATCACGAACAGAGCTGGCAACCATAGACATTTCCACATCCCAAAATGATTTGACAATATTTTCGTCGGCATTTTCATTGTGGTTAAGGTTGATGAAGCTTTGAACACCCACGTAAACTTTGAGAAAAGAGCTTGTAAATTTATGAGATCTCCGTAGAGACTGTTGTGTTTTTGATTATCGTGTTTGTGATTAAAAGAATGTGGCTTGAGAAAGTGGAAAAAATCGGTTACGAGTGGGATGTAACGCTCGTGGTGGAAGTTGAAGCAGAGAAGGAAGGAGCAAAAAAATTGAGAGAGACTTTTTGATTTCCCTTGCGGGTAACATAAATTGTATCCATGTGTCAATATGTGAGGAAATGAATATGCTGATGTGTCACTTAACTGGAGAGGGCAACCCTCCTTTCATAGTATAGATTTGTTCCTTCTCATTCTCATTCTCATTTCATTTTATAAAGTTACCAAACAGAAAGTTCCTTCTCATTCTCGTTCTCATTTCATTATAAAAGTTACCAATCAAAAAGTTCCTTCTCATTCTCATTTCATTATAATTCCATTCCAATGCCAAACTCTTTTTCATTTCATATAATTTATTTCTTTCTCTTTTGATTGCAAACTTTCTTTCTCCTTTGCTTCCTCGTTCGATTTCTTTGTTTCCCATTTGCTTGTACCAACACTTTCTTCTCATTTTGTTGGAAATCTCTAGTTTTGCTTCAAGTGCTAAATTGTGATTTCATTTTATTGTGTCTTCATTTAATTTTGTTGGAAATCTTCTCATTCCTCGGTCAATCTCAAATTGTGTTTTCATTTTATTTCTTTTTTTTCTCATTCGGTTTATGATTTCTTTTTTTTTTATTTCTTTGTGATTCGGTTTGTGTTTTAATTATTCAAATTTTATTTCTTTTACCACTTCCTTGATTGTAAAAAATCATGGCATCTCATCCTCATACTTCTAATGAAAATTTTGATGACACTTTTGATGAATTTATCGATCAAACTTTTGAAAACAGTTTTCAAAATGGTTTAGATGATTATAGTAGAAGTCAAGCGGCCAAAAAAAAAGAAGAACAAAAAATCTACTATAGAAAGAGAACGTGAGAAAGAAAATATTCGAATGGAACGATTGCTTTTCCGACGAGCCCGTTACCATGATGGCATGTTCCGCCCACGATTTAGAATGAACAAATGATTGTTCATGTATATTGGTCAAAGAATATCCAATCAATTTCCATATTTCCAACAAAGACTAGATGCTACAAAAAGGTTCGGTCTATCTGCCCAACAAAAATGTACAGCCGCAATTCGTCGTCTTGCATATGGTCTTGCAAATGATGCGATGGACGAATACCTCTGAATGGGTGCAAGCACTGTGAGCCAAGCCTTGTAGCATTTTGTGGATGGAATTATATTTTTATTCCAAGATAAGTACCTCAGATGGCCTACACCCGAGGATCTCCAATGATTACTCAATATTAGAGAGTCTCGTGGATTTTTTGGAATGATAGGAAGCATTGATTTTATGCATTGGGAGTGAAAAAATTGTCCTACGGCTAGAAAATGCTAGTATTCACACGAACATGGAAAACCCTCTATCATGTTAGAGGTTTTAGCTTCACAAGATCTCTGGATTTGGCACGCTTTTAAAACTCCAGGTACGTGTAATGATCTCAATGTTCTTGATCGGTCACCGATTTTTGATGATATATTAAAAGGTCGAGCTCCACAAGTTAATTACTGGGTCAATGGACGTCAATACCATATGGCTTACTATCTCACATATGGTATATATCCGAAATGGGCAACATTCATTCAATCATTATTTGCTAGTTGTCAAGAAGCTGTCAGAAAAGGTGTCGAACGTGCTTTTGGAATCTTACAGACTCGGTTTGCTATTGTTCGAAACCTAGCTCTGTTTGTTTATAGATAATGCAAGAATAGACAAGATAATGAGAACATGTATATCATATTTCACAATATGATTGTACAAGACAAACGAGACTAAGAGACTCAGTACGATTTATCTGGATTCGTACAAGGAGAATGAAGCGGGACTTCACATGTGGACTACACGTTTTCTACACATCCATCTACAGCTGTAGACAATATGATGGTCAATCGAGCTCGACTTCGTGTAGAAACAATCATCAACAATTGAAAGAAGATTTGGTTGAGCATATTTAGCAAAAATATGGCTAAAGTGAAGACTAGAGCCGACTTAATTGTCTTTTCATCATGCTTTTATATATTTTCTTGAATTTTACGTTTTTTTTTTGGTCGAGTGAATTTTACATTTTCACGGATTGTAATATTATTTTTTTATTTAATCTTATATTATATATATATATATATATATATATATTACTTTGATTATAATCCATTCTACAAACATTTTAATTTCTTTTTATGAGACTGAACCTAGTCTCACCATTGGAGACATATTTATTAAAAGTTTCATAATGAGTCTCAAAAAATAAACTAATATAAAAATTAACACTAAAATAAGGTTAATGATACCCAATTGGTATCAGCATTGCACATGCTCTAACAAAGTCATCTTGTTTTTTTATTGAAATTAAATTCATAACTAGCTAGTATGAGCTTCTATATTAGCTAGTATCAATGTTTGGGGTAAATGATGGAAACAAAATAAAATAAAATAAAACACACAATTTAATGGTTTCATATTCTATAAATAGCCTAGAAACCATGTTTAATCTTCACATTCAACTAAATCTCAATTACTTTGTTCAACTTTTTTTTTTCTCTCAAAATGAATTTTAATTTTACAAATGTTCCAAAATATTATCATTCATCATCGTTTTCCTTTTCTGACCATGATAAAAATATTGAAATACTTGAGAATATAGATGATGAAGAAGAAGCAATACATTTTGCTATTGTTAATAACAAGATTAGGGGTGGGCAAATTATCCGAATCCAAAGTCCGAACCCGGACCCGACCAAAATCAGGCGGTTCGGATCGGGTATGGATATGGTCAATTAACCGATTGGATTTAATTTGAATTGAGTTTGGACTTTGGTTCAGTTCGCATATTATCCGATAACCGAACTTAACCCCGAACAAAATCACCCTTGTTATACACTTATCTTATTGTTTAGCCCCAAATTTTCAACTTACCCTAAATCCTTAATGCGATCAGAGAGAATCGAGTGAATATCGGTGTGAATCGGTTTTGATACTTTTTTATGAATTAATTTCTTGTTCAATTTGATTTTAATTCAAATTTGTTAGAATTTAGTAGATTATTGCTTAAGTTTTTATGAAAAAATTACTTGATTTTGAAACTTTTCTTAGTCTAATAAGGACATTATTTTTGGTTTAGATTGGATATAACCGATCCGAACCCGATCCGATCATAGTTTGGGTCATTATTGGATTCCACATAGTACAAGAAACCGAACCGAACCCGATCTCATATAACCGATCATGAACCAAAAAATACAAAATACCCGTATGGTCCTTATAAGCCATTATACGAAAAACCGAAAATCCGAATTACCCGAACCGTACTCGAATGGGTATCCGAACGCCCACGCCTTAACAAGATGTCCATCCAAAAAAATTTTAATCAACAAACTCATCAAGTTATTCATGGGGACTCTTTTTCTGGCCGCACGTTCATCCTTCGAGATCGAGAAAGCGCACATTTTAGAACAATGTTACAAAAATCGACCTAGCCGTCGCTTAGTCGCTCGTCTGGGCGGTCAATCGCTACTACCCGCCTCGATTTTCACCAAATCGTTCAACTAATTCGGACAGTCAAGAACAGGGCGGTTTACTTAAATTAAACCAAATAAATTGGCCGGTTTATGCCAATTTAACCGTAAATTTGGTATAATTAATATAAATTAAACTTTTAGACTCATGAAATGGGCCTCAGGCTTTAATCTCAGCCAGTTGGCTTGATTAAATTATTGGGAGAGCATCGTTTTATATATAGAGAAGTTTCAGTCTTGGTTTTTAGACTAAACCGATGTGGGACAAAAAAATTTTTTGCCTTTTTACCAAATCTTTTTAAAATCAAGCTGATCACGTATAATTGAAATAATATAATATCAATTGCCACTGTGTGTAGATTTAGAATTATGATGATCTTTAGTATTTAAAATGTCATACATTAATAATTTTGATAATATTTATGAAAAGTAATAATGAATTCTTCAACGCCTAGGCCCCGATTAATCGCTCTAGGCGCTATGCCCTTATCGAGCGCCAAGACGCTGCCTAGCGATTTTTTAAACATTGTTTTAGATTGTTCAACGATTACTTCTCAGAGACTTCTGTCTACAATGATACTATGTTTCGAAGAAAGTATCGTATTTTCCATTCCTTATTCTTCATGTTGTTGATGCAGTTGGAAGCCATGACAAGTACTTTACGCAAAGATGGGATACAATGGGAAGGAAAGGATTATCACCCATTCAGAAGGTGACATTTGTGTTTTGGATGCTAGCTTATGGTCTTTCTGCAGATGCCGCAGACGAGTACGTAAAGATAGGCAAATCAACAACAATCGAAAGCACAAAAAAAATTTGTCGAGCTATAGTGAATATATTTTCAGAAGAATATCTACGGTCACCAACAAAAAATGATATTTCCAGCTTCTTTACAATGGTGAAAAACAAGGGTTTCCAAGAATGTTAGGTAGCTTAGATTGCACGCATTGGAAGTGGAAAAAATTTCCTACTGCTTGGCCTGGGCAATATGCAGGTCGTAGTGGATCACCAACTATTATTCTTGAAGATGTGGCATATTATGACCTTTGGATATGGCATGCATATTTTGGAATGCCGGGTACTAATAATGATATCAATGTGCTGGAGTCTTCCAAACTTTTTCCAATCTTGCTCCAGGTATTGCTCATCATGTTCATTATATCATTCAAGGAAAAGAACATAATATTGGCTATTATTTGGCTGATAGTATATATCCTAAGTGGTCCACTATAGTGCAAACTATTCAAGAGCCAATGGATCCAAAAAAAGAAAATATTTTGCTGCACAACAAGAAGCATGTCGAAAAGATGTAGGGCGTGCCTTTGGAGTTCTCCAATCTCGTTTTTGGGAAAAAATGATTTACATTACATAATTACTACATGTGTAATTTTACATAACATGATAATTGAAGATGAACGTGATCTTGATGCACCAATTGAAGTTAGAAGAGAAGCTGTACCACCCGAAGTTGAAGTAGTCAAGGATGATCATATGCAGTTCCAAGAATTTCTTGCTCGGTTTAGAAAAATCAAAAATAAAGATGCTCATTTTTCACTTTGAAATGTATTAGTTGATAATTTATGGGAGAAATATACAAATGGTGATGAATAAATCAAAATTTATTATGTTTTGTTATTTTATATGGTGTAATGTATTTTATTTTAATATGAAAATGTTAACTTTTAGTTAATTTTTTAATTTTTTGAAACTTTTAATAAAAATAAAAAAGTGAGGATCAATTTGCATATTTTAAAAATATAGTGTATAATTAACAAAGAAACTAAAAAGAATATACTTGGAATATTCTTTTTTGGCGTACAAAAGGGTGTAATACATTGGATGGCCTGATTGGAAAGAACTTGAACCGTGGGCTGTGACTTTAGAATTTGGGTTGCAGAGAAAATGGCTGTCAGAACTTTGACTGTTACTTTTAAATGTTAACAAAAGTCTGATTGGTAAGTCAAACTGTATAAGCTCTTACAATGAATTTAAATATTTTAATTTTAAATTAAAAAGTAATTATGAAAAATTGTATATGGTAATTATATAAATTCAAAGATTTTATTTATTATTGTTAAAAACTAATTTCTTACAAATTTAAATAAAAACAAAATAAAATATAATCTAAATTAACTGAAAAATACGAAACAAAAAATAAATTTTTTAAAAAGAGACATAATCTAAATTCATTTATGTTTATTATTCCGTGTATATGTTTGACTCATGGTCGTCACCAATATCTAAATCTTTTGCTTGAGCAATATTTCTAATGTTTGTCATTGTATTTATAAGGGTTTATTTGCTCAATAACAATAAAAAAATTATAACTAAAACTCTAACAAAAAAATCTAAATTTAATGGCCATAAGTTTGTCACACATACCACTTTTGGTTAGTTTTTTAATTATATTTTTTTGATTCCTATTAAGCAAATTAACTCTATTTATAATCTTTATTGATTTTCTATAAATAGTGTCTAAATTTTTGTAAAAATATTGTTTTCAATGTGATAGCTTAACCCGTTCAACTATTGACTAGGAAACACTTTAAACTCATAAATTTCTTTTGTCACATAAACCAAACATTCTTACTAAAATAATTAAGAAACAATTGAGTTTAAAGTAATAGATAAGATTTTTTTATTTTACATACCAACAAAATGGATCTTAAAATAAAGAGAAAAAAATTTAATAATTAGTTTATCAATATTTCGTTTTTATAAATTATACATAAATCAATATTATAGACTTTAATCATTTTGGGGGAAGAAAATAAACAAAAGTTTTTAGTGTTTTATTTTAAAAGTCTCTAAATCCGGGCTTTAAAAAAAACAAGAGAATGAAGAGAAAAAAGAAAAAGTGCCTGTAGAGACTTTTAAAATAAAAAATACAGTAAGGAGGGGGTATTGGATATGTGAATGTTTGGGAATGTGATTGAATTTAGCTTTCTTAAGAATTCTAGTGTTATTCAAATAGGTGTTTTTCTAATTCTCTTAAATTGTTGTGTTATTCAAATAGTTGATTTTGTATTTCTATTAAATACATGTGTTATTCAATTTTAGGAAGATTTTGTGGGAATTTGATTTGAAGAGAATTTAATAGAAACATTCCTTGTAAATTGCAAAAATCAATTCTCACCTAAATAGGTGATGATTTGAAAAGAATCATTGGATCAAAAACAATTTCGTAATAATAACAAAATACTTACAATAAAATAATTACAAATCTGTTTAACAAATAATTACGTGATTTTTGCCTTTTTCTTTAAAAAATCCTTAAAAATTTGTATTTGCTTAACAATTGAAAAATCAAATCGTAATATTGTTAGCCAATAAAACCTTTTGACATATATATGAACACTAGTTGACTAAATATCATAAGGACCCCTATAAAATAGTATTTGTTTATTTTTATTCTCAAAGAAACAAAATCATTCACGGAAGAAAAAAAAATGAAAATATTAAATTATAGCAATAATTTTTAAATAATATTGCTGTAATTTATAATATTATAGCAATAATTTTTAAATAATACTGATGTAATGTATAATATTATAGAAATAGTTTTTTTTTTTGTTTACAGCAAGTTTCAACTTTTTTAACTACATATTTTATTTGAATAATTTAAAAAAATTATTTTGTTATCATTTATAATATCTTTAGTTGCAGTAATTATATTACAAGACTTCATAGAATTTTTTTAAAAAAGTACAAGATTTGAAAGGATTTCAAAATAATTTATAACATTTTAAATTACCTTAAATTCTATTGTATTCTGTTAAAAGCTGGAAACATAAGAATGTTGAATTCCTGCTTATTACATTAAAAATCCACACAATACTTCAAATTCTTTTGATTAACTCTGCAAATGAATTCTCATAGATTCATTTACATTTTCAGATCCAATACCACCCCCTAAAAGTGTGATTGGCTACCAAAATACTGTAAGGACTGTTAAACTAGAAAAAGTCTTGAGAGTCTTAAAGCCAATCGGCCCCGGAGTAAAACCCAATACCATTTTGGGTGTAAAAAATGGTGTAATACATTAGAGATACTCTTAATGAGATCAGAGTTTACAAGCCTCTCAGTTTGAATTCAGATGTTCAAAATTATATTCACAGAAATCGGTTTCGCTGATCTCAACTTTGAAAGAAACTTTGATCTATGTAGGTGAAAACATCAATAGATCACATAAGAAACGCATGGTTTTATCACTTTATGTAATATGGTGCAGACTTAAAAGAGTCAGAAATCAGTAGACCACCTAAACTTCTTACATTATTCATCCCCCATTACGATTAGCGAAATTTAAGAAAACTAATTGTTGGAGCTTTAGATTATTATATGCCGCAAAACCCATTTTAAGCAGTGGCAACACCAATATGCTTTGCAATTGTCGCCTGAAGATCTTCTTTCCTTGCGCCAACGAGCCTATCGTTGGCGCAAGGAAAGAAGATCTTCAGGTGACAATTGACAACTTCACCAGCTTTCATGAACACAAAGGTCGGCATTGCCTCCACACTAAACTCTTTAGCAACACTCTGTTAAAGAACACAAAATATATAGAATGTATCAATGTATGTGCACATTGAGGCTTATCACTCTAGAGCATCTTAAGAGAGGGGAAGATATGTTCACCTGAAGTTCATCGACATCCACCTTGAAGAAGATGGCACTCGACATGAACTTCTTGGCCAAATCCGTGAAGATTGGAGCAATCATGCGGCATGGTGGACACCAAGAAGCAGTGAAATCTATCACAATCTGAAAATATTACAATACCATTATCAGAAATCTATGCATTCCAAATTAAATTTTGACAATAAGGATGACTCTGATCTGCAATAAACAAAGAATACAAGAAAAGACAAACAAATGAATTGATGAAAGGTTCTGACAGTGGTCTTTTCCAGTAAGAGGATACAGTCATATCATATTATACAATATTGCTACAAATCCAAGTCAACAATGAAGGAGATGACGACAGATTTCGATCGATATGCAATCGAAAACAAAGAAAGATCGATCTCTGTCGCCATCTCCTTCAAACAATCCGTTGTATTCCATTCTACTGCAACCGAAATCAAAATTACTCCTAAAAAACACTAATAGTCGAGAGAAACAAACCCTGAAACCCTAATGTCTTCTTCAACACCACGAACGTAAAACCTAATCAACTCAATCGCACACATGAAAAAACGAAAACCTAATTCCCAAATCACACAAACAAACAAGGATTGCAGAACAAAGACGGAGGATCATCTCACCAGCTTGTTGGATTCTTTGGCTTTGTCGAGTTGAACAGTCCAAACATCGTTCGTGTGACAACCGATCACTTGTCCCTCTTCGGCCGCCATTTCTTCTGCTTCTTTCAGAATCTGAGAATTATAAAATAAGAAGCCAAAATCCCGATCACTTTTTTATTCTTTCTTCCGTATCTGTGTGTAAAGAGGAGGGATGAATATTGACAAAACTACCCCTGAAATTTTACTGTTATTTCTACGGAATAGCACTGGACCGTCGGCTCGGTAACGGCCCATGCATATTAATTTTTAAAAAAATCAAAACGAAACTCATGAAATAAAATAGTATCAGATAAGATTTTTCTTTTTTTCCCAACAGATTTATTAAAATTTTAATCTCTGGCTTACCTTCTTCCTTTCCTCCTTCACCTTCCTCACTACAATGGCGCTCCCAAGCACAGTCTCATCTCCTTCCTTCAAATCCACACCGCCGCGTCTCACCTCCTTCAACCCTAAACCTCTAAATCGCCGAACCACTTACCGGACCAATAACCATCGAAGCTCTAAACTCATCTCCTTCCGATGTTCATCGTCCTCCTTCTCCGAGAAGCACCACAACGTGAATCCACCGCCCGAATCCGATGACCTAGTCGAGCTCCCTCTCTTCCCGTTACCTCTCGTCCTCTTCCCCGGCGCAACAATCCCTCTCCAGATCTTCGAGTACCGTTACCGTGTCATGATGCAGACGCTCCTCCAATCCGATCTCCGATTCGGCGTCGTTTACTCCGACGCAGTATCAGGCTCCGCCGCCGGCATCGGATGCGTCGGAGAGATCGTGAAGCACGAGCGTCTCGTCGACGATCGATTCTTCTTAATCTGTAAAGGTCAGGAACGATTCCGCGTCACGGATCTCGTCCGTACGAAACCTTACCTCGTCGCGAAGGTGACGTGGCTTGAGGATCGACCTTCAGGGGAAGAGAATCTGGAAGAATTGGCGAACGAGGTTGAGGTTTTGATGAAAGAAGTGATTCGATTGTCGAATCGATTGAATGGGAAACCAGAGAAAGAAGCTCAGGATCTGAGGAAGAATCAGTTCCCGACTCCGTTCTCGTTCTTCGTTGGAAGTACTTTCGAAGGAGCTCCAATGGAGCAGCAAGCGTTGTTGGAGCTTGAGGATACGGCGGCTAGGTTAAAGAGAGAGAGGGAGACTCTGAGGAATACGCTTAATTACTTGAGTGCTGCTTCTGCAGTGAAAGATGTCTTCCCATCTACATAGTTTATATGAATCGGTAACAAGATATTTCTGGTCTCTGTGCATCGTTTTTTTTCAGTTATTGGCATATATTATATTTGGTCATTGTGTAAAGTTTCATAAACGTAGGTAAACTAGATGGTGGAGAATGTTTTATAGGATCGTATAGTTGGATTGATCAAGGAAAAGTTATTACTTGATTTTGCATCTATGATCAAAGAAATAGTCTAGTGATGCAAGTGACGTTCTTATTCTTAATACCAAATACCAAAGAAACAGACTTTTCATTGAAAGTATGTCATAATGCTATCTGAAGAAGTTTGCTTTATCATGATTTCAAAGCCAAATCCTTGATTAATCAAGAATAGGGATTTCCTTGATTGCCTCTATGATCAAGGAACAGTCTGCTGATGCAAGTAATGTTCTTAATACCAAAAAACCTTGTTTCTCAGGTTTGAATTTTCATTGAAAAGTCTGTAATGATGTTTGTTATCTGAAGAAGTTTGCCTCATTAGAGTTTCAATACCCCATAGCGTTCTTAGTTCTGAAACTGTTACACCGATGACAAATTGGGGCAATTGTAAACACATGTCGAAGAAATTTACAGGTGATAAGAGTGTTTGGTTGGTGATAGAGAGCTGAAATTACATGGAGATTAGAATAGATTATGCCTACTTAAGCTATGTCAAATATGGCTGCCTCGGTGTTTCTTTGTCAAGCCATAAGCTTTGTAGGTTAGGGAGGACAGTAAAGTTAATTGATTGAGATATTGGGCTGGATCATTTGAATTAGGGGTCCAGTGTGGTTGAGAGCTTTTATGTCTATAGGCGGAAGTTACTGATCATTCAGTTTTTGAAAAGATATACTAGCGTCTTTGAAAACAGTGTGGGCTATTTTTATGGTCAAATTGCGTTCAAGTGGATTTTGTATCAATTTGTAGATTCTGGATTCTAATACAACTACACAAGTGTAATGTGTCAAAGGAGCACCAAAGGAATTGCCTTTTCTCTATTAATCCATCTAAAATCTCATATCTTGTTATATCCACAATCTTCAAAGATTCATTAGGCCTAAGAATGATTAGTGTTTTGCGACATAGTTACTGCATATAATTCATGGTAGTGTAAAAGTTAACCTTCTTATGGGTTTGAAAAACCTAAAAATTACAGCTGCCAAACTTTGTACGGAGTAAAGAGTATTCAATATTGTTGTGACGATGACTTCTTTGAAAATGAACAACGACACGCATTGATATTTTTTAAAAGTCGATAAAGCTGCCAAAATGGGCACCTTGTTTGTCCTAATATCCGAAACGTATAACAAGTTGGATACTTCGTAATCTCTGTTTGTCCATGACTAAAAGAAAAAAACAAGTCAACATATATTTATTATGCCATTTCTTAATAGTTTTAAAACTGAAATCATAAAACCAGTTCTGGATATTGTTGACAAACCATTTCCTTTTGTTGATGATTGCTTACTGTTTCCATAGTTTCAATAATGTATTATTATTGTTTGCAAGTGGTGCACTAAGGAAGACACTTTATTTGGTAACGAAGCAACGCGGAAAAGTTGAAAACGACGACGCGTTGATATGAACTTACGCCGTCAAGGTAGACCTTTCTCTTACATATATAAATCATCTTCTCTTTCCATTATCCCAAATCAAAAATATCACAAACAAATCCAATCTCCGACATTACATTGAACTCAAATCGCTTCAAATCTCCGACAATGGCTCAGAATCTACAACCAGTTTTTCAAACCAAGCCAGAAGGTAATAACAATAACTTAGCTAAAATGATTATGTTGTTGATTTCCTCTTCTCCTGCTAACAAATTTGATTCTAAAAATTCTAAATTTTCCACTCTTTTCTTTTGCAGAACATCATGTGCAAATTCCAACCAACATCGAGCGTGATTCAAACACACTCATAAACCAAACCGGTAACTCAAACCGGAAACCAAACCACTGGCCAACCATTATCCTCTCAATCATCTTCGTCATCATAGGCCAAACCATAGCCAAACTCCTCGAAAACTTCTACTACGACCAAATCAACCGAAGCGAGTACAACGAAAAACGTCAAAAAGACGGCGTTTGGACTCAGTCTCTCCTCCAAACCATTGGTTTCCCTCTCCTCCTCCTCCCATTCATCATCCTCCTCAAGAAACACAACCAACAACAACAACCTCCGAATTCATATCATTACAAATCCTTAGCTATAATATACATTTGCATCGGAATTCTCATGTCGGTGCAAGGAAGACTCACCGCCCTGGGAAAACTCGAGATCCCATTTGGTGTTTTCACTCTCATCTACACAACGCAGCTTTTCTTCACTCCGATTTTCGCAGCTTTCATCAACAAAATCAAATTCAATAGATGGGTCGTGATCTCCGTACTATTAGCAATCGCCACCGGAGCTCTCACTCTCACCACCTCCTTCGGCGGCGAGCCAGACGCGGCGGAGCAGAATTACGCTAGTGGCTCATGGGCTGCTCTCTTCGCCGGAATCTGTTTCTCTCTCCTTCTCAGCAACATCCAAAACGTATTAGACTGTTACATCTTCAAACGCAACGAATCGAGTACTAAAAAACCAAGCTTTGCCTCTGTTTTCGAAGTCTTGATCTTCTCTTCACTCGTGGCTACGATCATCTCCGTCGTGGGTTTGCTAATCTCCGGCGAGCAAGGCGAATTGAAGAGGGAAATGAATGGTTTTTCGAAGGGGAAAGGCTCGTATGTTATGGCTATGGTGGGTCAAGCTGTTTCGTGGCAGATCTATTGGGTTGGGATTGTGGGACTCGTCTTCTCCGTCTCGAGTGTGTTGTCGAATGTGATTAGTGTCATTACATGGCCGATTGTGTCGGTTCTTGTGGTGATTTTCTTTAATTTCATGGATGATGAGGTTGATGTCTTCAAAGGTATTGCCTTGATCACTGCGGTCTTAAGCGCTGCAGCTTATTTCTTTAGGCTTCACAAAGAGAACCGTAACAGTGTGTACTGATGGGTAATTGTGAAACTTTGGGATATAGATTCTTGTGACTTCAATCGTTTATTTGTTTGTGTGTAAGTACAAAGTTTGTAATACCTTCGGTTCTAATGTAAATTTGTTTTAACTTGCTTAGTTTGTATGTTTTACTATGAAATGTTTGGAAATTGGGAGTGTTTATATACCAATTCTCTCTTTAATCTATTGGCCTTAAACCTCCCTTATCACTAATCGTAGGTGTTTAAGTGTACATCTATGTATCTATGCGATGCAACATTCACGGAATCTCACTTTGATCAACTGATCTCAGTCAAACATTTATGTCAAATAATCAAACCACCAAGAGGGGACACAAATCTATAGGGATCAGGAGTGTAATTAGACGTACTTTTGGACTCTTGGAAGTTGAAACACACAGAATCAAGAGGATCTAAAAAAAACATAAACAATAGCTGAACTGTTATAAAATAAAAATTGGGTATTTATGGTGAAAAAATTTTTAAGAAGAAGTAAAAGAATTATACCCTTAGAGTTTAAGATACTCGAAGAAGAGAAAACGAGAGAAACTTTGATTATAATGTTAAATTTTGACGATACAAAATAAACGTACGAATGTTCTTTATATAGACGGTAAATAGACAAAATTTACTGTGCATGCATAGTGATAATGGGATCCACATAAATTAAACATATACGGTTAAGTTTCCTTCCACAACATGAATTCTTCTTCTCTTATGCAAGCTGAAATTGTTGATTTTTATAACATGAACTATTTTGTTTTCGTGTCCGAAGAAACTGTATAAAGTAAATGCATCTTCTTTTCAACTATTTTCTTGTGTTTGTGTGAAGTGATTGTCGTTTAGCTTAACGGGCTACGACAATTGTTTCTTGGGCTTTAGTGTTACTCAGTGTTAACAATAGAAAGGCCCATAATCAAGTTTCTCTCGGTCAAAGTCAACTTCGTCTTAAACATTCATAGGAATCGAAAACAGATAGAGAGAGAGAGAGTTCACAGAGTTGTAGAGAGAGAAAGAGATAGAAAGCATGTTTTTTTACTTATTAGTTATTACTTATTAGTTTATTAAAAGAATAATTTTTAAAAAAATGTTTTCCTTTCGTTTTGTTCATTTAAAACAAACATCCGCGAGTATCCGAATATCCGCAAATATCCGGAAAAAATCTGGATATCCGTACGTCCAAATATCCAATTTTTTTCAAAGTAAAGCAAATCGAAAATTTCAATATCCGTGAAAAACAAATTAAATATTGTATTTTTTCCGGATATTCGATCCGCACCCATGCCTAATCTAAACAACCATAAACAATATATGAACTATTTTGTATTTGTGTCCGAGAAACTGTATAAAGTACAGTAAAACCTCTATAAATTAATAATGTTGGGACTTTGAAAATTTATTAATTTATCGATAAATTTATATTTATTAATTTATAGAGAGTTTTTTCTATTCTATATTTTGTGTAAAAAACTATTTAAAATGAGAAATTTACCTTAAAACTCATACGAAATTCTATAAAAATTTATTTATTTCAACATTTATATATTTTATTAATTATATATTTATCTTACCCATATTATGCTAATAATATCGATTATCATAATAGATATATGTCAATAGTTTACTTGACTATCCAAATGAAAATGATACATACCATGAAGTTTAGAGTGTAGAAGAAATTACGGTTACACTTCGATAACGTCAAAGACGAGAGAATAATATCTAAAGTAGTTTCGCGTAAAAAAACCTTTACTGCGTCTAAAACTCTTATGATTGTAGGATGCAAATCGAAATAATAACACTATATGTTTTTGTTGCAAGAAGGAAAATTAGAAATTGGCTATAATCCAATTTTTAAAAGACATGAATAATACGAAAGTCCTATTTTACTAAACTGTATTAAAAAATATATATATATATATATTATTAATTTATATTTTTATTGGGACCATATATATATATTATTAATTTATACTTTTATTGGGATCCTATTTTATTTAAGAATTTCATAAAAATTATTATCTTATCATTTTATCGAATTTTGTTAATTTAGACTATGACCCGATTCGGGACCGGAAAATTTTATTAATTTACGGTAAATATTAGTTTATAAAGTATTAATTTATAGATGTTCTACTATAAATGCATTTCTTTTCAACTATCTTCTTGTGTTTGCATTCACAAAAAAAAAAAAGTCAACAAGGAAAAACTCGGCTAAACGATATATTTATTTGTGTTACAGCATACTTAATTATTTAAAGGGGAAATTGAATTTAAAGGAATTTTATGTTTGGATTTTTTTAACTACACCTTTATTTTAAAACGTCCATTTATACCGCAATTACCCTTTGTATATAAATACTTAGGGAGTGTTATTAGAAAATGAAATTGTGTAGATTCTAAAGTTGAGAGATTTGTGTAGATTTGTGAAATTTCATAAATCTCAAAGATTCTTATCTCGGGATTGTCATGGATTGTGATTGATTATTAGTGGTTTTGTATTTGATATTTTCTTCTAGAATTATCTTTATAAGGTAATATTATATATGCTTTAATAAAGAATTTCTAAAAAAACAAGTTTAACGTAAGCGTATATATAATATACATCAACCCCCAAGGTTCTTTCATGTGTAGCTTGGAGTCAAGCTTCGTGAAGTGAAGAGAAAGAAAGGGTATGAAAGATGTTAATTGGAATTGATTGAAAATGACTTTGGGTATTGGGTTTATCACCTTTCTAATGGTGGTTATAGAAATACAAAATCATTGATAGCTTAACTTTTTCAATAACAAGGAATTTTAATGGATTTTAAAAATCTTCAGAAAATAACAATGGATTTCATTTAGAATTTAAGAATCCATAAACCAATAACAACAAATTTTTATAATTTTTAAATCTCTACAAATTTAAATAATTAGATCTGTATATGTTGTATTAGTTAATTACTTAGTTTCAATGATTTTAAGAAACTTAGAATACAATGTTATTGCTATGATATTCTGGTAAATTATTTCTAAATGGATTAGTTGAGACTTGAGACTGATCGCATGCTTTGAAGATTTAAACTTATCATAATTCTTACCTTATAAGAATGCTTACTTATGTTTGGATTTCCTACTTTCATGTGCAGTTGTGATTCATGTGTCAACATTACATTGGTTTGTTTTATTTCCCATATGAATCCTTTGACGAATGTTATTTCTTCCCACAAAGTCTCTGATCCATTTCATCAACTGGGGAGCAAATAGCTAATTCGAGTAAAATCAATTGCAAAAATTATACACGTGAGGTTCAATTTTAAATTTATAATGTCATTGTGCACATACAACGTTATTTTGTCGACTTTATTAACTATCCTTGTGTGAATCATAATAGTAGAGCTGCATAAAATAGATAGATGATAATATTCACATGAGACAAAGTTTTCCTGAAATTAAAGAAAGAAATATGAAGCACTATAACTACATCGAACAACAAAGTTTAAAATATTTAACATTTTCTTTTAGTACATTTTTTCATGAATAAATCTTAACCTTCTACTGATCATATTACTACACAATTCATATATGGTTTGATAATATATTGGTTTTTTGAGAAGCTTTGCGAAACTAAGATCTCCATTTCATGATTAATTGAAGTTACTATTGATCATGCATGCTTACCAAACAGTCTATAATAAACTCTTTGGACATTCAAACAATATGCTCAATGTTTCTAATTCTATAATTAATTTTGCTTTCCGAGATTTGTTTGAATATGAGTGTGTATAGTTAGAAGCATGTCACGATTTTAAATTTTGGTAAGTTCGCTAACAAATTTGTTGAGTTGCCTTCTCTAAATGGCCGAAGCAAGAGAAAGATTGTATGAGAATCTCATGTTGTTCTATAAGACGTTTACAAGCTAATATTCAAGGTCCAAATGCTCGAGCTTTAATGGATGTGTAGGATTTTGTTTTGAAATATGTTAATGGAGCATCTTATTTTTTTTAGTGAAAAAGAAAATCCGTGCATACGCGCGGGTATCGGCCTAGTAGTAAGTAATGTAAGCAAAATCAATCATATGTATTCCAATGGTATTATGTAACGGTTACGAACCAAGGTCTAGTGAGCCGTCTCACTCGCTCTCCTAATCGCTGAATCCATCCAGAATTTTCCTCGCTGCTGCATCCTCGTCTTCTTTCTGAAAATGGAAATGAGAAACAGATTCAACAAAATAGTGTACATAAATGATAGGTCATCGTATATGTTAGGTCATCAAAGCAAAGATAATACCTGAAAATTTATAGTCATCAATGTATATAGGGCTAGGAAAAATAACCAAAAATGAAAAACAGAACCGAAACCGACCCGAAATTACCCAAACCGAAACCAAATCGAACTCAAGAATACCCGATGGGTTCTATATGTCTAGAACCAAAAGAACTGGAACCGAATTGAGAACCAAAATATCCGAAACATAAATTAATTCACAGATATGTATGGATAGTTTGGGTATATTTTAAAATTTTTCTTTGTTATGTATACGATTAATTCAGTTGGTACAAATATTTTTATCTGTTGGTAGGTAGTTCGGCTAAAATTAGCTAATATAAGTGTATTGTTTTATTTTTTTTTATGAAAAACAAATACTATTTTTCGGATAATTTAGGATAGTTTGGATAAAAAATACTCGGAACTGAACCGAAATCAAATGAAAACTAAAAGTTTTGGGTATTTATTATAAGAACCAAACCGACCCGAAACCAATAGGAACCGAACAAAAACTATTTCAGTACCCATATGGGTCTTATCCCCTCTAGTCAAAAGACCTGAAACCTATTGGTACCGATCCGAAACCAGACCGAATACCCGAATCCCATGCCTATATGTATATACAAATTTTCTAGTCAAAAACTTAAATGACTTAAAAATATCTAATTTTTAATAGTGCATATTTTGAAAATCTCTTATTTAATACCCAGAAAGTTTTAGAAATCGTCTTATCACTACAAGAAAACAGCCGCAAATCCGTCGGAAATTTTCCGACGGTAATCCGACCGATTTCCGACGGAACTGAAATTTTTCAATTCCGTCGGAAATCTGTCGGAATTATTTCCGACGGACAAGAAGACTATTGGAAATCGGTCGGATTATTGGACCGTATAACTAGCCGGTGCCGACACCGGCGGTGATTCCGGTTAGCTGTCGGAAATTATGAACCGTTAATATTTTCCGACGGATTTCCGACAGACACATAACTAGCTGTCGGAAATCTGTTGGAAAAATAGTCGTTATATAGCCGTTATTATATCCGTTTGATTTTCGACGCTTTTCCGACAGATTTCTGACGGTCAGCGTATTTATATATATGATTCCACACATCTTCATTCACTCACAACAACAACAACTTCCAACCAAACATTTCTTAGAAAAAATCGTCAAGAGAGTGAGATGTCATCTTCTAGATATTATAGATCGTGAATGGATGAAGAGATGTATGATCCGGAGTCGAAGACATTAAATGCAAGTTATGCACGAGGTATATGCGAGTTCATGGCGGTTGTCGGGAATCGAAAGGTGATAAAATGTCCATGTTTAAATTGTTGCAATTCGCGTAATGTTAATGTAGAACAAGTTTGGCATCACTTGTATACCAATGGTTTTATGCCGGGATACAAAATTTGGTTTTTTCATGGAGAAACTAATAATGATGGTGCTAGTAGTAGCAGTGCACCATATGTTGCGGATAGCTTAGGCGAACATAGAAGGGATAACTTAGGTGAACATAGAACAGATAGCTTAGGCGAACATAGAACGGAAGTAGATTTTGGTGTAGGTACTGCTGAGATGGTTCATGATGCGTTTAGAGAGAATTTGCCATCGATCGTAATAGGGGAGGATAGAGTAGAAGAACCAAATGAAGAATCTAGAAGATTTTTTGATATGTTAGACGCAGGGAAGCAGCCCTTATATGATGGGTGTCGAGACGGACATTCACCTTTATCAACTGCTAGTATACTGATGACCATTAAGACGGACTTCAATTTGGCGGAAGACTGTATTGATGCGATAGCAGATTTTGTGAAAGATATTTTGCCTGAAGATAATCAGGCACCTGCATCATTCTACGAGATACAGAAACTTGTAGCTGGTCTTGGTATGCCGTATCAGATGATAGATGTATGCATCGACAACTGTATGCTATATTGGAGAGAAGACGAAGACCGGAGAAGATGTAAATTTTGTCGTAAACCACGGTATCAGGAAACTGGTGGGAGAGTTCCAATTCCATATAAACGTATGTGGTACTTACCATTGACAGCGAGGTTAAAGAGGTTATATCAATCTGCGCGAATGGCAGAACAAATGAGATGGCATGCAGAGCATCGTCAAGATGGAGAGATTACACATCCTTCAGATGCAAAAGCGTGGAAACATTTTCAAATGTTGTATCCGGATTTTTCATACGAGTCAAGAAATGTGTACCTCGGGTTAAGTACGGATGGTTTCAACCCATTTGGGAAGCATGGAAGGCAGTATTCTTTGTGGCCCGTAATCGTAACACCATACAATTTGCCCCCTGGTATGTGCATGCGTCGAGAGTTTTTATTCATCTCCGTTCTTATTCCCGGCCCTGAGCATCCGAAGAGATCACTTGATGTATTCCTCCAGCCATTGATTTATGAGTTACAAATGCTATGGAGTCACGGTGTCGAAGCGTTTGATGTTTCACGGAAGCAGAATTTTCTGATGTGTGCGGTCCTTATGTGGACTATTAGCGATTTTACAGCATACAGTATGCTATCTGGATGGACTACTCATGGAAGATTATCGTGCCCGTTTTGCCAAGACAACACTGACGCTTTCCAATTGAGGAATGGAAGAAAGCCATGTTGGTTTGATTGCCATAGAAGGTTTCTACCGAACGGCCATCCCTATCGTCGGTCTAAAAGATTATTTAAGAAAAATACACAAGTGGTTGATGCTCCAATTGATGAGATATACGGTCGTACTATATTGGAGCAGTTGAGAGATTTTGGTGCTGAGAGGACTCCTGATTGTGGGGGTAATGGGCATGAACCGCTTTGTGGTGTAGGGGAAGCTCACAACTGGCACAAGAAGAGTATATTTTGGGATTTGCCGTATTGGAAGGATCATTTATTAAGGCACAACCTCGATGTGATGCATATTGAAAAGAACTTCTTTGACAACATCATGAATACGGTGTTAAACATCCCGGGAAAGACAAAAGACAATGTGAAGTCTAGGATGGATGTTTCAAAGATTTGCTACCGTCATTATCTTGATCGTCTTCCCGATGGTATATATCATTTTCCTCCGTACCGATTGCAAATACAAAAGATAAGAGAATTTTTCCGGTGGATTAAAGACGAAGTTAAATTCACTGATGGATATGCAGCTAATCTGGGTAACTGCGTAGACTCGCGATACCTAAAGTTTATGGGACTGAAGAGTCATGATTGTCATGTACTGATGCAGAGGCTTCTTCCATTTGCTTTTACCCATCTCCTTCCTCAAACTGTCCACGAAGCTATTGCAGCAGTTGGTGCTTTCTTTAGGGATTTATGCACGAGGACACTTACAGTTGAGGGGATCCGCAACTTAGATGCCAATATACCAGTGATCCTTTGCAATCTTGAGAAGATCTTTCCGCCGTCTTTTTTTTGATGTTATGGAACATCTTCCCCTACACCTCCCCCGCGAAGCCGAACTAGGTGGTCCCGTTCAATTTCGTTGGATGTATCCTTTCGAGCGATACATGTTCCATCTAAAGAAGAAGGTCAAAGTTTTGGCTCGAGTTGAAGGTTCTATTGTCGCACAGAGTATCAATGAAGAATCATCACAGTTTGCGGAATATTACTTTCCGCGGGGAGTTCGTACGAAGAGTAGACGTCCTGCTCGTCATGATGATAGAGGTGAGAGAGTCACGTATGCCGCGCTCGTCCCTGAGTTGTTTTCGCAAGTTGGCCGAGTGATTGGGAGAGGGAAGAGACGTTACCTATCACAAGATGAGTGGAGTCACTTACATATGTATATCCTCACGAATTGTGAGGAGATGGCGGAGTACGAAAGGTAAAAACATAACTTATTTAAATACTTATTTTTTTTTATACCTAAGTAATATATAGGTTTCATATGTTATATATTGTTGTTTGCTTTTAGGATTTACATTGCATTAATACGTCGCTATTATCCGGATATGACAGAAGACGAACTTGGAGAATCTAAGGAAACCGAGTTTCTAAATTGGCTGCAATATTATGTAAGTTTTTAAAAAACGCTTATATATCTTAAAATTAGTGAATTAATTATGGGACTGAATAAAATGTTTGTTTATTAATTTGTCTAAATTATTATCTCAGGTTTATGAAGGAATGAAGAATGGAGAAAGGTTTCCGACATGGTTACAAGAGATAGTTTCTGACCCAAGCTTCGAAGCAACTTCATACGTTCAGTATTGCACTAGGGGATTTGCATTTAGGATTCATGAAGAAAGGTCGAGGCCAACTGAAGATTATGGTATTTCAGCTACAAGTGGTGATGTAGTCTACTACGGGATTCTCAAAGAAATATTGCAAGTGCGCTATCCAGGAATGTTGGGCATGAGGTGCATTATTTTCTTGTGTGAGTGGTATGATCCGTCATATCCAGAAGGTGTCCAGGTGAGCCAATTTGGCGTCACTTCAGTAAATTCTTCTAGGAGACTGCAAAAGTATGACCCATTCATCCTAGCATCACAGGCAGACCAGGTTTGATTTTAAAATTTTATAATACGTGCGTTATAGGTAAATAATGATATTGTAATTGCCTAAACTAAATATGTTTGTTTCAGGTATGCTACATTTCTTACCCTAGGGTAACACATCGAGGAGATCCTTGGATTACAGTGACTCCAATTAATCCAAGAGGGAGACTATATGTAGTTGCTGAGCAAGATGCTATGCAACCAACTAGAATTACTCCGATGGCTCCAGTTGGTCATTCTTCAGCGGTGGACCTTTTTGTTGATTTCACTGAATTTGGTGATAATATAGTACATTCAGAATCAGAAGAAGAAGTTGGAGAATTTGATGAAGACGAAGACACAATTCCTTCGGAAGGATCAGACTCAGACTCAGATTTAGGATTTTGATATGTTTATATTTGTTAACATAACCAAGAATTTCAGATAATTTACATTTTTCTATTTTTTTTTTAAAAAAAATAATGTTCCGTCGGAAATCTGTCGGAAATATATATATATTTCAAAATGCTTTCCGACAGAAACTGATATTTATATAATTCTTATAAAAAATTCATCTGTGTATATATTCTTTTAAAGCATGCGTCGGAAATCTGTCGGAAATATATATATTTTTCCGACAGATTTCCGACGCAATATTCACACGTGTTACCCTTAAATCTGTCGGAAATATATCTATTTTTCCGACAGATTTCTTACCGATTTAGGGTTTTGAGGTCAAATTCCTGAATTTCGAGAAGACAAAGTCTCGGCATACAATTCTGACAACTAAAGTGAAAGATAATTGAGTAAATAACCTTCTCGATGTTATACAGAACATGTTTTGCGATTTTGTCATGTTTCAACCAAAAGCGTTTCATACAGTTACATATACAAAACAATAGATGTTTACGGAAAATACTAAATGTTTAGAATTTGAAAGTAACAATGACAATTATCAAGTATTTTATCTTTCAAATATTGCTTCAACCATGCTATTAACTTGTAACGACGAAAACGGATCATAAACAAGCTTAAAACCCCAAATCTGTCATTGTTTACTACGAAAACAGAAAAATATACATTTTTCCGACAGATTTCCGACGGAATTGGAGATTTCTGGTAAAAATATGTACAAAATGCTAACAATTTTTCCAAAATAAGCATTTTGGGAAAAAATGTTAACAATGCTAAATATTGTTTAAAAATTACCAATTTTTTCCAAAATGCTAATTCATTAATTTCCAAAAAAACCATTTCTTAAATTTAATAAACATTTCTTAAATTTCTTCAATTCCTTAACCATAAACCAACAAAAAAACATTTTTTAAATTTCCAATACCCTAAAACCACAAATCTGTCGGAAATCTGTCAGAAAAATGTATATTTTTCCGACAGATTTCCGACGGATTTGCCAATTTTTACCCGCGAAATGAAAAATAAACACCGCGAAATCAGTCGGTCCAAAACACGCGGCCCATTTAATTTATTTCGATTTCTGACGGATTTCCGACAGCTTTAAATCCGTCGGAAAATCTGGGTTATTAACCGACCTTCTTCTCTTCTTCTTCTTCTCTTCGCCGTTTCTTCTTCTCTGGAAAATCCGCCGCCCTCGCCGTTTCTTCTTCTCTTCTTCGCCGTTTTTGCCGATTTCGCCGTTTCTTCTTCTCTTCTTCGCCGGAAATCCACCGGATTTGTCTCTTCTTCTTCTCACCGAAAATTCGCCGCCCCCGACCTTCGGTTTTCACCGCCGGATTTCACCACCTCCGCCGCCGCGTCCTCCTCGTCGCCGGAATACAAATGGCGGATCTTCCTTCTCATTTGTAAGTTAATTAGTTTGTGAATTTGTGAATTAGGAATTTGTGAATTTGTGAATTTGTGAATTAGGAATTTAGAATTTGTGAATTAGGAATTTGGAATTTGTGAATTTGGAATTTGGAAATTTATGAACTATGAAATTGTGAATTTGTGAATTAGGAATTTGGACTTTGTTAATTAGGAATTTGGAATTTGTGAATTTGGAATTTGGAAATTTATGAATTATGAAATTGTGAATTTGTGAATTAGGAATTTGGACTTTGTTAATTTGGAATTTGTGAATTAGGAATTTGGAAATTTATGAAATGTTTTTAAAAACAATGGTAAATTAGTTTGTGAATTAGTTTGTGAATGTAGGGAAATTTAAAAACAATGGTAAATTATATTTGTGAATTAGTTTGTGAATTAATTTGTTGAATTTTTGAATTAGTTTGTGAATTTAGGGAAATTTGTTTGTGAATTGGTTAGTTTGGAAAAAATGTTAGCATTTTATACTAATTTTTAAACAATTTTAAGGATTAATTTTAAATTTTAGAAATTTAAAGAAATGTTTCTTTAAACCATGATATTTTTATAATTATATATTTAACCAATTTCTAAATTTTTATAATTTTTATAATTATAAAACTTTACAAAAAACCTTATAAACAGTTTTACACGGTATTTAAATAGTTTTATAAGGTTTTTTTAAATATTTTACTAAAACTTTTAAAAACTTTATAACTTTAGAATTTCTTAATAATTTTTGCATTATTTGCAAAAAATAGATTTTTCATATATTTAAAATATATTATCATATAAATCTAGGAATTACGGTGGTTTCGCCACTGCATCTGGCAGCGGCCAACCACGTCGTCGTCGTGTGAGTAGATCTCGTTCGACTTCGACGTCTACACCTACACCGTCGTCTACACCTCTAGAGACGCCGGTGACACCAGCAGCCACCACAACACCGTCGCAGATTAGCGTCGAGGACTTCATGGGTCTTCCTGGACGAGAGAGGTTGACTAGACTCCATCCAGACCAGCTCGGTAGAGACAGATGGTAAGTTTTTTGTTCCATTTCTGTTTTTTTTTTTAACAAATTTAATTTAATTGCGACTAATGTTACATTTTTTTCCCGTAGGTTTGGTGATTCTCGAAGCGGGATTTCGAAGTCCCTCAACAAGATGGAAAACTCTATGCTCAGCCGTCCTCATGCGACGTACACCGCCATGCCACTGGAGGATCAAGAAATGTGGTTTCGCCAATTTGCAGTAAGTCATCTGTTTTCACAATTTTTACTTTCATTTAAATTATTATTATTTATATTTAATTTTTCTTTTTGCAGCAAGAATTTAGGTGGGGACCCACACATGACCGCTCTGGTCAGGTGGGAATTCGACTCTTATGCAGCACTGCACTACTCGAAGAAGGTGTTCGAGTGGAAGGATAAGTGGCTACACGGTGAGGTGCCAAAGGAGATGGTTGAGAAGTCGGACTTGTGGAACGGGTTCATCACCTATTGGCAACTAGATGCTACCAAGGAGAGCTCTACATATCACTCTAGCAACCGGAATAGCCAGCGCAATGGCAAGGAACCTTCCACCCACAACCTTGGAGCTACCAGCAAGAAGACAAAGGCTAGGGATATGGTAAGTTTTTTATGTACGTCTTGATTTTTAATTTTTTTTTTTTGTTTTATACATTTATATTATCAAATAAATATCTAACAACTGCAGGCTAAGAAGTTGGGTCGGGATCCCAACAACTTGGAACTTCTGCTAGCAACACACACCGACAAGAATGGTGTCGTCCAGGATCAGGTAGCTCGGGAGATTCAGGAGAGCGTCCAAAGAATGGAAGAGGAGTACATTCTGTCTCAGCCATCCGTGGAAGGAACCCCTCCCCTCACCCAAGCCCCGGACGACATCATCAACGAATTCGCCTCAAAGGTATGTAAAATTTCAAATAGTTTTCATGTCTTTTTCATTTACAATTTAATTTGTTCCGCAGGTTGCTCCGCAGAGCAAAGGGCGGCTTTATGGTCTTCCCGACGATGCAGGATCATCGGGGTCTTCTTGTTACTACAGCGAGACATCCGACCTGAGAGCCAAGATGCAGGAAAAGGACGTCGAAATTGAAGGTTTGAAGACGACGGTCCAACAGATACGAGATGCACAAGCCGCCCTAGAAGCCGAGCGGGAGAAGGAGAGAGCCGAGCGGGACAAGAAGAGGGAGATGATGCAATGGATGATGGAGTACTTGGGCCGCAACCCGGATTTTCCGCGGGGGCCCACCATTTAGATTTTTATTTTCAACGTTTTTGTAAAACAATATTACTTTTTATTTCTACTTTTAATTTTATTTTAATTTCTACTTTTAATTTTATTTTAATTGAAATAATTCAAATTTTAAATTTTAAATTTATATTAAATTAATTATTATTTAATTTATTATAATTTTTAATAATTTCTACGAATACGTCGGAAATCTGTCGGAAATGGATCCGTCGGAAAGCTGTCGGAAATAAAACCGTCCGAAATCTGTCGAAAATAAATACGTCGGAAGTCTGTCGGAAAGTCGTCGGTTTACATGTAATCGGAACTCGTCGGAAATCAGTCTGAAACAAAACCGACAGATTTCCGACAGTGACATTTCCGACGGAATTCCGACGTGTCGCCGGACTCCGGCAGGATGTCGGAATTCCGTCGGAAATAAAGCCGTCGGAAATCTGTCGGAAATTTTTGACGGATTTCCGACAGAATTACCATTTCCGACAAGATAGAAATGACAGACAAATCCGTCGGAAATCTGTCGGAATATGCGTTTTCCGACAGACTTCCGATGGATATTTCCGTGGGATTCTCGCTGTTTTCTTGTAGTGTATTCTTCTAAAACTAGAAAACTCAACATCAAACCATTTTTTTGCTCACGTATTAAAAACAACGTTTTACACAATTTGATAGAACTAACAATGGGATTCAAAATGAACACTTTGAACCGAGCCCAAACCGAAACTATTTTAGTACCCATATGGGTCTTATATCCCTCTAGTCAAAAGACTCGGAACCTATTGGTACTGATCCGAAACCGAACCGAATACCCGAATGCCCATGCCTAAATGTATATACAAATTTTTTAGTCAAAAACTTAAATGACTTAAAAATATCTAATTTTTAATAGTGCATATTTTGAAAATCTCTTATTTAATACCCATAAATTTTTAGAAATCGTCTTATTCTTCTAAAACTAGAAAACTCAACATCAAACCATTTTTTGCTCACGTATTAAAAACAACGTTTTAACAATTTGATAGAACTAACAATGGGATTCAAAATGAACACTTTCCAAAAAGTGTTAGTATCAAGTTGTACAATCTTTTAGAGAAATAAAATGATTTGTAAAGAAATTTGGATATAAAATAAACAACTTTTACAAGTTGAGGTCTTTTTTTTTAATCATTTTCCTTTAAAAAAGTATCATCTAATGTTTATTTTTGTTTTTACGTAAACACACTTATTTTATTCTAATAAGAACAAGAAATAATTGGTCCATTTAACACTTTTTGCAAAAATTGTATGAGTTTATAGCACTTATGGATTTGTCTTGTTGGGCTTAACACATTCTGCATTGGAATGACGATTTTACCCCTGACGCGCCTCATCAACAAGCAGTCCCGTCGTTTCGCGCATGTATGTGACTGTTCCGCGAGTGGGTCCCATAAATATAAGAGGAAGTTGATTTTTGGACGGTTTGGTTTCTCTTTCAAAGACAACTTTATTGTGTCTGAAGAAGTTATTATCTTCCATTTTTTCCGACTATCATAGGTTTCCGATTTGGTTTCTAATATGGCCGGAGAAGAAGAGTTTCAACATCTGCAAGGTAAGTTATGGCGACGAATTTAATTTCTTTACGGATTTGTCCAAAAAATTTTATTTAATCATTTGCTGGTGTTGTCTATTTGCAGAAACCGCAATGGCTTTAAGGGTTCGGCCGCCGCAGCCGCCAGACGAGGTGAAATGGGATACTTTACTCCCACCTCGGGTTTTTGTTAGGGATTTCTATCCAACTAAGGGTAGGGTTAATGCTTATTCCAAGCCGAATTGCTCGTAGAGATTGTGGAGGCGTTGCACGATACTAAGGAATTGAAGAAATTGTACGATTCTCAGTTTGAGAAACTCTTCAAGATTCCGATATACAAAGCGGCCTTCTCTGGTAAGATTGTTCACAATCTATTTATACGGCAACTCTGGTCTGATAAACCGCATGAGTATTGGTTCGTATTTGGTGGCCAACCAGTACGGTTTTCTCTTCGGGAATTTAGCCGTCGTGGAAAAAGTTGAGTGACGCATTACTTATTATTATGGAGGGGGTTGTTGCGTTGAAGTCGCAGTTGGATCTTGTGAATGAGAATTTAGTGGAGATGTGCAGGGACATTGATTACTTTCTCAAGTATTTGTGGGGTAATCATTCATTCAAGGACACTTGGAATGAAATTTCTAAGCACAAATCAACTAAATCCTTAGTTTCAATGGTATGGAGACTGAAACAGTCGTCCATCGCTATCCATGGATTCCCTCTTGCCCTGTAGCTCCTTGCCTTTGAGAGTATATCTGGTTTAGACCAGATCCACCGTGAACCTTGTGATGAGGTGGATCTAACCCATCTAGATTTACCCGCAAAAGGGCAATTATGCAAGAAGATATCATCTCTTGTGAATTGGATGACAATGTAAGTATATATTTACTGTATTTACATTTACTTGTTTCATTTATGTCCCTTGTACACGGATTGCAGTTAGCTGTACGGCATATACTTCTTCTAGATGAGACTTTTTCTCATGACACGTTGTGGGATGATGATGTATTGGATCCAAAGGTTGCTCATATGGAGAGTTTGATTAGTCAAGGCCATGTCTTTAGTATTCATGACTGGCTAGGTGGTGATTTTTCTTATGATTGTGTACACACTACTGTTGAGAAGATGATTTTAAAAGAGTATGAGGTTGAGTTTGCTAAGAGGAAAAAGAAAGTTGTGGATGGTAAAAGTCCATGTCGTGCAAGCAAGAGGAAAAGAACCGTTAAAGAGGATGGTCATGTTGAGATCCTTGAGAGTGCATCTCGAAAACTTTTTAGCCGGGAAACAAAACCGAAGGGGAAGGATACTACGGGTCCCATGTCGTTATCAGATGTTGTTGATGAGTTGAAGAGTTTTTTTCGCGCTGAGCTAGCTGAGGTTGTGCTGAAAATAACTGGAATGAAACCAACTACTCAGAAGAAGAACACTGCAAAGAAGTGTTCTATTGGGAAGAAGGTTACTAGGGAATGGAAGAAGGATAACTGAAGAAGTCTTTTGAAGATTATGCTTGTGTGGCTGATGTATTACAAAGTGTTGGGAATATGGTAAAAAAATAAGGAAATTGGGACCGTGTCAAGGTTCCTTGCACAGGCGTGGAGGATATCAGTGGCAAGCAGGCGGCACATGACTCTGGTCATGTCAATATCTCAGAGGAGGCACCAACGGTTGAAGCCTGTGTACCAGTGGAGAATAAAGATCTTCCGGTAATTGAGTGGACATAAACTTCCGGTACCAATGATGTTGCTTTCCTATATAGGAAGTCCAGGTTTCAAGCAAAGATCAAGTGTACCTGTAACGACCACGAACCGGAATTTTAGAATTTCGGTGGTGTCGATCGACACCAAGGTGAGGTGTCGATTGATACTAGTTATTTTGGGTCATTTCGGTTTGGTTTCAATTGCGGCTTGGCTCGGTTTAAGGGTTTATAACCCAATGAGCCATATAAAAGCCTCCCTTGTCATGTTGTAGCCGTTTTTCAGAGGAAAGAAAAGGGTTTTGAGAATTAAAGTAGAGAAAAGGTGACTTTGTGTGTGGAGGTTGAGAGGAAAGAAAAGGGTTTTGAGAATTAAAGTAGAGAAAAGGTGACTTTGTGTGTGGAGGTTGAGAGGAAAGAGAAGGCAGTTTCGGCTGTTCTGGTAGAACAGAGGAACGGACAATTGAGTCAAGTCGGATCGCCGTGATTTTTTGTAAGTGTGTTTTTCTTCATCTTAGATATCTATAGGAGAAATAGGAGCGTCGTTTCAATCTATAGTTTTTGAGTTATGATTGTTTTGGTTTTCAATCAGTCTCCTTGGGAAGCGTTTTCCCGGCGTTTGGGAAGGAACCAGGAGACGATATTGGTATTGTTGGAAAACTCTCTCAATCTAGTTTTCATATTAGTGTTCCAATCTGATTTCGGAGGTAATCTCTGATCTCTGTAATCATTTTAATTCAGAGTATCATTCTTTTTTGTGGAAATCTGATTTGGGTTTAGGGGAAACCCTAATTGTGAGACTTAGGTGATAGAAGAGGCGTTCTTTGGTGTTGCGTGGGAGATCAAAAGCTGCTAGGATCTCGAGTCGCTGGTTTTGTGTTCTTAGCCTGGTCTTTTATCGAATCGAGGTGAGTGCGCGACCGTAGGTTTGTTTATGCGAAAAATCTTTAGCGATTGATTTAGGGATTTATGTTAGAGAATTGTGGGTTTTTTTGTGGTTTCTATGTGTTGATTTTGTGGTGATATTGTATGATATTCGTAGAGGATTCGAATTTTGGATTGTTTGATCGTGTTTGGACTGTTTTCGATTATGTTTGTCGTTCTGCAAGTTAAGCGTCAATCGACACTGTGCGATGTGTCGATCGATACCTGTATTTGTGAAGCGTCGATCAACACCCTGTTATTTTCAACGTAAACAATTTAAGTTAATTGTTGATGGTTTCTGGTATATGCGTACTTAGCCTGTTGACGGGAAGACCGTCTCACTAAGTAATCATTTATTACTTACGCAACTCTTATTTACATGTGTTGCAGGTAAAATAAAATTGTGACCGCGAAATCATAGCAGTAGGAGGAGGATGATAGGATGTTATTTTATGTTGCATTTAGTAGAACCCGCTAGGTTGCTTTAAATGCTAGTTGTTCATTGGAATTATGGAATTTGATTTATTTGATTTATGGAGTTAATGGATTATGTTATTGGTTACCTGGTTTATGTTATTTCCGCATTATAATTGTTTAGGATTTCAAAAAAAAAAAAGCTTTGTTGTTTCATTTTGGTATTAGAGCCTTTACGGTTTTAAGACAGTAGAGTTGGATGTCTGAGACTATGTGTTTAAATTGGTTTCTTGTGTTTAGTCAATTTAATAGAGTCTTAGAATCATCCTCTTCGGCTTTTAAAGAGATTATGCGGTAAGTATTTATTGTTGATGGTGACCTCTTTTATGAATTCTAGTATCTTAGTGTGTGCTTTTGGGAAGTGCAGTGAGTGATGGCTAGAGTTCCGAGAGGTCAGGGTCGAGGCAGAGGCCAAGGTCGTGGCCGTGTTGCCCGAGGTCGTGGTCAGGGGGCTGATTCGCAGACGTTTCATGAGGGATCAGTGGGCAGTGTCAGTGCGATGGTTGGTGCTGCCAGTACCAGTGTTGGTTTCTGGGGCAAATGGTGCTGGAGGAGGCCCAAGAGTGGGTGCTGCTGCAGGTGGAGCCCAAGATTCAGATGATCGTTTGGCGAAGATATTAGCCTTGATTTTGGAGCGGTTACCGGTTGCGGTACTAGTACAGGCTCCAGTAGTGACCCCGGTGGTAGTGGAGCATCCAGATTTCGATGCGATGTTGGATCTGAGGGAGTAGATCAAGGATCAAGCGGTGGTTCTTTTGTTTTTCAGTTTCAAGATTTCTTTAGCTAAGCCATTACGTTTCAGATTTTTTTTTCGGTATTTTCGTTGTTGTTGAAACGATTAAGGCATTTTTGAAATTTATAAGATAAGTGTTGGTTTTCTTATATCTTTGGTTTGTGGCGTACTTTGTGATTAATCATGTGGAGTTGTTTGGATGCATCGAGTCAGTTGATTTTTTCATCAGTTCCCTTGGAAGGGGACGTTTCTGGAGTGTAGGCGAGGGGTATACCTATGAAGTGGTTTGCTGAGGTTTCAAGAGTTGGTTGGACCGCTCGATCCAATTCTATTTTTTTTTATGTTTGTAGTCGTTCGGGGATTTATTGCGAATAACTCAATATGTTTGAAGATAGCGATCTCCTGTGTGCTTGGTTGGGGCCGTGGTTCCCAATGTTACTTATTTGAGGTCGTGGTTCTCAGTATAAGTAGTGAGAGATAGTATTATCTCTAGAAAGTCGTGGTTTTCCTGAGTACTTAGTTGGAGCCATGGTTCCCAACATAAGTACTGAGAGATGGTGTTCCTCTCGAGGGGACAATGTTTTCCCTGGATACCCTAGGCTCAAATGATGCGTCCTGCGAGTAAGAGGGGGTGATAATGAGTTAGGAGCAATAGATGTCTGTAACGGACAAATAAGCATAGGATTAGTGATGTGCTTCGAAAGTCATGAATGGATCTTGAGGAAGGTCATTTTCGTCTTTTGGTACTTGTACATGTATGAGTTGATTACTCAATAGGAAGGATTTTTCCTATTCATATCCAGAGCTTAAGGGAGACGTCCCGAGAGTAGAGTGGCATCGGCATTGTTACCTTGAAGGAGACGTCTTGAGAGTGATATGATATCGGTAAGAATATGAGTAATCAATGACTGATTGTGGCATAAGCATGAGACGGGATATGGACCTCATGGATATATTGCATTGGGATCTTTAGCCTGTTATATCTTAACCGGCGGGACCGGGAAGGATTCTTTAGAGGAGAGTTAAGGTGTTGCGCCGAAGGATGTTTGCTTTGTTGAGAGCTTTGCGGGTTTATGTGGTTTTGTAAGAGGAAACTTGAGAGCCTGAGGCAAAGATGAAGCTTAAGTTCAGGAAGTGATTCGTCAAGCAGGTCGCAGGTTGAACAGCTTAGATTCCTTTGCGGTTCTAGTTTCGGTTTCGCTTTGTACCGGTGTTGTTATTTTTTATTCTTGTATTTTCGTTTTGTTGTAATGATTATACGTTGCTCTTTTGGAAATTTATAAGATGGAGTTTTCCTTATTTATTTTCCATGTTTAATAAGATGTGTAGTTCTTATTATTGTGATATTTCGGTTTTTGGAAATATCAGGCCGTAGACCATGAGAGGTAGTTTTAGTCAATAGGTGCTCTGAGACGTTTGAGAATCGATTACTTAGGGACTTCGGTTCCGAATAGCTCATTTAGTGTGATTGCTTTGTGATCTTTCGTGGGGGTGTGAGTCCTCCAGATAGAGCGATTGCTTTGTGTTCTTTTGCAGGGGTGCGAGTCATCCAGATAGAGCGATTGCTTTGTGTTCTTTCGCGGGGGGTGCGAGTCCTCCAGATAGTGCATTGGCTATGAGTTCCTTCGCGGGGATGCGAGTTCCCCAGATATCGTTGACTCGAAGGAAGCGTCCCGAGAGTGCAAGCTGTATAGTACGAGCTAAAGAGTAATCAATGTCTGATAAAGTGAGTGAGCATGAGACTGGATGTGGGCCTTGGAGATCGTGTGTGGATCTCAGATCGTGTTTGACCAGGTAGGGTCAGTGCGATTTTCTTAATGGGCAGTTATATTAGGATTCGAGGTCGAATTCATTGTTAATGGGGGAGAATTAAAACGACCGCGAACCAGAATTGTAGAATTTTTGTGGTGTTGATCGACACTAAGGTAAGGTGTCGATCGACACTAGTTATTTTGGGTCATTTTGATTTGGATTTTCAATTGCGGTTTTGTTCGGTTTAAGGGTTTATATCCCTAGGAGGCATATAAAAGCCTGCCTTGTCGTGTTGCAGCCGTTTTTCAGAGGAAAGAAAAGGGTTTTGAGAATTAAAGAAAGAATGAGTGACTTTGTGTGTGGAGTTTGAGAGGAAAGAGAAGGCAGTTTCGGCTGTTCTGGTAGAACAGAGGAGTGGACGATTGAGTCAAGTCGGATTGCCGTGATTTTTTGTAAGTGTGTTTTTCTTCCTCTTACATATCTATAGGAGAAGCAGGAGCATCGTTTCGATCTATAGTTTTTGAGTTATGATCGTTTTCCAGTGAGTGGTCTGTGCAATTTTTGTTTTCAATCAGTCTCCTTGCGAAGCGTTTTCCCGGCGTTTGGGAAGGAACCAGAGATGATCTTGGTATCGTTGAAAAGCTCTCTCACTCTAGTTTTGAGATTGGGTTATGATCTGATTTCGTAGGTAAGCTCTCATCTCTATGATCGTTTTAATTCAGAGTGTCGTTCTATTTTTGTGGAAATCTGATTTGGGTTTAGGGGAAACACTTATTGTGAGACTTAGGTGGTAGAGGAGGCGTTCTTTGGTGTTCCGTGTGAGATCAGAGGCTGCATGGATCTCGAGTCCCTGGTTTTGTGTTTTTAGCCTGGTCTTTCATCTGATCGAGGTGACTGCGCGACCGTAGACTCATTTATGCGAGAAATCTTTAGCGATTGATTTAGAGATTTACGTCAGAGAATTGTGGGTTTGTTGTGGTTTCTATGTGTTGATTTTGTGGTGATATTGTATGATATTTGTAGAGGATTCGGATTTTGGATTGTTTGATCGTGTTTGGACTGTTTTCGATTATGTTTGTCGTTCTGCGAGTTGTGCGTCGATCGACACCGTGCGATGTGTCGATCGACACCTGTATTTTCTGCGTAAATTGTTTAAGTTAATTGTTGATGATTTCTGGTATATGCGTACTTAGCCTGTTGACGGGAAGACCGTCTCTCTAAGTAATTATTAATTACTTACGCACCTCTTATTTCTATGTGTTATAGGTAAAAAGAAATTGAGACTGCGGAATCATGGCAGTTGGAGGAGGATGATAGGATGTATGGAATTTGAGACTGCGGGTTCATTTAGTAGAACCCGCTAGGTTTCTTTAAATGCTAGTTGTTCATTGGAATTATGGAATTTGATTTATTTGATGTATGGAATTAATGGATTATGTTATTGGTTACCTGGTTTATGTTATTTCCGCAGTAGAATTGTTTAGGATTTTTTTTAAAAAAGCTTGGTTTTTTCAAATCGGCTCGCTTTCGCTTGAATATTCATATTATTGTATTTTCTTCTTCTGGCAGTACGGCAGACTTTACAGATTTACTCGAACTTACGTACGACATCGGTTCGGATCAAACCTTTCAAAAAACACAAGTCAATATAGACGCTCATATCTGTTGGATCTCTTGATTTTTCTTCGAAGAACGAAGCGATGAACTGGAAAGATCGTTGAAGATAGATCGAAATCTTTAAAGAATTCTACCGGAAAATTCAAGAGGTTACGGCGGCAAAGGAGAATGCGGCGGCGATGAAGCGATGTGACAAACTAAACCTAAATGTAAATTAAGAGAAAATAGAGAGAAAAAGGAGAGAAGAGGCTACCTGTTTTCGAAAGAATGAGAATTATGAGCAAAACCTAAGAAGTAACGCATCTTATATAGGGACTCTAATGGGCCGACTTCAGAGGTGGGCTTTGATTCAAGGTTTGGGCCCCTAAAGACGAATCTAGATGATGAAAATTTCTGAAGTATGAAAAAATTCTAGTGAATTGTTTCGCCGAAGAGCACGGCGAGCTGAACGACAAAAATCCTGAGTGATGGGTTTGCAATTTTACTTAAATCTTCGTTTTGGTTCGCCTCAATCATAAGCAAAGATAAAGGATCACCTCGCCTGTCATCTTGTCATCTCCCTCACAATTTACATCACTCAGCTCGCCAATCATGACGTTGGCAAGATCTCAAGGCAGCTCACTGGGTTCATTGATCTATGCATGAACTTGTACAAGTGACTCGCGGCTAAATCTTTGGAAACAACTTTGTCTCAATTTGCTGTTTCAATGGTAAACCCGTAATTTGGACCATCTCGATTGTAAACCACCTCGCGGCTATATCGTCAATCGGCTCGCGTTAAGGGCTCATCAAACAGCTCACAACAAGCATTCTTGGTGCGGCTTGCAGTGAAGTTTTTCTTTTGCTCAACTCACAGTAACATATTTGGAACAGCTCGCTGCAAAGCAGTAACAGGCCAACTCGCAATAACACGGTCACTCACCTCGCAGCAGAATGTCTACTGGTTCACGGCAAAAGATCTTCAAAGTCAGTTCGCTGTGGCATGTGTTCGAATCGCCTCGCTGCCGCACATCTTCGAACCGACTCGCTCCAAAATATCTACGATCAGCTCGTCATAAACACAATGACATATGATTTCACGATGAAAGATACTCAAGCATCTCGCCACAAGTTATCTTCGGGGCAGCTCACCGAGATTTGGTGACAAATCAGCTCGCGGCAGAAGATTGTCTGACAGCTCACCACGAAATTACTTTATACCAGAATGCCGATATGCACACTCGGTCAGCTTGCCAAATCGGATAGATCCTCGTCATTTGGGCTCGACAATACCATCATGAGGGCTCTCGAGATGGTCGGATTATCGTTAACACATCTACAGTCTAAACGGAAATCAATTCTTCCTCTGGACACCTTTACTTCAACACTTTTATCGATAAAACTGTTGAAATGGGGGGGGGGGGGGGGGGGGGGTAACTGTAGGGGTCATATCTCCCCTAGAAGAATCGATAAGCCTAAAACCAGAGGCCTAATTCAAATCAGTCCAATGATCAGGCCCATTTAAGGCCTAGCCGACCTAGTGGTTGTGGCTTAAATGGAATACCTAGATAATTTAGGAAAACTTCTTAATCATTGGGCCTGGCCCAACCGACTTAAAATACTATATATATTCTTGTACATCCTCATAATAAGGGAATCACGAAAATCTTACATAAACACTTTTACAGCTTTCCAGCTACCAATTCAAAACCCTAATTTCAAATCATTGCTTTTGTCTTGGTGTTTTCTAACTAAAGAAGCTTTCTTTTCTCTCAAAAACTTTACAAATTCAATTGTGTGATTCTAGCTCCCACATACGTTTCTCTGCAAATGTACATGACATTAACAATGTCCTGCTTTGGGGAAGACCTTTTATATGCCCCGTCTTATGGAAGCGTGTCTATCCGATACAAAGTACAACGATTTGCACCCTCCAAGGACAGGCAAAAGCTACTTGAAAAACCACATCCACGATCTCTAGGGGAAAACCTAGAAATTACCATCATGCATGCACGCAGTCAAAAAGCACACCTTGTACTTGCCAGTTAACTGTGTACCATCGATAACAACAACACTCGTAGGTACTTCACTGCGATCATTGATGCCGCCATGCACATGAATGAATATTTAAACCACTTACCTCCATCCTCATCCTCGGTCATAGGCATAGTACATAGTGTACCTACATTTGATTTCTTCAGCAGATGGATGTACACACGTAGTAGACCGTAGCTTCCTTCAGCCGACCCCTGCGTTAGATCCAACGCCAACTCTCTCACCCTCCATGCCTTTCAATACGTAGCTGTGACATGCAACACCTAGAGAATCATGTTTGGTAACTCACGTGCATGGGGCCCAGGTACACCATTGATATATTTGGACATCATGAGCTCCAAAATCACCTTTGTTGTTGCGTGTTTAGATTATTTTGAACGAGACATAATATCACACGTATGTTCTAGCAGGGCCTTTCATATTTCAAAGTAATCAGAGTTAGGTACACCTGCCGCGTACACATAGAATGGACATCTCAGATCAACACACGCACACACTATCTTGAGTGGCGTGGACCTCATCTGTTTGAAGTGGAACAGCCGCTTAATCGCGTATATGGCTAGTGTCATTTTGCAATCCTTTTTTGTTTTAAAAGTTCTCCCCTGATACACCGCATCTTCCGTTGTTACGATGTCTAGGTCATACAAATTACACTCTACTTCATCATATTCGTCAAACATCGGTGATGCGACTGTAGCGTAGAAACCTTCGTTACTCCTTATATCCGTGTATAAGTTTTGAAGGCTCAATGGTACATATGAGCCCTCGCAGGTAGTCAGACTGTCCACCGCTAGCATCATGTCGCTCATATCTTGTTCCATTGTTCCATCCCCATACTCGCGGTTTATCAAGTCTGTCCTGTAGTCCATATCGTACTCAATATCTTCATCAGTCGCATACCCTGTACCATCATTTTCTGAGTCCTAAAATTCTTCATCTCACGCTCGATCGTAGTCTTCTCCATTGTCTTTACCTACCTCATCTTCGTATACGAAGTCATCATCTCCAACCAAGCTAATAACATGTTCGACCCCATTTTCGGTGGCACAATTAGCATACACAGGGTCAGTGATATACCCGGTATTTTACCATATTTACTACTTATTTCTATCTATTTTAAGTACTATTTAATAAGCTTTTCTATCAAAGGAGGTAGTTTTTCGTATATTTTGTTTTTAAGAGTCATATAGGTCAAATCATCAAAAGGGCGTAAAAAGAAGAAAAATGAGTATTGTTCATCCTACAACAATTTATCAAGGTCAAAGGAGCCAATCCAAGTTCTCAAATTTCAAGATTCCACAATTTCCCAAGATAGACAGATGTTACCCGTCGGAAAGACCAACTCATACGGAGGATCAAACCTACTTGGATGGTAATGAAATTTCAAAAAAAAAATAGCCCTTTGAGTTATATTTCCAATGGAGTTGGAATTATGTAAATTGGAGTTGTAGTGTGGAAGATATTCAAGATCTACTGAATACATGTCATTCTGCCTCAATGATGAATCAAGTCCAAGATGGGCCAAGACACCGATCCAACCCATTGGACGGCTCATTTAACTGAAGCCAAGAACAAGGAGATCACTTTGGTTAGACCCCCGACATGAGGCCGTGACGGGTGCCACAGTCTGGTGCCGATGCCACTTTTTGGACACTTATCGACAAAAAGACGTTTTTGCCTGAACTGAAACCCTAGAGCCTTTGCCTACCTAGAACCTCTTTCCTACAGCTATATATACCTGATTTTAGCCTCTTGAGAGTAGGAGGGCAGCCCTAGGCACCACAAATCAATAATAAACATGTATTTTTGTTTTTTTCTTTAGTTCTTCATCTTATGTCTTGTTAATGAGCGTTGAAGGCCATGATGTTCTTCTCAAGATTTGTTCTTCGAGATCCATCTATGCCAAGCACTTATCTAGCACTTATCCTCCGTCTGTTTTACATCTATAGTTGCTCCATGTTTCATAACATGTAGAGTAGTTGTATGTTTGATATAAAGTTATTTTAAAGTTCTTTTGTTGCATATTTTACATCTTTATTGAGTTTGTTTTTAGATTGATTCTCTATCTTTATTTATACTCAAGGCATGATCTAGATTAGCTACCTAGTGACCGATTTTAGGTTGGTACCGATTCCAAAAGCTTTTGTACCGACCCGATCTAGTATTTGATAGGCTAGGTGTCTTAACAATTCGAAAGGTTGGTTAAGGAGTTTAGTGAGCAATCAAATCTAAATCTTACAGCGTGATTCCACCTTGTAATAACCATCGAAAGTTGAGTCTATTTGGGTAGGAGTTATAGGTTTCGGAGCCACGAAAGTGGAAAGATTCTACCTTAGTGATTTGAGTTCTACAACACTAGTTTCATCTCTTTAAAAACTGGTGTAGAACATGTTGCATTAGTTCCTTTTAATTTCTTTTATCTTGTGTGTTTTGATTCATCTATCTTTTACTTTTATTTATTTGCTTTGTTTCATATAAAACCCCAAAACCATATATAATTTCTCTTAGCTTATTTTGCATCATATAGATTTATAGCGTAACAACATAGTATCATGTGGATTGACCCCTAAGTACTATAACTATCAACTGTGCACTTGCAGATTAGGGTTTATAAATTTAATATTCTTTTGCATCCCTATTTAGGCCGCATCAGTCGGCATCATCAACAAACAGGTTCCGACATAGTGGATCAGGCTGCCTCATCACGATATCACACTGTGGCGCAACTCTACCTCGTCCACCTCCTGTGCACCGACACCTATTGCTAGTTTTGAAAACTCTAAAAATAGGTGGACCTATTTTATGCGTCTCCCTCATCGCGTTGTAGTTTGCGAAACATTCGTTACTCGCAAACACAACGGATGGGTTGCGTACAACCTCCACACTAGCCATTGTTGGTGGTATGCAGAAAGTAAACATCAAGATTGAAGAGCCTTTCACGTCAAAATCTGTCTCAACATGTTCGACGAATGTCGTGTACAACCCGAATTTTCCATTCATGTTCACACATCTTCCCATTGTTGTCTTGTCAACGGTGAAATCCCACTCCCCTGAACCTGAACACCGCCACTTCCCGCTCATGATTACCACTAGATCTCTTGCACCCTACAAAGTAACAAAGAACAAAGGTCAGTTATGCAATTCCTTGCTAAACATGCACGTATTGTTAGGTTGTACACACTTACCTCAACCACCATTTGTTTTTCTCCCATCAATGCTTATGCCGTTACTTCACCAGCTTAATGATTTTTCCAGTTAATAATACTCCAATTTAGATATAAATAGTAGTCTATTTTCTTTATATCTCGTAAACAAGAACAGTATACCACATTTAATGGATATCCCTTAGCCTTGTCACGCCTCAAGTCATTTTCATTAATGTCAAACATACCACACCTCTCAGCTCTGTCACATCCCATGCCGCCTATTCCATACCCTACCCAGTTGCGTTACCATCCATGCGCGTGACACGAGGACCAAAATTGTCCATATTTGTTCCGCACCAGAATCGTGGAAGTGTTACTTTGACAACCACAAATATATAAAGTGCTATCACGACAATTTTGCTCTAAGAACAATTTTAACATTTTCAAAAACAAAACAAATGTTAAGAAATGAGAAGAAGAAATGAGAATTTTTGATGATCTTATTTCACAAAGGAGACTATATATAGTGTACAGGTGAAGAGATAAGACTAGAATATGCCAAAGCATATAGAATATTCCTAGAGCATCTAGAATATACTAGAATATCTTCAGAGAATAAAATCTTCTAATGGTCATCCACATAAATGGATTTATAACACTCCCCCTTGGATGTCCATTATCTAGAAATGCTCTTAATACGCATAAGGTGCTGCCTCATTAAAAACCTTACCAGGAAAACCCATTGGAAAAAACCATGGTTAAGGGAAAAAGAGTGCAGCGCGTATTTACTCCCTCTCATGAATGCAAAACTTGAGATCTTTGTGACGACACATCCAAATGATGAACTTGTTTCTTCAATATAGCAGTTGGAAATGTCTTGGAAAATATCCGCCTAAGTTTCGCTTGAACGAATCGGTAGAACGTGTACATCGCCATTCTTCTGCAATTCATGGGTCTTTTAGATGATCCATCTTGATCATTCTCTTTGTTTCTCTCAATATCATTTAAGTCATAGATTCATTTGAGAGGTTGATAGACTTTCACATATCATTGTAATGATAATATTTCTCTTTAAGTATCTATCATTTGCGTGTTCTTTGATGTCTCGTTAAAAGCCTTTCATAGAAAAATCCAATGGGATAAAAACTATGATAAGGGAAAAAGAGTTCATCCACGCATATCATCCATTATAGTTCTCCCCCTCAAAAACATCTTCTTCTGGAGATAACTTCCGATCATATATGTTATCTTTTTGGATGATCATAAGCATAACCTTAATAAACAAACTTGTATGATTGTCATATGATATTTCAAATCATTGGACTTATGGTCCATTACATATTTTATTTCTTATCATACAAAATCTCATCTTTCAATCATGAAAGAGATCGATAAATTTCTTAAACATCAGTTTAAGTGTGGTACTTTATGACCAAGTATATGTGAACATTCTTGTATAGAATCCTGCAAAGATCTTTCAATATAACCAATACTCACAAATCTTTTTAAAATATTTTATCTCAAATCATCTCTTCAGATATTCTACTGTAGATAAATCTCTTCAGGAGTTCCATTGATATTCAAAAATACATGTACTGCAAGCACAAAAAATCTTTTCTTAAATTTTCTTATAAATAAGCATAGGCTAATAAGATCATTCTTATAGCCTTCTCTTGGCAAAAATTCTCCGTGAAAGATTCTTGCACTTTTAATCGTTCTAGGACTATAAATAATTATCATTATATTGTAGTTTTAAATAGTGTATTAGTATCATCATAGTACATGTAATAACTCTGTTGGAGTTTCGATGATGTTCAAATTAATAATCCTTTTGATCACTACTTTTTCATTACATGGATAAATCTACATGATTATATCAAATGCTAAATATTCTATTTTCATTTTATTGAGTAGAGTTCCCGAGAATATAATTTTTATATATTTAATCTTTCAGAGATTATGACTCTGATATCACTAATCATTTAGGGATTCAAAAATTCCATATAAATGTCATTATCTAGTGTTCTATCTCTTACTGCCAGACTTATAAGATAAGCTAATTGCATCCACCACAAGAGAATACATCTCTTTATAATAAATTCTTTGTCTTTATGATAATTTTACACAATAACTTATGTATCTTTCACTGGGTTTACACTTCATAGACTATTGGTCCAAATATTTCTCTTCAAGAGATTATAATTACAAGTCTATATTTCCTTTCCACTTTGGCCAATCATTCCTTTGTACTCATTTCAATAGACTTTTTTTCATGATCCTCTCTTTTATAATATCAATTGCTCATAGCATGCAAAAATATTATGACGTCGATTTGCTTTTCGGTTCTATTTAGTCCAAACATTACATAGCTAGCTAGATCTTTTCACTATCAAGTAATTGAACTTTTCATTTGTTATATTTAGTTCTCTTCTACAAATCATTCAGCCTCTTCTGGAGATCTTTTAAGAATCTTTCTTTCCTCAATCTGGTCATTCTCAATTTATGCTGCTCTTTTTTTTAGGATCTTATATTTGGAACCAAATAGGTCAATCACGCTTCATGCGATCTTTAGACTCACTAGCAGTTTGATATAGTTCTTCTAGGACATTCATTTTGATTAGAGCATATACAACTGGTATAAGTGACATCAAATGTGTCTGGCAATTAATACGCTAAGTTTTGCTTATGAATTATTATTATTATTATTATTTTTTAAATGAATCCATAAATGATCATTGATAATTCATAGCTACTTATATCTTTTCCTAGCTGTTTATCTTCTCCCCCTAATGTTGGAAAAACTGACTCATTTTAATGAGAGTTTGCAAATCGAGCCTTAGATAATTCCTTCTGGGATGGCTCAAGATACTTATGATCATTTAAATCCAACATTTATTTACCTCCTTTGAGGTCCCATCTTAGAGTTATGTGGTGGAGCACTATTCTTATTCAAAAATCATTGTGATGAGAATTATTTGGTTTTTGACCATAAACCAATAATAATCGGGAGAACTATTACTTATTCATTGGCTTGATGTGAATCAATGGTATTAAACTATTTTGTATATGAACATGAATTTCATGATGTTCAATACTCATACCAATGGACATAAATCATCAACAACTTGAGATTTAAATTCACCATGAATATCAAATAACCTCACAAACTCCATATTGTAGTTTCATGACAAGGATAGTGGCAATCTAGTCGATGCATCTATTGACTTTATTGGTTCATTGAGTCAATGCGTCCATTAACCAATTTCTCAATTATAACCATAAGATTTCTAAAATATTCCACATAGTGGGTGTTCAGCCCATAAATAACTCCTTGTATATTTGGTTCATGAAAGTCATATGGCTAGCTTGCTTTTAAAACAAGCAACAATATAATATGACATAAGGGAGAATCTTCTCGATCTCTAATGAATGTCCACATAATTGATTTATCTTTTATTATCGCATCATCATTAAACCAAGATAACCAATCCGGCTAAGCCAAACATATAAAATCTTGGTAAACTTTTTGTTTACTTTTCATTCTCAGTAGACTTCTGGTTTACTAAATCTTTTGTCTCCATTCTACAAATCTTTGTGTAGTACAATCTAGTACAAAAATAGGTAGTTTCACTTGGCGTCTCAATATGATTTGTCCCAAGATTCCATGGATTTATTTTATGAAGGATTAATCAATACTAATTTTAGTGTAAACATAATCTTCTGGATATTTCACTTATAGTATGTGAGATTCTTTAACTCTCTCCCTCGAGATGATAACACTCTAGGTTTATCAATCTCGAGTTAATCTTATTTTAGAATGAATAACACATCCTACTCGGATCATGTATTTTATATCAGAACCTTTCTTTTGAGACTTAAGAGAATATATTGTATCAAGTACTTCAATTACGTTCTCATAGAAAATGATATCTATGTGCTCTTCTAGAGCATTCATATATATGTTTCATACTACCTTGTATTCTACTTTCACAAATTTCTTACATTTTCTATTTGTTCACTTCCAGTGAAAATATGAGTTCTTGACAAAACTCTTCGATCACGATATTGACGACATTCATATCCACTTTCACATATGCACACCGACACTTACGTGTTCCTTTTCTTTCTTAATGTTTTATATCACATTTGCTTCAAGGAGTGGAGTCTAACCAATAAGACATGTTTTTGTTTATAGACTTCAAGGCTTATAATATTAGATGTGCATACTCATAATGAGCTCTAAGTAACATCATGTTCTTTTAAATTACCTTAGAGAACTTGTGGATCTTTATGGTCAGTTACTTAACTATAATGAATTCTTGCTTTCACTAATAACTCTTGGATATTTTGTGGTAAGTAGTGAACATATTCTCCAGGATATGACACTTATTGTTTATGTGGAATTATTTATTTCCCCCCTCGAGATGTTTTGTTTCTAAAGTTGAATTCAATACGAGATGTATGAACTTGAAGTTTCATCATCTCGTATTGAATTCAACTTTAGAAACAAAACATACCCAACTTGAGATTTAGGAGAGCATAACGCCGCATCAATGATTTCAAATTTTGTTCCCATAGACAATATTATCTCTGTGTCCTTCTAGAGATTTTAATAAGCTTTATGCTCTTTCTTATCATCTTTATTTTCTCACTTCTAGTGAAAAATGAAGTTGTTGAGAGCGATCTCTTTTTTTTTCTTTTTCAATAGCAATTTATTAGTGTGATATTTTCTTTTCATATAAATCACATTCACTTCAGGGAATGGAATAGAATCAATTTTAGTGATTCATACATTTTATACTTGCCAAATTTGGATTCTTAATGAATCAATTTATATCACCAAACGAGATGAAATTTAATAATTTATATGCTCTTCGAAAGCTTTTAATGAGCTTTATACACGTGATATTGTATTCACACTAATACTTTGATTTTCATAAAAGAGAAAATTCTCTTCTTTCTTGCTATTTTTCTTTTATCACTTCTTGTGAGAATTTAAGTTCTTGACCTTGATCTTGACCATTCAAGATAATTTCTTAAACCATTTTCTTGGATTACTATTATTAGTATAATCTTTCTTTTTCTTATTTAAAATGTCACATTCACTTCAGCGAATAGATCAAAACCAATCGGATACGATTTATGAATTTTATCGATCGATTTGTTGTTCACATAATTCACTCTACGGTTTTCTTGATTAAAATATCAACAATTTACCAAACCATTACAAACAAAAGTGGGGATAAACAGTATAGCAACCATCATGTTTTATTATTTTGTTCAACGGCAAAGAGTTCATAATTGAATTTCACAATATTTTCTTGAATCTCTTTCAGTATTTTTTTTTTTTTTGTCAACCTCTTTCAGTATAATATTATGTCTGCTGGACTATAATATTTGTATCAAATGTAAGTATATTTTTCTCTAGCATATATAAACTAATGAAACAATTTACCATATAATATCAACTCGTAGACTTCAAGTCTAGCAAATACTAATATAAAAGAGCTTTAGGCAATTTAAAGATTAACATAAATATATATATATATATATGCATACCATATTTACACCGTTTATATAATTCAGTAAGCTATATAAGTACATATATACTTAATCAAACCAATCAATATATTGAAAACAATTAATATAAGAAAACAAAATATGGTATGCATATAATTTAACAATATATGGTAAGCTATATAATCCAGTAAGCTATATAAGTACCCTATAAAATATGGTAAGAAAATTATATGCATACCATAAAATTAAAACAAAAGATATTGTCAAAATGGAAATGAGAAGTTTTTCAAAACCCTTGCACAACTGATTATGATACTCCACACGACACCTTATCAATTTTTTTCTTTTCTTTTTGGGGTCAAATGACACCTTATCAGTTAGAACCATTACTGTAACTATGACATGGCTCTTTAACTCTTAAGATTTCATCATTCCATCATTTGTGTTATTAAAAATTATTCCTGAATTCTTCTAAAAGTAGAACTATATATTTGGTTACCTAGATATTTGTTTGCTTTTAATTTTTTTTTGAAACTAATTATTTCGATATTATGTTTTTAATTAAGTATTATATTTAAAAATATAATATACATAACTCTCAGCAACTAACATTTTGGAATCAAATATTGCTAAAAACATTGAGAAAGGATGTGTTACATATTAAAAAAAAAGTGTGTTACGTGAGATTATAATCTATCACATACATACCAATATCACTCATATAAACGAAATCTATTCATATATTTGAGAAGTCGAAAATCCAAGGTGGCATCGAGAGGGAGCTTCTCAGACCTGGTGAGACGAAATTGCCCTTAATGACCTTAAGAATTACGGTCGAATGCCATTACCATTTTAAAAAATATATATATATATAATATTTTATATATATATAAAAAAAATATATATATAGTGACTGGGCTTGAAATGTCACAATTTTAGGCAGGTGATAATGTTTTATTGAATGTAGATTTCCAGCCAACCGGTTTGAAAATTCCCGAAATGTTAACGCATGCGACCACGTTTTGCGGAGAATCAAAAACATTTGTACTTAAGGTGTTTTAATGATAATTTTAAGATATTTTCATTCATTTGTTTCCATTATCTATTTTTTGAGTTTGTTGGTTCTTGCGCGACTTATATATTTTACAGATTTGTTTGTGTGATATGGTCGTATGTTTATAAATATTAATAATCCTTTTCTCGATGTGTTTATTTTCTATAGCTTCGAAAAAAATATCAGAAAGCATGCAGAAATCTCGAAAAGATTAATGCGAGAAAGGAGAGACTGAGAGCGCAATTGGTAAGACTTGACAACTATCGGTTAAGATGTGAGGATAAAATAAAGCGTCTCGAATCGCCTTATATGGAATGGGAGAGTCTTCGTTTTAGTGACATAGCCCCAATACCTAATGTTATTGACTATTTGATCTATGGGCGAGATGAGGATAGGTGATTCGACCTTTATATTTTAAAATCGATGCGTGTTGGTTATGTACACATATTGAATTCAAATTGTAGTCTTGGATATGTTAAATTTTTAATATGCTATTTATTGTGTTTTAATTTCTTAGATATACTACTTAAAATTCATGTTTATTTCCCTCAACATCTAAACGATGGTAGCTATCGACTTTCCGTCGATTTATAGCTTATAGGTATTTTTTATTAAACGAGGTTCGTATATGTATTTTAGATGATGTTCGTATAGCAAGATATCTATTTTTGACATTATTATCATAATATATAGTTTTAATGCCTTCCTCTTGGTTTGTTCTCTATATAAGAATATAAGAATAGATATGCTATTTTATTTATTGGTATCTATTTATCCATTGTTATAATACTATATAAATTTTTATGAGTATGTTTTGGTTTTTATCCTTTAATATGATTCCCATCGTTTCAAGTGTCTTTCTCATTTTATTGTTTGTAATATTCTAGTTGTTTTATATGTGATATGTTTTTATGATTAAAATCTGTTTTACTAAGATTCATAGACAAATCCTATTTGTATATTATTTATATATTTCTAAATGCCTTACTTCTCTTCCCGTTTAAATTTTTTTTTTAAATCCCTAACTATTTGGTTAAAATTTCGTTTGCATGCAATTTGAGAATATTTAGATGACAACTCATGAGTCTAAGATTTGATTGATGGTTCGTGGCTGTATCGGGTGCAGTATTGTTTATACAGTTATTTATAAATTTTTCAAGGTGTTAATGATTCGACTTAGACCAATTGCAACTTATGAAACGAGAACTAAATCATGCATACAATTTTATAGGAGATTTACTTATCGCTTGGAAAACGTATTCTATATATACCTTTTTATAAAATTTATTTACTTATCTTTTAAAAAAAAATTTGGTGATAATCCTCTTAACATTCGTATGAATGTAGGGTTTTATGAAATATACTTCTTCTTTGGAAGTTATTTTATATTTATCTTTTTAGAAATTTAACTTAATTATTAAACAGTTGATATTTATGGAGAGGGCGGTGGTATATTTGTTTTTATGAATGTTAAAATCTTTATGATGTAAAGTTCGGTTGGTATCTATCTTTTTAGAACATTTACTTATTTTTAGAAGTTTTATTGGTAAGAATCCTATTAATATTTGTATGAATGTAGGATTTTATAAAATATACTTTTTTCGAAAATATCGATATACGCAAGGCGATTGCTTCATTAGTTTGTATCTATCTTTTTGTAAAATATACTTATCACAAGAAATAAATAAGTACATAATTGTAAAAAAATTGTAGGGTTTACTATAACTATAAATACACCTCTTGACTAATACGAAACTAAACATCGAGAAAATTTAGATTCTAGAGCAACATGTCTTTTCTAAGAAACAAGTCTTCTGCCGTAATACCACTTAAGGATGTGTTACCCTCCATGAAAAGATGTAAGATCAATGTTCGGATCTTGCGTTTGTGGAAGAAAGAATTTAGGTCGGGTGGTTTTATAGAGATGGTGTTGGCAGATAAAACGGTATGTTAATATGTTATTTCATGCTGATATTTGTATCATATCCAATCCTTTAACTCATACCCTCAGATTGACAGGGTGTGCGTATTCATGCAACTGTTGAAAAGGATTTGATACCAAAGTTTGATAAGCAGCTCGCCGAAGGTGAAGCTGTAGTTTTAGATACTTTCAAGATCAATCCGTATATGGGGAACTATAAGACTAACCCACATGCTTATAAAATTACCTTTTATCGGACGACTATGGTCTCGAAGTGCTTGGATTTTCCTCCTGTTATCCCCGAGCTTTACATCCAGAGTTTCTCTGATATATTGGGTGGCTCTCTTGATAGAAGTGTAATGATCGGTGAGTGTTATTGATATATCGTGGTTTTTACCGGTTTTCGACCACGATATAAGTCCATGTTTTAGTGTATTTTGGTGTTTTTGGTATTGTTTTAGTGTCTTTACAGGAACTGGACCGTCTAGAGCATAAAAGATGTTTACTGGAGATTTTGGAGCATTCGCGGAATGAAGTGGCGAAATGCAAATTCGGAGTCACTGTTTGGAATCTTTGTCGAGCGACGAGACTATGTGTGTCGCTCGACATGAATACTTTTAAAGCCAAGATTTACGATTTGAAGAGTCGTGTCGATCGACACGATCTATGTGTGTCGATCGACACGAAGTTCGTCAAAGCCCGGATTTTCATCATAAAAGTCCGTTCGAAGCCCGAAGCCTTCAGATGTTTACTTTTATGTTTAGGACGGTTTGGAACTTGTATAAATACGTATTTAGAGTCATTGTTTAGACTCATGCTTTATTTTACGCTTTATTTTATAGAATTACTTAGAGAGTTTAATTAATAAAAGATGTTTTCTTCTATTGCTATGTCTGAGTAATTTCTCTTGTTAGGTTTAAGGTTTTTGAAAGTGTTTGATGAGTTGCTGATCTGGCCTGTTTATTAGGATAAAAATCATTAGAAGTTCTTCATCTTAACTTGTTCTTATTGCTGATTTTAGCCTCGCGAACTGAAATCTGATCTAGGGTTTATTAATAGAAACGACAGTTTGATTGATAATCCTGAACTAGTTTTTGATGAGCAAAATACCTATTCGCAAAGGGATTTGGCTTAGGATTTTGTGAACAATTGTGCTTGATCATTAATGCTTGTTTGAATCAACCTGATTTCGCAATGACAGTTGGTCTTCTAGGATTTAGACATAGAAATTATTCGCAGCGACAGCTGGTTTGTTTACTTTCGTGTGCATGTTCATGAACTGTTCTTCATTGTCCTAATATCTGATTTATCTGCAATTCTAATTCACTGGAGAATTCCCTGTGCCTAGCGTTTTCTTTAACTGATTTCACAACCGTTTGTTTTGTTTTGATTTATTTGCTTTTACATTCGTCTCACCTAGCTTAATCTGAAATCTGAAATCTATTGTGTTTTCCTGACTCCCTGTGGATCGATAACCCTAAGTACTGCGATTGACCTCTTAATTTGAGAGAGTCTAGCTCTAGGGAAATTTGAGCTTATCAAATTTTGGCGCCGTTGCCGGGGAGTTAATTTGCCATTAGATTTTTACTACTAGGATTTTGTCTAGGTATTTTTGTTTTTGTTTTTGTTTTTCTTTCTTTGTTTTGTGTTTCAGGTACATGCGAAACCGCAATACCAGGAGCAGCCAAAACAAAGAGATTTTGGAACTAGGACTCGAGGAACTAGCACGTTTAGAGCGAACCAACCGAAAAGCGACGAAAGAAGCTAAGAAGATGGTTGCAAACACGATTGTGTTCCAAAGAGATGGTGGGTTCTTCGACAGAGAAGGAAACCCGTACAATGAGGATGGACAGAGACTGGACGCTGATGGGAATGTGATCGTCGAGCAGATCGATGAAGAACAGCAGCGAGCTCAAGAATAAGAAGAAGCCGAACAGGCTCGTGTTCGGGAGGAACAGCTTCGTGTCGAGCGACACAACCTGGCTGTCGCTCGACACGATGGAAACGGAGGCGTCGATCGACAGGGTCAGCAGATCGCTCGACAGGAACAAAATGTTAATGTCGAGCGACACCAACCACACGTCGCTCGACACGATGCCTAGAACCGTATACTTGCTGATTTCAACCGTCCTGAGAAATTCTACGCAAATCGAGCCGCGATCCGACCTCCAGCGTTTCAACGGAATGACTTTGAGCTCAAGCCTGCGTACTTCTCCTTAGTAGCTCAAGACCCGTTCTGTGGTCTTCCTCATGAGAATCCAATGGACCACATAGAGCGATTCGAGGACTTGGTATCTGCTATCAAAGCCAATGGAGTTTCCGAAGACTACCTGTTCTGCAAGCTTTTCCCATACTCTCTATATGGGGAAGCTAAGTATTGGCTAAGGACGCTACCACCGGGCTCGCTGACTAACTGGATGGATACAAAGAATGCTTTCCTAAGCAATTTCTTTGATGATGCAAAGTCCGAGGACCTGAGATCGAAGATCGCGACCTTCAAGCAGGGCGATACTGAGGCATTCAAGGCTGCGTGGTTTAGGTTCAAGAGCTATCAGAGAGACTGTCCACACCATGGATTCAACGAAGTGCAGCTACTCAATATTTTCTACAGAGGGATTGCGCTGCAATATTCTGCGTCTCTAGATGCTGCGAGTAGTGGGAACTTTAACACAAATTTGCCAGAGGCTGCCTTGAGACTTATAGAGAATCTTGCCAACAGCAACAGTGCTAAAGCCATGGATTTCGAAAGGAGCAAGTCTGGACAGAGCATCAGTGGAAATCAGCTAGCAGAGGTCACTAAGAAGCTGGACACTATGACAAGTCTTCTAGCTGGGAAGAAGACAGTTCACTTTGCGCAAGACGTCGAACCTGCAGGAGAGGATGTGAACTATCTTCACCAGACCGGATTTCAGAAGCCTTACCAGAACAGCAGCTATAGGCGAGACTATGGATCTTGTTCGTATCAGAAACCGCCTCCTCCGTCAGAGAACAGTAGATTGGAATCCATGATGGAACGGCTTCTAGAGGGACAACAGAAGTTGGCTGTGGAGTAGAATGGGAAGTTCGATTCACTCTACACGGACTTAAACGGTAAGATCGAAGCTCTAAGTACTCATGTCAGGAAGCTCGACGTCCAGGTAGCTCAAACTGCAGAAACTGTGAAGAGTCAAGAAGGATTTCTTCCTGCGAAGACTGATAGGAACCCCAAAGGAGCCTGCAATGCCGTTCTGACAGCAGAGGAGAATTACTTCGATGAGTTCGATGCGATTTTTGGAGCAGCAGAGCCTGTGTCGATCGACACAGATCATGCGTGTCGATCGACATGTGAAGAAATCGCTATTTCTGAAATTGAAGCTCTTCTGTCGAGCGACGAGCCTAAGTGTGTCGCTCGACACGATGAAATCAGTCGTGTCGATCGACACAGAACCCATATCGCTCGACACGTAGGCCAGTCCGAAACTGTTCATCCGATACCGTCTCCAATCCTCGAGGAATCCGTCTATAAGCCGAAGTTACCCTTTCCCAGAGCTAGAAAGAGCAAACAAGAGGCTACGGAAGCCATTTGCAAGAGGATGATTGAGAAAATCATGGTTGAGATGCCTCTTGTGGATGCAATCAAGCTTTCTCCTGTGATTCGCCGTTATGTGAAGCGAATGGTTGCTAATGGAATCAGTCCAGAGGAAGGTGCGCTGCTGACCAGAGATCTCCAAGCAGTACTCCTGAACACAGTTCCAGACTCCAAGAAGAAGAAGAAGGAGATAGTGGTTTCCGCTAAAGTCAGTGCCATGATTCAAGGCAGGATCCCTGTGAAGCTACCTGATCCAGGAAGTTTCGTCCTTAATTGTTCAATATCTGAAGAGAGTTTTTCTCACTCTCTCTGCGATATGGGTTCTGGAATCAATCTTATGCCTCTTTCCGTTGCTGTAAGACTTAGGATGACGGACTTCATGAAGACAAGGATGTCTCTAATCCTAGCTGATCGTTCTAAGAGATTCCCGAAAGGTGTTCTTGAGGATGTGCCTATTAGAATTCAGGACTGCGTTATTCCAACAGACTTTGTAGTTTTGGAATACGATGAAGAGCCTCAGGATCCTTTGCTTCTGGGAAGATCTTTCTTAGCAACAGCTGGAGCGCATATTGACTGTAGAAGAGGAACGATTAAGCTTGACCTTGGTGATGTCATCTTGGATTTTGACATGGACAGTACAAGGAGAAGACCCACCATTGATGGTCAAGCTTTCTCTGTGGATACATCGCTAGAAGATCAGCCAACTGAGGAGCCTTCGAAAGTCATTTCTGCTGAGACCATTGAGGAAGCAATTGCTACAGTACCATCTGCTGAGGTACTTCTTGAAGAGCCCAGGTATGAACCTTCAGTACTTAATTCCATCTCTTCTGATTTCATTAAAGTTGAAAAGCCTGTTACGCGCTTACGCAAGCCTCGAATTTCTCGAAAGCTTGGTTCTTCTGATGAATTTGCAGGCAATAGAAAAGAAGAGATGACGCCAAATAGAACTTTAAAGCCATTCGCAAAGTTGCAAATCATCGTTCCCAAGAGGTTTAAAGATCAAGAAGAAGCAGTTCTTCAGGAGATGATGGAGAGAATGATGAGACTTTTCCCTGAGACTGTATCTGATAAGTCTAGGGGAGCTGTCCAGAAAACTTGAATCAAGCAAGCTGCTGCTGGTTCCATCCCGGATAAAGGAAGTTCAATACTTCCTAAAGATCCACATTAAAGTCCTCAGTTCCAAAATAGTCAAGCTAAAGACTGAAACAAGCGCTTAGTGGGAGGCAACCCACTTGTGAGTTTTATCTAACTATCTACTTATATTTATGTTTCTTTTTCAATTTTACGCTTTGGTTTTATTTTTGGTTTCGATTTTCAGGAAAACAAACGTTCGAATGCAAGTAAGAATGCTCTTCAGCACTCTGTGTCGAGCGACGGGACTTAGTGTGTCGCTCGACACGAAGAAAAATCTACCAGTCAGAATCGGGACAAAAACATGAGTGTCGATCGACATACAGGTCGTGTCGCTCGACACGACCCCCTGGTACGAAATCTCACTTGATTTTTCATACGTTTCATTTTCTGTTTATCTTATTTAGCCAATCTCGGATTTAATAACACTGGGGACAGTGTTGTTTAAGTCTGGGGGAGGTAGTTGCTAACACTTGTGTTTTCTTTTGAGTTTTTTGTTAAAATTTTAAAATTTTTAGAGTCAAAACCTCTCTTTTAGACTTGCTTTGAACAGCACTCGACGAACCATTTCCAATATAAGTTGATCAGCGGTTTTACAAGGTGGGTAACTGGAAAGGGATCGGTTTTCTGGAGCGAGTTCAGGTTTCTGGAGAACTCAAAAAGGATGTCAAAGACCCCGCCCTAATGAATCTCTAATCAAGGGCGTTGGAAATCGCAAGACTTGATTCAGCTTCCAAACACTTGAAAGCGAGGAAGGACCGCTCTTGAAACTTCTTCCCAATGACGGATATAACTGTCCTAGATCTGGTGGTAAAGGACACTCTGTTGAGGAAACCGCCATCACAAAAAGCCTCATAGAACAACAATAATGAGAGCTGATCTAGTGATCATAGAGATGCCAAGGGAATAAAAAAAAAAATTTGCAGAAAAGTGCAAGCCTGAATTCAAATAGGTATTCGGTGGTAAAGGACCCTCTGCTGAGGTACCCGCCATCACAAAAAGAAAAATTAGTCATCAAAAAGGCATGCATCTCTATGATATCCTTAATTGGATACAGTTTCAGAGGGAAGAGAGAGGGTGAAACGCAGAAAGTGTTAAAGGAAGTAAAAGAATCGAGAAAGCCCATCGATCAATATTCCCTCGATGAGACCGCACTTAATTGAACTCAAGGGGTCTGCGATTGAAAGTCTGAGATTTTCTAAGGGATTTGGAATCAAACTAGAGGACTGCTAAGCTTCTAGGGACACATCGAAGTATCACCAGGTATTAAATTTCGAGGAATGTGGTTTCTTAAGGAGTGAGCACACTGTTTTGCTTAGGGACAAGCAAAAAGCTAAGTCTGGGGGAGTTGATATATCGTGGTTTTTACCGGTTTTCGACCACGATATAAGTCCATGTTTTAGTGTCTTTTGGTGTTTTTGGTATTGTTTTAGTGTCTTTACAGGAACTGGACCGTCTAGAGCATAAAAGATGTTTACTGGAGATTTTGGAGCATTCGCGGAATGAAGTGGCGAAATGCAAATTCGGAGTCGCTGTTTGGAATCTTTGTCGAGCGACGAGACTATGTGTGTCGCTCGACATGAATACTTTTAAAGCCAAGATTTACGATTTGAAGAGTCGTGTCGATCGACACGATCTATGTGTGTCGATCGACACGGAGTTCGTCAAAGCCCGGATTTTCATCATAAAAGTCCGTTCGAAGCCCGAAGCCTTCAGATGTTTATTTTTATGTTTAGGACGGTTTGGAACTTGTATAAATACGTATTTAGACTCATTGTTTAGACTCATGCTTTATTTTACGCTTTATTTTATAGAATTACTTAGAGAGTTTAATTAATAAAAGATGTTTTCTTCTATTGCTATGTCTGAGTAATTTCTCTTGTTAGGTTTAGGGTTTTTGAAAGTGTTTGATGAGTTGTTGATCTGGCCTGTTTATTAGGATAAAAATCATTAGAAGTTCTTCATCTTAACTTGTTCTTATTGCTCATTTTAGCCTCGCGAACTGAAATCTGATCTAGGGTTTATTAATAGAAACGACAGTTTGAATGATAATCCTGAACTAGTTTTTGATGAGCAAAATACCTATTCGCAAAGGGATTTGGCTTAGGATTTTGTGAACAATTGTGCTTGATCATTAATGCTTGTTTGAATCAACCTGAGTTCGCAATGACAGTTGGTCTTCTAGGATTTAGACATAGAAATTATTCGCAGCGACAGCTGGTTTGTTTACTTTCGTGTGCATGTTCATGAACTGTTCTTCATTGTCCTAATATCTGATTTATCTGCAATTCTAATTCACTGGAGAATTCCCTGTGCCTAGCGTTTTCTTTAACTGATTTCACAACCGTTTGTTTTGTTTTGATTTATTTGCTTTTACATTCGTCTCACCTAGCTTAATCTGAAATCTGAAATCTATTGTGTTTTCCTGACTCCCTGTGGATCGATAACCCTAAGTACTGCGATTGACCTCTTAATTTGAGAGAGTCTTGCTCTAGGGAAATTTGAGCTTATCAGTTATGATATACAAACATCATATTTGTAGTTACCTATGTTTATTTGTAATGTTACATTTGTTATTGTATGTTAATGATTCTGTTTTGTAGATGTATTCGGACGAATTCTCGAGGTACACCCTCTCCAAGAGCTCGCTATTAGGGATAAAGAGAAACCTGTTGCTAAAATGGATATTGACTTGATCGATCCATCGTGAGTTTATTTACCTGTGTTTGATAATAGAATATTTTCTATACGATATCCATACATCGTCATATTTACTATCGGATTATGATGATACCATTATACTTTTTACAGTAATACTAGGATAACATGTACTTTATGGGGAGATTATGCGGTGATCCTACAACTGTCTGCTATGAGATTTGTTAGCATACGAGAATATAGAGGTGCTATGTTTATAATATTTAGTAGCTATTATTTGAATTATATTTTGACTCATTGTTCACTATATATATATATAGGTGCCATCACAATTGGTAGTTCTTTTGATGCAACCCGTATAATGTTTAATCTGGATATCTCCGAGGTTCAAAAGTTTAAGGACACGTAAGTATTTCTTATTGTATTATTTTTATCGTTTCGTGTTATTGTCGTTTGTTAATTTGGTGATTTAGTGTGTATTTTGATATATTTTGATATTATTTTAAATTTTTTAAATTTTTTTTTAATTTTAACTAATTTGAATCAAGGGTCCCTTCTGAGGAGCTAACCCTAGATGTTATTCTATCAAATATGGTTAATTCTCAATGAGCTCTTGGTCCAACACTACATCAGGAATTTTTCGTTCTGAATACGAAGAAGTCTATCTATGATGTTATTCATGCCACTGAGGTATGTTGGTTTGGTGGTCTTGATTATACTAGATGTTTCTTTTGATTGATTGTCGTATTAATGATTTTATTGTTTGTTTTTATACAGGAGTGTAAATATGTTATTATGGGAACCATCACGGCCATCGATACTTCTTTATGGTATTATATCATTTGTTCTGCGTGTGGTCAAACTGTGGAGCCATATCCTGATAACGGTGATGGTTTATTTTTTGACTGTGGAAAATGTGGCAAAGTATCTCTTATCGACGCAAGGTAATTGTTTTTTATCTTTTTTCTTATTTTTTTTTTGTTTTTTTTTTATTGTTTCCATATAATATATTCGTCGGTTTAGATGGGTGTTAAATCCACATAAGGGATAGCTGATCAATTGTTGAATGCCTCCGTTCATTTTTTAGATACCGTCTGGTTTTACACATTGCTGATTCGTCTTTGACCGTTATTAAAGTGCTATTGTTTGACGGAATAGCTAAGCAATTGTTGAATGCCTCCGCTGCTGATTTAGCTGAAGAAATCGCCGAGGTGCCTTTTTATACCCTATCTGATAATGATTATATTTAGATTTATTCTTTGTGATTTATAATTTATGTAGCATACTTTTTTTTGTAGGAACCTGAGGGTGCATTGCCTGATGCTCTAAAAAAACTTATCGATAAAAAGATGTTGTTTAAGGTTGTTATCGGCCTCGATAATATGAAGAGTCCGTATGCACCTTACAAGGTTGAAAAATTCTGTGATCAGTCGGATATGGTCGATAGGTTTGAGACTGTATTCAAGGCAGAGGTATTTTGTGATAAATTGTCTTTGACTCTATTATTTGTGATTTGTTCGTATCGTGATATGTTTGTGGTATTAAAATACCTTGCTTAAATGACAATGCATGTATTTATCTTTATTGTATTTCGCAGGTGTCTGGATTCGTTGATGTTGATGGTGATGGGGAAGTTGCTCCTCTGAATTCTCGCAAGCGTACATTCCCGGATTCTGGTGGTCTTACTGATCGTACGAGAGTTCCGGAGCATGCGCATTTGGTTTACAAGACTCCCAAATTAGAGAAAGATGTTTAGCTGATGTTTCTTTTACTTTACACGAATACTATTTAGTATTTCTGTGTTTTTATGCAACATGTTTCGTTCTTATTTCGGTTCTTTATTTTATTCTTCTTATTGTTTTCTTTCAATTAAAACATTTTAATTAATATTATATGGATTCTTATATTGATATTTTGTTTATCATTCACATTCTTTTTGTCATTGTGTTTGGTATTATTTAGTATTATGTGAGTTACTCTCATTATTTGTAGTCACGTGTGTTACTTCTTTTCGTTATTAGCTATTATGTCTCGGTAGTTTATATGTTGATGTGGTCTTAAAAAAAGGGTATAAAATTGTTGTTGTCTACATATTGACCTTAGTTTGTTGATTCCGTTGTTTGTACGTTTATATTTTTAGAAAATAAAACAAGGATAATTAAAATGAACAAGATTTGAAGTACCTCAGCGAATGCAATAAACCACTTATTATTTTAATAGATCATCTGTTTCGTTCTGAAATCATGATTTTCTCTTTTAGCATAATCTATTATCTAATTCAATGTATATATATATATATATGTATATATGTATATATATTCCATTCTAATTTGTTCCTCGTCAACTCTCTCATTGTAGTTAAATTTCCATTATCGTGTTGTTGTTACCATTTATTAAATTGTTAAATAGTGACATAAAGACCTCTATATAAACAGATCTATATAAATATATTTTTTGTCATCAAACACTAAGATTATTTTCTGTCATGACTCATCTCCTATCTGCTGCTATTCATAAAAGTTATGAGAGGCTTATAGTGGATGTTGTGGATTTGGATCCGAGCAGGTATGTTTGGAGGGTTGGTGTCAAAGTGATTCGGCTTTTTAAGCAGTATAACGGGGTCGATGAAATCGTTCATATGATACTATGTGATGAAAAGGTTTTTTGCCGTTTTCTAAATTTTTAATTTTGTTGTATTTGTGTGTGCTTGCTTTGATATACATTGATATTCTTAACTAGGGCCATAAAATAGAAGCATCGATCAAAAACGAGTTCATGGATTCTGTTTTACTTGGAGTCCGTGAAGGAGATTGGATGATTATAGTTGATTTTGATCTTATTCCAATACAAGGGGAATTTAGGATTGTAAAGCATGATTTTATAATCTTATGGAAAGCTGCGACTTACTGTTCGAAGACGTTATGTAGATCAGACAACAATTTTTTCTCTTTTACTGAATTGGATGTTGTTAAAAGAGGTGGTTGTGATCCAAATATCGCTGTTGGTAAGCCATGTGGTTTTATTAGTATAGTGTTGTCTAATACGATTATGTTATTCTTTATGTATTTGAGAGAATGATTCAAACTATATTTAAACGATTGGTTTTCTTTTTTCTTTTTTTTTTTTGTACAGATCTAATTGGTAGAATATTGAATATTGGTGATTTTGTTGATCGCCAAAAGAGATGTCATGGTTACACGCCACGATATGTTGGTTTTGATATAATCGATCATAGGTATTACATTGTTACCTATGATCAATTGTCTTTCACAATGCATATTATCAAATATATATAATCAATCTCTAAACTTAAACCATGCAGAGGGTGTTCACTTCCGTGTCGCATATCGAAGGATTATGCTTCTGTTTTTCTTGGAGAATTGGATGGTCTAGATATTAATGGTGTTGTGATATGCATTATTATGTTTGCAAGGATTGAATTTAGACAAGGTAGATATTTATTATTTTTTAACGTGTATTTGACCTTTCCACCTATATTGTCATTAATGTATTCTTCACTTCAGGTATTTGGTATGGCGTAATTGCTCACAATTCAACAAAAATTCTTATTCAACCAGTGTTACCCGAAGCATTGACAATGAAGACATCAATCCTAAATGGAATCTCCTTTCACCAAGACTAACTAAATAAAGTGTTATTATTATTTTCATGTTTTCGTTGGGTGTTGGCTAAATATAATATCCTTTTTTCTGTTGTTTAGAAAAATGATGATAACATTAATAATTACAACACTTTGAACTCATAAGATATAAACTATGATCTATACATGTAAGAAATTTCGATCTGAATTATATATGAGAAAAATACAATCGTAATTATAAATAACGAAATATTATATTTATTTATCTCTAGAATGATATAGTCATATATATTTATAGAATACGGTTGTGTAAATAAATTGGTGCCGTATTATATGATGGTTGTACTAATCTCTTTATAAAATTAATTTTTTCTACATCGTAAAGTGTTATGTAAAGAGGATTGGTTGGTATGGATATTTAACAACTTCGTGTAATCATATATAATAGAATCATAACAAGTATTTAAAAAAAAAAAAAAAGAAAGAAAACTCACTATGCACGACTAATTCGTCGTTATCATATTCAATATTCGTTAATAGTTATTAGATCATTGTATATAATTTAGAGAATTTATTATATTTATAGATCATTGTATTGTAGATCATTGTATATAATTGTATATTTTACAAATATAAGAATAAATACTTTACAATTAGAAGATAAATATTGACTTATATTTATAGATTGACTTATATTTATAGATGTGGTAGTCTTCTCGCTATATATCATATTCTATAACCATATTTGATTATACCGTTCTAAATCAAAAAATATAAAATTTCCTTATATATATCTCACATTGTACTTTTCTCATATGTAATTCCGATCGAAATTTCTTACATGTAGAGCTCATATAGTCTCATATCTTCTCATCTCAAATTATTGTGTTTTTGACGTTCTCTGCGTAATGGTTTGTAGAATATTTAGATATATCAATCGTTGTTTGCCGTATCGTTGTGTTTATAGTTGGTTGATTATTTTTTGTTATGTATGACTTCATTAGGTGGGGAAAAGGCCTGGCAAAAGTAGACTTTCTGTTTTGCAAAATTTATCTGCATTTAAAAATCGTAAGTTTTTCGATCTTTTGAGCATTTGATTGTCTTCGTTTTTATATCATATACCAAGTCTTCTACGTGTATCTCTTCCTTTGCATCTTAACAGGATACACGAATAGATATCAGCATTATGCTCCCACGATGCTGCCTAATCCTGTTGATCCAAGGTACCATACTATGGATCATGTGCGTATGTGGGTAAGACCTTCGAAGGATGCTAGGCGAAGAAGAATGGAGATTCTAAGGAATAAAAGAGCTCGGATATATAATACTAAACACGGTAAGTATTGATTATACTATTATTTGTATGTGCATGGCCTCTCATGTTCTGTTATTTAATATCCACAAGCTAATTTTTTTTTTCTTATGTATATTTAATCAGCTGGGGACTTACGTTATATATCCTTTGTTACAGGTCTATTAAAAGACAACCATGAAGTAGACGATTTCATGTGTTTTGTTGCGACCGATTCCGATTCTGATGATGATAATGATCGTGATATTCGATCCGGTCCTCTTGATAAAAATATCAGTAGATCTACTGTTATGCAACCCACTCCTGATTATTCACAGACCATACAACCGAATGGTATGTAAATAGTTAAACTCTTCTGAATCGTTACGTATTATTGAGTCCGAATTTACTTTGTTTTTCAGGTTATTTTGATGATGGAGATCCTTCCTTTACTTGCGAGTATTGTAATGCTTATATGTGGTTGGGTGAACGAATATCCAAGAGGAAGGTCAATGTTAGGCCGGTGTTTACTCTCTGTTGCCACAAGGGAAAAGTAACTCTACCGTTACTTAAGACACCTCCAAATACATTGCTAGCTTTGCTATATAATAATGATGTTCGGTCCAGACATTTTCGTGAATATATACGGGCCTATAACATGATGTTCTCATTCACGTCCTTGGGTGGCACGATTAATAAAAAGATCAATGATGGTAAAGGACCCTATGTGTTCTAGCTGAGTGGTGAAAATTATCATCGTATTGGTGCCATCTTACCTCCGGAAGGGAAGGCATTATCGTTTCTACAGCTATATATACATGATACCTTGAACGAGATACCAAATAGGATAACCGCATCTGGGTAAGTCTTTTGTCTCATTTATTGATACGTTTCCATTTATATTTTATGATATATTCATTTATTCTTTCTCGTGCGTCATTGTAGGAGGGATTGCAAGGAACATATTGTTGCACTATTGAAGAAGATGCTAGATACTCATAATGAACATGTCAAGGCATTTAGAAGTGTTAGACATAGATTTGTTGGATCGAGTTCTCCATGTCGTTACAAATTGAAGCTATCAAGTGGTAGGTCTGGCGATGGGAGAACCCATAATCTACCAACGGAAAACGACGTTGCTGCTCTTATACCTGGTGATTTCGATGGTGCCATGGAGACACGAGATATTATAATTGAGAGTCGTTCGGGAGATTTCCAAAGGATAAGTGAATTGCATCCGGCTTACTTGCCTCTACAATACCCACTCTTATTTCAGTATGGGGAGGATGGATTTAGGTTAGGTATTGACATTGGGTTTGTTGATGTATCTGGGTGTAAAAGGACGAAAATCACAATGAGGGAATTTTTTGCATTCCGTATACAAGAGAGATTAGGTGAATCTCCTACCATTATGATGTCTGGAAGACTATATCAACAGTTCTTGGTTGATGCATATACTATGATTGAAACTAATAGGTTGCGATATATCTCGCTCAATCAAAAAGATCTGCGGTCAGAGAGTTACGAGGCTATTACAAAGAGGGCTCATACTGGTGATAGTGACCTTACGGATCAAGGCCGTCCGGTTTTTATACCTTCTTCTTTCACAGGTGGTAAACGGTATATAATGCAAAATTATCTCGACGCTATGGCTACTTGCAAATATTATGGTTTCCCCGACCTCTTCATTACCATAACTTGCAATCCCAAATGGCCTGAAATCACGAGATATCTTGAGAAGCATAATTTGAAACCAAAAGATAGGCCTGACATTTGTTGTCGGATTTTTAAAATTAAGCTCGAACAATATGATAGAGGAATTGCTGAATGAGAATACTCTTGGAGTTGTTAGTTCAGGTATCATTATCATTGTTTGGTTTTCTTATATATATAATTTATAGATTAATATTGTTATCACGATGATGTTTATAAACTATACATATTTTTTTTTTGTAGCCCTCTATACCATTGAGTTTCAGAAACGTGGATTGCCTCATGCCCATATGGTTCTGTTCCTCGAGTCCGGTTCAAAACTTCCAATAGGAGATCATATTGACCAATTGATTAATGTTGAGATTCCAGATAAGGATCTTTACCCTCATCTCCACGAAGTGGTTACTGATATGATGATGCATGGGCCTTGTGGTGATGATAATCCTTCGAATGTTTATATGCAAAATGGATCGTGTTCGAAGTATTTTCCTAAGCCGTTCTCTCCTGTAACGAAGATTGATGATGCAGGTTATCCTCTATATAGGCGGCGTATCGACCAAAGGTTTGTGACCAGAAAGGGAGTTGATTGTGATAATAGATATTTTGTTCCCTATAACAAAGATCTCTCCGTGCGTTATCGTGCTCATATCAATGTCGAGTGGTGTAATCAAACTCGTTCTATCAAATATATTTTTAAATACATCACCAAAGGACCTGATTACATTAAGGCAACTGTATCAGACTATTCCAGAAACGCTATACCTGTATCCGAGGATGAGGTCAAGAAGTACTTTAGTTGTAGGTAAGTTTCTTTCGATATATGTACATAACATCTATTGTCTTCTCGGTAGCATAGTTTAGTTCCATCCTTTATACATACGTTTGTTTGTGTGTGCTTTCAGGTACATATCAGTATGTGAGTCTACTTGGCGAATTTTGGCATTTCCGATACAGTATCGAACTACACCAGTAGAGAAGCTTTCTTTCCATATGCCTAACCAACAGTTGGTAGTGTACAACGAGGATGATCCTGCTGATGAAATTCTAAAACGTGAGTCTGTTGGCCGTAGCAAGTTTTTAGCGTGGATGGATGCCAATAAAATTTATCCAGAGGCAAGAGATCTTACCTATGCCGACTTTCCTACGAAATTTGTTTGGTATTATAAGGAAAGAGTGTGGAAACCCCGTAAGCGTGGTTTTGCCATTGGTCGTGTTACTTACGTCCCACAGTCTACAGGTGAAGTGTATTATCTAAGAGTGCTGATTAATGTTGTTAAAGGCCCGACCTGTTTTGCTGATATTAGGACAGTCAACGGAATTGTGTATAACACATTCGAGGAAGCTTGCTTTGCTCTCGGTTTGTTAGATGATGATAAGGAGTATATCGAAGCTATTAAAGAAGCAAGTTGGTGGGCCTCGGGGAAGTATTTACGTCGGTTGTTTGCTATCATGCTTCAGACAAAAAGTGTAATGCTTCCTAGCAGAGTTTGGGAAGCAACTGCTGATATTCTTTCTGAAGATATATTAATGAGGCGGAGGCGCAGGTTTCGAAACCAGCGTAAGTGAATCTGTTTGTTTTACGTGTTGAGTAAGTAGATTTAGGTTTCCCCTTCATATGATATATCAAATGACATTGGTTCTTCTTATAAATTTGTGTTGCGTATATCATCTCATTGTTATTACCTAATTTTGTAGGTTATTTCCTTACTGAAGAAAAAGTTAGGAATATTGCATTGGCTAAGATAGACAAGTTATTGCGTGGTAATGGAAGTTCTCTCGCTGATTTTGCTTCTATGCCAAAACCAGATCTAACTTTGATCAAGAGATCTAAAAATAATTTTATTGAAGAAGAGACGAGTTATGACCATGTAGCATTAAGAGCCAAACATATCGAGTTGATATCAATGATAACCGAAGAACAACGGGGTGTGTACGAAGAGATTATGGATTTTTTGTTTATGGATTTTTCCGAAGAACAACGGGGTGTGTAGAATTGAAAAGGGTGGTATGTTTTTCGTTTATGGGTTCGGAGGGACTGGAAAAACGTATTTGTGGAGCATATTAGGTGCCGCACTCCGTTAAGAAGGACTCATCGTTCTAAATGTGGCTTCAAGTGGAATTGCTGCGTTGTTATTACAAGGTGGACGGATAGCACACTCCAGGTTTGGTATACCTATTTCCGTCAATGAAACATCCTTATGTTCCATTTCGGCTGGATCAAAACAAGCAGAGTTAATAAAGCTTGCTAAACTTATTATATGGGACGAGGCTCCCATGATGAGTAAGTATTGTTTTGAAACATTGGACAAAACTATGCGTGATATTACAAAGTGCGATCTACCGTTCGGTGGTAAAGTTATTGTCTTCGGTGGAGATTTTAGGCAGATTTTACCAGTCATTCGGGATGGCGGTAGAGTCGAAACGGTGTTATCGGCGTTAAATTCTTCGAGCCTATGGTCGCATTGTAAGGTTTTAAAGCTCACTAAAAACATGCGTTTACTCGCTAGCGGTTTAAGTGAAAGGGATGCAAGTGAGATGCGTGCATTTTCCAAATGGATTTTGGATATTGGTGATGGATTGATCAATTCACCTAACGATGGTGAGACCGAGATTGATATACCCGATGATCTTTTAATTACCGAGTGTGAAGATCCGGAAGAGGCAATTGTAAATGTTGTTTATGGTGATAATTATTCCGACGAGACCCGTCCACAGTTTTATCAGAGCAGGGCAATATTAAGTCCACGGAATCACGATGTTGATATTGTCAATAGTTATATGCTTGATAGAATCAAAGGTAATAGTAATATTTTTTTCCGTTGTGGATCTATATATTTAGCTCATTGTTTGGGATGCTAATTCTTTACTCTTATTTTCCTTTTTAATATTAGGTGAAGAGAAAACGTATTTTAGTTCTGATACCATAGAGCCATCGGATAAGGGCTCGAAAGATGATATGTTGTATTCTCAGGAGTTCTTGAACGGGATACAAGTTTCTGGATTACCGAAACACGAGCTTCGTTTGAGAGTTGGTACCACTGTGATGTTACTTCAGAATGTTGACCCCAAGGGTGGTTTGTGTAACGGTACACGGTTCATTATAACTCGGATGGCTCCCCATGTTATTGAGGGTCGTATGATAACTGGCAGTAAAGTGGGAAAGTTGATATTGATCCCTCGGATGTTCGTTTCTCCACCGGATGCAAAATTTCCTTTTCGAATGAGACATAGGCAATTTCCTATCTCAGTGGCTTTCGCAATGAGCATAAATAAAAGTCAAGGGCAGACGTTGGAGAAGGTTGGCTTATATCTACCGAAACCAGTGTTCACTCATGAACAATTATATGTTGCCATCTCTAGAGTTACATCCAAACAAGGTCTCAAAATTCTTATTACCGATAAAGATGGTAGACCGCTCAAGAGTACAACAAATATAGTTTACAAAGAGGTTTTCCAGAATTTATAGGTTTTATTTGCGTATTTTTCTATAACGATTGGTTTTGTTTTATTTATTTGGTTTTATGTATTTTTAATTTAACTCTCAAACCAATATTTTATTTACGGTTTTATGAATTTCTTATGGTTTCGTATGCTATGCATTGTAGGGTTGTAGGAACTTGATTAACTTTTGTCAATGTTAATATTTTCGATTAGTGCATTCCAAGTAACTTATATCAATGTTAAACTAACATTGTATAATAGAGTTTACCACTACCTCATCACATTCTTCTAGCTCTTGCTGAGCCCTCCTCACATTCTTCACATTCCGAAGCTACTCCTGGAGGCTACACTAAGTAGTTCTTCAGTTTTGTAATCATACCTAACCACTTATCAAATTTACTTTCTAATGAGATAAAAATCCATAGCAAAGACATTCTTCTATACCAAAGCACTGATTCAAAAACTAAACATGGGGCAAGTTGGAAGATGAAATCATGAAATGAGTTTCCATAAAACTGTTTCACCAAGAAAAAGAAAAAATATGACCCAATCAACATTACTTTTCAATCAGCTTGAACAGAGCAAGAACTAATTGCTTGAACAAAGCAAAGACAATCCGATTAAAACAAAGAAAAATTCAATCTTCAATTACACAGATTCAACTTAAAATTGGTAAAATTGGCAGAATCTCAACAACAATTAAATCAATCCCAGGAACATTTAAAGCATCAGAATTATAAGAAACCCTAAATTGACTCTCAATCCTACACAAATCCGAAAGAATTTGCACATTCTCAACAAATTAAAACAATTAAAAAAACTACCAATTAAACAAGAGATTCTAAATATTCCAGGATGCAAATTTGAGAAACTCGATCACTAATCAAAAACAAAACACCCAAATCACTAAAATCAATTAGGAGAACAAACTCTAAAATTGAATGAATCAGTACCTGAAGCTGTCTCCATGATTATCCGATCGTTAAGCCTCGACTCCTCTCAGGCCACAAAAACAAAAAACTTCGACGAAAGAAGATTTGAGAGAGAGATCTCGACTCTGTTCTTCTTACGGAAGAGATTTTTTTTTTCTTTTTTTGTTAATAATTTCGACCAATCAGAACTGTCCACGCAAGTTATATTTACGGTATACAAAAGTCTCAGTTTTAGAAACCGTAAATATGGAAGTAGGCCCATTTTTATTTATTTTAATGGGTTTAAACACTAAAACCCATAATCACCCACCTATATTTACTCTAATTTACCTTCTTTAAAAGTTAACTTATATCAATGTTAAGTTAGAGATAATAATCTATAATAGTTATTTTTAAAAATCAATATGGGCCATAATTATAACTAATTGTTTGGGTTTTAATATTGTATCAGTCAAAAACAGGCCTTTTATGAGTTGAGGTCTAGGGTTTTCGTCGTATTTGTGTACATATATATATATATATATTTAGCAATGTTTAGCGTGTACCATTGTTTGTATACCATTCTCTTTCGTCGTAATGTTAGATATTGATTACAAGCTACCTTCCTTTGTTTCTCTTAAAGAGAAAGAATTCGGAATCGTGGAGTTTTCTATAGATGTTACGATAGTACGATTATGGGATGTGGTTGTCGATGGGATTAACGATTATACTCGGATGATTTTAGTCGACGATGAGGTATTCTTTACAAAACCAAAAAAAAAAAACAGACAAATTTCCCAATATCATAAACATGTTTTCTATATTATAAATACATCCATTATTTTTTTTTTGGTATTTTGTAGGATATGCAACTCAGTGCATTCGTTGGTTTCGATTGTGGTAGACAGTTCCGTCACCAACTGATCGAGGGAAATTCCTTGCGTGTGTCGAGATTTGGATTAATGGAATCCCATGTAAAATATAGGCCAAGTTATCTACCGTTTAGATTGCAATTCTTACCCGAGACTATTATTAAAGAATTGGATCTTTCGGATAAAGTGCCTCAGAATAAATATTTGAGATCCTTTTCTCAAATAATTTCCCCACAGTCTAATAAGCGATATTTATTCGGTAAACCTATTCTTTCAAATTTGTAATACTTCTTATTGATTTAGAACGTATTTCACCTGTGTTGTTTGTTTATGTAGACGTTATTGGTCAGATTATACGTATTCATCCATTAAAGAAGTTACCTTTTAATGGGATCATGATTAGTCGACTCGTTATAGAATTGAGAGACACCATGTGAGTTTTATTTCGCTGTTTCTTTTATTATACGGTTGAATCTTTTGGCTTCGTCCGTGGTTAAATCTTCGTATATATTTATAGGGATTCGCGTTTGACGTGTATTTTATGGGATGGATATGCGGATGCTTTCGCCGAATATGCAAGGACTAATATTACCTATTACGTCGTATGTGTATTCCAGTATTTTGGACTCACCACTTACCGCGGTTCGTCTGATTATCATGTTATATTGAATGCTCGCATTGTTCTTTGTTCATACTAACGTGTAATATATTCTATAGGGTCTTTAGTCATTTCGAATTACTTGGCCGCATCTAAGATACACATTGGTCCAGAAACACTACATAACCGGTTTAATATTTCGTTGTAAGTTCTCTGATTGGACATGCACTATGGTTTGTGAATTAACACTATATTAAATATATCTCGGTAATGTTTCGATTTGTTCTTAGGTTGCGTGGTGATGAGATTGACTTAACTCCAAATGATACTATTGATCAGAGTAATATTACAAATGTTCCTTTAAACGATGAATTTTTTTCCCTCAATCCTCGGATGAACATCCGTCAAGCTATTTATGCAGATAAGGTATTTCAACCTACATATCATATATATGATTTATTTCTATTTATTAAATATAGTTTTGCCACTTTATTATGTAGGAGGGATCATTTGTCGTTATAGTTAACGTTGATTTTGTTGAGACACTCAATCCTTAGTATTATCATTCTTGCAAAATTTGTAAGAGTAAGGTATTGCCTTACTTAAGAGGTTCCAATGCCACTGAACCACCTCTCTACCATTGTGATAAAATTTGCAAGCGGGATGTATACGACGTTGATGTGAGGTAATATGTCATGGATCACTTTGTTTTACCTCTTAACTTATATATAATAATTAGTTGATGTATTCATATGTGTTATTGGCATAGGTATTTTTTAATCTTGAAAGTATCTGATCTCACCGGCGAGTCTATCAGGGTACTATTCTTAGATGGTATTGCGCAGTCTCTTCTTCGTGTTAGTGCTAATGATCTACGAGACAGTATCGATGAGGTATGTTATACTATATACTGTATTATATATTTTGTATTAAGTGGTGTGATATTGATGGTTTCGTCCTCTTCTCAATACAGAGAGATGGAGCTGTTTTACCTAATACTATTAAGGATCTCGAAGGAAAACAACTTCTCCTTAAACTTTGGATATCAGATGATAATGTCAAAGCATGTGGCGAAAACTACATTGTTAGGAGATTCTGTGATGATGTTCATATGATCAATATATTTAGTTTGTCATAATTTGGTTTATTTTACCCGTGATTATCATCGTGAACTCCTTTGTTTTTTCGGATTTCCAATGTGGCTTCTCTCATATATATGGGTTTGTTATTAACTATGGCATTTTTAAAATATATTATGCCTTGTTGTGAATCAAGAGAACGAATGGGGAAGATTGTGTTTATTCATTAATCATAAGATCCTTTATATAGGATTATTACAAGAGAGAAAAGGAAAATTCCTTTTCCTAATGGGAAAAGGAAAGTACATAAAAGGAAAATCCTAATTCAACTAGGATTCATTAAACCGGCCTAAAGACTAAGTGTTAATGGGCCGTAAACGGACCAGAACTAGTTATGACAATCCACTATGATTTATAACACTCCCCCTTGGATGTCATAACTCTAATGGGCTTGTAATACGCTTTGGATGTTGCCTCATTAAAACCTTACCAAGTAAAACCCATTTTGGGACAAAACCGTGGTGAAGGAAAAAGAGTACAACACGTATTACTCCCCCTGTTCTGAACCTCACTGCAAGTCTTTCAAACGACGCATTCCAATCTGATAAGTAAGTTTCTTGAACGTTGAGGTTGGAAGTGACTTGGTGAATAGGTCTGCTGAATTCTCACTTGATCGTACTTGCTGCACTTGAATTTCTCCATCTTTCTGTAGATCGGATGTGAAGAAGAATTTTGGCAGAATGTGCTTCGTCCTATCACCTTTGATGTATCCATCCTTAAGTTGAGCTATACACGCTGCATTGTCCTCGAACAAGACCGTCGATTCCTGCTTACCTTCGGCCATTCCACAATCCACTCTTATGTGCTGGGTCATCAGCCTTAACCAAACACACTCACGACTAGCCTCATGAATTGCCAATATCTCTGAATGATTAGAAGATGTAGCTGCAATGGCCTGCTTCATTGACCGCCAAGATATTGCAGTTCCTCCATGAGTAAACACATAACCTGTCTGGGACCGTGCATTATGAGGATCTGAAAGATAACCTGCATCAGCAAAACCAACTAAACCGTCCTTAGATTGGTTAGTATAAAATAGACCCAAGTCTTTCGTTCCTTGTAGGTAACGAAGAATATGTTTTATCCCGTCCCAGTGCCTTTGGGTCGGACATGAGCTAAATCTTGATAATAAATTCACGGCAAAACATATATCTGGCCTAGTGTGGCTTGCCAGATACATTAAAGCTCCTATGGCACTGAGATATGGCACTTCGGGACCAAGGACTTCTTCAGAGTCTCTCTTAGGACCAAACGGATCCTTTTCTAGATCAAGAGATCTCACCACCATTGGGCTGGACAATGGGTGACATTGATCCATATTAAAACGCTTGAGTACCTTTTCAGTATATGCCATTTGATGCACAAGGATTCCATCATTTATGTACTCAAGTTGCAATCCCAAACAGAACTTAGTTTTGCCTAGGTCTTTCATCTCAAATTCTTTCTTGAGGCATTCAACTGTTTGGACGATTTCACCAGGGGTTCCAAGGATGTTCAAATCATCCACGTAAACTGCTATGATAACAAACCCTTTGTTTGCAAACTTTTTTATAAAAATACATGGACTGATGGGATCATTCTTATAGCCTTCTTTGACTAAGTACTCACTCAATCTATTGTACCACATACGCCCACTTTGCTTCAGTCCATAAAGGGATTTGTTCAGCCTTATGCAGTGTTGTTCTCGAGAACCTTTCTTATCTTTGAGCTCAATACCCTCTGGTAATCTCATATAAATCTCATTATCCAGTGGACCATATAAGTATGCAGTTACAACGTCCATTAACCGCATATCCAACTTTTCTCTTATAGCCAGACTTATCAAAAATCTAAAAGTTGTAGCATCCACCACAGGGGAGTATGTCTCCTCATAATCTATTCCTGGTCTCTGTGAGAATCCTTGTGCAACAAGCCGTGCTTTATATCTCACGATTTCACCATGTTCATTTCTTTTCCTCACAAAGACCCATTTATGTCCAACTGGTTTAATCTCATAGGGTGTCCGAATTATTGGACCAAAGACATCCCTTTTCCTTAAAGAATTCAACTCCACGTTTATAGCTTCTTTCCATTTAGTCCAATTTTCACTCTGAGTGCACTCATATATCGACGTGGGTTCTAGATCCTCCATAAGTTCAAGTGCTACCTTAAAAGCAAATATATCATCGATTTCCACACACTTTCTATTCCATTGTATTCCAGACATAACATAATTCATTGAGATCTCATTATTTTCAGGAACGTCAGAACCATGAAACTCGGCGTCCCGAGTCTCATTGCTTGGAACTATCGGTTCAGTTATGTATGGGGTTCCATCAGATTCCTCAACCACGATTTCAGCACCTTTCTTTCTTTTCCGAGGATTCTTATCTTTGGAACCTATTGGCCGGCCACGTTTTGAGTGTGGTTTAGATTCTGTAGCAACTTGATTGTGTCCCTCTTGAACATCAATTCTAATCGGTGCATTAACAGCTGGTATGTAAGACTTAGTTACTCTTTTCGGGTCAGCAAAGGAATCTGGCAATTGATTAGCTAGCTTTTGTAAATGTATAATCTTTTGGACTTCTAATTCACATTCTTGAGTCCGAGGATCTTGCCATTTTAAGGACGTTTGATTCCATATAATTTCTTTTACCAGTCTGTTATCTCCTCCTAATGTTGGATAGACAGATTCGTCAAAATGACAATCTGCGTACCTGGCCTTAAACAAATCACCCGTGGTTGGCTCAAGGTACTTAATGATAGTAGGAGAATCATATCCAACATATATCCCCATCCTCCTTTGAGGTCCCATCTTTGTTCTCTGTGGTGGTGCAATAGGCACATAAACGGAACATCCGAATGTTTTAAGATGGGATATGTCTGGCTCTTGACCCGTTATTAACTGTGATGGGGAATATTTATGTTCACTAGATGGCCTGATACGAATTAGCTCTGCTGCATGTAAAACTGCATGTCCCCAAGCTGAGACCGGGAGTTTTGATCTCATTAGCAACGGTCTAGCAATCAACTGTATGCGTTTAATAAACGATTCAGCCAAACCGTTTTGTGTATGTACATGTGCCATAGAATATTCAACACTTACCCCCATGGACATACAATAATCGTTAAACGCTTGGGACGTAAATTCACCAGCATTGTCAAGACGTATAGTCTTTAAAGGAAAATCTGGAAAGTGTGCTCTTAAACGTATGAGCTGGGCAAGCAATCTTGCAAATGCCACATTTCTAGTTGATAATAGGCAGACATGTGACCATCTCGTGGATGCATCAATAAGGACCATAAAATATCTAAACGTCCCACAAGGTGGGTGTATTGGTCCGCATATGTCTCCTTGAATTCTTTCCAGAAAATTTATCGTTTCCTTAGTTACTTTGATTGGTGATGGCCTAGTAATGAGTTTCCCTAGTGAACATGCTTCACACGTGAGATTCTTTGGGATAACTCTCCTTTCTTTCAAGGTGTGCCCATTAGTACTTGCTAATATCTTTCGCATCATGTTAGCACCGGGATGGCCAAGCCGGTTATGCCAAAAAGTGAAATTCTCAGTAAACTCTTTGTTTACCATAGCATTTGCTTCTATCATTCCGATCTTAGCACAATAAAGGCCCACAGAAATGGCAGGTATAGTCTCTAGGACTTTCTTATAGCCATGGACGGTTTCAAAGATTTGAAGGAATTCTTTGTTATTCTCGTCCTTAGTTTCAACATGAAGACCATTCATTCGAATGTCTTTAAAGCTCAATAGACTTCTCTTTGAACTAGGTGAATATAACGCATTAGAAATTTCTAGATGCGTGCCCTTAGGTAATAAAATATGGGCTTGACCGTGGCCTTCAATTAAATTTGCTATACCCGCAATTGTGGTTACATTTGCCTTTTTAAGTGTAAGATCAATGAAGTATCTCTTATCTCTTAATATCGAGTGGCTTGATCCACTATCCACAATGAACACATCCATATCGTTCATACTTCAAAAGAGATAACAATAGATACTTTTAAATAACACTCTTTCATTCCATAAAGTTTAATAGAAAGCAATAACACAAAACCAAAGTATAAAGTGTAAAACGTAAAACAAGCAAAACACAAAACACCAAAACAGAAAATCAAAATCAATCACTTAAGTATATCTGAGGTTTCAAAATTCATCAAGTCATCTTGCTCATGATCGAAATCTCCTTCATTATCATGCTGGATCATATGAGTTTCTGGATTCTTCCCTTTAAGGCTCTCTTGATAGAGTTCAACCAGATGCTTGGGAGTCCTACATGTCTTAGCCCAATGATTACTCATTCCACATCGATGGCAAACTGATTTTGGGTTTGATTCTCGTGGTTGAGAAGTAATACCACGGTTATTACGATCATAGTCAGTTCGGTATCCGCGTCCTCGTCCTCCCCCGCGGTTAGAATGATCGTTATGGAATCCGTGGCCTCGGCCCTGACCTCGGCCGTATGGATTAAAATGGCCACGGCCACGTCCTTGCCATCTACCCCCACGTCCAAGACCACGATGTCTATAATCACTTTGGACGTGGTTAATTTCTTTCTTTTCATCTGTGGCCACATTCGCTTCAGGAAGTGGGGCTGATCCAGGAGGTCTCATCTCACTGTTTCTCATTAGCAGTGTATTATTCTCCTCGGCTAGTAATAGACATGCTATAAGCTTTGAGTATGTCTCAAAACCTCTTTCACGGTATTGCTGTTGAAGCAACACGTTATTAGTGTGAAAGGTGGAGAAGGTCTTTTCCAACATGTCTTTCTCAGTTACCTTCTCACCACATAGTCTCAATTGAGAAACTATTCTGAACATAGCCGAGTTATATTCTTCCACGGACTTGAAGTCCTGGAACCTGAGATTTCTCCAATCATAATTGGCCTTTGGTAACAACACCGTTCTATGGTGGTCATATCTTATCTTTAATTCTTTCCAAAGGTCCAAAGGGTTCTCAATGGTTAGGTATTGATCCTTGAGACCCTCAACAAGATGATGACGAATGATCGATATCGTTCTGTATCGATTCCTTTCATTCTCATTATTATCCTCAATGATACATTCGCCAAGTCCTTTAGACTTTAGATTTATCTTAGTATCCAACGCCCACTGTAAGTAATTGTCTCCAGAGAGATTGAGGGCAGCATAATCCAAATTGTTGATTTTCGACATCTGAAAACATTCATCCTATTCTCTAAGAACTATAAGATTTTAAAGTTTATGCATATGATGCAAAATAGGTCATGGGTGCTTATATAAACGGGTACGGATGCATGATGCTTATGAAACCAGATTTTTATGTTTAACAACCTAACATAACGTTTTTATATGCTCATGATGCAAGCCTAGTATTCAAATTCTAAACCGTATGATGATATGACCGGATTTTAATCAAGCATGTTATGTCTATATGATGCAATCAGTTTCAGTTTCATGTTTATCAATCAACGAATCAATCCAAACAAGCAAACAAACAAACGAGTTCAAATAAATATGCAACCAAATTTGGACAGAGTGTTTACTGTCGATCGACGGGTGATTTGTGTCGATCGACACAGTTTAATTCAAACAACAAATTCAGGCAGAAGTTTACGTGTCGATCGACATAAAACTAGTGTCGATCGACACGGGTACAGATCATGCAATCGGTTTGGATTTTAATTGAATTAGGTTAGGGTTTCAAGTTAGGGTTTCTAGTGATTACGAATCATGAATCAATAAACACAATCAAGCAAGCAATAACAATAACAAGCATGATTTAGATTAGGGTTTCTAAGATTATCATGAATCTAGGTTCTTTAGATTAGGGTTTCTTATTGTTTACCTTAACCTCCGTGAGTCTTCTAGTTCGCCGTAACCGTTGATAGGCTGTATGAACTTTCTTCTAGTTCGCCGTAACCTTAAAGGCTGTATGAACTATGATTTGAACAGTAACGCCGGATGAACAGTAATCGTCGATGAACAGTAATCGTCGATGAACAGTGCGCGATGAATAGTGCGCGATGAACAGTACGCGATGAACAGTGCGATGAATAGTAACGATGAACAGTAATCGCGTTTTTTGTGTTTTTAGGGTTTAGGGAGCAACTCGTGCTGATAACGTGTTGTGAATCAAGAGAACGAATGGGGAAGATTGTGTTTATTCATTAATCATAAGATCCTTTATATAGGATTATTACAAGAGAGAAAAGGAAAATTCTTTTTCCTAATGGGAAAAGGAAAGTACATAAAAGGAAAATCCTAATTCAACTAGGATTCATTAAACCGGCCTAAAGACTAAGTGTTAATGGGCCGTAAACGGACCAGAACTAGTTATGACAATCCACTATGATTTATAACATAGCTAACATTAAATATGCTATTCTAAAATCGTTATCTAAAGGTCAAATCCCGCGCAGGGAGTAAATAAATAAAACGATACCAATATCTTTTATGTAGGACAAATTCTCATCTTTTAATATCATGTAAATATATATATATATATATATATAAAGATATTTAGTATTATTTATCTCTACTATAATATAATCAGTATCATAATCTTTTTTAGTATTATTTATCTCTACTATAATCAGTATCCTAATCTTTTGAGTTGAATACTATAGTTGAAATTGTAGAATCAATTAGTCAGAATCTGTGCGTTCGTCCAGAATTTTCCGTGCTGATGCATTTTCCTCCTCCTCCTTAGAATGAGAAACAAATTTAACAGGTTGACAATAGTACAGTAACTGGCGAGAGAACATAACTACAAGTTTTCTTAGTGAAAAACAGTTTTGAAGAATACGTGAAAGTTATATGGAGCATGAGGACTCCCACTCATATCAACATCTTCATCAGAGAACACTTGTTCGTAATCCCAACCGTTATCTCCTAAAAGAAAAGGAGCTGCAACAAACAGCAGAGTTAGACAAAACTGTTTCGGCTTCAAGCATCCTTGTTATTATACAAGGAGCGTTACTCTGCGACTTTTCTTCTTCGCTGCTAGCCGCACTCTTCGAGTCTTCTTCATCGCTGGTGCAGGACTTCTTATCGCCCCGGTCACTCTTTTCAGTGCCAATCTTCAACCGTTTTCCAGCCCTGTTAACGGGTAACGCTTGTTCGAGGCGATGTTCACTTGGTAGAGCATCTTTTAATTTGTACCTGTAAAACAAATAACGACAGTGATTGTACATGTAAAACACCATCATGCAAGCAAATTAATAGAAACAAACTAAACAAAACCATACCAATTGTCCAAAGGAACAGCAAGAAATTCATCCTTGTTACGCATGAAGAGGTAGTACTCGGAGTCGGAGTCCTCTGAATCTGTTTGTGGCTTAATGCTTCCCTTGTACATCTCATTACGGGTTTCGTATTTAAAAATCTTCTCTCCCGTTGTATTTGTTTTAACGGAGATTTTTTCGCCATATTCAATTTCCGGAAGACCTTCAGCAACCATATAGGTACGGCGGTCTATGGCCGTGGCCGAGGACGACGAAGCACGTACCGGAATCTCCTGGTTTAGGAATCACGGTTCACGATTTAAGATTTCTTCGGAAACAAATAAAAAAATAAACGGGAAACAGAGCAACGAAATCGAATTAGTGGAAAGCTGACCTTAATAACACGAGTCACCACTGTTTGACAGACCGGACAACTCTCGCCTTTCCCTGCCATAGATTTGGCACACTTGATGCATAGCCCGATGCATTTGCAAGCACTCAAGTAGAGATCGGACGTCGAATCACAGAATCTGCACTCTTTGGACATGGCGATCGTGAAATAGCTTAAGAACTACTTGAAGACAGTCTTGGAGAATGTGAGATATTTCGTTTCAGAGCTTTTTGGAGAATGTGAGAGAGAGGGAGGCCCATATTTATGGACTCGGAAATTAGACGATACGTATCAAGAACCTCTTAAGTTTTTGACATAAAAATGACTCATGTTTACTCAAATAAGGAGAATATTAGCAGAGTAAGATAATGACACGAAGAACAAAAAAAAGCTATCCCAAAACTGGTAAACCTGTTTCTTAAGCGCGTAGGGGCAGTTAGAAAAGTAAAGTGAAAGCCGATGAGAGAAAGAGAAACCTCGATGATAAAATAAAGTTGGGTGGTTGCAAAAAAAAATTAGCAATTGAAACAACTCTCATTAAATGGTGCAATTTCAAAAGTACGTTGAGAAGAAGAGAAACAAAAAAAATGGCAATAACATATCGATTCCACATGTAAATGACTCCATCACACTAGTCAATCAAGAAAGAGTTTTGGTAAATCATGAATGGGCCTGTTCGTTGGAGTTTCTCAACGCAGTATCTAGACGCAGCATCTGGATGTTGTTCGTTTGTGTTTTTGGTTCATGCGTCCAGAAATTGCATCTAGATGCACCTATGTTCGTTTGGTGTTTTTGATATCTGCATCTGGACGCATTTAATGTAAAATGACCAAAAACTCATGTTTGTGATTATTTATAATTTGAATTTACTTACAGCTAAATAATGACCAATTTTTTTTTTTTTAATATACTTCTAGTATATATAATCACACCAAATAATTTAATTACTAAATAAAATCATTTTGCAATTTTGGCGGAAAAACGCGATTTTGACAGAAAAATGTGATTTTGCGGTTTTGATAGGAAAACGCGATTTTGCAGTTTTGACAGGAAAACTCGATTTTGTGGTTTCGGCGAAAAAACGCGATTTTGCGGTTTCGGCGGAAAAAGGCGATTTTGCGGCTTCTGCAGGAAGACGTGATTTTGCAGTTTTGGCGAAAAACGCGATTTTGCAGTTTTGGCGGGAAAACACGATTTTGCGATTTCAGCGGGAAAACGAGATTTTGCGATTTTGGCGAAAAAGCAATTTTCGGTTTTGGCGGGAAAACGCGATTTTACGGTTTTGGCGGGAAAACGCGATTTTGCGATTTTGGCGGAAAAACGCGATTTTGCGGTTTCGGCGGAAAAACGCGATTTTGCGGTTTTAGCGAGAAACGCGATTTTGTGGTTTTGGCAGAAAAGCGCGATTTTGCGGTTTCGGCGAGAAACACGATTTTGCGGTTTTGACAGAAAAGCACGATTTTGCGGTTTTGGCGGAAAAACGCGATTTTGCGGTTTTGGCGGGAAAATGCGATTATGCAGTTTTGGCGAAAAAACGCGATTTTGCGGTTTTGGCGGAAAAACGCGATTTTACGATTTTGGCGAAAATATAATTTATTTAATGTTATGGTTATAAATAAGGATATTTTTGACTTTTGTAATTTGAGACGCACTTAAGTGCATCAAAACTCTACTTTCAAACTCATCCAAAATTTCTTGATATTTTGGATGAGTTTTATTTTGCATCCAGTTTCCGCATCTAGATGGACTTCATAAATTGACTAAAACGAACAACGTCTGATAACAGCATCCAGACGCTGCGTCTGGTTCACCAAACGAAAAGCCCCAATATCTACGCAATTCACCAAAAATGGATATAGGTTAACGTGCATTGGCAGGTGAAGAAAATAAAGGTAAAGCGTACCATAAATCCATTTTGAGAGTCATTAAAATACTAGTTTCTTAGAGTCATTAAAATACTAGTTTTTTTTTTTTTTTTTTAAGGAAAAACAAATACTAGTTTCTTAAAGAGTCCATCAAATCAACAAACCACCAAGAGGCGATACAAATCTTATCAGGGAACGTAATTAGATACATTCTTGGACTCTTGAAAAACACAATGTGGTCAATCAAGAGGATCTTAAATATCATATACTCAATTTCTCAACTATTTTGTGTATGTGTTTCTGAACAAACACTACAAGAAAACATGGCAATTTCCGACGGCCAAAACCGTCGGAAATCCGTCGGAAAGGCACGTTTTCTGACCGGATTCCGACGGTTTTGGTCCGTCGTTTCTAACTCGTCGGAAATTGAGTACCGTCGGAATTTCTGACGGTGTCCGACGGAATTATGACGGATTTGAAAAAAAAAAAATTCGTCCGACGGAATTTCGATTTTTTTTTTAAAAAAAAAATTTCCGGCGGAGTCACCGGAGATTCGATTCCTCCTCCTCCTAAAATTAGGGTAAATCCGTTGGAATCTGTCGGAATTTTGACGGATTTACCCTAATTTTTACCGCCTAAACACATCCGTTTAACTAAATGAGCGGGAATTCAAAAAAAAAAAAAAAGGAATCCGTCGGAATTTCCGACGGAATTCCGACGGATTCCTTTTTTAAAATAAAAAAATATATATTTCAGTTGGTTCTATAATAATGCTCTTCTGGTACTATAATTTATTGTATAGTTTTTTTAAAAAAGGCATGTGGGATTATATAATCCACAAGATGAAATCTTCCTTTTGCTCTGACATAACAAATGGTCGCATGTGCATGACCAAGCACTAAAAAATCATGTATTCATATAAGGCAACAGTAACGTTAGTTTTCCGATGATGGAATTATTATAATCTTTTTTTTTGTTTGTTACACAGTTGTCCATTCAACAGAGACCGGTTTGCGATACTAAAATAATTTAGATACACCCAAAAGAATATGTCCCACGTAAACATATCTACATTCTCCGAACTATGTTGATATTTTCAGCTACTTCTTTTGGTCCTTCAAACAAGATAATATTATTCAAGTTAAAAAAATTCCTTTTGACCAAAATTATATATATACATAAGGTCGCGCAATTGATAACATTACGAACAATCAAACGATATACTCCAATCTCATTTGGGATTTGAGACTTAAAAGTTGTAATTATATAATGAGGATATAGATATTGGCCTAAAACGATTCTGGATTCGTAAGAACTACTCAGTACTTTTGACTTCAATCTAGTAAACTTAGCTAAAGCCACATTTATAATATTGCCTTTTTGTATATTAAAAGTAAACGCATTTTGTTTAAATGGCATTTAGTTAGATATTATAAGTTATCAATTTATAGCTCAATTGCGTATTTTAGTGTTCCATAATCCATCAAAAGAAGTTAGATAGAGAAACAAACAAAAAACATGGATAAACAAAAAAAGGAATTCCGACGGAAAACCTTTTTTAAAATAAAAAAAAAATAAAAAAAAAATTAAATTCCGTCGGAAAATGCCTTATTTTCTTGTAGTGAAATAACGTAAATGCATCTTCTTCTCAACTAGGAGTCAGTGAGAAGAAAACTCTGCTAAACAATTTCTTTTTTTTTAATGTTACAACATACTTAATTACTCAAATAGGAGGAGAAAAGGTTTGTTTTTCATGCATTACTTATTCTCTCACTAACTAAACTTGATCTGGATTTTGCACTTGGATGATCTAGGCACCATTAGCAAATCTTTGGTGACTCGTGACTTTTCCTCCTCGTTCATCGCACAAGCACGAACTTTGACAAGCTCAGTACGTGACAGTTTCTTTAGCAAACGTTTCATTTGCTCTAGCTCTTCCATTTTTCCTCCATACTCAGTTATCTTCAATACTTTCACAGGACATGACGATCCATATTCTCGTCTACGTATCTCAGCGTGCAATGGACCCTGCAACAAGAGGGAAGATTATATAGAGACTTAAGTTTGTCAAATTTACTTTCGGGCTTTCGGTTTATACCTTAATGACGAGGGCCTGTAGATTTGGAGAATTTTCGACAAGTGCTGGCAGAACTTCCCAACCGTAGCCGAGTGAATCAATTGTAATAGATAAACGAAGCAGGTTGCTGAACACTGGGATTGCCTCACGAAAATGATAGATCATCTGAAACAAAATAATTATCAACCAGTCAATACGAAAAAAAGAGTGAGATTCTAATACCCTAGAGAGCGAAACAAGGATTTCTAAATTCCCTCTCCATGCTTTTTTTTTTTTATGATCTTAACTTGCATGCAATAATACAGAGAAATAAAAAGAGAAGAGATCATTCTGTACATGTGAAGTGTCAACAGATGATAACTCCAAGGCCTCAACATTTCTTAAGCCCTTAAGCAGATTTGTTGGATTGCTGAAACCAATAGATAGACGAAGATCAAGCTTATCTTCGACAAGGGATTTAAGATTCACAAATGGATAGTCTCTTGGAACTAAATCAGAGTACTCTAAGTAGGCAAGATTCGGAGTATTGAAAGTGATGCCCCAGAAATCAGTACGATTAGTACACAAAATAATAAGCTTCTTAAGCGTCGACGAGGAGACTGTGCGGCAGCATTTTCGCAGTTGCCAGGAGTCACCGTGAATGGTCAACTCCTCAAGCACAGGGCAAGCGGAAAGAAGCTTTCCCAAAACACAATAACTAGTATTGTAGAAATACACCGAACGAAGAAAGAGAGTCTTAAGTGATGGAAGAAAGACATCTCCAGGAAGCATAGCATCAAATCTTTTTGCTAGTTTCAGCTCAACTATTGTCTTGCAAGTGAACATCTCCAGAGGCACTAACATCGCTTCTTCGTGACAGATTACGTCTACATCAAGGTTTACGACACTAGCACGTTTCAGCAAGTCACTCATCCAGCGGGTGGCATGACCCGAGTGCAGCATACTCTTTCGACATTTTATCGAAACATTCCTAAAGGGGAAATTGCCTGACAAGGCCAATACTCTATCCACAAAATCGACGAAACTTTCTCCATTACCAACTTGTTCAAGATCATCCTCTAGATGAAGATTGGGAGTCAAGGCAAACAGAATACGCCATCGTTTCGAGAGGACAGATGTTAAAGTAGACTGTTTTGTCGGAAGGAAGGACAGAATGTGGCAAATAATCTCATCTGAAAGATCGCTGATCCTATCCATCCTTTCTCCCAAATCTTAATAACTCTAAATAGAGTGTTTAATATCCAGCATCAACCACCAAACTAGATAATCAATCACCCACAGCCAAAAAAAAAAAACATTGAACAAGACCACCAGCTAAAATCACCACCAGCTAAAATCAATGGAATCTAAGATAATTGATATATCGTGGTTTTTACCCATTTAAGACCACGATATAAATCCATGTTTTAGAGTCTTTTTGGTGTTTTCGAGTGTTTTGGTGTTAATCTTAGATACAAAGGCGTTTTGAACTCAATTGGTGTATACTGGAACTTTTTGGAGCATAAAGGAATGAGCAGTCAAAGTAGCGATTTCGGAGTCAACATTTCAAGACTGTGTCGAGCGACAGAGATGATAGTGTCGCTCGACACTAAGCTTTATCAAGTGTCGATCGACATGTCGCTCGACACGATACTCGACCAAGCCCAAAATCAAGTTTTCAGAAGATTTCCTTTTTACGTCAGAAAGCCCAGATGTTTGCAATTGGGCCCATGACGGTTTTGTAACCTTATAAATATGTATTTTCAGCCATTGTTTAGGCTTATGCTTTCTTTTATTGAATTCTTAGAGTTAATCATTAATAAAGCACTACAAAAAAACAGTTAATTAGTGACTCTTGTTTGTGACAGTTTTTTGCGTCACAGATTTTTGTGACAGAAGTGAGACAGTTTTACCACACTTTTGTGACTACACTTGTAAGAATACCAAATCCGTCACAAATTTGTGACTAATATAAAGTGTCACAAAGACATCACAAATTAGTGACCGACTAGAGACAAATTAGTGATTAATACCATGTCTTCACAAACTTGTCACATATTTGTGACACTAGTGTGACACGTTGTAGGCGTCACACATTAGTGACGGGTTTGCAACTACTGTATCCGTCACAGATTTGCGACACACTGGTGACAAAACTGATGTATTGGATTTGAGTTTTAATTAAAAAGAAGTGTTGGTTATTTACATATATTTGGTCTGTCTTATATGTGAATTTTAATGAAATATAAGTGTACGTAATATATTTTTGATGTTGTCAATGTTAAATGTGTGAATTTAAAATTGATTATAAATGTCAAAGTCAATTACTATAAAACTAGTTAATATATTAGCTAATGAATAATAATACTGAATAATTACCATAGTTCAGTATTTCACCTCAAAAAGACAACCCCCGGGTCTCGGGTTCGAATCGGGTTAAGTGCATTAATCCCATTTTCCTTCTTTTTCGTTTCTGGAAATACAACTAGTTAATATATTAGCTAATGAATAACAATATCGAATAATTACAATAGTCCAGTGCGTTTCACCTCATAAGAACACCCCCGGGTCTCGGGTTCAAATCGGGGAAAGTGCAAGAGTTCCACTTTTTCTCCTTTTTCACTTATGCGTCACAAAATTGTAGCAAAACTGTCACATTTTTGTCAATATATACATATAGGGTTTGGGGATTCGTCTCACATTTTTGTCAATATATACATATAGGGTTTGGGGATTCGTCTGTGATGAATAAACGCATCACAAATCTGTTACACTATAGTTACGAATGTGTAACACTTTTGTGACACTTTGATTAATTCGTTACAATTTTGCAACGCATTTGCAACTCACCGTTTCAAATGTTTAATTTTTACACAAAGTTCTAACCATGATTTGTTACAAAATATTAGCTTTGCTTCCTAGGATTTTTAAATACCATGATTTATGTTATATTTACAACAACAAAAATTATAATTTGATGTTTACAAAATTTTATTAACCAACTTACAAACTCTTTCCATTTCATCATTAATATTTGTAAGTTATACTTGTTGATAATTATTTTGTTTGGAATTGAACATTCACCCTTAAAAATCAAAATACACTTTACCAATACATGCTCAAAATATTGGGAACATCTATGCCTCATATGATAAGTGAAAAATATTTAAGTGTTTCAATGTTTGGTGTCACAAATGTGTCACAAATCAGAAACATATTTGTCACATAATTTAAAGTGTCACACATTTGTAACAAATTTGTGACATATTTGTCACACTTTTGTGACACTTTGACTAATTAGTGACAGATTTGCAATGGATTTAGCACTCTATGTTTGAATTTTGGGAGATTAAACACAAAATTCTAACCAAGAATTGTTACAAAATATTAGGTTAGCATCATAGGATTCTAAAATACCATGATTAATGGTATGTTTACAAAAATAATTGGTATATGAAGTTTTCAAAAATGTAATAACCAACTCACAAACTCTTTTCCTAAAACACTTTCTATTTCATAGTAAATCTTTGTAAGTCATAGTTATTGATTATTATTTTGTTTGTAATTCAACATTTAACACTATGAAATCAAACTAAAACTTTAACAAAAGATGCTAAAAGTATAGGGAACATCTATGCCTCTCACGAGGTGTGCTAAATGTTTAGGGTTTAGGGTTTCAATATTTGGTGTGAAAAAGTGTCACAAATAAGTTAGAATATGTGACAGATTTTAAAGTGTCACAAATGTTTAAAGTGAACTAATGTTACATGTACATTATAAACTATGGAAATATACCTTACATTATCATCCAATAACACTATATCATAGTTTTGTTCAAACTATGATTGCATATAAATCTATTTAAATTATCATATACATGTTTAAGTTTTAATTTGATTATAATGATACCAAATATATATATTCATGTACAATATAACACTAATTTAGCGTATATAGATTGTATCCAAATCCTAAATTAACAATAAATTATAATTACTTATACTATATCTCACTAATAAATATCACACAATAATTATATACCATAAACCTCCAAAATTATATAGAGATGTTTAATGGGAAAAGAAAACCAAATCTGAAATAATTTTGGTGGGAAACCAAAACCAAAACCAAATTAAATTTTGGTTTACTTAGACATAAACCCACGTTCACTTCACACTTAGACACATTTTCTCTTCTTTGCGAAAACCTAATCGCCGTTTCTCCTTCACCTTTACTTGACCTTTACCTTCATCACTTCTCCTCTTCGATAAATCATAATCTCTCGTGTCTCTCTCTCGCTCTCTTAGCCTCGGGTATAATCTCTCGTGTCTCTCTCTCGCTCTTTGTCCATCTCGATTTACAGTTGGTTTAACCAATTCCCACTTTTGTGCCGCAAGATCTCAGGTCTTTAATCGATACAACAACTAATTATCAATCTTGCAACTCATCTCAAGAAACTAGATCCGGTTCAATTTCGTCTGAGAAACCACGAGAGATGGAGAAATGAGAGAGAGGGGATTAGGGTTTTTCAAACCCCAAAATCCGGTTCAATTTCGTCTCAATTCAAACTCGTTAGGATTTTTCTCTAATCCTTGAGATGAGTCCCAAAGCTGAATCGACCACCGGACCAGCGTAAAGCTCTTCTTAGTCCTATTCGTTTATGTTACTTACAATAGATTTCGTAAATGTTATCGGTATCGGAAATTGTTCGATTTCTTACGAATTACGATTCACTATATGGACTTTGTTATTAGCTATATGGTTTATGTTGAAGTTGTGTTCCTTAGGTTGAATCTTTTATATGTGATTATTGTTGGTGGAATGAAAGGGAAGGCAGATCGTGATGAGTCGTCTCCTTACGCTGCTATGCTTGCTGCTCGTCCGTCTGACAACGGACCATCTACACCCACAGGTCATGTCATTGCTCCAATCTACAGAATAAGTATGTCTTTGTTAGGTAGAACATGCTGCAAACTGGCCTCATTGTGTTCGGTAATTACTAGATCTCATTCGTGTTTCTGATTATCTCTAGGTGATTTGTTGATTTTTTTTGTGTTTTGTTTCTGAAATTTGTGCTTTTAATCGATTTTGAGTTCTGGGTTTTGATTTTTTCAGATTAGTTTACATGGAGGACAAGTGATTTCATGGAGAAATGGCTGAGGCGAAGAACTTCTTTTCATTAGCAATAAGGTAAAACCCATAAACATAGTGAATAAGAAACATGAAAAATCTGATTTTTATCTATGAATATATATATTTAAAAATCTGATTTTAATTTTGTTTGTGAATTGTTTAGGCTATATTCAAACCCCCAAAATCAATGCGTCGAGGGATTCCAATTTGTTATCCACAGGTATGTGTGTTCATTGTTCTTCTTACTTAAGGTGTTTTATTGAACTTTTGTGATTATTAAGTTTTGTTTTATTTTTGTGTATGTGTTGAAAGTTTGGGGATTGTGGATTATTGGACAACTTAGATTTGCAAGAAACAAAATTTGGGTAATAGATTATAATCCACCTCCCCTTCACTCAAATGAAACCATTGGAAAATCATTGGTTGATCTTCTTTTGAAACCATCAGGAGAAGACTTAAAGCTATGGCCTCACAGGTATAATAATCAAATGTTACATACCCATTATTAGTCCATTACTTGCTTCTAAATATATGTGTTTTTTTCGCTTTTGTAGTTTCGAGTTTCGTCTTAGGGTTTCACTTGCTGTAGATGGCGATTTAACATTGATTTCTCGAATAAGAAACATCAATGGGAAACCTTTTAGCTTCTCATTTGCATATCACACTTACCTCTCTGTCTCAGACATAAGGTACTAATTACTACTATTAGCCAATGATTATAACCAAAAAAAATGTTGTTTGTTTTATAGTGAAGTGAGAGTTGAAGGGTTAGAGACATTGGACTATTTTGGATAGCCTCTGCAGTCTCCGTAAAAGGCACCACACCAGCTCCTCTTTCTTAGAACACCAGCTCCTCTCTCTCTTAGAACACTAATGCTACTAATGTAGACTTTTGTACTTGTGTTACGGTTCCGCTTTTGTTTCGGTTAACTTTTTTTTGTACATTGGGTTACATTGTAATCGTTCTCGTAACATCTTTTGTACATTGCGTTACGGTTCCGCGTATTCGGCTAAGTATTTTGAATAATATAATTAAGTGTGTACTATTAATTTCATCTCTACAATAGTAGAATACCTAATTTATACTGTATTGAATACATAGTACATACCAAATTTATACTGTATTGAATACAGAATACATACTGTTTTGAATACGGAGTCTGTCACAAAAACATAACTAACTTGTCACTATTTTGTGACACATTGCTTACCATTTTGTGACTACCAATTCTAGTACGTGTGTCACAAATGAGTCACATATTTGTCACACTAACTAATGTCATAAATCTATCACACATTAGCCACAACTATTGTGTAACAATTATGTGGGTAATGTGTGACACTCTACTCTGTCTCTACTTTGTCGCTAATCAGTGACGAATACCTTCAATCTCATATCCGTCACAAATGTGCAACGCTAGAATCTTGTCACTTATCTGTGGCAAATTAGTGACGCATGTGTGACAGATCAAATTTGCGACGAAAAAATTGTCACGCTTTTTTTTCGTCACACGTGTCACAAATGATGATTTTGTGAAGAATCTGTGACACAAATGGGAGTCACAAATAGGCTGTTTTCTTGTGTTGAAATCATGTTTTCTTCTATGATTATGTCTGAGTAGTTCTTTTGTTAGGTTTAGGGTTTTCAAAAGTGTTTGATGAATTGCTGAATCTGATCTGATTGTTAGGATAATATCTTTAGAATGTTCTTCATCTTGACTTGTTGTTAATGCTGATTTTAGCCTCGCGAACTGAAATTTGATCTAGGGTTAATTAATATAAAAACGACAGTTTCATTGATTTACTTGAACTAGTCTTTGATGAGCAAAATTCCTATTCGCAAAGGGATTTGGTTTAGGGTTTTGTGAACAATTGTGTCTGATCTTTAATGCTTGTTTAGATTTATAGGATTCGCAACGACAGTTGGTTTTCTAGGATTTAGACATAGAAAATATTCGCAGCGACAACTGGTTTATTTTACATTCGTGTTCATGTTCAGGAACTGCTCTTTATAACCCTAATAACTGATTTATCTGCAATTCTGATTCACTGTAGAATTCCCTGTGCCTAGCTCTTTCTTTAATTGATTTAAAACCGTTTTTATTACTTCTTGATTTACTTCTTTAATATCATCCTGCTTAGCATAATCTGAATTTAATAATCTATTGTGTTTTCCTTGACTCCCTGTAGATTCGATAACCCTAAATACTGCAATTGACCTCTTAATTTGAGAGAGTTTAGCTCTAGGGTAAATTTGAGCATATCAAATTTTGGCGCCTTTGTCGGGTAGTCAATAGCCATTAGATTTTTATTACTAGGATTTTGTCTAGGTCTTTTTATTTCTTGTTTTCTTTGTTTTTGTTTTTTTTTCGTTGTTCTCTCTTTGTTTTGCATTTCAGGTACATGCAAAATCGCAATACCAGGAGCAGCCAAGACAAAGAACTAGTGGAACTCGGACTTGAGGAACTAGCACGTTTAGAACGAACCAACAGAAAAGCGACGAAAGAAGCTAAGAAGATGGTTGCGCGAATAATTATGTTCCAAAGAGAGGATGGTTTCTTCGACAGAGAAGGAAACCGATATGATGAGGATGGACAGAGGCTAGACGAGGCTGGGAATGTGATCGTCGATGAGGCTGAACAGCAACGAGCTCGCGAGGAAGAAGAAGCCAGAATTGCTCGTGAAGAGCAGCTTCGTGTCGAGCGACACAGAGAGGACGTCGCTCGACACAAACAAGATCTGCAGCTCACTCGGCATGCAGAGGAGATCGCTCGACGCGATGGAATGCTTGGTGTCGAGCGACATGATGCTGGTGTCGCTCGACACCCTGTCCAGAATCGTACCCTCGCCAATTTTAATCGTCCGGACCAGTTTTACGCCAACCGAGCCGCGATTTGACCTCCTGCCTTCCAGCGCAATGATTTTGAGCTGAAACCGGCCTACTTCTTCTTTGTAGCTCAAGACCCGTTTTGTGGTCTTCCATACGAGCATCCAATGGATCATATCGAGCGATTTGAAGATCTCGCATCGAGCATCAAGGCTAACAGAGTCTCTGAAGACTACCTGTTCTGTAAGCTCTTTTTGTACTCACTGCATGGGGAAGCCAAACGTTGGCTTAGGACGCTTCCTCCAGGCTTGCTAACTACATGGGAAGATACGAAGAATGCTTTCCTGAGCAATTTCTTCGATAATGCGAAGTCTGAGGACCTGAGATATAAGACCACTACCTTCAAGCAAGGAGATCAAGAGGCGTTCAAGGCTACGTGGCAGAGATTCAAGGGTTATCAGAGGGACTGTCCGCATCATGGGTTTAATGAGGTCCAACAAATCAGTATCTTCTTCAGAGGGATTGCTGTGTCGTATGCTGTGAGCTGGGATACCGCGAGTAAAGGAGACTTCAACACCAACTCGCCAGAAGCTGCTCTTCGATTGATTGAGAATCTTGCCAATAGTAACATTACAAAGAACCTGGATTTCGAAAAGAGCAAGGCTGGGGAGAGCATCAATGGAAATCAATTGGCAGAAGTCAACAAGAAGATTGATTCGATGCATAGTATTCTAGCTGGGGAGAAGTCAGTTCACTTCGCGCAGGATGTTGAGACTACAGAAAAGGATGTAAACTACCTCAACCAGAGCGGGTTTCAGAAGTACGGTGGATCCTCTTATCAGAAGCCTTTCCAGAGCAACCACTACACGAGAGATTATGGTTTGTCGTCTTATCAAAAAACCCCTCCTTCGTCTACGACCAGTAAAATGGAATCTATGATGAAGCAGCTTCTAGAGGGACAACAAAAGTTGGTTGTGGATTTGAATGGGAAGTTCGATTCACTCTACACTAACTTAAACGGCAAGATCGAAGCTTTGACTACTCATGTCAGGAAGCTGGATGTTCAAGTGGCTCAAACTGCTGAATCAGTGAAGAGACAAGAGGGTTATCTTCCAGCGAAGACTTACATGAACCCCAAAGGAGCTTGCAATGCCATTCGGGTGAAGGAAAATGATTACTTTGACGAGTTTGATGCGATTTTTGGAGCTCCAGAGCCAGTGTCGATCGACACTGTGGATGAGTGTCGATCGACACTTGAAGAAATTGATGTATCTGAAATTGAGACTCTTGTGTCGAGCGACAGGGAGCATTGTGTCACTCGACACGACGAATTCACCAGCGTCGATCGACAAACTTCGAACGTCGTTTGACATGCAGAGCAGACCGAGCCAAATCTTGCCGAATCATCAGAACAGTCGAGGACACCGTTCATAAGCCAAAGCTGCCCTTCCCCAGAGCAAGGAAGTCTAAACAAGAGGTCGAGGAAGCAATTTGCAAGAGAATGATTAAGAAGATCATGGTTGAGATGCCTCTTGTGGATGCGATCAAGCTTTCTCCTGCAATTCGACGATACGTCAAGTGAATGGTTGCAAATGGAGTTAGTCCTGAGGAAGGAGCTTTGCTGACTCGAGATCTTCAAGCAATTCTCCTGAATACTGCTCCAGTCTCCAAGAAGAAGAAGAAGGAGATAGTGGTTTCTGAAGAGGTTAGCGCAATGATACAGAGTAGAGTTCCTGTGAAGCTACCTGATCCAGGAAGCTTCGTTCTTAATTTCTCGATCTCTGAAGAGTATTTTCCTCATTCCATGTGCGATTCGGGTTCTGGAGTTAACTTGATGCCACTCTCCGTAGCTGCAAGACTTGGCATGACAGACTTTAAGAAGACTAGGATGTCTCTTATCCTAGGTGATCGTTCCAGGAGATTCCCGAAAGGAATTCTTGAGGATGTGCCGATTCGAATCGAAGACTGCATTATCCCAACAGATTTTGTGGTATTGGAGTATGATGATGAGCCTCAAGATCCTTTGATTCTGGGAAGGTCATTTTTAGTTACTGTGAGAGCAAATATTGATTGCAGAAGAGGAAAGATCAGGCTTGACCTTGGTGATGTTGTCATGGAATTTGACATGGACACTACAAGGAGAAGACCCACTGTGGATACTTCAGAGGAAGAAAAGCAGATCAAGGAGCCTTTAGAGGACAGCCCTACAGTAATTGTTCAGGACTTAGTCGCTTCGGAACCATCTCTTGTAAATCCTCAAATGGAGCCAAGGTATGAGCCTCTTGCACTTAAATCTTCACCTCCTGTCTTCATCAAGGTTTTAAATTTTGAAAAGCCTGTTACGCGCTTACGCAAGCATCGAGTTTCTCGAAAGCTTAATTTTTCTTCTGATGAATTTGCAGAAATTCCTAAGGAGCAAAAAGAAGAGGTGAAGCCTAAACAGACTTCAAAGATTTTCGCACGAATGAGAATCGTTGTTCCCCAGAAGTTTAAGGATCAAGGAGAAGCAATTTTTTAGGAGATGATGGAGAGAACAATGAGACTTTTCCCTGCAATTGCTTCTGATAAGTCTAGGGGAGATTCAAAGAAGGTTCAATTCAAGCAAGTTGCTGCTGGTTCCAATAACATGGATAAAGGAAGTACATTACTTCCTAAAGATCCACCTTAAGTCCTGAGTTCTAACACAGTCCAACTAATGACTGAAAACAAGCGCTTAGTGGGAGGCAACCCACTTGTAAGTTTTTTTTTTTTTTTCATTTTTGTTTTCTTTTTCAATTTTACGTTTTGGTTTTGTTTTTGTTTTGATTTTCAGGAGATTAAACGTTGAATTGCAAGTGAGCATGATCTTCAGATGTTGGTGTCGAGCGACACCAATAGGAGCATCGTTCGACACCAACAAAAATCCAACAGTCGATCGACTTGAACTTCAGTCGCTCGACGCGACAAATTTATGTGTGTCGATCGACACTGAGCCAGTGTCGCTCGACACTGCCTCCAGGTACAATTTTTTACTTTGTTTTTCATACGTTTCGTTTTCTATCTATCCTTTTTCACCAATCTTAGGCTTAATAACACTGGGGACAATGTTCTTTAAGTCTGGGGGAGGTAGTTGCTGATGTTGTGTTTTGTTTTGGTGTTTTTGAGTCAAATTTTAAATTTTTTCGGGTCAAAACTCCCCCTCCAACTTACTTTGAATAACACTCAAGGACCATTTCCAATGCAAGCTGGCTGGTTTTACTGAGGTGGGTAACTGGAAGTGGATCGGTCTAACAGAGCGAGTTCAGATTTCTGGAGAACGCCAGAAAGACGTTGCACACCCCGTCCTAATGAATCTCTTATCTCTTGTCTTGGGCGTTGGAAATCGCAAGACTTGATTCAGCTTCCAAACACTTGAAAGCGAGGATGTACCACTCTTGAAACTTCTTCCCAAATGACGAATTCAACTTTCCTAGATCAAAAAGAAAAAGCCTCATGACCCTGTCTCCACAAGAACACTAGTAGTGAGCGCTGATCTAGTGATCATAGAGATGCCAAGGATCTAATAAAAAAATCTACAAAAAGTGCAAGTCCAAAAATCAGAAAAATCTTGAAGAAAAAGTTATACAAAAGGCATTGCATCTCTATGATATCCTTAATTGGATACAGTTTCAGAGGGAAGAGAGAGGGTGAAACGCAGGAAAGTGTTAAAGGAAGTGAAATAATCTAGAAGGTCCAGCGATCGATATTCCCTCGATGAGACCGCACCTAAATAACTAAAGGGGTTTGCAGCTGAAAGTCTGAGATTCTCTAAGGAGTTTGGATTCAACCTGAAGGACTGCTTTATTTCTAAGGGACACATCGAAGTACTATCATTGGCTTTGCAGGTATGTGGATCTAGAAGGAGTGAGAACACTGTTTTGCTTAGGGACAAGCAAAAAGCTAAGTCTGGGGGAGTTGATATATCGTGGTTTTTACCCATTTAAGACAACGATATAAGTCCATGTTTTAGAGTCTTTTTGGTGTTTTCGAGTGTTTTGGTGTTAATCTTAGGTACAAAGGCGTTTTGGACTCAATTGGTGTTTTCTGGAACTTTTTGGAGCATAAAGGAATGAGCAGTCAAAGTAGCGATTTCGGAGTCAACATTTCAAGACTGTGTCGAGCGACAGAGATGATAGTGTCGCTCGACACTAAGCTTTATCAAGTGTCGATCGGCATGGAGAATGGTGTCGCTCAACACGATACTCGACCAAGCCCAAAATCAAGTTTTCAGAAGATTTCCTTTTTACGTCAGAAAGCCCAGATGTTTGCAATTGGGCCCATGACGATTTTTTAACCTTATAAATATGTATTTTCAGCCATTGTTTAGGCTTATGCTTTCTTTTATTGAATTCTTAGAGTTAATCATTAATAAAATCATGTTTTCTTCTATGATTATGTCTGAGTAGTTCTTTTGTTAGGTTTAGGGTTTTCAAAAGTGTTTGATGAATTGCTGAATCTGATCTGATTGTTAGGATAATATCTTTAGAATGTTCTTCATCTTGACTTGTTGTTAATGCTGATTTTAGCCTCGCGAACTGAAATTTGATCTAGGGTTAATTAATATAAAAACGACAGTTTCATTGATTTACTTGAACTAGTCTTTGATGAGCAAAATTCCTATTCGCAAAGGGATTTGGTTTAGGGTTTTGTGAACAATTGTGTCTGATCTTTAATGCTTGTTTAGATTTATAGGATTCGCAACGACAGTTGGTTTTCTAGGATTTAGACATAGAAAATATTCGCAGCGACAGCTGGTTTATTTTACATTTGTGTTCATGTTCAGGAACTGCTTTTTATAATCCTAATAACTGATTTATCTGCAATTCTGATTCACTGTAGAATTCCATGTGCCTAGCTCTTTCTTTAATTGATTTAAAACCGTTTTTTTACTTCTTGATTTACTTCTTTAATATCATCCTTCTTAGCATAATCTGAATTTAATAATCTATTGTGTTTTCCTTGACTCCCTGTGGATTCGATAACCCTAAATACTTCAATTGACCTCTTAATTTGAGAAAGTTTAGCTCTAGGGTAAATTTGAGCATATCAAAGTGGTCTGCTTTACAATTACGTACAAATCCATAACTCAAATCATACCATCTAAAATTTTCAGTCGATAATTAGATGCAACATACCAATCAAATCAATCCGTGAGAACCGAAGAAACAAAGATCCAATCAGGCATAAAGGAGCAGATAACTAACCAGAGTGCTTTGATAAACCTGGAATTGGCTTATCGTAGGTGAGAATACAGAAGAATTGGGAAGAAGATCAGAAGAAGAAGAATGACCAAGAGAAAGTGATTTGATTTGATTTTTCCTAAGCATGATAATTATGAGTTTAGCATCGATAATTCTGAGGCCCAACTAAGCCCAGGTAAATACTCTTAAAAGAGTTTTTTTTTGCAATTTCTTTTTAATATATGAAGAAATTGAATATTCAATAACCAACCTAACTATCAAAGGATTCGATTACTATGGTTAGGAATAATTCCATATTTGTTAAACATAACCTCTCTTTGAATAGAATAAACACCACACATTCGATTTTCCCAAACATTTATCCAAAAACCTATCGAAGTCGAATTATTAACAATCTCGGAAGTCGAAACTCAGTTCCATGTACAGTCACATATATTTGAAATCATGGCCAAGAATCATCAGCAAGTTCAAACCAAGCCACAAGGTGATTTTAGCAAATATTATATAATAATCTACGTGATTTGATCAATTCGATTCTCAATTCTTGTTTTTGTTCTCGATCTTTGTAAGAAACAGGTGTGCACATACCAATTTACATTGAGCATGATCCAACCACACTTATCACCTCAAACCGGAAACCAAACCATTGGCCATCGATCATCCTATGCGTTATCTTTGTCATCACAGGTCAATCCATAGCCAAACTCCTCGAAAACTTTCACTACTACCACATCGAAAACCGCCAAAATGAAGGTGTTTGGACTCGATCTCTCCTCCAAACCGTTGGATTCCCCCTCCTTCTCATCCCTTTCTTCATCTTCAAGAAACACAAACAACAACAACAACCTCTGATCACTGCAGATGGATCCTCAACAAAATTCATTATCTCTTTGTCCGGTTGCATCGGATCTCTCTTATATGGTCAAAGAAGATTATTCAGCAAGTCAAAGCTCACTCTTATCTACACAACGCAACTCTTCTCCACACTGATTTTCGCATTCTTCATCAACAAAATAAATTTCAATCGATGGATCGCCATCTCATTCATCTTCGCAATCGCCACCTGAGCTCTCTCATTCAACGGCGACTCGGAGGAGAATTACGCAAAAGGCGCATCGGCGGCTCTATTATCCGGCCTTTACTTCTCTGTCCTCCTCTGTATTATCCAAAGCGTCTTCAAACGCAACAAATCGACCATTATAAAACCAAGCTTTGCCTCTGATATGATCCTGGATAGGCAGCTTGAACCGGAGCTAGGAGCTTTGCTTGAACCAATTGGAAAGCTCGAGGAAAGATCTCGATCGGTTGCTAACCGATCAACATTTCACTTGAAGATAGGCGCTAAGGCCAAGAAATTCACTTTGGTCTTAGGGAAGTTGTACCATCCGGGGTACTTGGGTTAGGACGTAGAAGTTGAATCAAACCTCACCGGTTTTTGATATCAGGTCCAAGTAGATCGACCATTGGCTCAACTGAAGTATTGTGCTCTTTTCCTTCGTTTCGGTTTTGTCCCAATGGATTTTCCGAAGCAAGGGTTTTAACGAGACAATATTTCACTTCACAATAAATCCAATGTGTTGATCTAAGCCCAAGAGAAGTCCAAGATGTTATCTATCAAGTCCAGCCCATTTTGAGCATGTTGCAAGTCCAAGAAGAGCCCAAAATCGTCACCTCATTTCCTTGCCAACTAAAGTGACGAAAATGAAGATCTTGGAGTCAAAGTTCATCACTTCCTATGTGTTTTGCATGCAATTTTCATTTATTAGTCAAATCATTAATTATGTTTTTATTTCCAAGAGAGTGTGCATGTACACTTCTCTTTTACTATATAAGTGGCTTGCCACTTCTCATTATCAATTCATCTAGCTTTTGAAAATCAATCATCTCTTTTCTTTCTAGATCAAATCTCGATTGTGAGTCATATCAATCAAAAACCTTTGTCTATTTTTGGTGAGTCATATCCGAAAGTAGCAAAGTGGAATATCAAGGGCTTTTCCGCACCCCTTGTGAGACCATTCGATCCACATCCCTTGAAGCAATCCTTGCTTGCAAGGCTTATCAAGCGTTACCCAAACCGTGAAGTGAGAGTCCTTGGGAGGATCGTGTCAGCCTCCATTTTTGAAGTCTTAATCTTCTCTTCCCTACGATCATCTCCCTCGTGGGTTTGTTAGTGATTACTTTACAAATAAGCTTTCAAAAACTACTAGGTCGATACCCGCGCGTACGCATAAGTTTAACTTCTCTTATATTTACTCTTTTTTTTTATCAGAACTCTTATATTTACTTTAATATCAAATTTGACGTATTTCTCTCTTAATAATAATGATTACTTTACAAAACTAAAATATGATATGAGAACGTAAATGATACATTGCATTGTCTTTGTTTTCTTTCTTGGTATTTATTCCTTCGTTTTGGCATCATATGTCTTGTGTGTAGATTCGTGTACATATAGTGATCACTATACAAACAACTATCACACCTTTATATCATCAGATGTTACCATCTGTTTCTTCTTCTTCTTCTTCTTGCTTATTCTCTTACAGGTTCACACTCGTTCTTTTTCTTCTTTGGTTCCTTGGCCTTCTTCTCCAACTTGTTGCGCTATGAATATTGTTCTCATGGTCATCAATGAGACATCGTAGTGTCTTTCTCATGGTTGCCAATGACATCTAAGGCAGTTTGACAATACATACATTCAGAAAATTACAAATCCCCATCCAGCCATTTAAACCAGCCATCAGTGACTACACCGAGTCGGTGTCCGTTCTAATTTCCAAAACATTGATTTGGAGGCATGTGAAGACTGCATCCAAAGACGTGCCTACTTAATAAAAAAATGAAGCTTTTGCTCAGGGCATCATAGCAAAAATTAAGAGAATATTGAAAAATGTTTTTAATTGTATTTAATGTATTTCATTAGATAAATGCCTAGTAAAAAACCCAAAATTAATACTATTTATTATAAAAACGTTTAGTTATTAGTATTTTTTGTATTTATTTTCACATGTGTCAAAATTGAACTTCAAGTCTTAGTTTGTGCTAACTTATTATTTGTTAGTCCATTTATCTCATTTATTCGTGTTTATATTTTACAATTTTAAATAAATACTAATTTGTAAAAAAAAGTTTCGCTTGTGACACTAAAAACTCTAGGCATGACTAAGATTGCATGTTATATTTTTCTTTTGTTTTGTCATTTTTGAATTGATTTTACTTCAAGAGTTTTCTCCAATTTTATTCCTCTTCCCAATTTTGTAACGCCGAACCAAATTATAGGAATTTGGTACGTGTGTCGATCGACACTGCGCTATCGGGATAGATTCGGTTTGATTTGACTGTCCGGTTTTGTTGCGGTTTAGGGTTGGAAACCCTAGGGTTGAGTATTTAAACTCTCTTTGGCCGTGCAGCCTCGTTTTCAGTGGAGGAAAACATGAGAAAGAGAGAGAAGGAATTGAGAGTGTTCCTGAGGGTGATTTGTGCGTTGAGATTGAGAGGAAGGAGATGACAGAGCTGAATTTTCGGTGGAGAGGAGAAACGGACAATCAAAACAGATCCGACAGATGTCAATCGTTGTAGGTAGGTTCTCATATCTCTTATCTAACTATAGGAAAAAGTGGATTGTCGTTCCGATCTGTATCTTATGAGTTAAGGTTATTTTCCCGTGAGTGATATGTGCAGTTTCGTGTTTCAATCATTCAACTTGGAATGCATTTTCCCGGCGATTCAGAAGGAGTCAGGAGAGGATCTATATATCGTTAGAAAGACCTATCTGTCTAGTTTTTCGATTCGGTTTCCGATCTGGATTTTGAGGTAATTTTCGTTCTTTGTGTTCATTCGAAGTCAGCGTGTTGGCTCTGTTATTCTAGAAATATAATTTGGGTTAGGGAAAATCTCTAGGTGTGAGTTCTAGGTGATAGAGAAGGAGAATCAGTAGCTTCTAGGCTTGAGAGAGGCTATGTGTTCGTGTTATTCCTTCGTTTCCTTTCCCGTTTGCCAAGGTGAGTGCGCGACCATAGGCTTATCTAAGCCGGTAAAGTGGAAAGGATGTGTGTTTGTGTGAATTGTGACAAGAATTGATGAATGGATGTGTTGTGGTTGTTGTTTGTGCGTTTTGTTGTGTTTTTGGTGCAGGTGGTCGATGGTCGAGTCATGCGAGGATCGACTCGATTATGTCGATGGTGACGCCAGTGTCGATCGACACCAGTTTATAAAAACGTGAATTTCGTTTGAGATGTTGTTGTTTCTATGTTTTGATTGTGTTAAATGCTCGTATGTGTTGTCGTTGCATTTTATTTGGTTTTGGATATACATAGCCTATAGACGGGATGACCATCTCACTAAGTATTTATGATAATACTTACGCAACTCTTTGTTCCATGTGTTGCAGGTGAAATGAAGGTGTGATCGCGGAATCATGGCATAGGAAGAGATTAAGGTGTTTATGAGTTTGCATTTAAGTAGAAACTGGTGTTCAGGTTGCTAGAAATGCTTAAGTTGTGTTATTAGAATTTATGGAATTGAGATTGATTTGGAATTGGTTGTTGAATTACCATTTTGAAATTGAGTTATTGGTTTTTCCGCTTATTATTGTTGGTTTGAATTAACCGTTGAGAATTTAGTATTTATGGGAATACTAAATTCGGGTTAATTATTTAATTATTTAATTAAAAAAAAACTTTTGTTGTTTTAAACTTCCTTGACCTACCCTCCAGATTCTTATTACTATGTCAATATTTTTTTTCATAAAGTATGGAACGTGAGACATTTGGTGACCATGCTTTAAATTTTAAAATGTGTTATTGCTTCCTGGTGATGGGACTATTAATAAAACTTAACTCAACACCAAAAAAGTATTTTCGTTTGCGGAAAAAGAATAGTATCTTGAAAATGATTTCTTGAAGCATCATATTTAATTTTATCTTGCTGCACAATACTTATATAAGTTTAACTTGAATCCAAATATAATTTATCTGGAATCCAAATATAATTTTATCTTGAAGCGCAATACTAAGTTTCGATTATAATCTTTTTATAAATACTAAATTATAATTATGTTTGCTTATGACATATATTTTGAAGAAATGTTATGAATTGCAGAGTTTTGTTTCCAAAGCAAAACAATGCATAAAGTTTTGTTTTAAACATTAATTGGTTTCATAATTTTTTGTTTTAAAAGAAATTTATGGGATGCCACATATCATTCATGGTTAATTCAACTTTCATATAAGTATATGATTTGATCATTGACTTTTTACAATGCTTCTGGACTCATTTTCATTTCCTTTGTTTCCAACATAATTAACAAGTAATTCTGACATAATAAATGAACAAGGTGTGGTTCAGAAAAAAAAAAAATGAACAAGTAATTCTTAAACTTTTCTCTAATCACTTAAAAGTTAACTGTTTATATTTATTTTCAAACCTTGCCAAGCATTGAAAAATGTATCTATAACATGCATGCACATTCAGTGGTAAAAAATGCATGCACATAATTGTTGGGGGGAAAAACTTAGAAGTTTCATTCAGTACTAGTTGAATTGGTTTATTGTGAATAGTGGATAACATGTCTCTTCGACAGAAATGGTAAATTTGGCGGAAATATGCAATTTACCGACATCAGTTCAATTTAAAGTCTCTTTTTTCCTTTGTAAACAAAAACCAAAACTCTATACCGTACGTAAAAGAAGATAATATCTAACATGTTACTTGACAAGAGAGTTTCCATATTGAAAAGTAAATTGTCCAAGGTTTTTTTTATCATTCTTCTTTTTTATCATTTTTTTTTTGTTGGTCACAAAATTCATCTTGTTAACAGTCAATCCAAGCATATGTTAACCAACCTTACAAACAAGAATGGTAAGACAAGAGGTGAATTAAGTAAAATGAAGAGACGAAGATATATGATTAAACGGGTGGTGGTACCAGGTTTGGCATCTTCTATCCAGGCCTGAATTAGGATCCAACCGACCCGATTACCCATCTGGAAGCATCGAGGTGGGCCTAAGACAACTATGAAAGCCCATTATAAAGATTAAAGGCCGAATATATTCCAGATTCGCCGACCTCGTAATACTTGGAGAGGAGGTCGAGAATATATGAGAATATTGTGTAAATCTTCTTAGTTATGATACTTTCCATTCATTTCTAGGGTTTACTTTAGAAATATCATTTGGTATAAAAATGTAATTGATCTCACCCAAAAGGGGATCTGAAACTCTCTAAGGAGCAATATAATTCATTGGAAACATCTTTCATTTCTTAAGCTTTTCATATTTTTTTGCCCTCAAATCTTAAACCCCACTTGTTTAGAGAGATCGAGTTCGTATACACGAACCCGGTACTTTCAATTGGCGCCCACCGTGGGGCCTCTAGATTTATTGGGCGTGCAAGTAAAAATTGTTTACAAGACAATCCTCAAGATGATGACAGGCGTAGAAGAGTAAGAGAACACTACCACAAACATTGTGAATATTGCGGATCGAAACGACAATAATCCCGAGAACTGTGAGGGCAGAAATGGAGCGGCCAACCTCAACAAAGAGGAGAACGCAAAAAATCAGGGAGAGATAACTCTGCCACCTGAAGAGGAGCCAGCCGCCGTGGACGACATCCCCACAATGCTGAAACACCTGATGGAGGAGTACGACAAACAAGTCACCGAAAATCAGGAAATAAGAGATAAGATCACTCTTTTAGTAAACCGATCTGAAAAGTAAGCTCAAATTACCGGACCAAGAGTTAATTCTGTGACGGCTGCGAGGCCAGATCGACTGGAGCAAAAATATCTTCCCAGACACGCTGACCCCGCTACACTTCCCCATCAGGAATGAGTCTACCATCTTCGTAACCCCAAGAGCTACAGACGCAAGAGACACTGAAATGGCCTCCATGGAAGAGATAAAATGCACCATGAAGTTAAGAATGCACCGCGTGGCCAGCTCGGCCCTCTAGCTCGACTGGATGCTAGAGGAAACTACAGAGATCCCGTTCACGGCCTGAATTGCGGGCACCTTGGTGAAACATCTCATAAAATAAAAATTGTCCCCGATGACGGAACAGTCCACCTAACTCAGCACCTCATGGCGTTCACCATCGCGATGAGAAGAGCATATTTCCCTCCCAGCTCTTCGTAGAGAACTTGAAGGATGATACATTAGCATGGTTCTCTCAACTGGAGAGAAATTCCATCGACAATTTTCATTAGCTGTCGACGACGTTTTTAAAACATTACTCAATGCACATCGAGAAGCAAGCTTCAACTGCGAGCATGTGGTCGCTAGCACAAAATCCGGGAGAATCACTTCGGTCACTCATGCGGCGTTTCAAAACGACTTTATCCAAGATGATCGTGGCAGACAAATCAGCCATGGAGGCTCTTCAAAAGGCCATCCTCATGAAAACACCGTTTTTGTGAGAATTAACGGTAAATCAACTTAATACCTTTGAAGATGACATGCACAAGGCATCCCGCTTTATCGAGTTGGAAGAGGATGAAGCAGCTAGATACGAATTACAAATTACGCAACCCGATCTATCGGAGAGTACCACTAGCTGAGGACGTGCAAAGCAGAACTTTCAGATTGTTGAAGAAGAAAATAAACAGGAACCTAGATTTGAGGAAAAGCCTACCCTAGGAGGCGACAGGGGCGATCCGAGGAGTTGGTGTGAGTACCACCAGAAGTATGGTCATACCACGACCTAATATCGCCACCTTCAGAACATAGTGCTGATAGAACACAAGGCCGGGAAATTCTCTGCGGTTGGACATCATAAAAATGCTGTTATAAAACGAGCAAAGAAATAAGAGGAGGCAAAATGCCATAAACCTCCCCAAGGAGGTTTAAATCCGCCAAAACAAAACCGAGACGATCTCCACGGAAACAAAAATAGCTCAACACCCTTCAAGCGCATCAACATAATTATGGGTGGCTTAGAAGAATGTAACGACTCGGTGAGGTTGATTCATCAATACTGGCACTTGGGTGGCACGACACAACACTGGCTGATTGCATTGGATGAGAAATTAACTTTAACGTTTGAGGAGCTTGATACCAAAGACCTAGATTAGCCTCACAACGATATGCTGGTAATATAGCTCATTATTAACGATTGTGAAATCAAAAGGCACCTGATCGACACCGGTAGCTTGGTTGTTTTAATGTATAAGACAACGCTGAAAAAGCTGGGGGTAGACAAAGATGATGTCAAGTACTGCAACCGACCCTTGATGGGGTTCGTGAACAATACAATGACGACTATCGGGACAATCAAACTCCCAGTTTACATCGCAGGAACTATCGAGCGGACAAATTCGTGGTCATCGATACTCCCTCGGAATATAATACCATCCTTGGAACTCTTTGGTTATACGCCATGAAAGCTGTAGCATCCACATATCACTAGTGTGTAAAGTTTTCCACCGCGGCTAGAAGCTACACCATTAAAGGAAGTCAAAAGCAAGCTCGGCATTGCTTTGCTGACAAAAAAAAATACATAAACCAAGCCGAAATCGCTCTTTATAATACCAAGGAGGATGACCTCCTAGCTCTGTAGGAAAAAAAGGCAAAGAAGATCGCCAAGGAGTTCCTCGAAGAGATCACTTACACGAAAGTCGTACCCGAGCCCTAGTAACTCAAGAACTTACACGAAAGTTGCACCCATCGCAAAATGTTTTTCTTCTTAAAAAAAATCACTCATGTATGAACTAAGAGTGACTTGATTCTCTTCGTCAAGGGATACGTAGGCAGCTTGTTACCAAAGCACAGTCACAAAATCCATCTAATAAATTCTTCTTCGGAAGAAAATTTTGTTTACCCAATCCCAAAAGCGTATTCGGATATATTTACCAAGATCGGTACAACCAGTTCGTTCATCTCTACAATTTTAAACGTAACAATTTCTCACATCGTTATCATGGCCAGGTATCCGATATTCTACATACTTCCCGTAAAGTACACTGCGGGTTTCCCCTCAGTTTAAAAATCAAAGCCGAACCAGTTTCGCATCAAGTCTAAGCCCACATAGGTAAACAACGCCGATCCTTCATCGCATACCTACGTACTAACTCAAACCAGGCAATCATAATGCCCCAATAATCGGTATATGTCTTAAACAACCTAAGCAAAAATATACACATACCTAAAAGGAAAATTCCTAAATCCCCAAAAACTCTGACGTAAGTGACTATATTATCACAACAAGGAATCTCTAAACCTAGCATTTCTTTACCAAAATGTACAAGAACTTTCTGCTAAGCAAGGTAATATGAGTTAAACATAAAAAAACCCTCAAAAGGGGTAATGTTTACAAAACCAAAATAAAACCCCTTAAAAGGGGGGCCATGTTCAAAACATTAATTTAAAGGCCACAAGCGACCTCGGCCTGATACTTAGGCTCGTTAGCACATAACTGCTCTAGCGTATTGGCATGAATTTTATACTCTGCGGTAGCCATTCCAGTTAAACATTGCACAACACCCCAGCGAAGCAAAGCTGCAAAATGGCCTGCTCGGCCGCATCACGAGATGCAGATGCAAACGGATCGCCTCTAGCCAAGCAGCTTATCTTGCTCTCAATCCCGAATTGGAACTCTACACGTCATTCTGAAGATGCCTTGCGTCCTCACGCTCCTTACGCAAAAAGTCCCCTTCCGACTTTGACCTTTTCAGTACAACCTCCAACTCGGTCTCGTTCTTCTTCGCATCTTCTTCTATTTGGGACCTCTCCTCCTTTAAGGCATCAACCCGATTATAGTACCTCGCCAACTCGTTGCCTCTAACGATCGGCCTCAACTAAGGCTTATTGATCAAAGGACACCGAGCATGAGGGCGCACTTCCCTTTTGCTTCTCAAAATAGCCGCCTCATACTTGCTTACCAAATGGTTAACCAAAATGATGAGCTGCAGTCCAAAGTGACATAAAGTCTTACACACCAGAAGAAAACTGAGAACGGAGAAATATGAAAGACGAAACAAACCTTTATCATATCCCAAGCGATATTAGAATACTTATTAGGATAAACCATGTTATCAATAAGAGATAGACGGACGTTGGGAACTCCAATGTTCCTGATGAGCACAGTTTGGTGCGTTGGTAAACCTAGCATCAGAGGGGTGTGAAGAGTGCGATGATGAAAAGAAAAGATGCAGTCGTAAATGGAAGGAATCTGCAGCGGCGGGAAAGAATCTACTTTCTTCCTTGATATATGTGTTGGGAATGTCTTGAAATCACACTTGTATTCACTCTAGAGATAGTTGTACTGTCGAGATTAGACATTCATATGATACTAGGTGGTCATAACGTTTTGCTAGAAACCAATGATGATCTATGAGTTATGAACTCATTGCTAGTATTATATGATCCTACAGGGTCACACACCTAAGCAAATTGGATTCACTTTATGTGGGAATGATCATTAATGTAATGATCATTGATGCACATTATTTTCATGTTTTAAAAGGTGTGTCGATCGACACGTGCTACTGACCGAAATAAAGATTTCGGTTTAATGACTTAATTGATTCTGAATCGGTTCAAGATCAATTAGGTTTTCTCCAGAGCCTATATAAGGAGTTATAAAGGCACGACCTGGAGATAAGTGTTTTAGAAGAAAAACTTTCTGGCAGCCACTTTAAAACGCAGAAACTCCCGAGAGATCCGATCTACCGGCACTAGCATCCCGGCGGATTCCAGTTTGTGTGCGTGTGGACTAACAGTAGAGGCACTGCGATTGAAGTGCTCGAAATCTCGAATCCCTGATCATAACTCTGCTGCATAACTCCAGGTATATTCGAGATCCCTTCTATCAGATTTATTGTTTACAAACCCTAGATCCTAGGAAAGGGAACCATGACTAGGTTGATTAATAGAGATTAATCCAGTAAAACCTGAGAAAATTCCTACAATATGGGCCTGACCGGACAGCACGTCAGAGGATCGCTTCGAAGCTCGAGTTCGATTAGCGCCGACTTCTAAAACCGACCTCGAAGCCGAGGTAGAATTCCTTTGCTTCACAGCGAGAGTAGAGGCGGTGGGTAAATTCTCGACTGAATAGCCAAGGCAAATACTGGAACCTTTGATCGAACGAGCGGAGCAGAAGTTGGAATAACCTAGTTGAACTGTCGGAGTTGCATTGAGAGAATCTTCCGGTTGAATAACTAAGAAGGGAGTATTGTTTACTACCATCAAAGAATTGACATCGGAAGGAGGGTCAAAATCGCCCCAAAATTTTATCAATGGCCGCATCAAATGTAGGAACTCTTCGGCGATCACCGACCTAGATATGTCTGACCCTCCTCACAGCATAATTGGCATTGGCTTGACTAAAAACTCATTTTGCCTCTCTATACTTATCCTTGGGAATAAGAATTCCCTTACCCTTTGGATCGATCGTGTCTTCGGCCTCTTCATCAGAATTCTTTGTCAGCTTTCTTTGATGAAGTCGCTTCATTACCTTGGGGATTTGTAGAAGGCACCTCTTGAAGATCGAAAGCCACCGATCGAGTATTACGTTGACGACGAGGAAAAGGCACTTCATCAATGGTCTCCTCAGAATCAGGGACCACGACGGGCGCAAGAGTATTCTTCTCCACCTCGACCGAGGTGCGAGTTCTTCTCTTCGGCAGAACTGACAGAGTCTTAAACTCGGGAATCTTCTCCGAAATCTTCATCTCTCCCGACCAATAATCACGATCCCAAACGTCTGCTAAAGTCAAAATAATTAAGAGGGTACCGTACGACAAGAAACACAGAAGCAGCAAAATACAAAGGCATCTGTACCAAGAACACACCGCGCTTCTTGAACCTTGTCGATAGTAAGTTGAGACTAGTCAACAAATCCTCTAACCCTCAAGGTTGTCACTTGCGTCCATACAGGAAGGAGATTGACAGCAATAGTAGCTCGAGGCAAAACTAAAAAGATGAAATCCGCAAAAAGTTAGGAATTACGACCAAGCATAAAATAAAGATTTTGTATACATACATATGCATAATGGCCATATACCCAGCTCGGGATTCCACTCAGATTGGTACGTTCTAATTTATTGCGGACCGTGGCGAGGTTGACCTTCACAGAGAAGAAGCGGTCAGACCAATGAGAAATCTTGGTTTTCAACTTAACGACCTTGCAACCTATCTTCATACTGTTGTAGTATCTTCCCGGTGTTAAAAAGACCTTGATTGAAGAAATATGTTCGTACGTCTCAAACGAAAAGTTGATGCCTTCCTCGACTCCCAGAACCATTTAGGCAACAAGGTTAGTTACCCCGGCGTAAGTCATATGGTATAAAGCAATATTCCTCCGTTCATAGTACCTTACAAATTTGTAAGGAAGAGGAAACCATAGGAAACTTTCTGTGAACATATGCTCCAAGATGCAAATGTATCCAGAAGGGCAATCCCAATGACGCTCACCATTAAGAGAAATAAGGAACTCCGAGTCTGAGGACATGGCACAAGATCGTCGCATGTCCTCAAGAGACTTGTTGGTGGCGATCGAGTTATGAACTTTGTAAGCATTAAACTGATTCCCAACGATAGCCTTATCTGGAACCCCAATCTAAACCTCGATGGCTGGTTTGTCAACATCGAGAAGGGGTCAAATGTTGGTTTCACGAGGAGTCAAGAAATCTTCATGGATCGGAGATGTTGAAGTCTCCCCGAGAGTTCTCCAATTCGATGAGGATCCACTAAGATCGTGGACGATTCTCGATGGTACGGAAGGACCCACTGGGTCGTGTCAGTGTTGATTAGACCCTCGGAAGGATTCGAGGAAGAACCATTGGAAGAAAACATTATGGAAGTGTGCGATTTCTAGATGCAATAAGAAATTATGCAGAGAAAAAGAAGCAGATCTAAAAGAGAGAGAGAGAGAGAGAGAGAGAGAGAGAGGAGATTACTTTTTTCTTCACTTTTGGCTGAAGACTAAAAAGGAATTATAAAGGTTTAGTAATATTTATATCCAAAACGCATATTGAGAGTAATGATTAAAACCGTCGACAGATGCGAGAGAACCGAAGCATCTTTTCGACGTCCTTTCAAAATAAACGATCAGATGTGTGCCACGTGGAGCAATCGAACAGACGTGTTAATTAATTCCTAAGTCAAATCAGCTTACTCAACACGCTTTGTCCGACCTCCGAAATCATGATCGAAGACCGAACTCAGGGGAAGTTAATGAGGGTACTGGGGTTGGCACCTTTTACCCAAACCCGACATAGGTTCCAACAACCCGATTACCCATCTGGAAGCAGCGAGGTGGGCCTAAGATAAATACGGAAGCCCATTATAAATATTAGAGGCCGAATATATTTTAGATTCGCCGACCTCGTAATATTTGGAGAAAAAGTTGAGAATATATGAGAATATTGTGTAAATTTTCTTAATTAGAATATTTTCCATTCATTTCTAGGGTTTACTATAGAAATGAAATTTGGTATAAATATGTGATTGATCTCACCCAAAAGAGGATCTGAAACTCTCTAAGGAGCAATATAATTCATTGGAAACGTCTTTCATTTCTTAAGCTTTTCATATTGTTTTGCCCTCAAATCTTAAACCCCACTTTTTTGAGATAAATCGAGTTCGTATATACGAATCCGGTACTTTCGACGGGCTTTGACTTTTTAATCGGTTATGGGTTTAATACGGTTTTTTGCTTATGTTGGTTTTTAACTAAAGATGGCTATTGTAAACAATAAGCACTTTTGCTTCCTTTAAATTTATGCAAGAAGATTTTCAACCAAAAAAAAAAAAGTTATATGATTTAAAACAAGGAAATTGGGTTTAATAACCACGAAAAAAACAATAACTAAAAAAGTAACAAATTAACCTAGATCTAATTATTCAAAGTTTACCACATATGGAAAGTTTTGTTACTTTATTAATTATAATTTTTTTTTTTTTGTGTTATTTGGCAAATTAACCATTTAAAACACCATTAGGGTAAACTGGATATTAGTTGAAAATAATAAAATCGATATTAACTGCAAGACGATAACACATGGCGTGAGTTAGACACACTACAGTAGTTTCCGGAGTTGCTTTTCCGTTTAAGCGGATTATATGTTCCAATTTTTTCAGATCCTTTTGCTTTTCTCTCTCTGAATTTTATTGTCTTATGCCGCTATATGCAGTGCCGGCTCAGTGGGGAGGGCATGGGGTACGATGCTCCTAGGCTCCATCTCATGTTCTAACAATTAAGGAGCCCCAAAAAAAAGAAAATTATATACAATAGCAAAAAAATTAAAATTAAAATTGAAAATGGGCTAAATTGAAAAGGGCCAAAAAAATTTTTATAATGTATATAATTTTTTTTCATTTTATAAAAGAAATTAGTAAAATAAATAAATAGTAAAAATATCATCAAAATATATTTTAGAGGCCCAAAAAAAAACAATTGCCCTAGGACCCATAAAAATACTCAGCCGGCACTAGCTATATGTAGGATGTTTTTCATTTTCATCGTTCTTTCTCGATTCTCTATGTTCGAAGAGAATAAATCTTTACTTTCTAGATGGGCTAGGATAGAAATTAGGCAAAGTCTCTCTTTCGAGTTTTGAATCGAGTTAATTGATTAAGTTTGGGTAATTTGAGCAGAATCAGTAGAGCTGGGATTTTCTCTATAGGAAAATGTCTCGGTGAAGGCTTTGTTCTAAGTTACTGTGAGTCCTGAATCTGGATCGACTCGGATCACACCAAAATGTAAAATAATCGAAGACAAAAATATGATCGAATTACTCGTTGCGAGATAAAAATATGACATAAAAATGGCTAAGTAAAAAAGAACAAGTTTATTGCGTAGTGTATGCTAGAGAGTTCAGAATGTCCTCTTTTCTCTAGACTCGTTGTGTTTATATCCCCGTTACAATTTGCGAGAATCTCGTTATACATTAACCATCTTCTTTAATTCTCATCACTCTCTTTGACTTAGGCGTTACAAGGTTCAAATTTGAGACTTTCCCCGAACTCGCATCTCGTGGACCTCGCATCTCGTGGACCTCGCATCTCGTGGACCTCGCTACACACTCAGCAGTAAAGCCCATTCTAGCTCACAAGATTTTAGGCCCATCTCCACGATTTTATTGACAAAACCGTGTTATATCCGATTTAATGCAATTTGAGCAAATTCCACGATCGCGTCTTGAATTTCCAGTAAGCCGCATTGCGAGTTCCCGGGTAGGATTTCATTCGTGCGAGATCCGATGCCAACAGTTTGCCCCCCAAATCTTTCAAGCGGATACTTTCTGTAATCGGAGCTTGAAGGACTTAAGTTTAACTTTCTTACTAGGAGCCCAACTTGCGGCCCATTTAGAAAATTAGATATTGTTGAATCTCAGACATGGAAACTAGCGGGATGTGAGATAAATTTTTATAACCATTCCTTTAACCCTGAGGATTTCGACTTGCGTCAAGAATTTTCTTTTCAGGAAAACTTGATATCTTAGACGATTCCACCCCGTGGTGCGAGGTCTCTGAAAATATTTTTAATTCCATAATTGAAACTCGTATTTAAGCTGTATTTCCTTATTTTGAATTAAAAAAAATCTAATGGGTTGCGGTTTTCAAAAGGGTGCATTTACCAAGGATGTATAAATGAAAGCAAGGAAGAATCACATCCCATTACTTCCTCTAACCGAGCCATCCTTTGCCCCAAGGTAAAAAAAAATATTCTCTTTTCTTTCATTTGGTCGCGACTCTCTTCCTCTTGTTTCATACAAATTTTTTTTTTTTGCTTCCTTCCTTTCTTTTTTTTTTATTCTTCTTCAAGGGTTTTATGATAATATTGTGTTCTTGATCCAATTTGATGGCTCGTTTCTTCAATTTCGTGTTTGTTACATGCTTCTCATAGATCTAGTATTAATTTTGGCTTGATTTTCTTAGGTGTTTTTGAATGTTCTTGAATGTTCTTAGCATTCTTAGTGTTCTTTGGGTAATTGGATCTTAAATCCATGGGTTTCTTCTCCATTTCCATGTTTATGACTCCTTGATTTGATTTTAAAAAATCAATTTCGGATCTACACAACATTTCTCTTTCGGTCTTGATTGACGTTCCTCATCGTTCTTGAACTCTTTTTTTTTTTTTAATTTGGAACAAAATCACAAAAACTTTTCTTTGATCTTGGTGGTTTGGATTTCGAGGTTGTTTCTTGTTGTGTACTTTCTTGACTCGATATCTCGATCCGTCGGGATTATTCTCGTCCTTTCTTCCCTATTGTCGCAACTCGACAATCTCGCAACTCGCAACTCGTTTTCCGGGATGGCGTGTTCTGCCTTAGAGCTTTTTGGTCCTCATCCATCTAACCGAATGAAAGACGAAGATTTAGTTTTTCTTCGCGCCAAATGCGGTATACGGAGCGAGATCGAGTTAGTTCTTCCCACAACTGGCGAATCTCCAGAGTTAATTAGGTCCGGGTTTTGTTGCGGATACGAAATTTATTTTACGGAATGTGGACTTTGTTTTCTGATTCCCGAGATCCTCACTCACGTAGCCCATAAAATTGGGGTTGCTCTTCCTCAATTATGTCCCAACTTCTTCCGAGAAGTCATTGGGTTGCAAACTCTAGCCAAGGAACATGGGTTGCCACTTGATATTCCGACCTTGGCCTGTATATGCATGATTAACTCAAGTTTCGGGCGCAAGGGGAACTTCTTTATAGCCATCAAGGAAGAACGTCGCGTCATAACCGATCGTCCTCCCAAGGACGAGAGATGGAGCAAGCGTTTCTTCTTCTTTTCCGTTAACGAGTTTTCATTCAGAAAACTAACTTCTTAGTTAATACGAGCTGGTCCTCTAAGATTGGTACAACTATGAACATGATTTTTTGAACCGTATATATTGGCTTGAGTTTTTTTTTATGCGACTTTTACGTTGCTCGCATTGCGTCGTGAGTACTAACTTTTTCCTTTTCGGATCTCGCACGAAGGAAATCCGACCCAGGAACTCGCAATACAGCTTACCAGAAATTCAAGACGCGATCGTGGAACTTGTTCAAATTGCATTAACTCGGATATAGCACGGTTTGGTCAATAAAACTGTGGAGATGGGCCTAAAATCTTGTGAGCTAGAATGGGCTTTACTGGTGAGTGAGTAGCAAGGTCCACGAGATGCGAGTTCGGGGAAAGTCTCAAATTTGAACCTTGTAACGCCTAAGTCAAAGAGAGTGATGAGAATTAAAGAAGATGGTTAATGTATAGTGAGATTCTCGCAAATTGTAACAGGGATATAAACACAACGAGTCTAGAGAAAAGAGGACATTCTGAACTCTCTAGCAAACACTACGCAATAAACTTGTTCTTTTTAACTTAGCCATTTTTACGTTATATTTTTATCTCGCAACTAGCATTTCGATCATATTTTTGTCTTCGAAAATTTTACATTTTTGTGTGATCCGAGTCGATCCAGATTCAGGACTCACATTTGGCGCCGACTATGGGGACGAAAAGCTTTTGTATTTCTAAAGCTCGAAGTCGATATGCTTCGTAACCTCAACCAGATCGGTGGATCTAAAAATGAAAATTCAAAAGGATTTCTTTTGTTGGAGATTCGTTTTCAATGAAAACAGATTTGTGGTGATGACGATGAAATAGAATTTCTTATATTTGACAAACACTACAAGAAAACTGTATTTTAGCGTCGAAATTTAGCGTCGAATCTATTCCGACGCTATCTTAGCGTCGATTTTGCGTCGTAATAGCGTCCACAACACAATTCGACGCTAAATCGACGCTAATTAGGAACAAAATATTTCGAAGCTAAATCGACGCTATATCGCTTTGATTTAGCATCGATTTACCATCGGAAATCTAAGTTCGACGCTAAATCGTTGCAAATTTAGCGTCGAACGCATAGCGTCGAACAAAGCGTCGAATATTGCGTCAAATTTGATAGGTAGATGACACATTTAACACGGGTTCACCTACTTATTTAGCGTCGTTTAGAAACGACACAAAAACGATGTGAATTCGATTCAAAATCGACGCAAAGGAATTCAATGCTAATTCGATGAAAAATCGATGCTAAAATCTCATATATATACCCACCCACCACCACCGTAAGGAATCAGTTCAGTATTTCAAAAGAAAAAACTAAATTTCAATTCCGAAAAATAAAAAAAAACTTTTCTCCCTAATTTTTTTTTTAAATGGGCGATATATACGAACTAAGACGCTGGATGTATCGACGTAAAGATGACAATGGAGGCCTTTTAGAAGAGTTCCTCAACGGCCTTGAAATTTTCATGGCTAAAGCGAGTATTGTGCCAACAATTCAACGGACCGGAGTGATGGTGTGCCCGTGTCGGAAGTGCAAAAATTTGCAGCCACAGAAAATTGATACAGTTGGTACGCATTTATTTAATAGAGGGTTTACACCTGAGTATTATGTTTGGTTTTATCATGGAGAGGGATATGAAGATGAAACTTCGGGTAGTACTAGTTACCAACCTATGGATCAGGGTCAGGGTAATTCGAATGAACAATATGATGGGCATCAGTTTGTTATAGAAAATGATGATCATGATGTCGGGTTAGAGCATAATAGGTTTGAAGAAATGGTAACCGATGCATTTCCTGGAGTTATGTCTACTTCTGATGATACTGAGGAACCCAATTTAGATGCAAAATAATTTTATGATATGCTTAATTCTACAAAACAACCAATCTATGAAGGTTGTAGGGAAGGTCTGTCTAAATTATCATTGGCATCTAGGATGATGACAATAAAGTCTTATCATAATCAATCTGAGAGTTGCATGGATGATTGGGCATCTCTTCTAAAAGAATATTTGCCAGAGGGTAATCAAGCTGCTGAGTCATATTAGGATTGCCCTCGCAGATGATAGATGTTTGCATTGACAACTGCATGATATTTTGGAAAGATGATGAACATCTGCAGGAATGTCGATTTTGCCACAAACCAAGATTTAAGCCCCAAGGACATGGTAGAAAAGTGTCGTACTAGAGAATGTGGTACCTGCCCACAACAGATAGGCTACAAAGGTTATACCATTCAGAACGCACAGCTGCATAAATGAGGTGGCATGCGGAACATTCAACTACTGAAGGAGAAGTTCATCATCCTTCTGATGCAAAAGCTTGGAAACACTTCAAATCGTTACACTCTAATTTTGCTACAGAGAAGCGCAATGTTTATCTTGGCCTATGTACAGATGGTTTTAGTCCGTTCGGTATGTCTGGCAGGCAATATTCTTTGTGGCTGGTTATATTGACACCTTATAACCTTCCGCTTGATATGTGCATTCAAAGGGAATTTCTGTTTTTGAGTATTTTAATCCCTGGCCCGAAGCATCCAAGAGATCTATTGATGTGTTTTTACAGCCGTTGATTCATGAGTTGAACATGTTGTGGTCTCATGGGGTTTGCATTGACAATAGCATGATATTTTGGAAAGATGATGAACATCTGCAGGAATGTCGATTTTGCCACAAACCAAGATTTAAGCCCCAAGGACATGGTAGAAAAGTGTCGTACTAGAGAATGTGGTACCTGCCCACAACAGATAGGCTACAAAGGTTATACCATTCAGAACGCACAGCTGCATCAATGAGGTGGCATGCGGAACATTCAACTATTGAAGGAGAAGTTCATCATCCTTCTGATGCAAAAGCTTGGAAACACTTCAAATCGGTACACTCTAATTTTGCTACAGAGAAACGAAATGTTTATCTTGGCCTATGTACAAATGGTTTTAGTCCGTTCGGTATGTCTGGCAGGCAATATTCTTTGTGGCTGGTTATATTGACACCTTATAACCTTCCGCCTGATATGTGCATTCAGAGGGAATTTCTGTTTTTGAGTATTTTAATCCCTGGCCCGAAGCATCCAAGAAGATCTATTGATGTGTTTTTACAGCCGTTGATTCATGAGTTGAACATGTTGTGGTCTCATGGGGTTCGTACTTTTGATTACTCTAGGAAGAAGAATTTTACCATGCGAGCTGTTTTTATGTGGACGATAAGCGATTTTCCAGTCTATGGAATGTTATCTGGTTGGACAACACATGGTAGGTTATCATGTCCGTATTGCCAAAATGAAACAGATGCATTCCAACTAAAAAATGGTAGAAAATCTTGTTGGTTTGATTGTCACTGGAGGTTTCTCCCTATGAACCATCCGTACCAGGGGAACAGGAGGTTGTTCACAAAGGGCAAACGTGTACGTATCCCCCCACCTCTATATCTTTTAGGAGAATAAATTGAAGGTCAACTTGATTATTGGGGAGCTCAAGACACAGCAAAATGTGGTGGTAATTGGCTTAATATTCCGACCAATCTCCCAGATGGATACCATGAAGAACATAATTGGCATAAGAAGAGCATTTTCTGGGATCTACCGTACTGGAAGAATCATTTATTGCGCCATAATCTTGATGTCATGCACATTGAGAAAAAAAATTTCGATAACATCATGCACACCATCTTAAACGTTCCAGGCAGGTCTAAAGACAACTTGAAGTCTGGACTGGATTTGCCTCTTATATGCTCTAGAGTTGAGTTACATCTCACGGGAGATGGGAGAGCTCCAGTGCCTAGCTTTAGATTGTCAAGCGAAGGCAAACCAACATTCTTCAACTGGGTTTCCACCAAAGTTAAGTTCCCAGATGGATATGTGTCAAAACTCTCTAAGTCTGTGGAGCAAGTAAAAAAAATATCTGGTATGAAGAGTCATGATTGTCATGTGTTTATGCAGAGATTATTGTCTTTCGCCTTTGCAGAATTTTTGCCAACGAACGTGCATGAATCACTTGCAGGTATATTTTGTATGACGATATTTAAATATGTAAACAAATTATGTGTTGAAAATAACATTTGTGTTTTGGTTGATATTGGATTTTGGGTTTAGGTGTTGGAGCATTTTTTCGAGATCTGTGTGTACGAACTCTGACTCGGGATGAAATTCAACAACTAAACAATAACATCCCAATATTGCTGTGCAACTTAGAGAATATATTCCCTCCATCTTTCTTTGATGTGATGGAGCATCTTCCTGTCCATCTCCTCACAAAGCCGATTTAGGAAGGCCCGTTCAATTTCGTTGGATGTATCCTTTCAAGAGATTCATGAAACACTTAAAAGGAAAGGCCAAAAACCTAGCTAGGGTTGAGGGATCAATTGTTGCGGGTAGTTTAACCAAACAAACCTCTCATTTTAGCTCATATTACTTCCCTCCAACTGTCCAGACACGAAAAAGAGCTCCACGTAGGTACGACGATGGTGGCATCGCACAAACGTATTCAGTTTCAGATGTCCCAGATATATTTTGTGCAGTTGGTAGGCAGGCGGGAATCATAAGAGAAGAAGACTGGTCCTTGTTCGAAGACTACAATTGTGCACACACATATATTCTCTTACAATGCGACGAAGTTAGCCCATTTCTAAGGTACATATTATAATTCTCAAGTATGGATTGAGGTCAAAAGAGTTATTTTCGTACTTATATATGCTATGAAACATATATAACAAACGCATTTGTTATAACCATATTTTCTATTAGTGAATTCATTCGCCAAGTTAAAGAGACTTTCCCAAATGCATCCGCCGATGAGATTGAAAAACGTAAAGATCTACAATTTGCTAAATGGTTGAGGACTCAGGTATATAAGTTAAACACAAAATTATATATATCTAGTTTCCATAAAAACCTATATGTACACCTTTTGTATATACTACTATATTTACAATGTGTATTATGTATCTGCCAGGTTGATTATGTAGACACGTCATACCCTGTATGGTTTAGAGAGTTGATCCAAGGTCCATTGGGAAAAGTTACGTCATCTCCAATGTATTTTACACGAGGTTATGTGTTTCATACGTTCGAACGTGGCAAAAATAGAGCAACTGCGAACTATGGTGTGGTAGTTCGAGTCGGGGACACGGATTTTTATGGCATTATCCAAGACATTATTCAAGAGCAATTCCCTGGTTTGGTTAACTTAAAGTGCACCTTTTTCAAATGCGAGTGGTTTGATCTAGTTGTCGGGCGAGGGGTTCGAGTAGGAAAGTTTGGTGTCATCGATGTTAATGGATCGCGTTCTTATGCAAAGTATGATCCATTTTTCCTTGCATCACAAGCGGATCAAGTATGTTTCATTCCATATCCACATGTCAGAAAAACAGGGATTCCATGGTTATCTGTGCTTAAAATAGCACCTAGAGGAATGATAGTTGAATCAAACGACGCTCCTATGCAAAATGAAACGGTTGTGGATCTAACAACTCCAGAAGCAAATATAGACAACATCATTCTTATAGATCCGCAAAATCGAGAAGTTGAAATACTTCCGGATGCTAACGATGCAGAAAACCCCGAAGACGAGTTCGCAAACGAGAGTGGAGAAAGTACCGATGAGGATGACGACAACTCAAATGACGATTCAGAGTGAAGCATATATGGCTGTTTTTATTTCATTTGTATTTATTTTTGGAATTTGTGTGATTGTTATCGTTTTATATGATTGTTATCGTTATCTGTGATTATCGAATTCATGTGTTTATTATCGTTATATGTTGTGAACATAATATTTGTAGCCAGTAACATGTGATGAACATAAAATCGCATGACCATAGGTTCGAACTCGGGTTCACTATGCAGTAACATGTGCTGATTTGCCCATTAGGCTACGAGCAATTTCTGTTCATTTTTAACATTCACTAATATTAAAAATTAGTTTTTTTGTTAATAGTATTTTAATTATTCGAATGGAAGAACATTAGTTTTAATATTATCATATAACATTATACATATAAAAATATCACATTACACATAAAATATTACATTAATTAGAAGATAGGAAATATTACAGATAACAACATTATTATAAACTCGTACTATGGATACTAGGAAAATATTAAACATTAAAGCAACATAAAGCGTTAATTAAGTTTATTTATAACCATTAACGGGTCAGATGTTTATTCATCATCTGATTCTGGAACTGTTTCATATTCGTACCCAGTAGTTCCTTCATCTTCCTCTTTCATAGTAGATAATTTGGTTGGTTCGTATTCGGCAATCATCGAATTAGCACCAATTATCTGTTTGGAAAAGGAATTCAGTTTATTATTATCATAAATATTTAGAAAGTTATGCAAAATCTACCTTAACAATGTTCCGCTCTGTGATGTTAAGGTACTTAGAGTTCCTGTTAAAACGGCATACGGTAACATTCTGTAGAATAACCACCGCACCTATAACAGTGGCGAGTTTGTACTCATCATTTTTGAAGATGTTATGGTGCATGGTTCCCTCGATTTTTCCTGTCGGATCCTTTAAGGTTACTAGCAGATCTCCCTCCCGGTTGGGGGTCACACTGGAGAGCATAGCCACAATCTGAAAATGAGATACAATTTAGTTGTCCGATAAATTGTATCTATAAATGGATATAATATTTATCGACAACGTAAACCTTTTTCACTTTCACAAATTGTGAATGCGGGGATTGAATTTCTGTAATCTGGGTCCAGAATGGTGTGCTCATGTGGTTATAAGAACCTACATTTATAAATGATAGAGTTAGTATTTTTCATCTTCAATCATTATTGTAATGGTAAAAGCGTTAATTATATATATATACGTACCTTCACAGATTATGTAATCGATAGTAGAAGTCCATCGAGGACTACTAAAATCTTGGTCGCCCTGTAGTGGCTCATTGATGACCTCACGAATGAAATCTTGTGTTGGCCGTGTCTGAGAACTTTCACCTCGCAACACCTTCGCATCGTGTGACCTCTTGCGAAACAGTCCTCGCCGTATGAGTTGGCCAGGTCCCGGTATTACGGGCGTTTGGTGTTGGGATCGTTCAGTTGGTTGGAGTGACATTGTCGGTGGAGTATCAATAACATTTAAGTCATCGTATGGAGGGCTTGAAGAAACAAGAGTTTGTGTTTGGAGGGTTTTGAACAGAGGCTCGGTTTTGCATATAGTAATTCCATAGATCTATGTTTGCCATTTTGAAATTGAATATTTTTGTGTTATGATTTTGTGTTGAATTACTCTGACTTATGTAGATATTTTAAGCTTAACGTGTCGATTTACCGTCGCACGCATAGCGTCGAATATAGCGTCGAATATTGCGTCGAATTTGGTAGGTACATGACACATTTAACACGGGTTCACCAACTTATTTAGCGTCGTTTAGAAACGACACAAAAACAATGCGAATTCGATGCAAAATCGACACAAAAGAATTTGATGCTACTGTGATGCTAACATTCGATGCAAAATCGATGCTAAAATCTCCACTTAAATCTTTTACAGATACGAAAATTATATGACAACTCATTTAAACAAATTCGATTTGACAACTCATTTAAACATATATCTTCTACTATAAATACATATGATGGAGTGTATAACTTCTACACCTATCAATAACACACATAATGTCTTCTAGCTCTCCTAAGGAAGACTCTAAATCAACAAACGTGGGAAATTTTTTTGATATTCCAAAATACTCATGGGAAACCGAAACTCAATGCGACAAATTCACTCAAGAGATACCCACTTACTCGTGGGAATTTGATACGTGCTCAACAACTCATAATGAAGATTTTACACCAACAATAGTGCCGGGCAGCCAGTGCTTGCCAAACATCCACCACATTCCTAAATTCTGGTGGGAAACTGAATCTCAGTGCGACGAATATACTAAAGAGATACCCACCTACTCGTGGGAAGCTGATTCATGCTCTCCTGTCAATGTTGTGAGTCCCAAATTTGAAGATGGGATCAGTTATTCAAAACACAAATATGATAAGCAGCCAGAATATCATGACCAGAAGCGGGCAACTCAAAGACGGACAACAATCTCAATTGATTGAAAAGTCAGATACTTACGGTGGAAGTACATCAAATGAATGTAAGGATCACTACTACGATTATGAATTTGCCCAAAGTCAAGAAATCCCAAACTTAAATCTAGATGTTGATGCAATCAAAAGGGAATTTTGCGACGGATTTTTAGATTCTCCAGCAAAGAAACAAAAGGGAAAGAAAAGTTTCTGGTTCTAACCGTTGTTTGGAGTGGATACATACATATATGTATGTATTATGTATGTAATCTATTATGTACTTATACCATAACCGTTGTATGTTTAATTTTTTTAAGTCTCTGATGTATAGTACCTGTGAAAGAAGTCATTTTAAAAATTATATTTCATTATTTGTAATGTTTTATTGGAGTTGCATAATCAATATATCTCGTTGTATGATTGTTATCGACACTAATTGATTCATGTTAGATTGTTATTGAATTGTTGTAATTATTATCGTTATATGTCGTATACCCTAAATGAAAAATAAGTTTAATTTAGCGTCAAATTAGCATCGAATTCTAGTGATTCGATGCTAATTCGAGGCTAATTAATTTTTTTTTAAGTTAATTTTATTTATTAGTAATGAATTATCAATACGTACATTTTGTTATAAATTTTGTATGGAAATGGATTTAAGAAATATGTAGGAAATAGATTTTAGGAAATTTGTTATGAAAAAATTCATGTGATTGTAATCGTTATATGTTGCGGTTTAGCGTCGCTGAATCGACGCTAACTTTGCATCGATTTAGCGTCCAACAAATAGCGTCGAATATAGCGTCGAATTTTCGGGCAAATTTGGTAGATAGATGACACATTTAACACGGGTTCACATACTTTTGTAGCATTCGATGCAAAATCGACGCAAATGAGTTCGATGCTAATGCGATGCTACCATTCGATGCAAAATCGATGCTGAAATTGCCTACATATAGCACCACCGTCAGAATTCATTTCGCAAGTAAAAAAATTGTATATATATACTCAATTCTCAAATCAAATTTACAAACATAAAAAAAATTTAACCATAAAGTTCCAATCTTTACAACATAAGAATATCTCGATAGTGAATTGATTCCAAACGGTTAATTTATCCCCATAATCTACTCCTTCCCAGATTTGGCATTCAGAGTACATTATGAGGCTAAATCGGCTGTTTGGTGTCAAAGTTTATGTCGAAACCAAACATTTATAACCATTAAATAGTATCGTAAAGGTAGATTATGGTACATAAAATTTCATATATTATATTGTAAATATAATTAAATAGATATGTAATATCGTAATGTTTAGGATTTAGAATTCATTTAACCTAAATCCTAAACAAACAAACAAAAATGATTTAGCGTCGAATTAGCATCGAATCACATGAATTCGACGCAGATGTTGTAATATAGCATCGCATTAGCGTCGAATTCATGTGATTCGATGCTAATTCGACGCTAAATCATTTTTTTATCTTAATTTTGTTTTATGTATTAATAATAAAATATCAATATGTACGTTTTGTTATAAATTTTTAAGAAAATGTATGTAGGAAAGATGTAGGAATTATATTGTAGGATATTTGATATCGAAAAATTCATGTGATTGTTATCGTTATATGTACCGGGTTTAAAATCTTTGAATGGTATCGAATGTTTTCGTATATGGTGCGATTTATTTAACCTAAATCCTAAAAATTTTAAAAAATGATTTAGCTTCGAATTACCATCGAATCACATAAATTCGACACTAATTCGACGCTATATTACAACATTAGCATCGAATTAGCGTCGAGTTTATGTGATTTGATGCTAATTCGACGCTAAATCAAAAAAAAATTCATTTATGGTTTAGGGTATAAACAATAAAAGATTTAACGTCGACGATTCAGAGTTAAGCTCCAATATTATCTATATTCGATTATTTAATTGCAAACAAATTAGTAGGTTTGTATCATTCGAGGTTACAAATGCATGTAAGGAATTCTATTTGAAAAACTATATAGGTTTACATATATCATCATAACCCTTTATGAACCAAATATGTAATTGCAAATTCAAAATTTAAAATTATTCTGTTATATCAATTATTGAAATGGCTAACATAGTTTTCGTACCAGTGGCGGATACCCTAAACCCTAAACCCTAAACCCCAAACGTAAAATTTGATTTAGATAGCGTCGATTTAGCATCGAATTAGCATCGATTCGATGCTAATTATTCGACGCTAAATGAACAAATTTTACGTTTGGGGTTTAGGGTTTAGGGTATTAAACAGATCAAATTATATTGATCCGACGCAAATTTGACGCTATATTGAATTAACTTGATTTAACCACTGGCGGTAAACCGAAAAATTTAAAAAATTTGTATGTTAAACTAGCGGCGGTAAACTGAATTAATTTTGATTTAGCGTCCAATTTGTGGGCAATTCGACGCTAATTCGACGCTAAATAAAATTAATTCGGATCTGTAAACATTAAATCTGGGTGGGGAATAGAAATTATATTTAAATGTAATTCGACGCTAATTCGACGCTATTACTGTCGAAATAGCGTCAGTTCACGAAGTAAAAACAGAGACCGACGTCTTCTTCTCCGGTTTCTGCAACTCCTCTCCCTCACCTCTCTCTCTCTCCGGTCTCCTCTCTTTCTCTCTCCCCTCGCCGCCGTACCTTCCCTCACGTCGGTCTCTCTCTCTCACGCCGCCTCTCTCTCTCCCTCTCCTCTCCCTCTCCTCTCTCTCTCTCTCCCTCCCTCACGTCTCCTCTCCTACTCCACAAAAACTTCCGCCGCCGCCGGATCTCATTCCGCCCCCGCCGCCGCCGTATCTTCTCCTTCCGCCGCCGCCGGATCTTCTCCTCCTCCGGTTCAATCAAACGACGCTATGGTACATATATATATATTTTTTTAAAAAAATTTGTTTATATATATTTGTAATTTGTAATAAATTAGTTATGAAATTGATTTTAGAAATATGTAGTAAATAGATTAGGATATAGATTAGTTATTTTAGAAATATTTGTAATTTGTAATAAATTAGTTATGAAATTATATATAGTTGTAGTAATGATTTGAAATTGATTTTAGAAAATGGTTTTATGAATTATGTAGTAAATAGATTTTAGGAAATTTGATATGAAATAAATTTTAGGGTAAATGTAGGAAATAAATTTTAGGAAATGGAATTGAATTTAAATTTGATAAGTTATGGAATTGAATTTAGATTTGCTAAGGTATAGATTTTAATTTGACCTTATGAAATTTATTTATGTAAATTCAAATAAAACAAATTTAGGAGTTTTTTGGATGTTAAAATAATTTCATAAACGTTAAATTTATTTCTAAAATATAAATATCTAAATTTTCCTAAAATTTATTTCAAAAATATTAAATTATTTCCTAAATTTTAAATTTATATTTTACATTTTTAAATTTAATAAATTTGTTTTATTTTATAGGGTGATCGACGTCGTCCTCCTTCATACGACGAGTTATTTGGCGACGATGCTTCGATTCCCGGATCTGATGGTCGTCGCGGATCCGGATCAGCATCAGGCTCGGGTTCGCAGGCTGCGAACTATCGTCCACGAGCTCCGCCACAAGCTCCGCTCCGAGCTCCGCCACAAGCTCCACCACCGCCTCAGCCAGAGCCTCATCCAGAGGCAGAAGAAGGCGAAGATGATCATCCCGATGACCACAATGAGCCCTCTCCACCGCCAAACGCACCTCTTATGATGCGGATTTCTGAGCTTCTCCGCCAACCTGGACGTGAGACACGGCTTAGGATTATCCATCCGTTCAGGCCTCGTGGTACATTATGGTATGTTTTAATTTTTTTTCAATATAACTAATTAATTTTTTTCTGTAAATAATTTTTAATTACATGTTATAATTAAATTATTAACATTCTATTATTTTGTTTAATAGGTTTACGGATAACAAGGTTGCGCGTTCGGTCACCAATGCAATCAAGGCCCACTTCACTATGGCGCATCCTAATTGGAGCATGACGCCGCAAAATGTTCGGGATATTTGGTTCGAGTCATGGGCGGTAAGTCATTTTATATTATTTAATTTTATTTAATAAATTATTTGATTATAAATATATTCATAACATTATTCGTATTTTTGTAGCAAGGGTGGCATTGGGAGGAACCTCATACTTTCGAAGTGCGAGCGGTGTTCGAGAGGAAGGCCCTAAAGCGTCTCAACGGTTACGTCACGAACTTGAAGAAAGTGTGGGGCAAGAAAGGCGATGAGGCGAAGCCACTCGAGATGGATCCCGATGTTTGGTGGGGTTTAGTACACTATTGGGAGGATCCCAAATCGGTGGTTAAATCGGGGAAGTGTTCTGTATCCCGTCTCACGCCGGTGGCCGAAGGAGATGGACCTTCAAAGCATACAGCGGGTCAATCATCATACGCCACAATACGACTAGATATGGTAATTTTTGTATTAACTAAATTTATTTGATTATTTATATTTTCAATATTTATTTATTATATATTTCATTTTTATCTCTGTTTATTTTTGTAACAGGCTGATGGCGGTGATCTTTCTCCGATGGTTAAAGTGATGGAGAAAACTCATCGGAGGAAGGATGAGACGTTTGTTACCGCTCAAGCGGAACAAACGTTCAACGCGTACAAAGCACGACTGGAAGAGTTTGATGAGTCTGTCCAGTCTATGATGGGTCTCGAAGATTTCGATAGACTTTACGAGGAGGTAATTTATTACGTTTTTATTTTATATTATAACTTATTTTTAATTATTATTTTATATTATAACTTATTTTTAATTATTATTTTATTGTATAACACTTTTATTTTTTAGGTTGCACCGAAGAAGAAAGGACGAACGATGGGTGTTGGATCCATCAAAGATGTCCCGGCAGCTTGTTCTTCTTCTCAATATTTTTACTCTCCGGGTTCGTCTCAGCCGCGTGTGACCGCTGAGATTGCGCAGCTAAAGCTGAGATTGCGCAGCTAAAGACGGAACAAGCGGAGCTAAAGACCCATGTCAGGTCATTGACCAGTCTCTTTGACATCATTGCAGCGGATAACCCGACATTAGCCAATGTCTTGCAAGGCATACAGCGTCCTCCACCGCCTCCTACACCTCCCGGTGCAACGCAATTCCACCAAGAGTTCGAAGATATCGTGAACCTAGGGACCCAACAACAGCCGTAGGATTAGCGTTTTAATTTTATTTGTAACGGATAATTTTATTTTGTATCGGATAATTTTTAATTTTTATTATAATAATTTTTAATTTATAATATTTTTGTATAATAATTTTTTTTTTAAATGTTACCATTCGACGCTAAATCGATGCTAAATTAGCGTCGAATTAGCGTTGACACCTGATTCGTTCGTCGCTAATTCGACGCTAATGTAGTGTCGAATTAGCGTCGAACGAATCAGGTGTCGACGCTAATTTGACGCTAATTTAGCATCGATTTAGCATCCATTTACCATCGAAACGTTTCGATGCTAATTTGACGCTAAAGTCGCGTCGAATTAGCGTCGAAATATTGTGTCGGATTAGCGTCGAACATCCGACGCTAAATTAGGGTCCAATTAGCGTCGAAGTTCATTTCGACGCTATTTTAGCGTCGAAGTTCATTTCGACGCTAATTTAGCGTCGAAATAGCGTCGAAAATAAATTAGCGTCGAAAACATTTCGACGCTAAGAGGTTTTAACGTCGAAATATGCCGACCCAAAATCAATGTTTTCTTGTAGTGAAAGAGAAAAAGCACAACCAAATCGGTGGATCTAAAAAGGAAAAAAAGTCCTAAAGGATTAATTATTTGAAAGAGAGAAAAAAACAAATTGTTCATCAACATTTGTTTCTCAATGTCAATGAAAAAGATTCGTTGAAGAATATGTGACAAAGAGAAAGAAAAACAAATATTTCATGAACAATTGTTATTTTTTTAATGTCAATGACAATAAATTTGTCCGAGAATATGTGATAAAGAGGGAGGAAAATAAATTCTCTATAGAATTATTTTTCAATATCACTAAAATTATTCTCCAATTTATGGCGTGGAAAAGAATAAAATATATTTTCATGGAAAATTCAGTTTCCTTACAAAAAAGGAGATTATGTTAACATAAAAAAAAATGTTTACCCGAAATAAAAACGGAGCCGTAATAAATCGGCAACATGTTCACCGAAATAAAATCGGAACCGAAATAAACTCGGACAATAAAAATACGTGTGCATCTGAAATAAATCGAGACACCACAATGAAATCGGCAATATATTCACCGAAATAAAATCGGTGCCGAAATAATCTTAGAGAATAAAAAAAGATATAATATCGGTGCCAAAATAAAACCGGCAACATGTAGACCGAAATAAAATTGGTGTCGAAATTAACTGTTGGCGTCGGATCTCGCACTATAATCCGATTCATTGTTGGCGTCGGATCTCGAACTATAATCCGGTTCATTATATCGAAAACCCAACATCATACGAAGCTCATGAATATTCGGATGGCTAAGTCATAACGGTCCATTCTTAGTGTTTATTGTGTGATTCAATTCATAAATTAATGGTGGTGGTCAAACTTTAGAATTAATTGGTGAATTAATTTTCAAAGTAATGACAAAAAAAATGGAGATTGTAAAGAAGAAGTGGAAGAGAAGGAGAGGAGGACCTCTTGGAACGAGATATAGAGATAAGAGAATACTAAAAATTCTTTGTTCTTCTTATTTTATGATTTACTTCGTTTATTTTTAATAAAAATATGATTCATCTTTCTTTTTAATTTTTGTTTGTTATGATTTTATTTGACTTGGTGTTTTACCTATGGAAAAGCTTTGATCCCAATATTATTATATTATGAATCGAATCATGTTGAATTTTGCACTCACAATTACTTGAAGCTTATTCATTGATTTAATTAGCTTCGGTGAAGATAAAGAGCAACCAAACATTAGGAGATTTTTGAGAGATGAAAAAATCAAGTGGCTTCAAAGATCATGCGATCTGAATCCTGCTCAATCTCATCAGAATCTGTAGATTTGGATCCTGTCGGGAATCCTGGCCGGAAGCAGATGCAGTCGGCGCTGTTAATTTCTTCATCCCAATGAAGACACGTGGGGAACACTTTGGAGACATGTGCGTTTGATGATGGTAACCTAATCTTTGTCTTCCTTATGTGGGCTTCTAGTGTTTTTAGGTTTATTTTGTAATGGATTATGATCTTTTAAGCCACTTGTAAATATGGGTCTTCTTGGTCTTAATAATATTATGGTTGACAAAAAAAAAAAAAAAAGACACACTACAGTATTTGGAAAGGTTGCATCTTTGCTTCTGTCACTTTTACAAGTCCTAAATCAACCAAACCATAACAATAATAAGGGTAATTTCGTGAAGCACTATTTATATGGACCAGTTATTAAAAATACCATTTACAATATAAGATTCAAAAACACCACTGATCTACTATACTACGTTGAATAAATGTTAGGCTATATAGAAAATCAAGGTTTCTTTATTTGCAGGGTCAATGAATTTTTTTTTAACAGTTAAAGGTAAGTTTGGCGTTTTATATTTTAACTAGTACTTGTATTGTTAAAAATAAATAGGAAGTGATTTTTTTCTTTTAGTGTAAATCTCCCTAGTATATTATGAAAACAATTATATTGACAATTTCACATATATAAAAAGAATTTAGATAGGCAGTACTTATATAAAAAGAATTTAGATAGGCAGTACATAGATAAATCTCCCTAGTACACAAATAATCTGAAGTTATTAACACAAATAATTAAGAAATAGTCCGAGCAGCCAAAGGGTGCAAAAAGTTTATTGTGTGAATTTTTTTGTTTCTACTTCCAACTCTTTTTTGCAACAAAGGGTGCAAAAGTTTTATATTGCAGAAAATGTAAAAATATCAAATGGTTTTTTTCTTTTTTTGAGAAAGAATATCAAATGGTTTGTAAGCTAAAGATTGTTAATCTACTGTTTTACTCTGCGGAGATTGGATTAGGTGACATAAAAGTTCTTCTTTTATATAAATAGATTTGAAATTGTTTGCTCAATGGAACACGAAACCTAGTTAAGTCCTGTTTTAGATCGGGCAAGCAAACGGATAAACTGGAGAAAAGCAGCTTCGAGTTCAGCACCAGCCAGAAAGCTAATTCACTGTCAAACCAAACCCTATTTTATACTCCAAGTCCACAGAGAAAAAAATACTACTCTCTCCGTTTCATATTAGTTGTCGTTCCCTCCGTTTCATATTAGTTGCCGTTTTGAAAAATGTATATGGTTTGTATTTGGATGTATTTAACTCAAAACACATCCAAATACATTTTATCACGACAACTAATATGAAACGGAGGGAGTAATATTTTTTGGGTAAAAACATTATTTTTTACGGAAGATCTAACTTAAAAAAAATAGTAAAACTTAAGACATCATTTAAAAAAATCGTTGATAAAGAAAAAGTAGGAGTTATGTCGATTGCATTGGGAATATCAAACATTAAAAAGAACAAGTAGGAGATCAAACTTGAAACTCTGACATTAACTTAATAAATAATCTCTCGTTCATCAAAACAATAAAACAATAATCTCTCATTTATCTCTAAGAAAACGTACGATATGCATGTTAATCAGCACTCGCAAACCCTAGCTAGGTACTAAAAGTCACCATATTTTCCGACAGCAACAAAAACCCTCGAATTAATCATTTTTCGTACGCGTAGTTCTCTGATAAATAATAAGAGTAGTTATAATTAAATCAATCACAACGTTTAGTGATTTAACATTTAAAATGTTTCAATCTCAAGACCTAGGAGGTGCAAAGAAAGGCGTACCGGCGGCGACAAAAGTGTTGAACGGAGCCGCGGCAGTGTAAAGCGAAGAAGGGTCAATCGATCCGTTATTATTATTACCGGCGGTCACGGCGGTTGTAATGGCAGCTGAAGCGGTTGAGGCCAAGAGGTTTAGTTGGTATTGAGAGGCTTCGGCGGCTGCTGCGGCGGGGCTTGAGCTGTAGCGGTGGTGGTGGTAATCCGATGGGCCTTGGTCGTAGAGGATACCTTTAAACACGTGTCCTCCAATGCTCACAACCGTCTGATAAGCATACTCTTCGTCTTCGTCTTCGATTGAGCTGACTCTCATACACCGGAAAACCGCCGGTGAACTTATCTCCGGCGGTAAGTGGCTATTCTCTAACCCTAATTTCATTAGAAATAAAGAATCAATGTAAACTCCGAACAAATACCTAATTTTTTTATTTAAATTTTTGGCCCTTGAATCATATATCGATAAAAGCCAAATCTTTGTGTAAGCAAAACCTAATTAAGCTTTGTTTATTTTTACATCAAAGGTTCAATTTTTGAAAAATATATGGAACAGAAACCAAACCCTTGCAAAACTACACTCAAGTTTTGGTTTATCAATCAAATATTGAAGAAAAAATCAAATCTTAGACTGTGGTTTTTATGATATCTCTTGAAATCGGTTAAATTTTAAACCCTTTTGTGTCGTCAAGTTTACTCTAGAACAGATACTCAAAATAATAACAATCAAAATCAAAACCAAACATAATAAAACAGCAAAATCCGGTGGATATACAATGATGTTGTTACTTATTTTTTTTTTTACAAAATATCCATAGCTAGATCTTCATATAACAAAAAAAAAATGAATCTCTTAAAAATTTCAAGAGAACTCAATCAATCATTTAAAACTCATTACCTGAAGAGCTAGCATTAACCACACGGGTGCAAGGAAGAGCCGAGCCACCAACGCTTCCACCGCCATTTTCTTCATCATCATCATCATCGTCACCACCGCCTGAGCTAACCTCTCTGAACCGCTTAGTTGGCAAAGCAGCTAACTGAGCCTGTCTCTCACGGCGTTTAGCAGCCGGGACCCACGTGCTCTTCACGTGGGTTTGGCAATCAAACCCTCGGCTCTTACAACAAGTACGACATCTCATATGCGGACAATCCTTCTTGGCTTGATTCCCACAGTCTTGGCAATTCATGCTTCCTTGTCTTGTTACCGTAAACCCTCCCGTAGATGATCTCAATGGCTCATGATCAGCGGAGACGACGTTGAAGTACAAACTCCGGTTACTACTCCGGTTATTGTTATTGCTGCTACCACCACTTGGGACCATACCAAAGGAGTAGAAATTCGTAGGAGGAGTCACTTGGTTTTGTTGTTGTTGTTGAAAATATTGAGGTGGCCAAATCTCAAAACCCTTGTTGTTGTTGTAGATCTCGTCTTTGTATAAATAAAGATAGTTATTGCTCTTGTCTTCATCATCGTTTTTGTCTTGATGATTATGATGATCTTGTTTGTTGTGATCTCTCCCTCCTAGATAGAACAATCCAGCCATTTCTTCTTCTACTTCCAAATCACAAAACACAAACCAAAGGGAGAGAGAGAAATTTATGAGACTGTTTTTGTGAATAAATTATATTTTTGGGGATTCGAGTTTACCTTTGCTCTCTCTCTCTACTAGCTCATTAATTTGTAGACTTGTGGAGATCGATGTATTTGGTGTTTGAAAGAGCAGATTTGGGAGCAGATGAGAGAGTAAATGATGATGAGGAAACTTAAGAAAAATACTGCAAACGCCGCCAAGGTTTATTGCTTCTCTTCAAATCATTTAAGACATTATTTTATTTCTCTGTCTCCCTCATCAAGAACTTGAGCAATTTACTGGTTTTCTCTTTTAGAGAGAGAGAGAGAGAGAGAGAGAGAGAGAGAGAGAGAGAGGAGATGGAGAGTACTATGAAGATCTTCTTCTATGGGGCACTTTCTCTACAGTTGTCTTCCAGTTTCAATGAATACCAATCACAATAAATATCACACAATATTAATAAATAATATATACTGTGGACAACTTAAAATTATCAGACCCTATAAACTATTTTGTTTTGTTTTCCGGATTACACAATATTAATAAATATATACTGTGGACAACTTAAAATTATCAGACCCTATAACTGTTTTGTTTTGTTTTCCGGAACTATATATTAGTAGACGCTATTTTAAAGAAAATTCATTCTAGAGTAATCATTCGATTTTATACATTTCCTATTAGGCTATATACCATATATATCTATGCCTAATCTTATCTATTTTTATCCATTAATCCATATATACATGCAAACTATGTAAAAGATGATGATAAAATGATTAAGTCCTATAGGTTAATATAGAAAATCATTAAATTGGATTTCTGTAGTTTATATAAGTTCAAAAATCAAATATTTTAAATTTAATTCTTGGATTATGTGTACATTAATTAATACTTACAACACTTGCATAAGTATGGGCATGTTTCAAATATCCTAGTAGAACATAGAAGGAAAAAAAAAAGTTATATATAAGTAAAAGATACTCCAAAGCGTTGATTTCTATCTTCCAAACGGTGCAGAAATTAGCTCACATAATTCGCCACACCGTTGATTTCTATCTTCCAAACGGTACAGAGAGCGCCACGTGATGGAATTTACGCTTTTTCGTATTCGTACGCCCCCCCAATTTCTCTTTGGCCTTTCTATTACCCTATCTTGTTTCCATGGTTTTTCAGATAATTAATTTAATTAAAAACCAATATGATTTTCTAATAATGATCTTGATATATATAAATTTGGTTAGAAGAACAAAAGTAAACTTTATCACAAATTCTGGAAAGTACCAAAGTACGTAATAAATTAATGTATTTCATTAGTCTTTTGGTCAAGAATGTGTTTCATTAGTTAAAAGTTAAAACCAAAATATTTACGATTCCTTAATTTTCTAAATTTCTATCAGTCGGAAAAATTGTGACCACTTAATCAGACGGCGATTAGACCATCATTTCATATAATTCACCGATGTGATAGAATGTTTATTCTTTGCAAATGCTATGCTGCTTCGTGGGCAGTGCCGTGCCCAACTCTTCCGGGGCCTAAAGCTATATTCAATAATATAAATTATTTTAAATTTGAAATATATATTTTGTGTAAAAAAATTATAATCTATTATTGAAGATTTTTTTTGATAATAAGTGATTAATTATATGAAATAAAAATAAATAATTCATATTTAAATATTATTTATAAGATTGTATGCTTATATTTATCATTTTTGTTAATTTGAATAAATTATATGTAATTATAAAATTAGAAACTTATCTACTAATGCTGAAAATATCACTACAAGAAAACAGCCGCAAATCCGACGAAATTTTTGACATAAGTATTTCCGTCGGAATTTTTCCGACGGTAATCCGACCGACTTCCGACGGCACTGAAATTTTTCAATTCTGTCGGAAATCTGTCGGAATTATTTCCGACGGACAAGAAGACCGTCGGAAATCGGTCGGATTATTGGACCGTGTAACTAGCCGGTGCCGACGCCGAAGGAGATTCCGGTAAGCTGTCGGAAATCCATCGGAAAATATGAACCGTTAATAGTTTCCGACAGATTTCCGACAGACATCTGTCGGAAACAATAGCCGTTATATAGCCGTTATTATAGCTGTTGGCTTTCCGACGCTTTTCCGACAGATTTCCGACGGTCAGCGTATTTATATATATGATTCCACACATCTTCATTCACTCACAAAACAACAACTTCCAACCAAACATTTATTAGAAAAAATCGTTAAGAGAGTGAGATGTCATCTTCTAGATATTATAGATCGTGGATGGATGAAGAGATGTATGATCCGGAGTCGAAGACATTAAATGAAAGTTATGCACGAGGTATATGCGAGTTCATGGCGGTTGTCGGGAATCGAAAGGTGATAAAATGTCCATGTTTAAATTGTTGCAATTCGCGTAATGTTAATGTAGAACAAGTTTGGCATCACTTGTATACCAATGGTTTTATGCCGGGATACAAAATTTGGTTTTTTCATGGAGAAACTAATAATGATGGTGCTAGTAGTAGCAGTGCACCATATGTTGCAGATAGCTTAGGCGAACATAGCACGGATAACTTAGGTGAACATAGAACGGATAGCTTTGGCGAACATAGGACGGAAGTAGATTTTGGTGTAGGTACCGTTGAGATGGTTCATGATGCATTTAGAGATAATTTGCCATCGATCGTAATAGGGGAGGATAGAGTAGAAGAACCAAATGAAGAATCTAGAAGATTTTTTGATATGTTAGACGCAGGGAAGCAACCCTTATATCATAGGTGTCAAGATGGACATTCACCTTTATCAACTGCTAGTAGACTGATGACCATTAAGACGGACTTCAATTTGGCGGAAGACTGTGTTGATGCGATAGCAGATTTTGTGAAAGATATTTTGCCTGAAGATAATCAGGCACCTGCATCATACTACGAGATACAGAAAATTGTAGTTGGTCTTGGTATGCCGTATCAGGTGATAGATGTATGCATCGACAACTGTATGCTATATTGGAGAGAAGACGAAGACCGGAGAAGATGTAAATTTTGTCGTAAACCACGGTATCAGGAAACTGGTGGGAGAGTTCCAATTCCATATAAACGTATGTGGTACTTACCATTGACAGCGAGGTTAAAGAGGTTATATCAATCTGCGCGAACGGCAGAACAAATGAGATGGCATGCAGAGCATCGTCAAGATGGAGAGATTACACATCCTTCAGATGCAAAAGCGTGGAAACATTTTCAAATGTTGTATCCGGATTTTGCATACGAGTCGAGAGTTTTTATTCCTCTCCGTTTTTATTCCCGGCCCTGAGCATCCGAAGAGATCACTTGATGTATTCCTCCAGCCATTGATTTATGAGTTACAAATGCTATGGAGTCACGGTGTCGAAGCGTTTGATGTTTCACGGAAGCAGAATTTTCTGATGCGTGCGGTCCTTATGTGGACTATTAGCGATTTCCCATCATACGGTATGCTATCTGGATGGACTACTCATGGAAGATTATCGGGCCCGTTTTGCCAAGACAACACTGATGCTTTCCAATTGAGGAATGGAAGAAAGCCATGTTGGTTTGATTGCCATAGAAGGTTTCTACCGGACGGCCATCCCTATCGTCGGTCTAAAAGATTATTTGAGAAAAATAAACAAGTGTTTGATGCTCCAATTGATGAGATAGACGGTCGTACTATATTGGAGCAGTTGAGAGATTTTGGTGCTGAGAGGACTCCTGATTGTGGGGGTAATGGGCATGAACCGCTTTGTGGTGTAGGGGAAGCTCACAACTGGCACAAGAAGAGTATATTTTGGGATTTGCCATATTGGAAGGATCATTTATTAAGGCACAACCTCGATGTGATGCATATTGAAAAGAAATTCTTTGACAACATCATGAATACGGTGTTAAACATCCCGGGAAAGACAAAAGACAATGTGAAGTCTAGGATGGATGTTTCAAAGATTTGCTACCGTGATTATCTTGATCATCTTCCCGATGGTACATATCCTTTTCCTCCGTACCGATTGCAAATACAAAAGATAAGAGAATTTTTCCGGTGGATTAAAGACGAAGTTAAATTCACTGATGGATATGCAGCTAATCTGGGTAACTGCGTAGACTCGCGATACCTAAAGTTTTTGGGACTGCAGAGTCATGATTGTCATGTACTGATGCAGAGATTTCTTCCATTTGCTTTTACCCATCTCCTTCCTCAAACTGTCCACGAATCTATTGCAGCAGTTGGTGCTTTCTTTAGGGATTTATGCACGAGGACACTTACAGTTGAGGGGATCCGCAATTTAGATGCCAATATACCAGTGATCCTTTGCAATCTTGAGAAGATCTTTCCGCCATCTTTTTTTGATGTTATGGAACATCTTCTCCTACACCTCTCCCGCGAAGCCGAACTAGGTGGTCCCGTTCAATTTCGTTAGATGTATCCTTTCGAGCGGTACATGTTCCATCTAAATAAGAAGGTCAAAAATTTGGCTCGAGTTGAAGGTTCTATTGTCGCACAGAGTATCAATGAAGAATCATCACAGTTTGCGGAATATTACTTTCCGCGGGAAGTTCGTACGAAGAGTAGACGTCCTGCTCATCATGATGATAGAGGTGAGAGAGTCACGTATGCCGCGCTGGTCCCTGAGTTGTTTTTGCAAGTTGGCCGAGTGATTGGGAGAGGGAAGAGACGCTTCCTATCACAAGATGAGTGGAGTCACTTACATATGTATATCCTAACGAATTGTGAGGAGATGGCGGAGTACGAAAGGTAAAAACAAAACTTATTTAAATACTTCTTGTTTTTAATACCTAAGTAATATATAGGTTTCATATGTTATATATTTTTGTTTGCTTTCAGGATTTACATTGCATCAATACGTCGCTATTATCCGGAAATGACAGAAGACGAACTTGGAGAATCTAAGGAAACCGAGTTTCCAAATTGGCTGCAATATTACGTAAGTTTAAAAAAAACGCTTATATATCTTAAAATTAGTGAATTAATTATTACTTAATTAAATGTTTGTTTATTAATTTGTCTGAATTATTATCTCAAGTTTCTGAAGGAATGAAGAATGAAGAATGGAGAAAGGTTTCCAACATGGTTACAAGAGATAGTTCTGGCCAAGCTTCGAAGCAACTTCATACGTTCGGTATTGCACTAGGGGATTTGCATTTAGGATTCATGAAGAAAGGCCGAGGGCAACTGCAGATTACGGTATTTCAGCTACAAGTGGTGATGTAGTCTACTACGGGATTCTCAAAGAAATATTGCAAGTGCGCTATCCAGGAATGTTGGGCATGAGGTGCATTGTTTTCTTGTGTGAGTGGTATGATCCGTCATATCCAGAAGGTGTCCAGGTGAGCCAATTTGGCGTCACTTCAGTAAATTCTTCTAGGAGACTGAAAAAGTATGACCCATTCATCCTAGCATCACAGGCAGACCAGGTTTGATTTTAAAATTTTATAAAATTGCGTTATAGATAAATAATGATATTGTAATTGCCTAAACTAAATATGTTTGTTTCAGGTATGCTACATTTCTTACCCTAGGGTAACACATCGAGGAGATCCTTGGATTACAGTGACTCCAATTAATCCAAGAGGGAGACTATATGGAGTTGCTGAGCAAGATGTTATGCAACCAACTAGAATTACTCCGATGGCTCCAGTTGATCATTCTTCAGCGGTGGACCTTTTTGTTGATTTCACTGAATTTGGTGATAATATCGTACATTCAGAATCAGAAGAAGAAGTTGGAGAATTTGATGAAGACGAAGACACAATTCCTTTGGAAGGATCATACTCAGACTCAGATTAGTTACATTATATGTTTGTATCTGTTAACATAAGCAAGAATTTCAGATAATTTATATTTTTCTATTTTTAAAAAAAAAAAATGATTTTCCGTCGGAAATATGTCGGAAATATATATATTTCCGACAGAAACGGATATTTATATAATCTTCTTATAAAAAATTCATCTGCGTATATCTTGCCAAAACCTGAGTCGATCGACGGTATAGGGTTGTCGATCGACACTGGCTCTTCTGTTTTTTTTTTGTTTTTTTGAAGCATTCGTCGGAAATCTGTCGGAAATATATCTATATTTCCGACAGATTTCCGACGCAATACTCATATCATGCTAATCTTAAAAGACGACACGTGTTACCCTTACATCTGTCGGAAATAATTCGGAAATATATCTATTTTTCCGACAGAGTTCCGACAGATTTAGGGTTTTGAGGTCAAATTCCTGAATTTCGAGAAGACAAAGTCTCGGCATACAATTCTGACAACTAAAGTGAAAGATAAGTGAGTAAATAACATTCTCGATGTTATACAGAACATGATTTGTGATTTTGTCATGTTTCAACCAAAAGCGTTTCATACAGTTACATATACAAAAAAATAGATGTTTACGGAAAATACTAAATGTTTAGAATTTGAAAGTATCAATGACCATTATCAAGTATTTTATCATCCAAATATTGCTCCAACAATGCTATTAACTTGTAACTACGAAAAAGGATCATTAACAAGCTTAAATCCCAAAATCCGTCGGAAATCTGTCGAAAAAATGAATATTTTTCCGACAGATTTCCGACGGGTTTGGGGATTTGAGGTAAAAATAAGTACAAAATGCTAACAATTTTTCCAAAAAAGCATTTTGTTTAAAAATGCTAACAATGCACAATATTGTTTAAAAAATATACAATTTTTTCCAAAATGCTAATTCATTAATTTCCAAAAGCAACATTTCTTAAATTTCTTAAATTTAATAAACATTTCTTAAATTTCTTCACTTCCTTAACCCTAAAACAACAAAAAAAAACATTTCTTAAATTTCCCATACCCTAAAACCACAAATCTGTCGGAAATCTGTCGGAAAATTGTATATTTTTCCGACAGATTTCCGACGTATGTGCCAATTTTTACCCGCAAAATGAAAATAAATACCGCAAAATGAAAATTGATTTCTGACGGATTTCCGACAGGTCGTAATCAGTCGGAAATTCTTATTAATTTACAGATCGTTCTTCACGAAGAACACAATTCACCGACTTCAAATCGGAAAAATCGCTGCCGCCGCGCCTTGGAGACTCCGATTCGCCGGTCTTCTTCGCCAGAATCGCTCCCGACCGCACATCTCTTCCTCCGATCCTCTCCTCCACCGACCGTCGCCGTACGTAGCCTCCTCCGCCCCTTCATCTTCTCCTCCTCGCCGGAATTCTTCGCCGGAATTTGCCGCCGCCGCCGCGTCCTCCTCTTCGACATATTACAATGGCGGATCTTCCTCCTCTTCGCCGGAATTCTCATTTGTAAGTTTCCTCAAATTAGTTTTTTTGGAATTTGTTTGAATTAGTTTGTGAATTTGTAGGTTAGGGAAATTTGTTTGTGAATTAGTTTGTGAATTAATTTGTTGAATTTGTGAATTAGTTTGTGAATTGATTTGCTGAATTTGTGAATTAGTTTGTGAATTTAGGGAAATTTGTTTGTGAATTAGTTTGTGAATTTAGGGAAATTTAAGAAATGTTTGTGAATTAGGATTTCAAAATTGTTAGCATTTTAAAACAAAATTGGTTAGTTTGGAAAAATATGTTAGCATTTTATACTAATTTTTAAACAATTTTAAGGATTAATTTTAAATTTTAGAATTTTGAAAATTTAAAGAAATGTTTTTTTAAACCATTATATTTTTATAATTATATATTTAACCAATTTCGACATTTTTATAATTTTTATAATTATTATAATTATAAATTTTATAAGTTTTATAATTATTATAATTATAATTCTTCGGGAAAATATAATTTGGCTATATTTTTAAAAAATTGTTAGCATTTTTAACTAATTTTTAAACAATTTTAAGTATTAATTTAGAATTAGAGAATTTTAAATTATGTAACAATTACTTAAGAATTTTAGAATTTCTTAATAATTTTACCATTATTTGAAAAAATAGATTTTTTCATATATTTAAAATATATTTTCATATAAATGTAGGGATTACGGTGGTTTCGCTGCTGCATTTGGCAGCGGCGAACGTCGTCGTCGTGTGAGTAGATCTCGTTCGACTTCGACGTCTACACCTACACCATCGTCTACACCTCTACAAACGCCGGTGACACCACCAGCCACCACAGCATCGTCGCAGATTAGCGTCGAGGACTTCATGGGTCTTCCTGGACGAGAGAGGTTGACTAATCTCCATCCAGACCAAATCGGTAGAGACAGATGGTAAGTTTTTTGTTCCATTTCTGTTTTTTTTTAACAAATTTAATTAATTGTGACTAATGTTATTATATTGTTACATTTTTTCCCGTAGGTTTGGTGATTCTCGCAGCGGGATTTCGAAGTCCCTCAACAAGATGGAAAACTCTTTGCTCAACCGTCCTTATGCGACGTACACCGCCATGCCACTGGAGGATCAAGAAATGTGGTTTCGTCAATTTGCTGTAAGTCATCTGTTTTCACAATTTTTACTTTCATTTAAATTATTATTATTTATATTTAATGTTTCTTTTTGCAGCAAGAATTTAGGTGGGAACCACACTTAACCGCTCTGGTCAGGAGGGAATTCGACTCTTATGCAGGACTGCACTACTCGAAGAAGCTGTTCGAGTGGAAGGATAAGTGGCTACACGGTGAGGTGCCAAAGAAGATGAAAGAGAAGACGGAGTTGTGGAACGGGTTCATTGCATATTGGCAACTAGAGGCTACCAAGGAGAGCTCTACATATCACTCTAGCAACCGGAACAGCACGCGCAAGGGCAAGGGTTTAGCCACCCACAACCTTGGAGCTACCAGCAAGAAGACAAAGGCTAGGGATATGGTAAGTTTTTTATGTACGTCTTGATTTTTATTAATTTTTTTTTTAGTTTTATACATTTATATTATCAAATAAATATCTAACAACTGCAGGCTAAGGAGTTGGGTCGGGAACCCAACAAGTTGGAACTTCTGCTAGCAACACACACCGACAAGAATGGTGTCGTCCAGGATCAGGAAGCTAAGGAGATTCAGGAGAGCGTCCGAAGAATGGAAGACGAGTACATTCTGTCTCAGCCATCCATCGAAGGAACCCCTTCCCTCACCCAAGCCCCGAACGATATCATCAACCAATTCGTCTTAAAGGTATGTAAAATTTAAAATAGTTTTCAAGTCTTTTTATTTATAATTTAATTTGTTCCGCAGGTTGCTCCGCAGAGCAAAGGGCGGATTTATGGTCTTCCCGACGATGCAGCATCATCGGGGTCTTCTTGTTACTATAGCGAGACATCCGACCTGAGAGCCCAGATGCAGCAAAAGAACGTCGAAATTGAAGGTTTGAAGACGACGGTCCAACAGATACGAGATGCACAAGCCGCCCTAGAAGCCGAGCGGGAGAAGGAGAGAGCCGAGCGGGACAAGGAGAGGGAGATGATGCAACGGATGATGGAGTACTTGGGGCGCAACCCGGATTTTCCGGGGCCCACAATTTAGATTTTTATTTTCAACGTTTTTGTAAAACAATATTACTTTTTATTTCTACTTTTAATTTTATTTTAATTTCTACTTTTATATTAAATTTAAATTTATATTAAATTAATTATTATTAAATTAATTATTATTTAATTTATTATCATTTTTAATAATTTCTACGAATACATCGGAAATCCGTCGGAAATTGATTCGTCGGAAAGCTGTCGGAAATAAATACGTCGGACATCTGTCGGAAATAAATACGTCGGAAGTCTGTCGGAAAGTCGTCGGTTTACAAGTAATCGGAACCCGTCGAAAACAAAACCGATGGATTTCCGACGGCACTCCGGCAACACGTCGGAATTCCGTCAGAAATTTGTGACGGATTTCCGACAGATTTACCATTTCCGACAAGATAGAAACGACGGACATATCCGTCGGAAATCTGTCGGAAAACGCATATTCCGACAGACTTCCGACGGATATTTCCGTCGGTTTCTCGTTGTTTTCTTGTAGTGTATAAAACTAAATGGGGTTGAAAAAATTATGCTACAAAATAATTTGAACAACCAAAAAAGTAAACAAAAAATAATAATAAAGGAAAAGGAAAGAGACTATAAGTAATATATTTACGAGAGCCCATTAAAATTTAGAGATGAAACAAATTAACACATTTAACTTTATAAAAGTTATTTACAAAATAGTTTAGTAGAAATAGATTTAAAATTTGATTTTTATCTGTTAAAGGAATAGAAATCTCATATTTAGGGGTCCTTAAATATATGATTTGTTTACAAGGTTAGCATGGCTTTGCTCGTGGGGTAATTCTGTTTTAATTGCTTCATTTGGCGCTTGATCAAAGATAAGACAACGCAAATATACGATTGGGCTGAAATAAGATTAGATCATTTTGATACGTCACTAGGCTTATCATTTTTTCATATGTTTCCTTAATTTATTTTGCAAACCACTAAATTGAATCGGCAACGGTAATATTATCTATTGTTCTGTTCATAAGAGAATTTACCAATTAGATTGCATTACCTGACCTCTTGTCTAACCCAAATGTTTTTTAAAATCCAACAATCTCTATAATTCGGAGTTTAATTAATGCCGTTCATGAGCTTATCGAAATAAAAATAATATGAAATCATAATCACTATAATAAGACTATAACTGATTTTCATAATTGTGGCTTTGACAAGTACTGCTATGAAAATGCGGTTAAACAAAAATATTGAATAAATGTGCATTATTAATGAATGTTTGTTTGACAGCAAACCCTACGTAGTCTAAGCTTTAGGTCACGAGTAATAATTATAAACCAACGGATGGATAGGATCCACTTCGTTCTCCAACCAAACGTAAGTGGTTTTAAAGGTGACATATACAAATTGTAATATTGATCTAATTAAAATTTGTTATACTTTTTATTTAGAAACCTCTTAAGTCCGTGAGTTAATTGATTCATATAATAAGTATATAACTAGTTAAGTAATCCCCGGCCATATCATATTAGTCTATAAAGTATAGGAGAAAAAAGTTCAAAGAGACATGGCCTTTTAATTGGCGTGAGAGTGAGACCAAACAAGCAAATCCACTCCGGGACTTTGATCACGTGAAACCGAGTGACTTAGCGGCGAATTTAGTGTTAATTAGTACCTTAGCGTCATATGGTATTTATATAACATAACTATACTAAAATACATATAGTTTAGCTTTAAATCTTGCGTCAAAAGTCAACAGTTAAATACGTACCTTTAAATGGTATCCAGCAAAAATCAAGTTTTCTTAATTCATGGATATATCATATATGTAAGTATAATGTAATTACTGTTAAGTTGCGGATAAATTAGATTTATACCGTTTTCGGATCATTGGTGTATTTTCATGCATCATTCTCGCTCCTCTCTGTTCATGACCAATAACAGTTTTCTTAAATAGGTTGTCTCGATACATTGATGTAAAGTTGTATCTATAGTCCAGTCCAATATCACGACTCATGACTGAGATTTTGACTTCTCGTACATGTAACAAAACATCGTTATCAACCGACGAAGTTGTTAGGATATCAATCCAAGTCCCACATCTCAAGATTAGACAAGATAGATCTAATATATAAGTAATGTTCATCCAACTTAGTATGAGGCATTTTGAGAAGGAAACAAAAGATAAATCCGTGCGGGCTTTGCCACTTGGGCCCAAAGCGAACAATATCATACTAATTTGGAAAGTTGGACATGGGCTTGAAAAAGCCTTTCAACACACGATAATATAATAGAACATTGCAACCATTCAAGGTAACGTAAAGTAAAAACTCTATAAAGTTGGGACGACAATATTTTATTAATTTATAGAGTTATTAATTTAACGAAAGTGGAAACCTTCCATAATTTTTTTAAAATAATTTACTTTTTATTTTTTAATTTATATTATGCTATATTTTTATGAAATTAGTTTTTTTTTTTACAACAAAAAAAAAAAAAAATAGCTAAAACTATAATTTAGTAAAATTCTTCATGAAATGATAAGTGTTTTAGGAATATAGTTTGTAAATGAGTTGGTTGGTGAAATTTGAAAACTTCATCTTCCTTATTTTTTTGAAGTAAATGTTTATGAATTTAGTTTATTCTCTTTGTTTGATTATATTATATCAAATAATGATAGAGTTAATAAACAAATTTCAGTTCTAAGAAAAAAACAAACAACAATAAAATGATATATAAATATATTTTAATCATGTTTATATAGTATATATTAATTTATAATATTATTTGGATCATATATTTACATAGGATTTCTAAAAAAAAATATTATCTTATTATCTTATCGAATTTGTGTTATATTTTACACCAATCCGACTCGGGACCGACCAAATTTATCAATTTAGAGAGTTTATTAATTTATCTGAGTATTAATTTATAGAGTTTCTACTGTATATAATAATTCAAATAAACGATAATTAAAAATTAAAACATTTCATTATAACGTATGAGTTGGCATCAATTACGCTTTATATGGAATTGTTGGTATTATTAATTAGTAGTACTATATTCTTGTGTTCGGTAGATACAGTTATGTGTAATTAGGGACCCAAGACGGGATTATTTTGTATTTTAATTTTAAATTTTCTGTGAAATTATTAAATCATATATGTAGATGTGTGTGTATTTTTTGTATTTTAATTTCACAAATGATAGTATTATCTGAAATGAAATCATCAACTCCTAACTTTGATGACTACGGATCTTCATGATTAAACTACTTGCCTAATATCCCTTTTGTCTTTTGTCTACAAAATTTCTATTCATATTTTGTTACGCTCGATGAGAAGCTATTGATTTGTTTTGTCGAGCGGTAAATCTCTCAATACACGAAAATATATTATGTCAGGATCCCACGTCACAAATTATAAAGAAACTAGTATATATTAATAACACAGTATCAAAAAATAATGTTTAAGTAGCATTTGATGTCGGTTTTATAAAGTATAATACAATTTGAAATGCTTATAAGAACCATCATCTTGAAGAGGCTTAGGATCCCCATCAAAAATTATAAGAGATTTAGAAGATGTCATATGCAAAAAAACATGTTCTAGTTAAGTAATTTTTAATAGATTTTGAGTTGGAAACCATGATTATAAACATATTATAAAAAGAATTACATAATGATGAAACAAAACTAAACCATGATTTTTATTTATTAAGAGGTTCTAGACTAAAGCTTGTAGTTTCGTTCCAAGAGCCACTCAAACCAGCGATCTCTATATTTATTTGAGTTGTAGTATGCATGGATCGTATCCACAAGGACCAAATATCACACTATGATTCTTAGGAGTGAAACTAATTTAACACGGAAATATGATAGTTGCCTGCACTGTGAAATGGAAACAAAAACTAAACAATGTAAAAATCAATTAAAACAAGCGGTAGGTCAAGAGTGATTCGGATGAATTCACTAATGATAAACCGAACTATTATTCATGAAATAGATAAGCACAATCTTGAACTCAACACATGAATCAATCCACTATTGTGATATCAATCACTTTAACCTAAAATTCTAAACTGTCGTTTGAATTTAGAATTCTAGATAAGCATTAACGAGGAGGTTCAATTTATTCACAAACTGCCTTAGATTGAGCTTTCATTGGCTAATGACAATTCGCTCACTTCTGTTCTATCATATAATTTATAACACTGTTGAAGAATATATTAAACCCTAAATCATAGACTAAGTAACCATTGTGAAGGCAACACATTATTTTATATGTAGATTTAGAGATTCGTCTCCCCAAATCTTACAAAAACCAAAATTCTGAATATAAAATAATGTGTTGCCTTCACAATGGCTAAAAACTAGAAAATATAGGTAAAAACAGTTTTTGGTCGAAACTCTTTAGCTAAATCCAGTTGGATAAAGAATTAGGTAAAATTTCCTTTTAGTCAATTTTGGCTTCGAATCGATTAATCTGGATAGATTGATCCGGATGTGAGTCGATCGATCCTATTTCTTTAGGTCAATCATCCTGATGATTTTACGACAAATCAGATCAATCAATATGCTCCATTTTTTCGGCTCATTTGCTTCTTCTTTTTTCTTTCATTCCCTGCTCTATTTTACCTTAGACTTATTCCAAACGAATTTCAAGCTGCAAAAGACCCATAAAAAACAAAGAAATGACTCGAAAATCTTTTGAAAACGCAATACATCAATGATACATTAGACTTGCATAATGAATAGAACCAATTCATGATTTTGGAAAACTTCAGAGTCGCACAAAAATTAAATACAAAATTGCATACATCCTTCTTCTTTTCTTTCTCTTCGCCAACAACTTTTAAAGAAAACTCAGATTATTTAGACCACTTCTATCAACAAGCGTCATTATTTGACTAAAAATGTAGATATATTACAATATCTTACCTTTTTTATATCTTCATTGAGGTTAAGTTCTTACGTTAGAAGGATAACTTTATTGGCTTGATTGGCAAAGTATTTCAAAGAGCATTAGAGCATCTCCAATTAACCCTACACCAAATCATACACCAATTCTTATTTTGGTGTAAAATCTTCTCCAACCCAACATCACAACAACAATCATTCCTCTAGACATCTACAAAAAAAAGTTCACTAATTAAGACAAAACCAGAAGCCAAATATTATAGTCAGCTACGTAGTTAACATTCTCCCTAAATAAGACAAAGTAAGAAGCCAATTATTATAGTGTGCTACATAGTTAACATTCTCCCTAAATAAGACAAAATCAGAAGCCAACTATACACTTACCTTTACATGTTTTCCAGACTCGTCCACAACATTGTTCTCTACAAACTTCACCATTGTTAACGACGTTCTCTTCCACTGCAAGTTGTCTTACAAATAGGTCTAAATGATGAACAATGAAAATTGATCCCAATTTATATAAAAAAAAGGATCAACTCATCAATGGTCAATATTCTTTACAAAATAAATCTGCTCAATCTAATACATTTTCACCAAAATCAAAAACCCAAGATCAATCACGATCCATCAAAATCCATCTCGATTTTTTTTCCTCCGCCTTTCTATGAAAAAGTTTATGTCTGAATTTTGACATAAATAACCAAATATTTGCATAAAAATTTACAGAGATATTATGTGATTTACAAAAATATTATCACAAAAAATTAATCCCTTTAATTTAAAATACACAGCTTTTTAACACAAATTAAATAGGGACATTTTCGTCCGAACGAGTCCCTTAATTGCTAGTTACTAAAATCACATGATCACTAAATTACTTACCTAATTATGTACACAAAAGATAATATTAAGCTAATTAACCCTATATTCTTGATATACCTATCAAGAAATTTTATTTCGGAATGACGACTGCCCTATACATTAGAATCGTAGGCAATGAGGTTGTACTACATGTTCAATGACGAAAGTTCCCAATGTTTTTTTTGGACCATAGGGATCAATATTTTGTTGATAGTATACATATGGATTCGTAATGATTAGGGAAAATGAAATAAACCTTCACATTGTTTTCAACGGGAAAGTAATCTTTAGTGACAATTTATATTTCATATTATATTGAAAGTATATTTCATATTGTATTGCGTGCTGTGAAATAATTATGGCAAATGATAGTATGAAATAAGGGCAGTGTTTAGTGGTTAAATTATACTCCTTATTGGAACATGATCTTAGTATGCTTTGTCAATACAAACACGTAAAGACAAGTAGGGAGTGAGGAGTGAGTGCATGACTTGTTTGGGGAAATTTATAGAAGAAGAGAAGTCCCAATTATTATGTCTTTGTCTTTCACTCTCGAGCCTTGTGCTCACCTCTCCCCTCTCTCTCTCTCTCAAGTTAAAACTAGAAGTCAATCATTACCCTTGCTAAGCTACTATGTGCTTTTTTTATTGTTAATTGGCTAATTATGGCAAATGATAGTATGAAATAAGGGCAGTGTTTAGTGGTTAAATTATACTCCTTATTGGAACATGATCTTAGTATGCTTTGTCAATACAAACACGTAAAGACAAGTAGGGAGTGAGCAGTGAGTGCATGACTTGTTTGGGGAAATTTATAGAAGAAGAGAAGTCCCAATTATTATGTCTTTGTCTTTCACTCTCGAGCCTTGTGCTCACCTCTCCCCTCTCTCTCTCTCTCAAGTTAAAACTAGAAGTCAATCATTACCCTTGCTAAGCTACTATGTGCTTTTTTTATTGTTAATTGGCTAATTGTGGCAAATGATAGTATGAAATTAGGGCAGTGTTTAGTGGTTAAATTATACTCCTTATTGGAACATGATCTTAGTATGCTTTGTCAATACAAGACAAGTAGGGAGTAGGGAGTGAGGAGTGAGGAGTGAGGAGTGAGGAGTGAGTGCATGACTTGTTTGGGGAAATTTATAGAAGAAGAGAAGTCCCAATTATTATGTCTTTGTCTTTCACTCTCGAGCCTTGTGCTCACCTCTCCCCTCTCTCTCTCTCTCAAGTTAAAACTAGAAGTCAATCATTACCCTTGCTAAGCTACTATGTGCTTTTTTATTGTTAATTGGCTAATTTGGATAACACCAAAATTTTACTGAGATACTTATTGTTTTTCGCTTACGAGCTAATAAAAAGAGATTGGTGGAGTATTACGTATAATAATGGTATAATTCTTTTCTGACAATAGATATGATATTTATGTAATTGTGATGAGTGGTAAACCGGATACTAGTAAAATGGTGGAATTATTGTTACTTTACAAAATTGTGATAAGTACAATATTTTCGTGTTTCACAACTATACAATATTTTCGTTGAGCATTCTATATACATCGGAATAATCATAAAAAAAAAAAAGAAGATATATATGTTGGAATACGAAAGATATACTTACATGCATGTTTGCTTTTGGATTTATGCAGGTCACCTAAACCTTTAGATGAACACGAAAGTTTGTACACGCCAAAAAGCTTGTAGCCAACATGCCCAACACTAGATTTTTTCTTGCTAAATATCATAAAACTAGGGACGATTTTCAAATTTTAACCAAGTAGTAGTTGGATAGTTACCCTCTTGTTAGTCCATATACTATAGATCGATTTTCCCTCGATACATTTTTATTTCTGGCCACTACGAAATTTATATAGGGACAACAAGGTTCTAAAAATTAGTCTAGGATTCAGCATAAAATCTTCGGATTTCAAATTAATTTCTCACAGTTTTGAGTATGAACTCAGTCCAAGTTTAGCCATATTGGCATGAAATTATAGCTTCTCTTATCATGACAAGAAAGGGGAGAGATACATGATAAAGTCCCACCCAATAAATGAAATAAATAGATGTAGATTTTGTTAAAATTAACATAAGATTGAGGGTTCCACATTCCTCTGTGACCATCAGTCTTTAAGCTTAAAGCTAAGTGATAATTATGCCTTTCCGCCTCGAATGGCTTTTTTGTCTTGTTGAATAAAGGAATGAAGTGACTCAAAACTTCTTGCTAAAGTTAACATGTAGAAATTTTATTCATATGTTATGTAAAACATGCAATAATTAAACAACAAATTGTCTTTATACTATACTCTTATTAACAATTATATTTACAAAATCACATATACACTTATTTTAAACATGGAAGAGATAATTTTAGTAAACAATAAAAGATATTTTGAACCTCATATTCCAAGATCCTTGACTACATGAAAACTAGAACTTCCAAATATATATATTCAGAAAATGTAATTCCTTAGCTAGCTATACAATTATACACAAAAGATATTTCGAAAAACCGACACATACATATAAGTTGCTGTGGTATTTATTTGTGGTTGGATAGGTGAGAGAAGTAAAGTGAGAAACAAGGAAGAGGGCTAGTTCTGAAACCCTAGCTAGACGAAAGCAACAGTGCATTGCCAATCGTAGAAACAGTGCGATCACGAGATTCAACTCATTCCTACTTTCTTACTTCTTAGAGCATCATTATCAATAGTTGTTAGTGAGTTGCTAATTTTGGGGTGCTAAATAATTTGTTTATTATAGATTACATTTGGTTATCACTATTCACCTATTTTATTTTATTTTAAAGTGTTTATATTAGTTAGCAACCCAAAAGTGGGTTGCTATAGTCACTAAAATTAGCACCCCAAATACACTATTCAACTATTTTGTTTATTTTTTTAATTGCTTTTATTACTTAGCAACTCACTAACAACTATTGATAATGATGCTCTTAGTATCCACTCCACTTGTAGAACTTAGCTAGACCCCTGCCACGTGGTCCTCTCCTCTCCTTTTAGCTTTATGGGCTTTTGTAGACCTTCGTGGGCCCATCTGCCCATCCAATGCACATGCATCACATTATATATATGCTTCTCTTTGTTAATTTTATACATATCTCTATACGCTTGTAAGCATACGTATACAGTATATCGCAATTTCTCTTATATAAATCAAAGTCAGTGCTCTTCTGGGTTGCATGAAACTTCGTCCAAAATGCATTTCCTGTTTCGAAAACGTTTCGGAAACCAAAATTTTCAGAAACTTAATGAAAACGTGTTTCCTAGATAATAACTCAATGGAAACGCATTTCCTAAAAATTTAAATTTGGAAACAACACAAAATGTTCGATTTCTTCATTGAAATGTGACGGAAACTTATTTTTTAATGTAATAATTAAATAGTTTGGAAATATACGGATATCATTAATATTTTGTATAGGTTTAAAACAACAAATTATGAAAGATTGCATTTGTAGGTCAATAAACAACAAAATTATTGTAACAATTAATTTTTGTTAAGCTATTCAATATTTATGTATATAATTTTTGCTATTCAAATTTTTTTTATAAATATTATGTTCTTATTTTATCAATCAATATATATATATATATATATATATATATATATATATATGCGTTTCCAAAACGTATCCGTTTTCTAATTTTTTTTAAAAAGTCATTTCCGCGTTTCTAAACGTTTTGTTTCCGTGTACCCGTTTCTATTTCCATGTAGCCTAGGTGATGTTATCTTTAAAGTATAATATCATAAGATATTTGGGGTTTAGCCAAAACGTTTCACTAATTGCGGAAGTGATAGTAGCTTCTTGGGCATTTTATGTTGTGTAAACTCACGAATAAACCATCCAAAACTGAAGTCGAAATCATCAGGTGATCCACACAAAAAATATGATTGCATGACTCATGATGAGATCAAATTAAGAACTTAATTATAACGAATTCACACATTTGATTATAAAATAGAGACCAAAATTGTATTAACAGCCACGTGCGGGTGAAAATTTGTATTGTGTCCTTTTTTTTTTTGCTAACTTCAAAATTTGTGTTGTTATTGTCTAAAACGAACGATTGGTCTTTCCTTAATATTTTCCGTTCTCTTTCGCAAAAGATCATAATCTACCAAAAAAACAGAAGAGGCCTCTGTACTAATCGGTCGAATTCAATATTATAAAATGATTTTTAAGTGTTGGAGAAGTAAATGTTTGTTTGTAGTGTAGAGTAGGGTAAAATGTGAATAAAGAAAACGTAGAGAGGCGTATATTATAGTGTGCTTTTAAAGAACGGACCGTCTGTAGAAAAAGTTAACGTTGTTGTCTCCGCAAAGGTTACAAACACTCACTGTCACGTGACCACCACCACCCCATTTCTTGTGAACGTTGACTCACACAATTTCCTTTGGGCCAAGTTAATTGGGCTTTTACAAGAGATTAGCCAAGACAAGAAGAAGAGAAGAATGGACCTTCGGATTATTGAAGCCCATTTACATGAGAACGTACAAACCAACATAGAGAAGCTTTATATACAATCTAGGTTTTCTCTTATAGGGTTTATGCTTAACAATCTCTTCTTGATACTCTTGTAAACGGTAAAAGAAACTCTCTTTGTAATACCTTGATTTCTAGTGGATTTGAGGGCAGAAGATCCCTCCGAGACGTACCCGTAGCCATTCGGGGAACTCGTTAAGTCTTGGTGTTATTTACTTACTTGTTTATCAAAGCAAACGCATAAACCAGTTAAGTAGGCACTAGAGCAAGGTCTTGTTATCCGCTGCGAACCTGACAAGTGGTATCAGAGCGCAAGGCTTATTGCGCGTCCTGGTGTTTACAAGAAGGAAAGTTCAGAGAAAGAAGAGAGGCCAAGAAACAGAGGTAAATTAGTCGTTTTGGTAAGGGTTTCTGTCTGGTTTGATAAGAGATATTACCTGGTTATTTGCGACTCGATCTGTTAAGTGGTTTCAAGGGTTTTGTCATCTGGATATCTGCATCAGTCTACGGGTTGATTGATTGTTGTTGAGTTACTTCTGGATCAGTTGTGGTTTTCGGGTACCTGCAAGAAAACAAGGAAACAAGGTCACAATCAGTCATGGAACCAACATCAGGAAAATTCGATGTGGTTAAGTTTGACGGTAAGGGTGATTTTGGGCTGTGGAAGTACAAGATGTTGTGTCAGTTGGAAATTCAAGGCTTAGACAAGTGCTTGGAGGAAGGTGAAGCATCAGCTGATGCTAAGGATACTGACGTCAAAGCTGATGACAAAGACAAGGGTAAAGCAGTTGCATCAGATTCATTAAAGATGGAGAAGGACAGAAGGTGCAAGAATCTTATTTGTATGAGTGTTAATGACACTATACTAAGGAAGATTATGAAAGAGCCTACGGCTCTTGCTGTATGGAAAGCTTTAGAAAGAGTTTACCAAACCAAAGCTTTACCTAATAGGATTTATCTAAAGCAAAGGTTTGCAAGCTTTAAGATGGAGGAAAATAAAGGTATTGAGGAAAACCTGAATGATTTTCTCAAAATGGTAGATGATCTTGAAAGCTTGAAGATAAGTGTATCCGACGAAGATCAGGCTATTCAAATTCTCTCTAGCCTCCCACCAAAGTATGAGCAGTTGGTGCACACTCTCAAATACGGAACTGGAAAAGACACATTAACAGTTAATGAGGTGGTGAGTTCAGCGTACGCTAAGGAGATTGAATTGAAGGAAAAAGGCTTACTTAATAGGTCGAGGTCCAATTCAGAGGGACTCCTTGTAAGCTTAGCAGTTTGACAAGCAAGGGAGAGGAAGATCTAAGAGCAGACCTAGATCGCAGTCAAGACCGAAGAATAGCAAGGGCTGTTGGATATGCGGAAAAGACGATCACTGGAAAAGAGAATGTCCCGAGAGGAAGAAGAACCCGGTGAATTCTGTCAATATTGCATCAAGTATG